>CM037890.1:24130478-24730478 GCA_021292165.1 Shinisaurus crocodilurus
GATGGGAGACCCCTCCTCTAGTTTCCTGCCTTGAGCAGGGGGTTGGACTCGATAGCCTTGTAGGCTCCTTCCAACTCTATCTATGAAATCTATGAAATCTTGTTGAGAGAATTAATGTGCATTTCCTGAAACAGAAGAGAAGAATGATGTTTCTTGGCATTCAGAGCATCAAGTTGTGCTTTGTACTCCTTGTTCTGTTACACAAGGTGGTGGTAGTAATACTTGCCCACCATTATTGCATGGAGTGTCCTTTAAAAAACAAAACAAGTATCTAGAATGCTGTGGACTATTTTTGGGAGAAATCTGATTAATGCTGATAGTCTGTTCAGAGTCTGGCTGTAACATGTTGTCAGATTATATAGTTCATGCCAAGGTCAACTCTAAACCCGCCATCTCCATTTCAGCTGGCATCCTAAGTGAAGGGCAGTTTACAGATTAGCAAATTTCACTTTGTGCATTAAATTAATTTTCACTTCTTGGACAAAGGTTAGCAGTCTTTTGTTCCAAATGAGATCTATTGTAAGCAGACTCTCATCTGTGAAAAAGTGACTCATACTGCGTCCTGCATGATTTACATGATCTTCACTCATTCTGTAAAATATCAAATTATGGCTCATGCAGGCTGAAGAACAGTTTGAACCAAATGTTATAGAAACATTACCAGAGATGCTTCTATAGGTAGACTGCAGATACTCAGTAATATTTTCTGAGAATATTTCTGATATTGTGGTCTTGCAGTAATGTGACCCCGAAGAAATTCTCAATGGTTTGTTTTCGCTAAATGGCTTTACATGTTGTCATTCTACTCTTCAAAACACTCCTAATGAATGGCTCTTGGGTCAGAGTCAGGCCCAATAGCAATATGCTGCAACTGCAGCAGAAGGCAACACATTCAGAACGTTGTCTGCAAAGGGAAGCAGCAATATTTGTTTTTGATGCCTGACAACAATGTTTGGGGGAAATGGGTTCCATACTTCATATCAAAGATCACTGTCCAACCAATCTACTAGTAGTCTGTAGCTGTACTGGTCTGTCAAATGACTGTTTCCTTATAATAAACTTGTAAAAAAAATGCACCATTCTACTTTCCTCCATGTATGTGTATGTTTATGTGGATGGGACATGTTGTGTATCTTAAACATGCTTAGTTTCACCTCAGGCTCAAAATGTCCAAAACTTTTACTTGGGGATAGCCACACACGACTAAAGTAAAACATATAGATGCACCCACTTAAATTTACTCTGTTTAGCCTATTGTCTTGGCTTCTGCTCACCTTTGGATGCTGAAGCTAAGAACATAAACAGAGCCCTGCTGGATCAGACCAAGGGTCCATCTAGTCCAGCATTCTGTTCACACAGTGGCCAACCAGCTGCCCACGGGATCCCGTAAGCAGGACATGAGTGCAACAGCACCCTCCTGCCCTTGTTCCCCAGCAACTGGTGTACATAGGCATACTGCCTCTGATAAGGTTAGGTGACCTTCAATTCATAATTGGCCTTGTCCAGATGTAGGTAGCAAATACCGTTACTCTTTCTGTAGGTGACTGTCTCTCTAAAATGTAATGTAGTATAGGAATTAGAAAATTATTCCTGAATAACCCCAGGAAGGAGCAACGGATGGCTGTCCTTGGTCCTGTTGACTTCTCCATACGTTTTCCCCCAGCTGTGTAGTCTTAATCTGTTACATAATAAACCCCTTATTTGGGGCTTCAGCAATCAGAATTAATTATGTACCTCTCTGCTTCTTGCATGATGTTTTGAATTGGGAAAGTGATTAGTTTAGAAAGCCTCCTTTAGAAATATCACTAGCAAATGGACATAATTAATTACCGTAAGCTTCACCAGCTCTGCATTTTAATGTAAATGTCATATTCTGTATTAACAATGAGGAATTTATTCACATTGTAGAATTTTATTTCTTTATTTCTCTCTCTCTTTTTGTAGGGGTAGCAGATGGCGTCGGTGGCTGGCGAGACTATGGCGTCGACCCTTCTCAGTTCTCAGGGACTCTCATGCGCACTTGTGAACGCTTAGTGAAGGAAGGACGGTTTGTACCAAGCAATCCTGTTGGAATTCTCACCACGGGCTACTGTGAGCTGCTGCAGAACAAAGTACCTTTGCTTGGTAAGAGCAACAGGCTTCCATTTCCTCACATCAATCATTTTGGTGTTTATTCCTAGTCAGCCATACCTATATTGCTCTTGAGAGCTTGTGCAGTAGTTAAGGGTGTGAACTGGGAAGCCCCCAGCTCATCTTTTTTTTTTTAAATTGTATTTATACCCCGCCTTTTTTCCTGCAAGAAACCCAAGGCAGCGTACACAATCCTCCTCCTCTCCATTTTATCGTCACAACAACCCTGTGAGGTAGGTTAGGCTAAGAGTCCGTGACTGGCCCAAAGTCACCCAGTGAGTTTCATGGCCCAGCTGGGGACTAGAACCCGGATCTCCCGAGTCCCAGTCCAACACTAACCACTATGCCACACTGGCTCTCTTGTCCTTGTCTTTCTTAGGGCGCAATCCTAAGAAGTCCCTGCTGGCTGGGGAATGCTGGCCCTCACCACCTGACATGAGCTCCTTATGTGATCTGAGCAAACCATGTTTTCCAAGTCTCAGCCTCCCCCCCCCCCCCCCATTTGCATTATAGAGACGATATTGACCTACTTTATAAGAAGAGTGGAGGTGGTTTCTTTGGTTTTGGTTTTTTAACTTTTATTGACTGAAATTGTAGGTTGGTCTACTAGGGGAAAAAACGCTGAAAGCAGCAGTAGTGTGCTACCTTTATTAAGACCAACTAAAACATTGCCAAGTAGTGAGCAAGCTTTTGGGTTCACCAGAACTCTTCTTCAGGCTAAGTGTTAGCCAAGACTAAAACAAAAAAATGTCCCTGGGCATGTTGAAAAGCCCAAAGTCTGCAATTTAGCCTTATGATGGTTTGGCTGGATTAAGGATTACTGAGAGAACATATTGAAGCCCTTTGAGTGCTCTTAAGTGCTAGATAAATGTTTAGCATTGACCATTAGTGATTTTGCCTCAGGTGACATATGCAACTTCTGGCAAATGCTTCCAAGATGTAGTTGTTTTGGGGGGATGTGGGGGTGGGTGAGCGGAGGGGAAGTAGCCCTTGATTGGTGACTCAGGTTTTTTGTTGTTTTTTAAACTGCTTTTAAAATCATGGTGACCTCCCAATATTTGCAGATGTGTGTATTTGGGAAAGTAAACTAGCACACTTTAAATATGAAACTTGTCAGCCAATGCTTTTAGAGTATCAGTCATTTTTCTTCATTTCTTGAACGTACTTACGGGAGGGTGCTTCATTTGTTCCTCAGTGCTTTGGTGCTTCTGTTCACAGCCCAGTGCCAGGGAATATGGAATGGCCATGATTGGTTTCAGATTTTAATTTCCCACTGGAGAAATCACATTTCCCCAACCCCACAGACCTCTATGGTCACTGAACATGTTCAGTCTTCATTTTAAGAGATTGCTGGGGGTTTTGCCCCCTTCTACAAACCTTGGGGCTCCCCAAGCATGATGATGATTCCCTCTTGTCTCTCAGTGTCACCCGTTAGAACCTAGCTGGTGAGTTTAATATTGGAGAATGATGTTGCGGGATTCGATGCGCAGAATTTGGCTGTGTCTGGGTAATGCTAAGGAATAGCAGAGCTAATGGAAATAGGCAACCTTTTGCACACTAAGCGCAAGTTACTCTCGCTGCCACACATGCCTCTCACCTGACCGTAGCTTCTCTGCCAGGAGGTCTGTCTAAATATGTAAGCTATATTTAGCTAACCTCTGCAGAGCTCAGGAATAGTCAGCCCTTTTTTCATTACACACTTACAGAATGGCTATCAGCTACAGAATTTCCCCTTCAATGTCAGTGAAGAGATTTCATGAACTGCGCCTCAGTATCTAATTACATCATGGCTGTTTTTGTGCAAAAGCTCTGACTAAACTAGAGGCCACCAAGGTGTACTCTTACTAAAAGTGCCTGCCCTGTTCATCTTGACCTTTTCAGTTCACAAGAATACTCAGCTTTGCACATTGTTTGTTAACAGCATTTGTTTGTTAACACATGTATTTCTAGTTACAGTGTGGCTTAGATCAGCTAGACCTTGGAGCACTTTGACGCTAGGTTTTCTTCTTCCTTGAAATGACTGTAAAAATTTCCCCTTATCCTGAATGCTTTGTTGCACATTTCTTGTTGGGAGCACCAATACAGGAGTCAATGTGTCACAGTTATCCACATGTCCCTAGTGCCTGGTACTTAATGGACGAGTGCTCAGCAGAGGACACACCTGACAAATACTGTTAGTACTGTCTAACCTTTTTACTTCAGAGTGGGGCTCTGTTGAAATGAGTGGAGGTTGCACATCCCAAATAGCTGCTTATACATTTTCAGAATAATTGTGACATCACTTTTAAAGTGACCTAATTTAAAAAGAGCTGTGTTGACTCACCAAGCGGAACATAATTTATGCGAACTAGAAATAGTGTGTGGCAGCGGTCTGAAAAGTCTCTTGTAATTGACCTGCAGAAACTCTCCATTCAGTGCATTTCCTTTTGGTTCATCTCACTCAGGTACCGTATTTTCCAGCATATAAGACGACTTTTTAACCCTGGAAAATCTGTTCAAAAGTCGGGGGTCGTCTTATACGCCGGGTCGTCTTATACCCCCCCTGCCGCCACCGCCGCCAGACCCCCCCGCCGCCGCCCCCCGACACCCCCCCGGCCGCCGCCGCTGCCGGACCCCCACCTACCTTCCCCCCTCCCTGGCCGCCGCCTCCTCTGAAGAGGAAGTGACGCGATGGGCCCCCCACGCTCTGTTTTTGGCCGGGGGAAACCAGGGCAACAGGGCTGTTTAAGCCCTGTTGCCCTGGTTCCTCCCGCCAAAACAGAGCGCGGGCGGGGCTCCAGAAGCGGCGCGGAGAAGGTAGGTGGTGGGGTTCCGCCGGCGGGGGCGGGGGTGGCGTGGAGAAGGTAGGTGGTGGGGTTCCGGCGGGGGCGGCGGCACGGAGAAGGTAGGTGGTGGGGTTCCAGCGGCAGCGGCGCGGAGAAGGTAGGTGGTGGGGTTCCGGCGGGGTGGGGGAAGGGGCGGCGCGGAGAAGGTAGGTGGTGGGGTTCCGGCGGGGGCTGCGGGGGGGTCTCAGATCTCGCTCCTGAGGACTGCAGTGAAGAGGCGCAGGCGCGCATGTGCGAGATCTGAGAGGCAGAGGTAATAGGATACAAGGGCGGGCCAGATGGGTGAAAGAGGCGTGTGGAAGAGGGATAGTCTTATACAGCGAGTATATCCCAAACTCTATATTTTAACTGGAAAAGTTGGGGGGTCGTCTTATACGCCCAGTCGTCTTATACGCCGGAAAATACGGTAATTGTCCATGAGTATTTCCTGATGATAGGCACTTTAAGAGCTGGACTCTGAATACAGCCCTCTGAGGAGCGAGAAGCACCCCCTTAATATAAAGCCAGCTGCGTTTTTATTTTTCACCACCTAAAAACCCTCAAATCTTATTTTCAGGGAGCAGCACAGCTTGCATTGTAGTTCTGGATCGAACAAGTCATCGTTTACACACGGCAAACTTGGGGGATTCAGGCTTTTTGGTGGTCAGAGGTGGAGAAGTAGTACACCGGTCTGATGAACAACAACACTACTTCAACACTCCGTTCCAGTTGTCAATAGCACCGCCTGAAGCTGAAGGGGTCGTCTTCAGTGACAGGTGAGATGCTTTGGGTGTGTATGGTTAAGGCCTGTATTCACCAGAACAAAAGGCGTGGGTATGTTCATAGGGATTTGTGCTCACACTTCATATCCCAGAATACGTAACTCATTGTTTCCACGCAAGGGGGATTGAATCTCACTTTGCCATCCCTGAGCTCTCGTGTGATGTATCTTTTTTCATTAATGTCTTAAGTATAATTTCTTTCTCTGTTGGCATTTTCATTCTGCTCATGTCCTGCTGGGAGGAACTGAACAATAACCATCATGTGGGAAGTGGCCTTTTGTGCTCAGGGGTGTTATTGTTGTACTTAAAGTTGATTTTCTTCTCTCTTACTAGCCTGGCTTTAGTAAATACAGTAGTCAGTAAGGGAAAAGGTGTCCTCTCCTTGCAAGAAGGTGTGCATGTGTTGTATGTGGAGTATTCCTTATCTCCCTTTATGATTCTTGCATATTCTGAATGTCCATCTATGAAACAAATGCGGTGAGTCACAGTAGGGTGGTTAAGGTGTAGCACCCTTTTTGTGGTGGCGTCAGTTGCCTTTATGCCTTCCAAGTTCCTTCTACAGTTTCAGTTTCATGTTCAGCAACATTTGTCTGGGCCTCAAATACAAATTTTAATATTTCCCTCCTGCTGACTTGTTTGCCAAGTGATACTACTATTGTATGTTGCCACTGAAAATTGTTACTTCGCTATAGGGAGTTTGTAAGCCCTATACTTGGTTATAGGGCTTAAAAGTAAAACTTTGTACTCCTCAACTTGTATGCAGTCAGTGTGCATATTTGAATGACTGGAGTGGGTGCTGAAGGACGTGTTCTGTGTAGCTGCTGTGTGCTTGCAGCAAGATGAAGATATAGAAAGGCATGTAATGTTGAGTGCATTAACCAGCAAACCAAAATGACTGTTTACCCATGAGGCCATCCCAGCTTGTTCTTTGAGTGTGAAGCTTGCAAGGGCTGTTACGCTGCCCTGTTCATTTTGGGGGACCTCCTCCTTGCTCTTGGGATTTGGTTTGGGAATCTGCTAATTTTGCATACTCCAGCAGTGAGGTAGCAAATACTTGAAGAACAGAGAGGGAAGCATGTGACTGCAGCTTGTGTTTCAGTATAGTTAACAGTTTCCAGCAGTGAACTGTGCCCAGTCAAAATGAGCAAAACTTCCATTTGGCGGAACACCAAGCTCTGAGATGGGAGTGTTGGAAAAGCACATCATGTCCAATGGGAACTAGCAGCTTAAAAGTGTATACTAGCCAAGGACCTGAAGCAAAATTTCACTCCTCCAGAGTGAGGCCTTTGGAACCTCACTGGTTAGTGCAGAACTTGCCAGAAACAAAGTACAGAGGGAGGGAGATTCCCTATTTGGAAGCTATCATGGGATCACTATTATTTTACTGCGTAAGGTTCCTCTTGATACTGAGTGTATAAAATGATGGCCCTGGTCTGTTGTGTCTAATGAACAATGTGTTAAGGAATGCAAACTGCTTGTGTCCCTCTGTGCTCAAATCCAACCTTGTAAGGGTGATTTTAAAAAAAGAAAGAAAAGCTAATTAGGTAGAGCTTTTCTCACTGGTGCTTAAGACTGCAATCCTATGCCCACTTAGCTGAGAGTAAGCCCCATTGAAATCAGTGGGATTTACTTCTCAGGAGACATATATAGGATTGCACTGTCAAGCTTTGAACATTATAGCAGTAGCTACTAGTGTTCTCATATTTTAGATTAAACTGACCTAAGAACCATTCACATACACAGCTAATCACTATCTTTGTTTTCACAGCCCAGATGCTGCAGACAGTTCTACCTTTGATGTCCAGCTGGGAGACATCATTCTGACAGCCACAGATGGGCTCTTTGACAACATGCCTGACTATATGATCCTTCAGGAGCTTAAGAAGCTAAAGGTAACCTGCCTGCGGGCTTCCAATCTAATGGGCACAGATAGGGAAGGGCGAAAGACAACAGTAATCATCGATGTATTAGGATGTTCAGAGAGCTTCATGGATGTTTTTATCCTTGCAACAACCCTGCAAAGTAAGCCAATAATAATTATGCTGATTAGGGGACTGGGAGTGGTTGGCCTAAGGCCACCTAATGAGTTGGTGGCAGAGGTGAGATTTGAACAGTTGATTTCTTGATTCATAGTTCAGTCTCTTAGCCACCACACCATTTCTGTAGGTTGGGGGACAGTCTGGCTTTTTGGTGATGTCAGAACTGTTGAACTTGGATGATCAGGATCTCCATTAAGATCAAATTGGATGTACAAGAGTTGAGTAGTGGCAAGACTTGGGTTGGGAACTGATTTGATCTTGTGTACCTGCTCTGCATTCTGGTAGCCTTCTGTAATGTGGCTTCAGAATGGCTTGTTTGTGAAAGGCTTGATTCCTGAAAATGCCTAGAATGTTTTTAATACTACAACTTTTCAGGGCCCCCCCTCAAATCTTTTGGAAGCGCTTGGAAAACAGGAGCCCTCAGATTGAACTTAGTGTAGAGGGACAACCTCTTCACTTGTGCTTGTCTGATGGGAAGCTTTGGGTCTGTGGGCCTAATCAGGGCTTCCTTCTAGCCCCTTGCCGCGCTGCCCGCCCTTAGCCTGTTTTCAGTCTGGTCTCCATTCGCCATGTCAGTCAAATTATATAGGCTGAATCTGTGCCAAAGGGGTTTCCAAGGGAGGTAAAAATAAATATAGGAAACCAGGTTTGCTTCTCCCTCTCCTCCCCACTCCCCTCTATCTTAATTCCATTAACAGCTGCCTCCTTGGTGTATGTTAGTCCTCTAGTCTCAGCCATGCTGGTGCAGATAGGAGGGAAGGATTATATGTCTGAGAGATGGAAGGTGTGTGCAAGAGAGAACATGTGATACTGCGAAGGTATTGGGTGCCACCCACAGGAAAACTTAAATTTTTGAGGATCCCCTACAGATAAAGTTTCTCTGCCCCGATCTCTAAGGAGATCCAGAGTTGCCCTGTTCCATTCCCTCTAATACCCGATGTAGATGGACTGCTATCAAAGATCTTAAAATATGTTCTTTGAAGTCAAATGCAGCTACCCACAATTTGTGCCAGCAGGTGCTGCTGTGGGGAGAGGAGGAGGATGTTTCTACTTCTGTACATAGTATCCTTAAATATATTTGTATTTTCCCCACAAAATAAGATTCCTTTAGATTAGACACTGTTAATACTTGAACTGTAAAGGGGGAGTAAGCTATATCTGATCTTCCATTATATGTGCGTATTTGTGACATGTGAAAAGGACAGCCTTTTAAAAATTAATATGCTTTCCCCTTCTCAATCCAGAATTCAAATTATGAAAGCATACAACAGACAGCAAGAAGTATTGCTGAGCAAGCTCATGAACTGGCGTATGATCCAAATTACATGTCTCCCTTTGCACAGTTTGCATGTGACAATGGATTGAATGTAAGAGGTAAGATTTCCAGTTTTCCAGAGGGGAGCAAAACAACAGATCTCAAGCTGCTAAGTTGGGGTTTGTTCCAGAATTCTGAACTGGCAAGTGGTCTTCATGTGTACTAGAATGAGATACTGGCCTGTAATTGGAGTGGTGAAGTGTACTGCAGGGAGTGAGATGACCTGTTCTCAGTACTGCTGATGTGCTGCCTAATTTTGGGCCACTCACCTTGTAGACGGGAACCTGTATTTTTTGTGCAACTGCCTGATACAGTTGTAATGCATGATACAGGTTAGATTTTATTTGCACTTCCAAATTCATCCCATTCTCTTGGCAGTTATATATATCTTATTGCAATGTCTAGAATTTTTTTTAACCTCCCCGGGAGAATTCAGTGGCAAACATTGAAGGTGCGCGCGCACGCACACACACACACACACACACACACGTATTTAGAGCATTAACTGTTAATCTCCCCCCCCCCCCCCCCATTGTAACACTTCATTCTTGGATAATGGCAGGGCACCTGTTGGAACTGTTGACTCTTGGTTTACAGCACTGAACATATCTGCAACATTCTTGACACTTGTTTGCCAGAGATGGGTATGGGGCCTACTGGAAAGTGATGACCACTTGCTGACCTTATTTCCATGACAGTTCCTTTGCCATTTCTTTAGATAAAAACATCTAAATGTCTTGCTCTGCAGGTGGAAAACCAGATGACATCACCGTCCTTCTTTCTATAGTTGCGGAATATACAGACTGATTTGCTGAAAGCATCAGCTTTTGATGACTTGTGATCAGCTTTTGTTTCCTACCGTTCTCAGCTTCACACGTACTGTTTCCTGCTGGCAGGATGTCTCTTTGCAGCTGATCTCAGTGGCTATTATGTGTTATGTCCATTGCCTGTTTTAAGATGCAGTCAAGGTCTCTGTCCAGAACCACTACTGGAGTACACTGGGGTACATCTGCCAGCAAGGAATGAAGAATTTCAATACTTGAAGCTTGTCTTTTCAAAGTTTAGTAGTAATTATTGCATAGTAATGGGGAGGGGAAGAAATAATCATGACTATGGCTCTGAAGAAAGTGAGCAGGAAATAAGTAGAATTGGCTGTTTGTGAATCAAAACTAGATGTGCTATTTAAAACTGATAAAGAGAACCTCCATGAGGATACAAGTATATTGCTAGAAAAAGCCCATTTTTCATCTGTGAGTGGTCAAAAGCATCCTGTAACTAGTATAGTATGTTACAATAATAGTTGAGGCTTGTGTTTATATGAATTCTCCAGAGGCTTCGAAGTGCTGTGAGCCTCTTGGTATTTATGCTGTTGGCTCAGGAGCTTTGTCTGTTACTAAATTTGAAACACGGAATTAGTTTGTGAAACGTGTTGTGCATGTTTGCACGAGAGAAACCGAAGGTGCTTAACTGTTATACAGATGAACGTTTGGCATATCATTTGTTCACATGGGGCCCTCTGTGAGCTAGACTTTTCTTCTGGATTTTTAAAAATCTTTCAATTGTAATGAAGTCTGACGAAACCAGGGTGTTGAGAATTTGGGATGGAATGTTACCTGTGCAAGTATCATCTGATCTTGGTTTATGTGCTGTGGGAGTTAGGAACAAGGAGATGCATTTAAGTGGATAGTCCCCAGCACGGAATTTTCCCTTTCAAGTTTGAGGAACTTGCAACATTTCAAAGTACACACCTCTTGCTTGTGCTCCTGCAAACAATAGCAATTGCACATGTGCAAAATGCTGACTGAGCAGCATTTACATTTTAGTAGCTGGTATATAGGATTCCCAGAACGAACTTTCATGATGTTTACAGGTATCTAATAGCCATTTAGCAATATAGCATTTTCTTTCATTTACATTCAGTCCAGTTTCTTCAGTAGCTGCAATCTTCCCTCCCCCCCACTTTTTTTTAAGCTCATGTAAAAACCGATAGCTGTAAAGATTTGGTCAGTTTTTCATAACTTTTTTTGCTGGTAGAAAAGTATTTAGAAATGAAAAGCCATGTTTTATATAGCAGTTGGGTAATGTTGATGTTTAGTTGATGAACTTGGCTAGTAAAGCAATCTTACCTCCCTTAAAAATAAGGGGGTTTTACTGCCAGGTTTATTGTATTAAAACTGTAAGTTTGAGGTTACCTCAGCCTGTTTTAAATATTTTTTGTGGTTGTACTGTATATTTGCATAATTGTGTCAAGCTTTTATTTATAATTATGTAACATGTACCATGTACATGTCACTGTTTCAATGCATCCTGCTTCTAACAGGCATTTCATTTACCATGAGAATGGGCGAAATCATTTGGAAGCTGTTTAATCTACCTTTTTAAAAAATTGGCATGACGATTTTTCTTAAATCACCTTTAATTTCTTCTCGGAATGCCTTAACAATTTAGCTTGATAAAATAGATTTTTGGGGGCATGGATACAGGGTGAAACAAAAAGAAATGAATAAAATAATAGTGCTATAATTAAAAAATGTGGCAAATGATCACTTTGCACAAAACATTTCAATCCCCTGTGCTACTGAAGCTGAACAAGTTGTACTATGTATTTTCAATAAGAAGGAATGTATTAACGCTGCAGTACCTGGCTTTTCTGCTTTGCAAGAGGAGCAATTATCCCTTAATTTGGACTTACATTGCATTTTTAAATCACCAGTATTTGCTGTCATTACAACAAGCACTTGATTAGTTACTGCCTCCCTCCCTGCCCCATCCTTTTGGCATTGGCCTCTCCCTGACTTGGTGCCTCCATGCAGCAGGATGGAGAATCTCTTCCAGCCTTTCTGTAACTACAAAAGAGGATGTCCATCAACTAAACAAATGTGAAGAAGGCACTTCTCTTGCATGCTCAGGTGGTCATGGCCTGGAGCCCCTTTCCACTGTTCAGAGTCAGGGATCTTGGTTCCTGTTCATAATTAGTTGAACTGTAACATTTGGTGGAATTTGATTGTTGGCCTTGCTTTGCTTACGGCAGTTTCTAGTCAAGCAGCATGTATAAAGCCATTTGTCTCTTACCACATTTTTAATGATCAAATTGAGTTTTTAAACTTGCAGATATTAAGTCCCCCTCCCCCCTCACTGGACACCAAAGACCAGTACAGTTTATAGCTTTTTGCCATCTGTTTTTAAAGCAATATTGTATTATAGAGAATTAATATTTCTATTGCACGCTTGATTTTTTTTCCATTTTAAGATGTGCACTCAAACATATTGGAGCCTAATTTCTTCCTATGAACTTAAGCTGTCTGCGCACAAATATTTTCTACAAAAGGAAAAGGCAGGATTTACTACTTTGTTAAAATAACCTTTACCAGTACTCAGAGCAGTAGTTTCTTAGGAACCTGGTTGGAGTTATGATTTGGCAAAGAGAAGACATTACATTTTGTGTTCTCTTAAGTTGGAAACACATACGGTAGATGGAGACTGAGTAGAACTTAAAACTGTAGAATTGCTTTATAAAGAATCTGGAAGAAACAACTTTGCATAACTTCAGCCTACTTCACGAAGTAAAGCTATAGCAGCTGAAGCACTTGCCTTCTGGAGATGCCTACAATTGTATTGCTAAATTTATAGATATGAAGAGGCAGGCTAATGTGATATATCCATATGAATGAAGGAGTTAGAGTCCATGGTTCCTTGTTACTTTAGCTATCCTGGGGAGAACAGAAACATCTTGAGTTGGATACAGAGTGGAACTTTGCAAATTCAATGTTCCCAGAGTTGTGGGTGTGTGTGTGACAGTGTTCGCCAATTCCCCCCACCCCCCTTATGCCCCTGAAAATCTGCTTCGGAGGGTTGGGGACCTTCCAGAACAGCGTCTGAGGTAGTGCTGGAGACTGCAGGGGGAAGGAAGAATCAGCCTAAATTGCTCCCCCCCTCCCTCCAGTGGGGAACCTTCACTGGATCCCAGTTCCCTCTGGCAACAGAAGGAACTCTTCTGTTGGCAGAGGGGAAACGGCATCCAACCCCTTGCTTTCCCTCAAGATTTGCTGTTGCAACAAATCAACTAGGAAAAACAGCCTGAAAGCTGGGACCAGTTTGGATATGGACATAACTGTCCAGAGTGAAAGCAAAACAGAAGATACTGTGATTAGAATTGCTGTTTGGGTGATTGGTTTTGCTTTCCTATGGGAAACCAGGCTAACAGTGCAATCCTACACATATCTACTCAGAAGTAAACCCCATTGAATTGAATGGGATTTAATTCTAAGTAAATGTGTATAGGGTTACAGCCTAAATTTAGAAATGGACTTTTACTCTTGCCTGACAAAGATAGCTGATCTAATGAGGATGCTTTTTTTCTTGTTAAATGAGACTATCGTTACCTGTGCTTACCTAAAAGGCAATTATGTGAATTGGATGTCTGAAGTATAATTTGCGCAAGAATAGTATCTGTAAATACATTTAAATGAACTGTAAAGATATTTAATAAATATAGTATTTATACAATATGTATATGTGTGGCTTCTTGAACCTTGATTGCAGTGATTGGAGCCAGAGTTTTTTTTGACACCCCCACCCCACCCTCAAACTCCTGGCTCTATGTTGCTGTTAAGCTTTTGCTTGCTCTATTTTTATGGTCATAGTCATCTGCACAAGACTAATGGTACTCCTATGGCCAAGAGTGATGTTTTCCAATGATATCATGACCTGTATTGTTTAACAGCAAGAAACATCCAATAAGTGATTGCTTAAAGGTAAGAATTTACTTCATACTGCCCAAGTAAGAAACATATGTGCAAATAAGTATACATGCTTTTACAGTAAGTTGAATTATCTATTAATTACGCTCAGAGTGTAGATTACAAATTTGGGGACCAATGTGTCTCAAGTCCAGCAATAGTATTCACTGCGATGCCCTTTCAAATGCAGAAGTCAAGCAAAACATAACATGCTGGCTAATGCAGTTGTCTATGCTGGAGGCCATTCATAATCCATAAGGAATTTCTCCTGCCTAAGTGCCATCACAACAAAAGGGAATTTCACAAGGGCACATCTATACCCATGCAAAAATTTGTTCATTATAGTGGACTTGTGCAGGAGAAGTTCCTGGTGGGTCATGTATATGCAAGTTCTTGAGGTGAGGCAGGGGAAGACAATGAACTATAAACATTAATGTTAAAATGATTCAATTGAAAGGATGAAGTAGCAGATAGTTTTCTTTAAAAAGCTTATGGCAAAGCTTAAAACAGTCATTCTTTTGGCATGCAGTAAACAAATCTGCCAGAGAAATGACCCAAATTCTCTGCTTGTACTAGCTGGTCTGTTTGTTTCACTACACTGAAATTTCAATGGCAGTTCAGTACCCATTCTCCTTCACTGTGGGAATTGAAGAGAAGTGGATCTTAAAGAAAGGCAGAGTCCATTGAGCAGTGTGTGACTAGTTGCTCTTTGTTAGGTTGCTGTGGGTAACTGCTAGGTTGCTGTGGGTAACTGCCTGTTAGCTGGGCTGAAACAGCTAAATACATTCTGACTTTGTTGTTGTGGGAGAGGAGTAGTCTCCATGGGACTACACACTTCTAAAACATTACAACTCAACTGCCATAATATTACAAGATGCACACTACAATATTTCCAGTTGTTTCTGATGTACTAGTTTTAGCCCATCTAGTTGATCTTACAAAACTTGATTTAAAGGAGAATGGGGAACAGAACTCATCTGTGGCACCTCTTTGTTCAGCCATTTGTTCCCCAAGTTCTATGTCAAAAGATTGCCATGTTCAGTGCAAATATGGCAAAAAGCATGTACAGATTGAATCAAACCTGATTAGACATGCCTGACTTCTTAATTAAGTAGTAACTTAGAAAAAGTTATAGTTGAAGATAAAATACATTTGTCTAGAAGCTTCTAATAAGCAATGTGAATATCAACATTATAAAACTGGGATTGCAAACCTACCGCACTTCTGAAACAAGCAAAAGCTCAGGTTGCCTGTATGCCAAGCATACATCTACTGCTTAATGACAATGTAAGTCACCTTTAGCAGATGGATATTTTGCATCACTAAAATGTTGGGGAGAGTTGTCCATTGCCCAAATCCTCTTCAGTGTCACTTGCTGTTGCCAAACTGTGGAATACATGGGTGATATCTTGTTCCTTGGATGAAATGGCTCCAAAGAACATGGAGTGAAACTAGAGGTAATAGAAGAAGTTAACTGCAGTGTCTCAGCCAAGACTGAAATGCTGCATCTATATTAGGGCCAAACTAGGCATAATGGTGGCAGCCCTGTGTGTAAATATTGGATTACAGTTGTCTCTAAAGGGGGGCGCAATGTCCAAGCATAGCAGAGGCATGTGGCAAGTTGGATTACAGTTGTCTCTAAAGGGGGGCGCAATGTCCAAGCATAGCAGAGGCATGTGGCAAGTTGAACCCTTCACCCACCTGTGATTCTCCATTTCCCAAATAACTTTCAGCCATTCCATCTGGCTGGAGCAGAGGGGAAGCAGGACCACTCAGACAACTTTACTGACAGACCCAGCTCCATTTGGCTCCTCCCTGAACTGTTTCCATTCAAGCTGGTTATTATAAGACCTTTGCAGCTTTAAGAACTGGTGCCCGACTTTGCCTGTTTTGCGTGTGTGTGTGCGCGTTTCCCCAGTCTTTTTAGATTGTAAGTTTGAAGGGAGGGACTATCTCCTCTGTCACCTATGTAAGATGCTCTGGGACTGTTTTCAGCTGAAGAGCAGGGTGAAAGTACTTTAACTTCTGTTTTATGTAATGAGCAAGTGATCACAGTAAGAGAACAGCTGGGTGATGCTTCCTTTTGGATCAAGCCTGGAATTGCCTCAAAGTGTTTGATAATGGAATGTTTTGACCTTGAAAGAAATTGGTGAGCTATTAGTTGCAAATAGACCTCATTTCATTTTTTTTCAATTGAGGCATGTTTGGTCTCTTAAATCGGAAATACAGGGACCTGAAAAAAAACCTCATTTGAATTAGAAATATCAAAGAGCATGGCTTGAGCTCTTACTAATAAAATTTATTAAATCATGAATATACAAGATGGAAATTACCATTTTATAATGAGTTGGGAGAGAGATAAAGTTTAACCTGTGAATGGGTGTGGTCTAGATTGACTTCAGTTGACCTAAAGGAAAGGTGTTTGCTTTTTCCACAAAATTCAGTATCAATGATATCTTACCCCTCATAGGATATCTTTAATTGTTAGTACAGGACATGATGTGTGTCAACACATCACCTGCTGAATTGTTTCATATATTTTGCACATGTCCGGTTATTCAGTTTTGGATAATTGAAAAAGGAATAGACTTCTCTTTAACAATAGATCCCAAACTGGTTATACTATATATATTTTCAAATGAATATAGTGTGAAGGCTTTTATGAATTATGTATATTAAGGTTATATGATTTGTATATTTTTAACATTAAATGCATACATATGTATGTGTATACACACACACACCTTCACCTCAGCCATTTTCCTCCTGCTGGGCTTCCATAATTGGAAGTAATACCTGCTGGAAGAAAGTTTTGGGGAGAAGAGCAGAGATGGGGGAAGGGTTCAGCTCCTCTAGTCACCCTTTATCCTCATCCTGCTTATAGGAATTGACCATGACCAATGTTGCGTTGTGCCACTGTCATGTTTACTTCAGCTCCTAGGACCTAGGTAAACATTTTGACCAAGATCTAAAGAACTACAAGCAACTCATGTGCCCAGGGGTTCTTGGACTGCTGTTCATTGAATGGCAGCCCCTCATACCACATGAAATGCTCCCTTTGAAAAGTGAGGGGAGGGAAGTACACAAGCAGTCTGGTATATACAGGGATCCTGTTCAAAGAAACAGCTGCATCCCACTACAAAAACTTTCTGCTAACAAAATGGCCACATTTGTTGGAAGGGTTTGTTGAATTCCAAGTAGGCCTGAGCCATTTCCTCAATGTAAACAAAGCAAAGTAAGTTAAGGTTTCTGGAAGAAACCTAGAAAGAAAGTGTTCAGTTATTACTAACAAGTTCCATTGATTTCAATGGGTATACTGAGTATGACTAAATCTGGATTCAGCCCTATGATTGGCCTTGGCAGGGAGGAAATACTATTTTGAACTATAACCAGTATGAGCGTGGGAACCCTGTGCTATTCAACTGTAGATTCTACATATAAAGTAAATGCTTTTGCACAGGGATGAACACTTCTGAATGGGGTACTGCAGCAAAACCAATTTAATAAAAAAGTGCTCTTTTGAGGTACTAAACTGACTTCTCTTTTACAAACCATTCCAGTACCTTTTCAGCTTTCTCTTTTACCTTGTTATAACTGGGATCAGATGGCACCAGTTCCTCCATAATGTTAAAGCCATCTGCTACAGTTGTTTCTGTTTCTGTGTTTTGAATGTTTCTGCTAGACACGTCTTGATTGCTTCTCTCTGATGCAGGGCTCCTAAAATGCAACAGATTTTAAAGTGTTGTATACCTTTCCATTCCAGCAAGACTGTTTCTATACTGCTGTTCCTTGCAGACTTTGGGGCTTTAGTCTGGACCTTTGTCAAGGTGAGACTGAAGGTCAAACTGTCCACATCAGGCTTCTTCTAGTGTTGTCTTCCTCATTCCTGTCCAATGGATAATAATCTACTATGGGGGATTCCAGGGTTTGACTCCAACATCTGGGATTCTTTTTGGCATGTGAACAAAACCTGAGAAGGCATGAGTCACCTAGCTGCACAATACTGAATAAACACTGCTGCTTTAGCTACTATACTGATGAGGGCAATTAGTTCCAGGGATGAAAAGTGCTCTTGAGTAATAGCAGCAGCCAATAGGCAAGAAGGTATTCTCCCTAATATAATTCTGTACTTGGAACTCCAGATGCAAGATCCTTTCCTGAACTTGAGAGACATTATTTCATCTAAAATGTAGCAGTTTGAAAGAATCTATTTAAAAAGTATTACCTTTTCTGTTCTTGTGAAAGACACAGGGATTCATGAGAGGATGTCTTGTTTTCAGAATCTGCTAGGGTAGCCAAAACAAAACTGGCTTCTACTACCATTTCTTCAATGCTGAAAGCAATTGGCCTTTAAATGTAAAAAAACAAAATTGAGCTGATAGCCCAATTACACATCTCCCTTATTACTTTTGAGCAATAATAGTTTGTATTTTCTACCTATATACATAGAAGTGAGATAGCTTCTGATACTGCTCTTTAATTCTGAAAAGAACTAAAATTATTATTTGTCTTTCCATCGTAGCTTTACATAATGTAGCTACTACATTTTTCAAAAGTAATGAGCTTAAGTGCCCATGTGTATGCTGTGGCATGGTCACAGAGCATATTACTCAGTAAATGTGGTCTACATGTGGATTTATTACATGGAAATATTTGTTAAGTTGGTGTATGCAAGGCAGCACTCAGAATTTTTTTTTATCTAGATAATCTATATTCCACACCTTCCACAAAAACTGTGTTTCTGATATTGCATAAATATATACTCCCTGATAGTTCAAGCAATTTTAATTACTAGTTAAATGAAGCTAACTTGGAAGTTTAAAATAAAGCTGTTACTAAAATACTATGTATTCTTAAAAAAAATACCCATCAACCTACTTTCCAGAAACATCAAAATGGACAGAGACTGGAGCACTCATAGCTTCTGCAAAAGCCAGAAGTCCCTAAACATAAGCAAAAAGTGTGTATTAAGACAAATATAACACTAGGGTAGACATGTTGAACCTCTTTCAGCCTGAGGACCGATTTCCATTTCAGAGAAGCCTTTGGAGGCTGCATTCTAGTGGTGGGAGGGGCCAAAAGGAAAAGGGGCAGGGCCACCCCACCCCCAAGCCAGTATATAGTAGCTGAAAGCTCTTACTGCCAAGAATTAAGCCTTAGGAGAAGCATTTCAACCTTTTAGAATGGGGAAAACTACACAAGAGCTGGGAAACCACCAAACAATCAGTAGTTGAGGAAAAGGTGGTAGGGCTAGGGAAAGGGGTGGGAGCCATCTAGGGAACCCCAGATAGCTGGATTTGGCCCCTGGGCCTGAGGTTCTCCACCTCTGTAATAAAGCATGAGATTTAAGCTTGCTATTACAGTCTCTTACGGATGGGACAACTGGCTATTCTTTTATTACTAGCTTATGGCTACCTGGAGGCACCTAGCTGGCCATTGCTGGTAGCAGGATTCTGGATAACATGGGTGCTTGGTTTGATCCAGCAGGGCTCTTAAGTGTACTGTTCTTTGATTTTACCCATTATTTCTATCCCCTCCCCCAATGCCCTTCAGCCAAGTGCTTCTGTCTAAATACTTTTTAGCTGGTTCTCAAGGAACAACATAGCTATATGATCTTTAAATGTAACATAGAACCAAGCAAATATAGTAAGCAACTTTACCCTCAACTCTTTAAGGCAAAATGTGACTTCAGAGTCTACTCCAACTTGCAAGTATTCAAATTCTTCTGGACTGAGATGTATTTCTGTATTCATTGCCTTTGCAAAATCTGTTCAAAATCATGACAGTAGCAGAGATTAAAGTAAAGGAGTCCAACAGTAAAAAGAAAAATGGAGTTTTTCAGAGAATTCTTAAAATGGTTAGCAAAAGGTATATTATATTGGTGTATAACACAAGGCCGTTATGTCTGTTCATCAAAAGTAGAATAGGGTACACATGGTGAGAGGTGGGCTTGCAACCACATTATTATTTATTATATTTATACCCCGCCTTTTTTCCTTCAAGGAACCCAAGGCGGCTTACATAATCATCCTCTCCATTTTATCCTCACAACAACCCTGTGAGGTAGGTTAGGCTTCACATCAATGATATTAGCTGTGAACTGGGCATATATTCAAGCCAATTCTCATAATCCCTCCAGGTAAAGGGGATGGAGTACAGTAATTGAGTTGTGTGTGCATGGATATGTATATGTTTGATTCACATGCTACATTTAGGCAGGGTGATGGGAACATATGTGGGCCTACATCACTGCAGGAAACAGTAAGGAATTATAATATATATATATAGATAGATAGATATAATTATACAGAAACAGTAACATGGAATGCAACTGGAACTTCACAGATCCTTACTGGGTGTTTAAGGTTCTCTGCTTTGCTTTGATGTATTTAGTTGACTTACATAAAATAATAATTGGTTGAAGCCAGGAAAACACAATATAATTTTAGAAAGATAGAACATACTGGTGATTACATTTAAAATTGTCTAATTTCAGTGTGATGAAACAGTTTTTGTGAAAAAGTATGGGTTAAGTGTAGCACATATATAGACTATTTTAGTTCAGATATTTTAATAAATTAGCCTGAGCTTTCGTGGGTTACATCCCACGTCATCAGTGTAAGGTCCGGGGCATGGGCAGCAAGGGTTCAGGGCTGGAACGCAGGGGCCAGGGAAGATGGAGGCGGAGACAGGCAGTAGGCCCAAGGGTCAGCACGGGTTCCAGGCAACAGAGTCCAAACAGGGGCCAGAGGCAGAAGGCAAGTCCAGGCAGAAGGTCCAGCACAGGGTAGAGCAACAGAGTCCAAACGGGCCAGAGGCAGGAGGCAGGTCAAGCAGAGTCAGAGACAGAAGGCAGGTCCAGCAGAGTCCAGGCAAGGGTCAGAGGCAGAGAGACAAGTCCAAAGCACAAACAGAGTTCAAGAATGTACCAGGCAGAGCAAGGGCCAGAGGCAGAAGCGTAGGTCAGGATCGGTCACTGGTCAAACGCAAGGCAAGGCAAGGAGCAAGGTTGGTCTCTGGGAACAGGAACCGGCTGCAGACAACACTGAGGTTGGTGTTGCTGTGGCAAAGGCTAGAGGCAAACTGCAGCCCTTATGTAGGTCTCTCTGGCTACTTCTAGCTGGGCTGCATTAGCTGGCCTGAAAGCAGCCAGGAGCAGGAGGCTACACCCTGCGAGTGCTTACAACCCCTGGGCTTGCTCCTGCATGGAGGTAACGTTGCCACCAGGTGGAGCTGTGGCACTGTCCTGGAGGAGCAGATCCTGACAATCAGATGCTATACTTAACCCTTGAATTTGTAATCAGAAGACTAACACAGTTATATTATTTACTGTGAAAAAGTAGTTATCCAACTGTTATAAAAGCACACTCCAACATGTTTCTTGGCCTGAATTTTTCTTCTTTCAATGACTTGATAAAATTATTAAATAACAATTTTAAGCCACATAATGTGCAAGACACTTTCCCTTAATATATCACAATATTTTCTTGCATTCAGAATACTCTTAATTATCAATTTTCTGACAAATTTTAACTACACAATGAAAATTCAGTCCTTACCCATTTCATCCTCAAAGTAAGTCTTGAAACGAACTTTCACCGGTGTTACAGCTAAAGTTACTTCATCCTTGATAGGTTGGGAAATGAATCAGTATCTCAGACAGCTGTCTGAGAAGTATGAGAATGTGATAGTTACTTCAGATTACAAATTGCTCTTTGTGTTTTACATGAGTAACAAAAATTGGCAGATCAGTTTACCCTTGCCTAAAAGGAAACACAACGTGTTGTGGATTTATTTGCACTTTGGCGTATGTATTGTCTAGTTAATATTTTCTTATTCAGATCAGAGTACCTGCAGCAGTGTCTAAGGTAAAAGGTTGAACTGGATGATGAATACCAGAAATGTTAAACAAGCTCTACCAAGGCCCCCACTTCAAACGTTCTGACAGTTTGTTCACATGCTCTAGGCCAGGCCAAGAAAAGGCTAAGGACTGGAGTGAAAGAATAGGAGTTAGAGTGGAATCTTGGGGGGAATCTTATATCATTATGTTGATATATTACATCATGCCTTTTCCGAAGGCATCAACGTTGCCTTCGGAAAATCCTGCGAATTACTTGGGAAGATAGGCAAACAAATGTCAGTGTACTGGAAGAAGCAAAGACTACTAGCATTGAAAAAATGATCCTTCAACGCCAACTTCAGTGGACCGGTCATGTTGTTCGAATGCCTGACTGCCGTCTCCCAAAGCAGTTACTTTATTCCCAACTCAAGGATGGAAAGCGGAATATCGGTGGTCAATATAAGAGGTTTAAAGATGTTCTTAAGGCTAATCTAAAGAAATGCAATATAAACATCAAAAACTGGGAAGCTCTGGCCCATGAACGATCTAACTGGAGGTTGGCCTTTCACAAAGGCTCTATGGACTTTGAAGAAGCCCGAGTGCAAGGTGAAAGGGAGAAACGTGCTAAGCGAAAAGCACGTCAAATGAATCCTTTACAGGACCATCTTCCATCTGGTAACCTGTGTCCTCACTGTGGGAAGCTGTGTGGATCTAGAATTGGCCTCCACAGTCACTTACGGACCCATCGCTAGAGTCTACACAATTTTCTTTAGAATTTTCCTCCTTTTAAAATCTCCTTTTTGTAAAAAAAAATTATCCTGGAAGACAATCTTACTCAGTCACGAGTGATCGCCTGACTGACTGATATTACATATTTAAGTTTTCACCATCCTGTTTTCTCAGACTCTGCCTTTTCCTGCCTTCTCCAGGAGGTGGAGATGGTGACCACTTGGCAAAATAGATCTATCACATTTTAAAATCCTGTTTCCTTCTGGTAGAGACAGAAGGCGGTGCCCAGCAGGATGAGTTTCAATGCCTATCATATCTTGTGGAGGAACATATTGGGAGGGATCCAAGTACTTAACCTGCTGTGGCCCCTGCAGGATTTGGCTTTTCCTCCTTCAGCTCCTGTGTTCCTGCCTGAATTAATGAAAGCTAGGTCTCTTGACAATGAAAGGTAAGCATGTGTATTTTAATCTACGATAAGTATCAGGTGAGTTGGTAAGGTGATGTTTCTTTTATTACCTTGACTGGAGCTTTAGTACATTGGGGCACAGATGCTTTGCAAACACAGCTTGCAAAGGTCCACATTCTTGAAAAGCTAAATTATGAGTTTTCACAACACCTGAGGAGAGAGGATATGGAGTGAAATTAGCATATTTTGCATGCTACCTTGAACAAATTAATGGAATTTCATTATGTTGATATATTACATATTTAAGTTTTTTTTTTTAAATGAACATTATTTATATAAATATGAAGTAGGCTAAACAATGTCATTCTCACTGTGTGACAGCTAGAACTGCAACCTTGAATCAATAAATCAATTAGATTAATCAACTACAACCCCTTTTAATCAACTAAAAAGTAATCCTTGATTAATTAGACAATATCATAATCAGGCATTGCCCACCAATGGCCCATGCTGGCTGGGCATGCTTGGAGTTGTAGTCCAGCACATATGGAGGGCACCAGGTTGGGGAAGGCTGTTTTAACATAAGCAGTTATTAAAAACTGCAGATTGCAGGCACCATCTTAGAAAAGTCTTTCCCCCCTACATATGAGGAAGTGCCTCTTCTACAATGGTGCCAGCTGTGGCGCATACATGCACTGGCTAAAAATAAAATATGCTTTTTCTTCTTCAGAACTACTGCTTTAGTCACATGCAAATTTAATAAGTTAATTTGACTGAGTTACTAAGATTTTTAAAATTATTTTTAGAAAGTTTAACAAAGTTCTTCCCTTCTCAGTATACAGATTAATTCAAGCTACCCCAACCTAAAACTGCTACTTACTAGCAACAACAGGCCATATAACAAAGAGACTAACACAGAGACCAGACTCCGCAACAAACCCAGATGCCAACTTTCTCATCATAATGGAGATTAGAGTGCGAGACTGCTGAGTTAGAATTACCAGTAGACCCGTTGATGAATTCTATCACCAGAGGCTTGCATTGGGATAAAAGATTTTTATTACACTACATGTGTTAATTAGCTTTTCTAGTGCCAGGATGTTGGTGTTATCAGCAGCAACTGTACTGTGAATGGCAACTGTTAATAATTTGATTATCAGTCTCAGTACCTTGTGAGGCAAGCAGCTGCTTATGATCCCATCTTCTATTTGAAGGATTCTTCTATTTTGAGGGCTGTCGTGTCCTGTCCAATTCTGGTTTAAAACCATAAGAATTGTTGCCCATTCCATAGTGAGCACCTGGACAGCAGACTGACCAGGCAGGCACACAGGTCAACTGGTCACAGCCTTCTGCACTAACAGAAATACTGTATTTCTATATAAATTATATTTCTAAATTTGCATCTATACATGTAAATTAGCATATGCAAAATATATGCAGATTGATGTCCTCTTTGGTCATCTTTTTTGGTGGTGCATTTCCTCTTTCTTGGTGATTTGTAAGTGTCCACCCTATTACTGAATGCAGCAGTTACCCTGGGAACACTTAAGGTGGCCTTAATGAAGTGACCCTTTTGTATGCACTGGCCCTTAAGAATATTTACTGCTATATCAAATGCCAATTATCTGGTTTTCATAATAATTAATGCCCAGCTCCTCTGCATGGCTTGTTGAAATAAAAGGTGGCATCTAGTGTTCTCTGGTGGACACTGCACACTCAACATCTTTTTAAATAAAATGCACTAGTGCTGGGTTCTCTTTTCCTCTCTAATTGTGTTTAGAGTGTATAAACCTAATTAAGAAATATTGGCAGCTTGTCTAGTTCATTTTATTGTGTACCTTTAATAACGTACAAAACCATGTATATTAGACATACGGTGCATGGAAAACAGAAACTGTGTATTACACATAAATTTGTAAGCTGTCCCATCTTTACCTCTGAAATGTTGCTGAAATGAGGACTCAAACCCAGCAGCACACTTTTAAAAACATTTTATGGCACAATCCTATGCATGTTTAGACAGAAAAAAGTCCTACAACTCCCAGCACTCCCCAGCCAGCATGTATAAGATTGTGCCCCTACTTATCAATTTATTTGTGATGGGATCCAATATCTTACTTCAGGTGTGCCCAAAGTCTTTTTTTATTTTTCTTTGAACAGCTGACATCCCACGGGCCATAACGGAAACTGCTTTGGAAAGTCCCAGGTCTAAGGAACACAAGTCCAAAGCCCCTGTTGGCAAATGGAACTCAATTGTGTTCTCTGAATTCTGGCCTATATTTTTAACCCCGCCTTCTGGCCCATAACATGACTTACATAATCATGTGTCAACTAGTGACCTACCATGTTTGCATAAAAGCTGAAAAACAATATGGCAATCATTAAAGTTTGTATAAATATTGCATTTCTCTACATTCCTTTCCAGTGTGTTCAAGGATCGAAATATAGGCAGGACTGCCTGAAATAAAAGAATATTATTATTGCAGAGATTTCCCTAAGTGCAAAGTTAGCTCATAAAAACACACTACATATAACAAAAGGTTCGGCTACTAATATTTGCCAAATAAACATTCAAGTAAAGTACATTAGCAGATGCATAAAGGAGACCTAGATTGGTGTGCTTGTTTTGAATAATATTTCCTTTGCTGTGTACTAATAATGTTGGAAGATGAAATATATTTTTCAAAAGTTTTACAATAAAAACAAAATTTTGCTAGTAGAAAATTACACATTGTTCAAATGAGCACCATGGGGAATAGAAGTATTTGTCTGAACTAAATCCACCTTTTATTCGCAAGGCATTTATAGCCTTGTGTTGTCAGACAATGGAATCTAATTTCATGGAAGGTAGTTTCAACTACGGTAAATTCCAAAAAATCAGCGCCTATGTATTTGCGGCAGCCAGTGGGTAGAAGACACTGTACATTATATATTACACTGTAAATTGTATGAAATTCCTAGGGAAAGTATCTAGAGAGATTTCTACTAGCAATTCCTCCCCTCAGTGATCCGGATAAAATAAAATACCTGCTATCCAGTATGGACAGGTCTGTAGTGTTCAGCACCACCACTAAGTTTGCAGTAAGAGCTGCCCAGCTTAGACAGGCTTATGGGGCATGACTTGGGATTTTAGATTTTCTTTTGTGATTGTAGGTTTTATTTTATTTTTTCTATGTATGTTGTGTTTTACTCTACTTGTAATTCTACTTATTTGTGTTTGGCTAAAACCTGTACATGGTTGCCTTAATAAATTACTTACTTACATTGTTCAAATATTTTTGGTTGAAAGCCGTATGTTATCAAATAAATCTCACCGGTACATTACTTGTCATCTCACTGCCTAAATAATTATAAATGGAATTGTGTTTTATAGTATAAAATAGTATATATTCTTTCATCTACTGAGACTTACCTTTACTACTAATTTACATGTAGGTTGTATGTGGTTTTTATTCAGACCCAATTCAGGTGTATTTTTACAGGAATAATGTTGAAAGAACATAGATGAGAAGAAGACACAGGCATAGGCTGACCTAGAAGAATTCACTGACCGCAGGAAAAGCTGTGGATATGATTAAATGTTTTATCAGCATGAAATCACATAAACTTCAAAACTTCAAGACAGAGACAAGCAAAAAAATACATAATATGATAATATTTGGGGCTTTGGTTTTTATTATTAGAATTATAAAAACAAGACTGGTGATATCAACACGTTAATTGTGGCAAGAAACTTGATAGCAAAATACAAATGATCCACTACAATTCTATTTCAATCTATAACATTTCCCCCTTCCATCCATTATTTAATTCCAGGTTTGTTTTTCTAAACTCTGCATGTACTTACTCCTTTTTCAATAGGATCAAACCAAAATTCATCACTGATTCGTGCTATAGCGTGTATGGCCCTTCCAAATACTGTAGAGAAGATTATTTTTCAAAGTGTGATTACATTCTGATATGCAGGGCAACCCTATAATACCGGTATGTAATAAATAATATGTCTTCTCAAAAGTAAGGCCAAGTGAGTTGAATGGGACTTATTGATCCCAGGTGTCTATTACATTACAGCCTTAGTTATATAATGCACAATGAATTGGTGTCACTAAGAGGGAAAACACCTGACTTTTCTTGCACTCAGAAATATATATTAAAAAAGGAAAGGATTTAAAATTGATTTATGTTCATTTTGGAGCAGGGTGGGGAAAAGACACCAAATTCTATACCCACTTTCCAGTAAAAACTTCTACTAAAATCATTAGGCTTATTCATTTTTATTTCCAGTGTGCATATCCTATATAAGTAAATTGGCCATGTGTTTTAATTTACAGTAATACCTTGGATTGCAAGTACGGTAACTTGGTTTGAGAGCGTTTTGCAAGACAATCAAATTTTTAAATATTTATTTGTTTTTAACTTGATATACAAGCGACGTCTTGCAATACAAGTACTGTAGTATGGCGTAAATTAAAAATCTCTGTACAAATTTTTTTGGGGGGGGATTTCATTTTGATATAAGAGTGTTTTGGATTACAAGCACGTTTCCGGAACGAATTATGCTCTCAATCCAAGGCATGACTGTACAGAGGATGGTCCACTGTTTGCAGGGCTACCCAGTCTGATTTCAGTTTAATGATAAAGAACTGTATTAAGAAGGGAGTGCAGGGCGGCCTTGAAGATGCCTATCAATGGGTAAAGCTGGATAGCAGACTGAGCAAGCACACAGGTTCATCTTCCCACTAAGGTGAGATGTATTATATTTCTATGTTAATTATGCTATTTCTAAATTTGCTTCTATACATATAAATTACCGTAGCACATGCACATTTTTAGGGAAATCTGTGTCCTCTTTTTTGGGTGATATGTAAGTGGCCACCCTATATATACAGTTGCCCTACCATACTTTACAAGGCAAAAATACACAACTAAGAGACTAATGGCAATGAGTAAAGTGATAATTAAAGGCCAAAATTTTGATTGCACATTCAGAAAAAGGAGGTGGATGATAGTCTTCTAGATCAATTAATTCAAAGTAGAAAAGTGTGACCATATGATGTATGCAATATTTACACTGGCTCCAGATTTCCAGCTGCAGCCCTACTTCTTAATGTACAATGAAATTTAAATGCCAATCCACAGGGCATCCACCTCACTAGTTTTCAGTATTTGCTAGTCCCTATGATTGGATTATTGTGGTTGTGTCTACTTACTACTACTATTTCTCACAACCATCCCTATGACTCATTCTTAGCTTTAAATTAGGATTAATATGATTAGGCAGATTGAGTTGGCTGCCTCAGGTAATAGATGCTGAGGGATGTGAAATGGGTACAGCTGAGAATGTGCCACATGATCTGCCCTGTACCCATAAAGCTACCTTGGCACCCTCAGGTACAGTGGAGGACACTGCCCCATGGCCAGTGTTGAAATAAGATTCAATTGCTAGGGCACAATCCTATGCAGGTTTAGACAGGAAAAAGTCCTACAACTCCCAGAATTCCCCAGCCAGCATGCTGGGAGTTGTAGGCCTACTTCTGTTTAAACCTGCATGGGATTGTGCCCTGAACTTCCATTAGGATATTCTTAAAAAACCAACAGTGTACCTAAAAGGTGGATTGAAATGCCTCCTAGTTATATTTCCATTGTTCTGTGCCCATGTTCTGTTTTTATACGTAAATAAATTTTAGGTACTGGTATTAATGGCCGCCTCAGCTTTAGCTGTAACTTCTACCATGACTCTATTTTGCGCTTTTATTCTTGTGGGGCCAAGCTGCTCTCTAGGCACGTATGCAGAAGCAGGTAACAGGAAATTTCTGTCAGGAATGAATTGATAACTACAATAATTACTAATACAATTTAAACGGGCGGGGCTGCCACAATATTTGGCGCTACCTCTAATATGGGAGCCCCCAATAACGCACTTCATAGCGAGGGAGGGATACGACTGACCCCTCTCCCCCTCCCAGAAGCTCGTTAGCGAAGCGGAGGAGGAATTCTTCCTTCGCCCAACGCCGCCCTCCCCTCACAAGGGACTGGCTCGCAATAAGGCGGGAAGCCCAGCCTGAGGTAAAGAGCACGCGGAGAACAACGAGCGGGAATAAATTAATGGGAAGGAAAGACCCGAGTTCTGTACACTCCTCACTTCCGCTTTCCGTTTCAGCGTCGCCATATGCGGGGCAAGACGCAGGATGTATAATTTCAGCGTCGCCATATGCGGGGCAAGATGCAGGATGTATAATTGATATATCTGGATTTACGCCTTTATTTGGGTCTTTACATATCAACAATTGTTAATCTCGGGGAGTTAAATTTAGATTTTGTTGGTTTCGGTGAAATTCATAATAAAAAATAAATGAAAATAAAAGATGATGAATGGGGGGAACCACTCTACCCTCCTCAATCTCTATGGTGCCCTGTCTTTTCGCACTGGTTCCTCCGCACGTTCAGTCGGGAGCGGGAAGTATCTAGTAGTAGGCGATCACTCGTGACCGAGTAAGATTGTCTTCCAGGATAAAATTACAAAAAGAAACTACGGTTTCATTGGGTCTGTGACCCTTTCGGTTCATGAACAACTCCAATACCCGGATGTAGCTCTCCCGCTTTGTGTTTCTTCCCCCACCTTCCTGATGGGAAACGAACGAACCTTATAAACCCCGCCCCTTTCCCTTCTCCCTCCTCGAGTCTGACTGACAGGAGCCTCCGCAGCGCTTTCTGGATGATTTCTAGCTCCGCTTCGGCTTCCGTAGGTCCTGCTTCCGGAATTTGGGTTTGGCACACCAGAAGCGGCGGAAAGAAGGGGCTAAAGTAGCGGCGCTGAGGGGGGCCAAGATGGTGAGTTGTTCTGGGAAGCGGGAGGAAGAGAAGAACGAGATAAACACAGAGCGGGATGGAAAGATAAGCCCCTGCCCCCAAGCCCCTCCAGTCAGCCCCTTCCTCCTCCCTCCCTGGAAACTGCCGGCTTTGGGGATCCCCTGGAGCTACTACAGCGTGGCAGCCTTCCCCAACCTTTTCGCCCGCCCCAGATGTGTTGGACTACAGTTCCCATCATCCCTAGTTGGCTGGAGATGATGGCAGTTGTAGCTAGCCGGACACATCTGGCCAGGCCCAGGGTGGAAAAAGCTGGCGTAGTGGCTCAGACGGCGTTGTCAGTCAGGAAGTGCCTGGTTTGAATCCCGCCCATGCCACTAATTAATCCGATTCACTGCATTTCATTATTTCTGTGGGTTGGATCCAGATGTAGCCGTGCTTGCAGTAGACCCGTTAGAATCAGTGGGACATGTAAGTCATGACTAAATTAAGTGCCACATTGATTTCAGTAGGTCTTTTCCAAGCATGACTTAACTCTGACTCCAACCCAGTACATTTAATGCCCTGAGTCTGTAGCTCAGTGGTGGACCAATAAATTCACAGGGTGGATTTCACACCTTGGTGGGTGTTTAATGACAACATATCTAACCCAAAAGCCTTTAAAAAATAATAATTGTGGCATGAATTGTTGCCTGTGCCCCTGGCCCACTATCCTCTTAGCCTCTGGTATATCCCCCCTGTCTACACTATGGGAAAAATAATATTGATTACCTTATAAGACTGTTATCAGGCTTACTGAGATGATGGAATATTCTGAAAAGCTAAGAGTGATCTCTCCACACTCCATTCCTAATAGTCTTATCCCCAGCCACACCTTTCTTGATTCGCCTCCCCTCTTGTTGTTGTTGTTGTTGTTAATGAAGCATCACCAGTGTACTGGTGCTTTTTTAAAAAAGCAGGGGGGGGACGAGAGAGGGATAGATCCCTGATAAGTTTTCCCTCTAAATTATGCAACAATTCTAAACTCATTGACTTAGGAGTTAAGTCCCCTTGGTTTTGGTAGAGCTTACTGTACTTAGCTCTTTGAAGAGCTAATTTTTATACATGTGAAATACATTTGCAGCCCATGGTGACTGATCCAAAACGTTTTGACAAAATTACTGTATGTGATCATCATCTCAACAAGTTGTTTGCTAGTCAGGTCAATTTCCCAAGGAATTTTGCAACCTGTGAGTTCCCAGGGGTTTTCTTTTCCTTCTGACCCTGCCCTGCTTCACATTAACTATAGTTTTTATTAGTCCTGCAATACATAACTCACCTGCATTCATGGTATTTATGGCAATAACTTTTCTCTCAAAATTATGCTTGGCTAACCCCTTGGAAGCATTATGATAAATCTATGAAATGAGCCATCATGCACTGTGTGTAGTTTGTCAGTCTTAATATATGAAACTCTCTGGTGGGAATAACAAGGAGGGGAATGAGAATAAGTGCCTGTGCTTGTCAGTAGAAGGAATGTTGTCCTCAGTAGAACTAGCTTGGTGTCAGACAGCTTGATCCTTTTTTCCTGACTTTGCTGTTCCTAGCAAGCAGAGTCTTGTATAGTATCTCATGCAAGGTGAGCAGAACTGGACAGCTCCTGCAATGCTTAGGCTGGTCTCTCTGTGTGTGTGTGTGCAGAGAACAAGTGGACAATGTGATTTTGAGGTTCACAGTTCAACAACTTGAGAATCTCAGCTGTCTTTCTTTTTAAAGTTTCTAACCCCTATGGCTGCAAAGGTAAGCTAGAAAAGCTGAGAGCAAAATCTAGTGAAATCTTAGAGGGCTCAAGTGGGGTAGTTGAATAAGATTTCTAGTGGTTGGGGAGGAGACTTAAGCACTTTCCACAGCTCCTTACTCTGTATATAATAAAGTGGGGCCAGCTCCCAGAGCCACAACAAAAGGTCAAGAGGAAGGAATTTGTAGCATCTTTGAACCCAAGTGGATTTATTATAATAGGGCAAGAAAGAGGATACTGTGTGTATTGGGAGTTAATCATAAGTGAATGTTCCAGATCCCATTTCCCATTTGTGCCCTGACTGCCCATTAGGAGATATCGCATGTGCATTTTTTGTTGTCTTTGTCCGATACAAGGTTCAGTTCCATCTCTTGTCTCCATAAGCATAGAGCTATATGCTCCACTGAAGTGAATGGGGAAACCACTATGGGCAGGGAGTCTTGAGTTATACATTGGATCTTCCATACCTGCAAGGTACTGGTGTATTTGTGGTGCATGTGTATGAGACTTTAGTGGCTCATTGGAAAACTATGGGAGATTATGACAATTCTGTTCAGGCAATGCTGGAAAAGCTTTTCCGTTAGTCCTTATGGCATCTGTTGCATAAATCAGATTTATTTTATTTTTTTAACATTTCCTTTCCTAACATTCAGATTTCATTGATGATTTGCCTATTAATTTGGCTTGAGATGTTTCCTTTTCTGTTGCTTCCTTTTTATTTAACATTGTTCATGTCTCACCCTGTTTTTTTCCATTCCCCTTTTCCCACCCCCCTCCAACCCCTGCCCACCCCCGTCTGCAATCAACTTCTTCATCCAATAAGGCTGGGCACAGAGTAAGTTTGTTCAACTTGGCCTCTTGCTAACATTGGTTGTGGTAGGTGACAACTCTTGGTGGCTATTAAAATGCTTAGATTTGAAGAACAAAGTCTTGCTGGCTGCAGATGATGATACTACTAAATTTCTGGTGTGGAGTCACATTATGAGGCTTCATTGTGACTACTTTTCTCTATGAACAGTGGTTTATAGACTGTGTTCCAGGGATCCCAGCATTCCTCATAAAGTATATCAACTGTGTCTCAGTGAGTAGAGCAATAATGGTGGACAAACTTTCCTGAAAGGCAGCCTGCCCACCATTATCAATAGATCCCTGCCATCAGCAACAAAAGGGAGTGTGGGGTGTGCCCTAGGGCAGGGATGGACAGATGCCAAACTTGTGGGATCTGCTTTGTTTACTAGAACCATGAGATCCACCAGGCAGAGCCCGGTGCAAAAGAATTAAACAATACACTTAGAATTAAGCAACTCTGAACCCAGGAATTTGTTTTGAGTACCGGGAACTGAACAGAGCTCACAGTCCTTCCACACAAAAATCCACTTTGTTACCCTGTTATTTTCATTTCATCAGTATAATATAGGGTGTATGTTTGGGGTGGTGGTGTCATTTTGTTCCTGCTATTTTTAAACAGTTGAGTCAGAAAACCTTGCCAATCATCCAGAGATCAACTGGTAGATCAAGATCTATTTTCTGCCCACCACTGTGCTAGGGTGTGCTCTTCACTTCACACAGTGTAATGAGGCCCTGCAGGCTTGGCCAGCGCTCCATGTGAACTTGGTGTGTGCCTTTGACCACTTTCCAGAATCCTGTGTCACATGCAGGGGCTCCTTGGCAGATTACAAGTTTAACAGGGTTCCCTGAATTAAGGCCTTTTATAACAGAGTGCAAGTCTTGCCTGGATAAAGTCATTACTTTTCACCAGTCTGGTACAAGGCACAAACACTGTCATTGCCATGTTTGGGGTTTATGCCTTGGTTTTATATGCTGCGGAATCAATTTTGATGTCTAAGTGCCACAGGATTTGGAAAGAAATATTACAAAGCACAAGGATGCAACTGCACAGGTACAGTTTTAAGTGTGAGCTTTATTCCCTTCCAGCACTATGCTGAATCTATCCATAAATGGAGGAACCATGAAAAACGATTTGAAGCTCTGAAAGTTCCTTGACATGTTGCTAGAGATCTAAGTGTATCTTCTTTCCTTTCCCCCCCCCAATAAGTTGGTGTTAGTGTTGGGAGACCTTCATATCCCACACCGCTGCAACAGCCTGCCAGCTAAATTCAAGAAATTGCTGGTTCCAGGAAAGATTCAGCACATTCTCTGCACTGGAAACCTCTGCACGAAGGAGAGCTATGACTACCTCAAGACGCTGGCTGGTGATGTTCATGTAGTTAGAGGGGATTTTGATGAGGTAATGACATCTACTGGGTAGAGAGAGAATATGGATTTCTGTTCATTAAATTGTCCTGTTCTCTGTAACTGACTGCAGAACTGGTTTCTTACAGACTCATTGATCTTGCAAGTCTGTCAGGTGTAGGTGTGTATGCATTGCTAATTCTGCGTGCCACAACAGACACTAGGACCAGTCTCTTGGTTCACCCACTTTAGCCACATTACGTGGTATAGTGCTGTTGTTTGGTCATTTGTAAGAATACAGGATGGCTTTTTCATATGGAATGGATAAGGGGAAGAGTAGCTGTATATATAATTGACATGTTGTGTCTTTAATCCTAGAACTTGAATTATCCTGAACAGAAAGTTGTAACTGTCGGACAATTTAAGATCGGGCTGATCCATGGCCATCAAGTTATTCCGTGGGGGGATGTGGCCAGCCTGGCATTACTGCAAAGGCAGTTTGATGTGGACATCCTAATTTCAGGGCACACGCACAAATTTGAGGCATTCGAACATGAAAACAAGTTCTATATCAACCCTGGATCAGCAACAGGAGCATACAGTGCTTTGGAAAAGTGAGTTATACACTGCAAGTTACTATTTAAGTGGGGGTGTGGTTGCCTTAATATTTACTACATTTTGGATTGACGAGGGTACTCATGTCTGGCTTCCAATTCTTGGCTGTGAAGTTTTACTATTGCATGAATTCAGTGTTGAATTGGGTCTAGCACACATTGCTAAATGCCTAGCTCCCCTTGTATTTCTCAGCTAGGGATACATTAAAGCATGTTTGCACAACTTGTGGCCTTTCAGGGGGGTTTTGTCCTACAACTCCTGTGATCCCTCACTATTAACTATGCTGGCTGATGAATGTTGCAGGCCGTAACAGCTGGGGGGTCACAAGTTGCACACCCACTTTAAAGTTCACTTTTATTAAGGCTTTTAAAGTGTGCTGTATAGACATTTAGTTATTTCCTTCAGTAGGGTTGCCAAGTTGTTGGTGTATTTCAGTTGCTTGATGTGATTTATATGCATTTGTTGCTAGTAGAGTGAGCAGGTGGCACTAGAACCATGCACTACTCAAAGGGAGTATGTCTACTAACAACTGGTATGTCATGTTGCTATTAGAGGATGCTAGTGGGATCCAGTTAAGACCATCTAGGGCACAATCCTATGCATGTTCAGACAGAAATAAGTCCTACAATTCCTAGCATCCCTCAGCCAGTCATGCTAGCTGGGGGATGCTGGGAGTTGTAGGATTTATTTTTGCCTAAACATGCATAGGATTGCAGTCCTAGTGGATTTACAGTCTAAGGGTTGTGGAGCCTGATCCTATGTAGTGTTTAGTTTGAAGCAAGTTCCAGTGAGGTTAATGGGAATGTCTCCCAAATAATTATGTATAGGACTGCAGCCGTAGGTCATGAAGGATTCCGTCCTCATGTGGTCAGCAAAATAACTCTCAAACTTCTTTCCCCCCAGCAACATTATTCCTTCATTTGTGCTGATGGATATCCAAGCTTCCACTGTCGTTACTTATGTTTATCAGCTGATTGGCGATGACGTGAAAGTAGAAAGAATTGAGTACAAGAAATCTTAAAGCAACTTGCTTTGCCTGGCTCTTCTCTGGTCTCTTTTTTCCTCTTTTTTTTTTTGCAGTATGTACCCAAAGGTCTACAGTGTTTGCAATATTGTTAGCTTATGAAATGACTCCTCTTACCTTATTGTAGACAACTAAGTTTACAGTACTTGACTTCTTACAAAGTCTGCCTTGGCTTGACTCTTTTCTTTGCCTAAAAATAGTTCATGCTTGTAAATACTGTTCAAAGTGCACAGCGAAGCTCTGTCTGTTCACGTGAACTATTCCCAGTCTTGTAATAAACACTTGTTTAACTTTAATTTGGTAAAGCTAACTACTTATGGCTTAACTGTCTATGATAAATCAGGAAAAATACACATAAAGACAGCTTTATTTTATATACATAGCCTATTAGGAGTCCTGAAACATTTGTCCTAGATTTTCTTGTACTTCCGGAAATTATGATCAGATCTATGCCAGCTCATCACTGAAGAACATCTGAAAGAGAGGGGGGTGAGTTACTAGGGGAAGACCTTTTAGAAGAAATGCTGTCAGCAGGAATTTATAGGCGAAAGTAAGATCCTTTAGAAGAGAATAGCTACAGTAAGATGTTCTGGCCTGAGCCAAAGGTAGGGAAGGACTGGGGACAGAGTCTATCAGTATTAAGCCTAGAGCAAAGATCTAGGTCACATGATCCCTGCCTTTCCTGAGTTAACCCATTGTTGGATGCTTCCCTCACACCAAACAGATACTGAACCTTAATTTGTTGTCACAATGGCAGGTTTGATTACTGGTGATGTGTTCAAAATGTGTCCTAGCATTTTTCAGCTGAGTTCCTCTTGGACCAGTCCTATTGGCTTCCAGTGAGAGTTTCAGAAAAGTTAATGGTCAGTTGTTTTAATACCACACAACACACAAATGTTTTACTACCTTCACAACACCTGAAGATGACTTGTCTGGTGGAGGAGAATTTCCAGATTTGTTAAGATATTCGGTTATTAAGTATGCTGCATCATCCATCCTGTACAATTACAAAACATGTACACGTTGATTAGTAGAAGACACCTCTGTTTTGCACTATGCAAAGAAAAAAAGCACATTGCCAGAGGAGAGTCACTTGTTTTCGATGCATGATAGCTGTAGCTTGGGGCTGGGAACGTTAAGTCTACCAGATATTGTGCCAGGGATTAAGATGTGTCTTCTACAAGGGCATATATTCATCTAGGCCACAATCCAATGCAGAATTTGGTATATATGTTGCATAATTTTAAACACATTTACTCAGAAGTGTGTTTAGGATTACAGCCTTAAACCCTCTGAAAAGGTGAATTTAAAATGTATTACCGTAGATGGTGGCTTTTGCTTTTCAAAGCAACTCATCCTTGTCCTAAAAATAAGGCTTTTAAAGCTGTATAAATGCTCTTCTCCCACCCCTGGCTACTTTCCTGGAGGCAACCCATGCATACAAGTCTGCCACAACAACACAGTGGGGATCCAGTAAATTTTGTGGCAGACCCCATGTAACTGCAGTCCACAACTATAATGGGGTAGAATTCTTAGCATACTGAATGTCAGTTTGCAATGAGCTCCCAGTGCTGAAGTCTGCAAACTTTGCTGAGCCATGAGGTGTTTCAGGAGAAGTTCAAGAAGTTTTAAGTGCTTTAGGCTACAACCCTATACCAACTTAACCCCCAGGTAAGTCCCACTGAGCTCAGTAGGACTTACATCTGAGCAGACACATGAGGGATTGTGCTGTTAATATTAAAGCTACTGCTCATCCAAACCCATGGAAATTAGGGCCCAAGCCTGTTTTTCAAACAAGCACAGCCTGCTGCCCCTTCTCCACAGAAACATGCAATCCTGGATCTTCCAGTCCTACCCAATTCAGGCATCTAGCCCTACCCACAGAAGCTAAGGCCAACTAGTTGTGTACAGTCTGCAACAAAGAAACCCCCAGCTCTAGCCACTCACTAGTGTGTTTATGGCTTTTGGAACATTGCAGTATTTCTTACTTCCTGTTCATTAGCCTGATGATTCCCAAGTATAGGAATTAGGACCCACATGTTGATCAAGGGAATTTTACAGGTGTGCTGCAGCACTTTCCACAATAGAGGCTTGAGGCTGTATGGCACAAGGTGTGTACAATAGTGGAGAGCAATGGGATTAGGTGTGTCCTTTCCTCCCCCACCACACAAGAATGAAAAAATTAATGCTTGGAATTCTGCACTTGCCTACCTGTTCTTATCTACAAGTTTTCCCACCAGGCCTTTCACTTTGTCAAGACCCATCTCTGGTAACTTCAATAATGGGAAGTACTTTGTGGTTGCAAATTCCTCACATTTCTTATTTATGATGTAGTCCAGAATCAAACTCCTAATCTGCAGGAATAGCAAAAGAGTTACTCTGGGTATGTCCATGGATTATGGGAGGGTCAACTTTGTCAGGTCATATTTTGCTCAAAGAGGGTGAAATTATCATACCTGTGAAGCAAGGCCAGCTACCTCACCCAGGCTCATGTGCTCTTCTACTTGCTGCAACACGGTCTCAAACTGACACGAGGCTAGGAAGCCCTAGGGAAAAAGAACACAATAACATATTTCATACCATTCAAGAACAAACAAATCATGCTGAATTCACATAAGATGTTCCTAGAATCATAGAATAGTAGAGTTAGAAGGGGCCTATAAGGCTATTAAGTCCCAACGCCCTGCTCAATGTAAGAATCCAAGTTAAAGCATCCCTGACATGGCTGTCCAACTGCACCTTGAATGCCTCTAGTGTGGGAGAACCCACCACCTCCCTAGGTAGTGGGTTCCACTGTCATATTGCTCTAACAGAAATTTTTCCTGATGTCCAGGCGGAATCTGGCCTCCTGTAACTGAGCCAATTCTGTGTCCTGCACTCTGGGATGGTCGAGAAGAGAGATCCTGGCCCTCCTCTGTGTGACAAGCTTTGGTGTTGGATCTCATAACTTTGGTGTTCAGGGAGGTTGCATAGGATAATACTCTTGCAAGGTACCAACTGACAGAGCAAGCTGTATTACATCTATTGTAGCAGAAAACAACAAAAATTCCTGTAGTATCTTGTCATTCATTGTGACAAGCTTTCATGGGCCTAAATTTGCCTTCATGTCACAAGTTTACCTTCACCACTTCCTAAATTAGTAGGTACAAAATAAAAAAGGGAGGGAGGGAGGGTGTGGTGCCTCCAGTAGGTCAGACAGAGACCAGCCATGCCGTTAGTGTTTGGGGTGGGGTCAGGCTAAGTGTAGCCTGTCCCAGCTGGGCAGCCTTACCAATCAGCGCCTGCTCAAAAGGCAGGTCCCAAACACACTCAGATGCTGGAAGCAATTGTTTGCTGATACAGCTTCAGCCAGACGCCTTGACACCCCTGAACTCAGTGAACCTCAGAATGACCTTGACAACACTTGTGCCTGCTCCCGAACTGGTTTTTGTTTGCTGCTTCTCAGACATATATATTTTGGCTTCGACCCTTGGACTGTGATAACGACGACGGCTTATCTTTGTACTGGACGGATTTACGACAGAGGGCGAGGAGAAATGAAGTTTTTATAGAGTGGGGAGAAAAGCCCAGGAAATAGTATGTGTGACATTTTTATGCAGAACACAAATGAATAGAAAAGCCACTTGGGGTGGCTGTGACCCACTCACAACCTGGGACCATTGGTGATAAAAAAGCAAAGCAAGATAGTATAAACACCTGAAGTGGAGCACTTCCCAGTTAAAAAAAAAAAAAGATTCCCAGCAATTCCCTTGGTAGCTTACAATAAAACAATTTCAATAATGTCAAAAATAAAATTAAAAACCACAGAAAGCATAAAAATTGGTAGTATTAAGAGCAGTTTACAGCAAGATTTAAAAGCCCGGATAAATATTTAAAAAAGCAAGTCTTCACCTTGCATCAGAAAGACAAAAGTTGGTGCCAGGGAACTTCTGGAGAGAGAAGAGGTGCCATCACTGAGAAGTCTCCTTTCCCAGCTGCCCCTGCCTTGCCTCAAAAGGCAGGGGTCACTCAGAGACGAGCCTCTGGAGAGGATCTCAAGTTCTGGCAGGTTCATGCAGAAGTAGGCACACCTCTGATGTTTGCTGAGCCCGAGTTTTACAATATCAAATCTGCACTGAGGAATGCAGCCATTCCATTGATTTACCAACAGACTGAAAAAGGTACCAACTACTTGGGAAAAGACAGCAGTTTGACAGGAAACCATGGTGTGTGTGTGTGTGTGTGTGCGTTGTATTCACTCACCTGAATCTGTTGGGCTCTTTTCTCAGGCTGAGGAATCAGCAAAAGACACCCTAACGCCAAAGCTGGCTGGTCTAACTGGGCATACTGCTTTGCAATCCCAATGAGGTCAAGGTCAGCCAGGACTGGACACCTTTGAGAGGGCAGAAGAGAATTAAGAGTTAGCAGCTATTATTTTATAGGGGAACAGAATAACCCCCCTCACTTCAGTAGCCTAACAGCTGGATATATACTCTTATAAACTACCTATATGTCTTAAATCATACAAGGCTATCTTGGCTGAGTTGTTTCTCATGTACTTTTTTCTCTTATCACAGGCCTGGTCTCCACATGTAGCAAACAGAGAGTAGAATAGACTGCAAGAGGGTTGTCAAAAACTGCATTTTTAAAATGCTTCCTCAAACTAACAGCCCGAGCAAATAAAAAGCCAGCATAGCAGGCAAAGGGTATTTTTTTTGTTATTGGCGGGGAGTTTTTTAATTATTAATTTATCTATTTATTTCATTTTTTAATACATTTTTTAAAAAGTGATCTTTCTTCCCAATGCACTGGTTCTTTTACATGGGGGATCTTTCAAAACTGGTAGCCTCCACTTGTAGCTTGAAGTAGTGCTATCCATTCAACCACCTTGTTCTGCTGCATACAGAGCCAGAATTGTTAATCATTAATGACCCGTTTATGTCTATTTGCCCCATAGAAGAGGTTTCTTTACTTACATCAATAGTGTTTTGAAAGACTCATAGCATGCTTCCAGTTGACTAGCACTTGGTGGATACAAAGCTTTAAAAACAGAACAAAAACAGGCACAAAAGGAAAGGATTTATTCGTGTTGCATTTTGTCTCGTTTCACAGATCAGTTTTCCTTCAGGTCTGCAGAGGAGTTTGTCGTATCTCTCTACGCACAGGAAAAAACTACTGACCTTTGTAATGTGTGACTACTCTAACAGTATGGCCAGGCTCTACATGGTATTTAAGCACAAATACACAGCCAAATATGTGAAATGGCTTAACATCGGAGCTATATGTGCACAATACACACCATTCTGCACCATAAGGAATTAAGAGGAGTCCTGCTGTAGGATCCATCTTGTTTCTCACAGTGGCCAACCTGAAGCCCACTCTAAACAACAATTGATAGCCTTGAGTACACCCCCACCAATCCTCCTCCATCTCCATCCATTTCTCTAGTCTCCTTTTAAGCCATCTAAGGCAGTGGCCATTGCCACATATTGTGGCTTTTAAATTCTGTACATTAGTTATGCGTTGCATAAAGTACTTTGTTTGTCCTGAATCTCCTGATAATCAGTTTCAATCCAAAACCCTATGTAAATTATGAAAATCTCTATAGTTTATAATGCAATCCTGTGCATGTTTGCTTTTAAGTCAAACTTAGCTCAATGGGACTTATCTAGAGAAGGAGTGCAGAGGATTGTCGCTGTATTCTGCTTTTACTGGTCATGTGGTACTGAACTATTTCAAGATATTGAAGCCCAACCAGGGCCTACCTCATCGCTGCTGAAAATCCTGCTGAACCCCTTTCTCATTTCTAAGCAAGCATTTTCCAGATACTTGAAGTCATAAGAGCTAGAAACTTGCTCCTTTGTTTGTATGAACCCTGAGATTTCCAGGAGGCTGAATTCTGCATCCACTCTCCAAATTAAATGGCTTTTCTGCACTTCTGTTGAAATGTGGAATAGACATGGCTATACCTAAAAACTCACAACAGTTCCGTGTAATGATTTGATGGCCTGGAGATATACAGAGAGCAAAGTAACAAAGCTAACCTGAAAAAATTGGTGCCAGAACAACACTCCGCCAAGCTCGGCTGAAGTTTGGAATCTGCAGAAAGTTAAAATGCATCTTAAATTGCCTGAGATAATTCTATACATTGGTTAGTGGACTGTGAAACTTGCCAAGGCTTTTCCATTCAAGAACATGGGTCAAGTTTAATTATTATATAAGCACCTGCATTTTTCTATGTGCTGTATAAAGATGGAAGAACTACCCAGTCCTGTCCTGCAACTTTATAATCTAACAGACATGATACAAAGGAAAAAAAGGGAGAGGGGTAACGGGAATACAAGCAAATTCAGGCACTAATTCTTCATAAAGTTATGTAAATGTTTTGTGACCAGGCAGAATGGCCAGAGAGGGAGAGAATTCTGGGAGAGAAGCCACCTGGCAAGCAGTCTCATCAAAGCTGATGGAATCAACAATTCTGTCTCACCTCTCCCTCCGCTTCCAGGTGGAATGGCTGCTAACAGAAGCCAGTTCTGGGAGATGAGGAGCCCAATTGCACTTGGCCTCAGCCAAGCCAATGGAAAATCTGGCTACTGAACATCCTAACCTACTACCCAGCCATGTAGTGTAAGGTATTAGTCATAGGATCAAGCGCACAGCTAACAGCATCTGTGCACAATGACAGCCGGTGCAGAAATGCTGCTATTGGGACCCAAGCCCACAGCCACTGCATGCTGTTACTGCAGCGTAACTATTTCAGGATTCACAGGTTGCTCTGGCTCTCTCATGCAACATCTGATGGGTTTTCAGGCTCTAAGGGCAAAAATCCTATGCATGTTTAGACAGAAAAAAGGCCTATAACTCCAAGCTGCCCCATCCCCAAGTATTTTTTGTCCCACTTGCCTAACCAAAGCCTACATACTGTATAGTGCATTACAGTAATCCTAATCTGGGGGTTACCAGGGTAGGGATCACTGAGGCCAGGCCATCGATGTCTGGGTAGGGTTGCAGCTGGCACACCTGGCCTAAGCGGATGGAAGGAGCATTGCATCATGGAGGCAACTGCACCTCCTATGACCTGTGGATATCAATTGTTCAAAAACAGGGGTGTAGAACCTCTGGTCCACATGCCAAATCTGGCTGTCCGAGGTTCCCCAGAAGTTCCCCACCCCGCATCCCCCAACCGCTGATCATTCAGTGGTTTCACAGCCTTTGCACGGTTTCTTTCCCATTCTAAAAGGTTGAAATGCCTCTCTGAAGGCTTAGTTACTAGCAATAAGAGCTTTAAGCTAAAACATGTGGGTGTTTTTGGCTTTTTAGCCTTGTCCCTTTTGCCTTCGGCCGCACCCACCACTGGAATGTGGCCCCCGAGAACTCCAAATTGGAATTTGGCTCTCAGGCTGAAAGAGGTTTTTGCATCCTGGTCTAAAGCAAAGATATTATTATGCTTTTTTCTTTTTAAAGTTAGGCACAGATTCCATCTAGGAAAAGGTTTCACGCACCTGCCATAACGAATAGCTCCCAGTAATCTCTACTAAAACTTTCCTCAGATAATGGATCTGAAATAAACAAGATATTTTAAAGGGTTGTGTGTGAGTAGTAAGAGGATGCAATTGAGCTACTTCTGTAAAAAGCAACTTTATTGGCACCTGCTGAAAGTTTGAACCCTTTAAATTTAGTCAGCGAAGCCAAAGTTAAAAAAAATAAATCTTCTATGACAGATCACAATTCAGTGATAAACATACCTTGGAACTGAAAGCTAGAAACCAGCATTTTGCATAATAAAATGGATCTACTGGACACATTGATAAAAGTTGTGTTAAGTTGTGTTAAGTCTTTCCCCTTTGCACAGTATTTGGGCTGGTTTGAAGGGGGGGGGGAAACAACCACTACATTCTCCAAGGTTCACAAATGAAGCAAATCAAAAGGTTAATCAAACGTTTTGTAGCATTAGACACATATACAGACCCATCCACAGTAAAATATTAATTGGCAATTGTGCACCCCAGCTAGCATCCGCTGACTTCTTATTCCAACTTCCCCAAGTGCATGCACACACAGTTTCCCCACCAATGGGAAACTGTGGTCTTGCCTTTATAGTAAACTAGTAACTTAAATGGGAATCCTCACTGAGATCTGATCTGTAATTTCCTAAGGCTGCAATCCTATACCAAGTTATCTAGGAATAAGTCCCATTGAACTAGCTTCCGAGTAGACATATATAGGATTGTGCTGTTAATTCCTCTTTAAACTCTCTTCTTTTAACCAAAGTACTAGGGCTGAGGTCCACGTATGCCTGAATTTAAGTATTAATTATCTTTGAATTTTCTTCCCTCATTATGAAACTAGAAACTTTAATCAAATATAACCAAAATCTGCAGAGGCACCAGGTAGCTTCTTTCATACTGCAACACAGCAGAATACACACAAATTTGTCCCATGTAAGAAAAAGAACACTTACCATGTTGAAGCCAATTAGCTTCTGCAGCAACCCATTCCAGAGTAGAGGATCACGCACGTTGTATTCCAAACTAAGCTCTGTCACCAGTTTCACAGCCTGAAAACAATGAAAAAGAAAACAGAATAATTTTATTAACACCCTGCTTACTCGTTGTCCCAAGACAGTGTTAACATATCAAGAATACTATTCATCAATGTTTGGTAATCTAAAGTAGAATTTATATCCTTTTATTTCAAGGCCAACCTTTGATTACTCTGTCAGAATAATACATTTTCTGTGTTCCTGACTGTCTCCTTTATACACTGCTGTGCATTAAAAAAGAAAAAAAAAGGCCATGAGTTAGTGGCAGGAGCCCTATAAAGCAGTGCTTCTTATCCAAGGTCCTGCTATCCCACGGGGTTTGTTGCACAGCTTTAACACATGCCGCATCTGTGGCCTGCATCCCCTGACATCTGACCTCCACCCCACCCTGCCCCCCCAGCAATATTACCGTGGGTTCATGGCTATGATTTTTCCACAATCCTTTGATCATTCCTTCCTTGGGAGTGCTATGGAACGATTCGTAGGTGTACGGAATATTCAGAATTTCAAATTCAGCAAGGTAAATCAAGCACTTCAAGAAATGCCTGTTAAAAACCAAGAAGAAATCTGTATTTACTGCACCTGAGGTTAATTTAATGCTGTTATCCTAAAGTTGTCTGCTAACACAAATGACTACATTTCTGCAAAAATGAAAAAAGGGGGAGTCAGTAATAGGGAAACCAAAATGCTACAAGCTTCTAAAAAGGGCTCCATGCACACAGCCCCGGTTGCTGAACTGAGGCTGATAAAGAACCAGCATGTGTGGATGGCTCCCAGGGGTATGCATGGGGAGCCCCTTTTAAAAAACAAAAATCCCACTGAACAAGTGTTCGGTATTCAGTACCCAACACTCCCCTACACCTTGCTTCCCGGCCAGCAGCTAATTGATTGGATCTTAGCTTCTAAAAAGTTCTAATATAGTGTAGCGGTTACAGCATTAGACTCTGACCAGGGAGACCCAGATTCAAATCCCTGCTCAGCTACAAAGCTTACTGGGTGACCTGGGGACAATTGTCATTTCTCAGCGTAGTCTACCTTGCAGGGTTGTTATGAGGATGAAAAGCAGGGCAGGGCAGGGGAAGAAGGGAGCTCCATCAATGGCAGTTAGAATAAGGAAGCAACTAATTATCTGACACTGGAAGGATGTTTTCAGGGGATTACCCCAGGACATTTGCTGTTTTAGGGGAGAGCTCTAGTTCAGTGGTACGGCACATGCATTGCATGCAGAAGGTCTCCGGTTCAATCCCCAGCATCTCCAGGTAGGGCTAGGAAAGAATCCTGCCTGAAACCTGGGAGAGCCAATCCCAGTCAGTGTCAACAATACAGGACTAGATGGACCAATGGCCTGACTCAGTCTAAGGCAGCTAGATATGTATATCTGGAGCTTATAGTACCTATGCTGTTATACTTGGCTTTGTATTTATTATGTTTGTGCTTTGTTCAGCTTTATTTCTGGTCTGTTGAACGAATGAATAAGAAGGGGTGTCTGTGCATGCAGTCCAAGCAGCTCCATGCATTCTGTGCTGGATGGGAGTGAACACCGAGTTTTGGGAAGTTCAACAAAGTCTCACCACTGGTGGATGTTTTCTATTTCAAAAGGAAAACAAGACTACACTTACTTCACTTTCACAATAGGCTTTTTGAAGAGTGATTCGACAGCAGGAGGATCAGCCAGGTAGAGCAGACACTTGAGAGCCCGACTTCTGTGAGCAAAGGTCAGCTGGTTTACTCCAATAGGCTGAAATTGGGGGTGGCGGGAGAAAGAAATCCATTAATAAAGCACAGTATCCTTTCCCCAGCTTATTTGACTTAACATTTAACGGCACTTAAAAACAGAGATGCTACCCAACACTTATAAAAAGGCTCCATTCATACAAAGACAGCTATTAAGTGGAAACCATTGTCACTGAAGCTAGCCTACAAGAATTTACGCATTGGATCAGAGAGACTTACTGTTGCGGTGAAGTGCAGTGTTGCTGCCCTTGAAGACAGCTCAGAAATTTATTTTTTCTTTGATTTAAATCACCGCTTTCCACCAGAAAAATGAAGCTCAAGGTGGCTAACAGTAATAAAACCAAGATTACAAGAAACGTAGTTAAAACAATCATAAAAACAAATCGATTAAAAACCACAAAAATGCAACAATAAAAGAAATAAAAATAAAATCCAAACCAATAGAACCTGTTTCGTTCATTGATTCCATTTCTATACTGCCCTATAGCCAAAGCTCTCTGGGCGGTTCACAATATGACAAAACATAATATAAAACCTTTAACATTGAAAAGTGTAAAACAGCTGGAAAACAAGTTAAAAATAATTAGCAATCAAACTACCAGTACCTGATAAAAAACCATCATATGCTGTCAAATGCCTGGGAGTAGAGGAAAGTCTTAACCTGGTGCCGAAAAGATGATAATGTTGGCGCCAGGAGGACCTCACTGGGGAGAGCATTCCCCAGCAAGAGACCAGCTTGCATGCCAAAGGCCTGCTTGAATAAAAACATATTTGCCTACTGGCAGAAAGATAGCAAAGAGAGAGCCAAACTCACCTCCTTCAGCTGCGAGTTCCAGAGCCTGGGGGTGGCCACCAAGAAGGCCCTCTCTCATGTCCCCACCAAACATGCCTCCAATGGTGGCAGGACTGGGAGAAGGGCCTTCAGTGAAGGTCTTGAAACCCGGGCAGACACATATGGGAGAAATGTCAGCTGGTTTCAGAATGCCACCTCCCGATTATTGATCAGCACAAACTGGCATTGCCATATTACACTCAGCTACCAGCTGGTTTCTGAGCTCAGTTCTAGTTGCTGGTTCTGACCTATAAAGCCAGTCTAAGTGTTCTAGCTGCCTACATATTTCAAAGCCAGTGCAATTCAGTGGTGACAGATAAAGAACTGTGTGACTCATCATTCCTTGCACTAAAAGGAATGTTGGGCTTGTTTCTCAAATAGCAGCCCATCATGCTGCATGGCAAGACCCTGTTGAAACTGAAGAGAAGTTTCAAAGGAAGTTAGCATTCTGGCTGTTGCAGGGTGGGTGGGTGGGGGGAGAAAGGTTCTGCTGACTAGGCCTTTACATGTACTTAAAGTGGCTCTTCGGATCCCAGCCAGTGGTCAGTGTGTTCAAATTACAGCTTGTAATTGGCTATAGCTCAGGGGAAGGACCACAGCTCAATAGTAGAGCAACTGCTTTGCATGCAGAAAGTCTCAATCCACAACTTCTCCAGGTAGGGCTAGGAAAGGATCTTGCCTGAAACCCTGGAGAGCCACTGATGCCAGTCAGTGTCGGTAGTACTGGGCGGGATGGATCAAGGGTCTGACTCAGTATAAGGCAGCTCCCTATGTTCCTATGACTTCATAGAATCATAGAAAAGTAGAGTTGGAAGGGGCCTACAAGGCCATCGAGTCCAACCCCCTGCTCAAGGCAGGAATCCAGGTCAAAGCATCTCTGACAGATGGTCGTCCAGCTTCACCTTGAATGCCTCCAGAGTGGGAGAACTCACCACCTCCCTAGGTAATTGGTTCCATTGTCTTATTGCTCTAACAGTCAGAAAAAAATTCCTGATGTTTAGGTGGAATCTGGGTTCCTGTAACTTGAGCCCAATATTCCGTGTCCTGCAAACTGGGATGATCGAGAAGAGATCCTGGCCCTCCTCTGTGTGACAACCCTTCAAGTACTGGAAGAGTGCTATCATATCTCCCCTCAGTCTCCTCTTCTGAAGGCTGTGTGGCCTCGAGCAGTAGTTCATAAGGAGGCCTGCAACAGACACACCACCACAATCTGTACTTCAGTAGTCATATTTTCTTCTAAATACAGGGAATTCATGCCGCAAAATATCCTTTAAAGTGCTCACTGATTGCATGTATAAAAACTTACAGACGTTGCAGATACTGTACATTCATAAAGGATCCTTAAGCAGTAATCTACTGGGTGAAGCTGAAGGAGGTATATAACTCTGCAAAAACAAAAACGATTGCACCAAAGTGATGGTTTTATTCCATACATAAAGCTGCCCTTTTAATTCCATCATACTTGCTGAAACTAGAAACTCCTGGAAGAACAAGCTTTTAAAGCAGGGCTCTCCAACCTTGGGTCCCCAGATGTTGCTGGCCTACAGCTCCCAGCGTACCCAGCCAGCATGGCTAATGGCAAAGGATTCTGGGAGCTGTAGTCCAGCAACATCTGGGGACCCAAGGTTGGAGAGCCCTGCTTTAAAGGAACACTGATGGGTCAAATCAGCAGGTATTTACTTTTTTCTCCCCTGTCCTCTCAACTCTACACTCTTATGTGTCCGTCCACACACACACCCCCACAACCCTCAGACCCTGAGACTGGACAGAAGCCAGATGCTCTGTCTAGCCAAGCTCTAATCGAGGGAACCCTTCCTTCTTTGTCCATGATTCCAGTCTATCTCAAGGAGCGTCTCCAGCAACACCAAGTAGGCTGCTCAGCAAGATATGCCACAGACGGCCTTCTCCTTGTCCCTTCAGCCAGAGCAGCTAGACTGGTGGGGACGAGGAAGAGGGCCTTTTCTGTGGCGGCTCCCGTACTGTGGAACTCTCTCCCGAGTGACCTCCGCCATGCCCCCTCTCTGCCGAGCTTCCAACGCTCATTGAAAACCTGGCTGTTCAGGCGGGAATATGGGGTGGGTTAAGATTTTAAAAATTTTATCTTGTTTTAAATGTATTTTATCTTGTTTTTATCCTATGTACATCGCCCAGGGTGGCCGGTTGCCAGCCAGATGGGCGATAAATAAATGTTAATAATAATGATGATAATAATGATAATAATGATCATCATCATCATCATCATCATCATCATCATCATCATCATCATCAAATTTGGGCTTGTGGAGACTGATCTTTTTTTCCCCAACATGTCAAGTAACACAGTTGTAGATCTACATTGCTGCAGTCATTAAGGCACAGTTTAGGGACTAGGGACTCGTGTCCTCAATATTAGGAATTTGCATGTGTTGTTGAAACAAAAAGTGATAAAACAACGGAGGCTTGCATCAGAACACAATACCTTACCTCTTGAAGTCTTCATCTTCTTGGATATTTTCAAAGACCTCTGAAGTTTTCTATTGAAAAATAAAGGGAAAGTAGAACAGTGTGATTTTGAAAAGCTAACTTTCAGGGACAAGACTGAGATGCTAGGTCAGACCGAAGTCCAATGCTTCACTGTGCCATGGAATTTGGACATCGCTAGCAGTCCTTTTTCTTTTTGGCAGACTGCTCAGCAGGTGAAAACATTTGTTTCCCTTTAGTAGCATCTCTACCCCTCTGGCAACTTCCAACTGCAGTGTATATTCACCCACTGGAGGTGAATAAACATTTTCTTCCTAGGATACATTTGCACTTACACAAACAGATTATTATTCAGCTAATAAGTGTTGGACTAAATCTAGAAATTAGCAAGGTAGTGACTAGATTGCATATTCTTGCCTCAGTCACAGAAATCTGGCAACTGTTCTAAGAACTGAACATTCCATTAAAAAAAAAAGTTTCTGGTTGTCAAGCTTGGAAAGATAATCATGATCATGTGTGCAAGTTCTTCAGGCCCTGCTTTCTGTCTGCGAGGAAGGAGTATCTCAATCCAGACCCTTTCCCTTTTCCATGGGAAAAGAACCTCCTAACCACAAGGGGGATGTTTGCTCAAAAGGCTTGGAAACTCAAGGAGATATGAGTGGAGTTTCTAAAAAGTAACATACTAACAATAAAGGCAAAAATTCAGGCTGACTCCAATTACATTCCACATAAGCAGGATAGGCCTTTGGTCTCCCATCCAACAGGGTTCTTCTTGCGTTCTTATGATATGGTGGCTCTAGGTCGGTGTGAAGCAGGTATATTTCAAACCAGCCTTTCCCATCCTGGTGTCTCCAGATGTATTGGACTGCAATTTCCAGCATAGACTATGCTGGCTGGGAATGATGGGACTTGCAGACTAACAAACACATCTGGAGGGCGCCAGGTTGGGGAAGGCTGTTCTAAGTTCTAAGTACACCTACAACAAGACAGATTCCTCTTAGGGAAGGACACACTTACGTCTGTTGGTAGTGTGTTTGGACACAGCCATTTTTCTAGCAGCATATCCCATATTTTCTTCATATCCAAGTTGTTAATTTCAGCTATTTCTTTGGCTGCGGCATGGATATCTACACAGGCATAGAGATGGTACTTTTAAGGACCACAACAAAATCCTCCTCCCTCACCTTCCATTCGATTCTCACCCCCAAATCTGAAAACAGCATGTCCAGGGCCGGCGTCAAGGCTAGGCATGGTTGGAGACCTGCTGAGGGCCCACACCCCAGCAGGGATGAAACCCTGGAGAACCACTGCCAGTCAGTTCTGACAATGCTGGGCTAGATGAACCAATGGTTTGACTCAGTGTAAGGCAAGCTTCCTATGTTCCAGTGGGGAATCCTCAAGTTCCTGCACACACAGTTTGAAAACCACGGCTGTACACAGGCAGCACTGGTTTCTTGGGGTGGGGGGAGCAATGCAAACGGCAGTCTTGTGGGAGCGGGGCATGGGCAAGACGCCCTTAGCAGGCCAGTTAACTGGGAAGAGAAAGAGTAAGCAAACCGAGTCTCCTTTCAGCATTGCCTGTGATCTTTCCGGGGAACAACGGTGCTGACAGATTGGTGGGAACTTTGCTGGTCTAGGGGTCCCTGGCAAATGTCTGACCCTCTGGAGAGTTGGCTCTTGCACTGGGGAGGATGAAGCATGAGCTAACCTGGGTAGTCTCTGCTGGCTGGATTCTGAACTCTTTTAGCTATGCTGCTGTGTTGATAAAGCAAAATGACCAGATTCGCAGGCTTTCCAATGAACTTCCGATGGTCCTCCGAGTTCAGCTTGTGGGCTGTAAGCACCGCCTCTGTCGCTGATCTCTGGTGTTGCACCTGCAGCTTCTTCAGATGTACTTGGGCCTTCTCACGAGACTCGTCCTTTATCAAAAGACAGAACATTTAATTACAAGCAGAACTCAGAAGCTCTGCTAACAAACAAATAGAAAAAAAAGCAAAAAGCCAGCAGGATTGCTATGCCAGTCAAAGCTGTAAGTTCAAGCAGGATTCCCTATCCAGTGCCTCCCCAAGCCTTGCCCCCTGGCCTGGAGGCTACCAGGGTCTTGGGGAGGAGGCAGGGAGAGAAATCTCCTTGTTATCCCAAGTCTGAGGCAACAAGGGGATTCCCATCAGTGCACCACTCCCCCTCCCAATGGGAGACTGAGGGACACAAAGGGGAATCCTCTTGTTATCTCCAATCACAGTTAGAACACCGCTTCCCCACCCCACATTTGGTTTTCTTTCTTTTTTAAAATCTTTGTACAGCACCTAGAAAACTTTGTGTTTTATGAACAAGCAAGCAAAAACTAGCAAATTGTCTAGGGTGGGGTTTGTGTAGAAGGAAACCCCTGTGTTAGTGATTGCATAGTGCATCTACGCACACTCTGTGCAAAGAGGCATATTGACCTGGTTTGTACGCTCTCCGCAGCCCATCGTGGCTTCTTTAAACCATGGTGGGTTGTGGCGCATGCTGGCAACCATTTTGAATATTCATCCCCTGGAGGAGGTTGCCATGGTTTGTCGTGTCATCCGAACCCAGGTGGCAGGGGTTGTTTGAGGGTTAAATAACCCACGGCCTGTTGTAGGGTTATTTGAGGGTTGTTTAACCTTCAAACAAACTCTGCCACCACACACACATGTAAGTCAAAACTGTTCTCTAAATATTCAGAGGGTTTTGTAATTCAGGAGTCAATACCGTCACAGTTGTATCCTTCAGCCATTTTTCAGCTAAACTGAGACAGATTTTCAAAGCCTGGACTTTGGTGGGCCCTGGAGATAGAGAGGGAAAAATAAAAATTATGGTAAACATAGAGTTCTCTCTGTGACACACACATGTCAACTTTTTGCTTAGATTTCAGAGCTTCTTTGAGTTAGGGCTGACCCTCAAAGCCTGGCTGCTATAGCAAATCTCAGCTGGGAATGCAAAAAGGGACCATGAGAGCAATTAGCACTCAAAACAGAGGCCTAGCCTGTCTCACCATGTTACACTGTATAAAACATCTAGCAATCCACGGGGTCATCACAGTCCAAGTCCATGTGTGAGAGAAAGAGTGAGGACTGGAGCCATGTAACTATCATGTACTCCTGGGAAACAACATTCATTTTAGAAGAGCAAAGAGGTGGGGCCTTGGAGAGTCTTGGCTGTGGGAATCCTCCCAATCTGCCCTGGGAAGAAATAAAGGGACTGCATCTCAGCCAGGGGTGAGCAACCTCAAGAGATCTGGAGGTAGGTGAAGGCTGAAGTAGCCAATGATAGAAAAATAGTCTGTATGGATATCAAGACGATTCATTCCTTTACGATGAATCCCTTTGACTCAGGATAAGGGCCCTTTAAAACCGCCACCGCCATCATATAGGCTAGAACAATAAATGGACCCTCTCCATACCCATTGGTAGTTCTTGAGCAATCTTGTGCGCAAGTGCTGTGGCCCATTCTGGGTTAGCGATAGAGAGCAGGTAAGACTGAATGGTCTGCATGGTTTTAGCTGTCTCTTTGTTAGCCGCCAGCAAATATCCACCTCTTGTTAGTTCCAACATTTTTGGCTTCAGCTTTTCTTGGAACACATGGTTGGCTGCAGACATGTGGAGGGTATCCAGCGAGACCTTGGGGCAGGGAGAGTACAAAAGACAACACGGTAGAGCAAGACTTTAAGGGCACTACCAATGGGACCTGCAACAAAATGTTGCAGTGTGGACTTCTCTTGATCAGTCATGTCCTCTTTTAGGATACTTCATTCCATTCCTCTCCCACTGCTCTGTCCTAGACAAATTATGTTCCTTCCATAGCAAGCACAGCAAACCCAGGTGGACAGAGCTGAGAGAAATCAGTTCCTCCTAGCTCACACACCCAGATCTCAGTAATACATGCCAGGTCAGCTCCTTTATCCTTGATTAATGCTTTATTATGGGCTGACCTGGTTTCAAACAGCAGCATTACTAGACCAGTGGGCAAGTTGACAGGGCAATCCAAAACCTATTGGCTGGGGATAGGAACAGAAAAGGGGGAAGTTCTTTGATGTCTGAGTGCCTTTCCCCTTGCCTGGCCTGCACAACCCCTAGTACCATACTTCCCTCTGCCTATGACCATCGTAATGGGGGCACTCCACCCTCCTCTTTCACCTAAGCCAGAGGTGGGGAACCTGTTTCAGCCCGAGGGCCAAATTACATTTCTGAGAACTTCAGGGGCCGCATTTCAGTGGTGGGTGGGGATGAAGGCAAAAGAGGTGGTTCCCAACATTAAAAAATACCAGCATATTGTAGCTTAAAGCTCTTACTTCCTGTAACAAAGCCTTAGGAGACGCATGCCAACCTTTTAGAATGGGGAAAAACTGCACAAAAGCCAGGAAACCACCAACTGATTGGTGGTTGGGCGGAAAGGGGGCATGGCCACTTGGGGAACCCCACAGGGTCAGATTGGACCCCAGGCCTGAGGTCCCCACATTACCGAAGCTCATACTCTTCATCCCCTCTGTTGATAGCTAATTCCACAAGTTAATGCTCATCATTACCTTCATCAGTTTGGAGATCAAAAGAAGCTTTGGGAATGATTCTTCGCTGAGCTCTGCAGCTGTAAAAGAAAGAGAAGCCAGGAATGATTTTCTGAATGAGTTATGCCATCAAAATGCATTGCTCTTGCAGTGTTTTTGTTTTTTTTAAAAAGATGTGTTTTGCCAACTTACAAATGATTTTCCAGAAACATTGTGAAGTTCTAAAGAAGATCAAGTGGAAAGGCAGCCTAGTTTGAGCAGCTGGCGACAGAGGAATAGCTTGTTCGAAAACATACTGGTGTTCCAGATCGCCAGGAGCAGAAGTTCTTTTATATGATTTCAGGTGTCTTATAAGCATCTGGGCCTAGAGGAACAGAGAAGAACAAAAACTGGACTGCTTACTCCTTCCTCCTGCTTAAAGAGCTGGCTTTTGGAATAGACACACACACAACACAGGAATACAATTTAGGCAGGGCTACTGAATAATGTTACATTCAATAATGCCTGTGAAGTACACACCTTCGAAATGGAACAGATGGCCAAGCAGTTTTTGAAAAAATGGATGGTGTCCAGATATGGGTCTTATTGCTCTAAAGTACTGCCTGAAACATCTAGGCTTTGTATCCAATCTTAGTTCTAAAGAAGACCCATTGAAATGAATGGGACTTAAGTTAGATTAACATTGGATACAGCCCACTGGACACAACACTAGGTGTTTCTAGAGTTTCTTTCCGCAATTGAGCATATTATGCCACACCAGCAAGAATAATCCATAGTCCAACAAATGGATACCCCCTTTTAAATGCCAAATTGCAATTATGTAAGTAAAGCAACCATCTTACCCAATTCCATGGGGTGCCCATTGATCCCCCACCAGCCTTTTCTATAATCATCAGAAGACTTTCAATAGTTTCATAGTCATATGGATCAAGCTGTTCCAGGGATTAGAAGCAAGCAGGAAACAAACACACACAAAAAGAAGCAAAACGAACAATTAATTCCTGATTACAAAGCTTGTTAAATTGACACTTCTGGCTGCTGGAGACATAAACATAGCTCATCCCTTAATCATGGTTATGGGATCACATACTCATTCCTCCACTGTCAAGCATGAATACCCCCTCCTGCACTTCCTCTGCTGGCCTTTACAATTAGTGCTAATCAGGTTGTATCATAGCCAGGGTTTTCTAATCAGAATCAAAGCCTGGTTCAGATGGACCCAATGTAAGTGCTAATCATTCCAATAGATTTTACTTCCCAAGATCATATGACACTGTTAACAGGATGTGGTAATCGTGTGGGGTGGGAAAACAAGTCATGCACCATGTGTGGTTCTTGGCCATACAAAGACTGGGTAGCAGCTCTTGGTAGTTCGTAAAGTTGGACACCTCTGCTCCGTAACAAAGTCTAAGAGAGAAGTTATTTGCTCTGGAGCATGGATACAAAACTTCAGGGGTGCAAATCTGGCCTATCTAAGGTCCCAGTCTAGCCATTCGGCATTCCCCAGATAGCCATGCCCCCTGCCCACACCCCCTTTCTCCCAATTGTTTGGTGGTTTCCCAGTTTTTGTACAGTTTTTTCCCCATTCTAAAAGGTTGAAATGCCTCTCCTAAGGCTTTGTTAGCAGCAGTATGGGCTTTAGGCTACAATATGCTGGGGGTTTTGGTCCTGCCCCTTTTCCCTTTGGCCCCCACCACCACCGGAATCCCCACCCCCCCCAGAGCTTCTTTAAAGTGGACTTTGGCCCTTGGGCTGAAAGACATTCAACATTCCAATTCTGGAGGCACCTTAATGTGATTAGCCTTGTGTAGCCCTGCCTTACAGTGCAGGGGTTAAATTTGATGGTGTTTTGGTCTCATTCATCTAATTAATATCTTCCTGTTCTATACAATGAGAGAGCTTTGGGGATTAAAACACAACATATATATTTTACACTGTGCTACCTTGCGCAACATTTCACTGAGGCTTAAAAGCAAGCCACTGGTGCTGCTCAAGAGGGGAATAATTTCCGCAGCTCTGGCTACTGCTGAGGCATGAGTTTGTTGCTTCCCAGTATCCCCCGAAGAGTCTCCTTCAATATGAGCTGCGCTGGCATTTTGGAGGTGTGTTTCAATGCAAAGCTGCAGTGCTGCATCAGTATCCAACAGGAACGTGCTAAAAAGGGGGAGTGGGAGGGAACACAACCAAAAACCCCTTATTCAGAAAACCAATGATTCAGTCAGGGAGCGTATTTCTGTACAAAAGAAGGGTGGGAAAGATTTGTTTTACTTTTAAACATAGACTTTTCTTAGTGATTGTAATCCAACTCAGAAACATTTCTGTTTCTCGGTTTTTGGAATAAAATAGCATTTGTATTGCAACAATGAAATTTAGCTGTCTTACCGGCAGTATTTTAATATGAAATCTGTATCCATATTTGGATGCTGAACCAAAGTTCTTAGAAGCTCCTTCTTCCTTACTGATGGCATTCTAAATAAATTCTGGAAAGAGATCTACAAACAAAATGCTGAATTTGAAATTACAAGTGCTGATAGAGCACCTCTCCCGGCATGAACTGTTTACTATGCTCATCATGTAAGGCCCTCCTCCAGGTGCCTCCTCTGAGGGAGGCTTGGAAGGTGGCAACAAGGGAGCCTTCTTAGTGGTGGCCACCCAATTATGGAACGATCTTGCCAACAAGGCCTGCCTGGCACCAATGAGGCCTACCTGGCGCCAACATGGTCATCCTTTCGGCGCCAGGTTAAGACCTTCCTCTACTCTCAGGCATTTGGAAGCATATGATAAGGTTTTTAATCAGGTCCTGGTTTTTCTTATTGTTTAAAATTGCTTAGGTAGGTGTGTGTGTGTGTGCTGTCTGTTCATATATATTTGTATATAAATGGTTTTTATGCTACATATAACATTGTATTTTTAAGGTTTTAATCTTTGTAAACCACCCAGAGAGCATTGGCTATTGGGCAGTATAGAAATGTAATAAATGAAATTAAATAAATTTAAATTAAACTTAATAAACATTAAGCCAAACACTCTTAAAAAGTCTAATTGTTCCTTGCATTTTGACTTATTGTTTCTGTTCTCCACTTATAATACTAAAGGTCAGACATGATTGTTAATTGTGAACGGGCTTTGGGCCCTGGCATTTCCTTCCCACACTCCTGTGCTCCAGTTTTCCCACCTCTCCACTTTTTGGTTCATGGTAACTACAGTTTGCCATGGCATCCAAGTTGGGCAAACTATGGAGAGCCAGTGTGATGTAGTGGGTAGAGTGTTGGACTGGGACTCAGGAGATCCACATTCTAGTCCCCACTCAGCCATGAAGCTCACTGGGTGACTTTGGGCCAGTCACTGACTCTCAGCCTAACCTACCTCACAGAGGTGTTGTGAGGATAAAATGGAGGAGGAGGACCATGTAAGCCGCCTTGAGCTCCTTGCAAGAGGGAAAAAGAAGTGGAATATAAATGTAATAATAAATAGATTAATAAATAAATATGGTTACTGGCTTGGAGGCAAACTGTGGTTTCTACTCATAACCCTCCCGTCTTTTCCTACTGCTTCTTCTATTTATTTTTTTTCTTACCAGAAATAGCTGCACAATGCCTTTGGATTGTTAGTGCTAAGAACCCATCTGGAAACACCCTGAGTTGCAAACATCCTCCCACCTGATTTAAAACTGTGTCAACAGCAATCACTACAACTCACTTACCAGTACTCTGGAGGGCCTACACTGACTTGATTAGGACAACTCTTGCGTAAATGTATTGCGGAGTGAAATAAATGCCTATATGGGATTTTGGTGACCTGGCATAATCAGCTAATGACACAAGCAAAATGAACAACAGGACAATCCACCACATACTGCTGTGCAAAAGCCAAACTGCAACAGAGATTGTGTAACAGCAAAGTTTGCTGGATTTTCTTCACCATAAGTGTATGTACGTAAACAAAACAAAAAAAATCTACAGTCAAAGAGCTAATTTAAAAATCAGCTGCCAGGAAATGTCTCAGCCAACCATTTGTTCCAAATTCAATAATAAAAAGGAGCACGCACACCAAGTTTACCAAGCTGTATACCCCATTCAGCATCAGTGATTAATTCTTCAAATGTTTGTTTCTCCTTTGTCTCTTCATACTGACTGGCTAGCTGTGCTCCAACAAGAGCAACGGCCTGTCCAGGGAAAAAAGAAACTGTAATGGCACAAAAGTACTTGCAGTCATGCACCAATTCTTAAGTTCTTTTATAGACCCACTCCCTTCTATCTTATTGCCCAACCTGTAACACTCAAACTCTTAATGATTTTTTATCTATTTAAATATAAGCTATGGTTTAGTATTATGTGCATGAACCTCAGGCTCATGTGCTCCCTTTCCTTCCCCTCTCCGCCTCCAGCATGGCCATGAGCATGAGATCAGAAGCATCTGCCTTCAGGTTAAAATTACCCAGAGTTTCTTGTTACATCTGAACTTGGGGAACTCTGCTGATTTTAAACTATGGTTTGCTTACAAGCCAAGATCATAAACCATGGTTCGATCCTGGATTGCATGAACAATCCAGAGTTCCCCCAAGTCTGGATGTAATGGGGAACTCTGGTTAGTTTAAAAGTGGGAGCAGATGCTTCTGATCTCCCCCTTGCAACTGTGCCTGAAGCCATTTTATGTAATGCTAAATCATAGTTTAGCATATGTCCAAAACAGGACCATTGTGAGGTAACGTGCTAACTGGAATTAAGTGCCTGAATGGGCTTACTTGTCTCAATTCCCACACCACTGGAATACTTCCAGTCCTTAGAATAAGAATGATGGAGAGTATGGAGAGGAGGAGGAAGATTATGTAAGCCGCCTTGGGTTCCTTTCAGGAAAAAAGACGGGGTATAAATATAATAAATAAATAAATAATAATATAAAGAACGCAAATTGGGAGGATTCTCTCCCCCTACAACTTGCTCAAGGAATGCTGGAACTTGGGGTCATCAAGGGAAACTGACTAGGCCTAGCTTAATTTGAGAATTCTTATGTTAGTCTAAAGAGATATAGGAATATTAAAATTAAATCACTAAAAAAGTAATTTAATCGTAACATTAGATAGTGTCATTTGCAAATTAGAAAAATAAAAACCTGCATAAATTAATGGGTAGAATAATTTTCATGAACAAGCTTAGCATGTTTACATGCTCAATTAACTTTTTAAAAAAGAGTCAAAACTTACCAGAATCTTGCTGTAATTTTGCGGTGTCTTGTTTATGATATCCCAGAGCTTTTCAAATATAATTTCTTTGGGCAACAGAGTGCAGTAACCCAGTGCAAGATTGAGATCTATCAGGTGACTGTTGAAAACCTACAGAAGCAAACAGACTTTAAAATAAGCGACTATAAAAATTATTCTACTTAATTTAATACTTTTATTTTTTGGACACAAATTAAAAAGTCAGAAGGGGGTGGTACCTGACAGATGAACATCCCCGCCCCTGACAAGTGTTCCTGAGTGAATGGGAGCTGCACTAGAGTTCAGGCAAGGGAATTTGATGCTGAGAAGTTATTTGCTCCTCATGATACAGTACATTGTAATGCTATAATAGTGATGGAGAACCTAATCTGGCCCGCATAGATTCCCCATCCAGCCCGTGGAGGTTGGAGAGGCCCCGCCTCTTCTCCCAAGTCCTGCTCCCCTCTCCCAGCAGTAGAGAAAGGCAGGCTTTCTGTAGTGGGGGGAGAGCACTTGCATCTCCAATCATAGTGTGGGTTCCTCTTCCAGTGGTAGAGAAAGACTGCTTTTCTCTTCCTTTGGGAAGCACTGTCTTTTTAGCCAGGCAGAGACTTTTCTGCACAGAGAAAAAGCTGTTTCTTGGTGCAGAGACAGAAAAAGTCATTTTTCCCATGCAGAGAAAGGCACAGAGTGATTGCTCTGTGGTTTTATCTGCACGGAGAAACTCTGCTATACTGTCAGGAGGCAGGGCTTCGGGGAGAGACTTAGAGGGCAGAGTCCAGCCCAACATCATCCAGCCCCTGCAGGACTAAATAGTTTCCCACCCCTCCAGTGCATTGCATGTGCTCACCTTGTGCAATAGGGCCATAACAATGCCTTTGATCTCTGAAGTAGAACTCTGCATCGTTGTAAAGAGGAACGCTCTGGCACCATCTCGTGTTTTCTGATCATGCAGCTGATGGACATAGAATAATACATTGGAAATGCCATAGACATTTTTATTGCTGTGAAAGCATCCATCATGTATATGACATCTGCTTCCTTGGCAACTGTCTAGAACCATCTCTGCTATAATGTTAATGCTTTTTTAGTTAAGCACTTGTATTTCTTCATTTCAAAGATTTACTGATACGCTGCCTTTTGATCCTGAAGGTGGCGTGGGGCAGACAAGAAAGATGTTGGGGAGGGGTGGGAGTGAAGTTAATTCTTCTCCCCAGCTTTCTGGTGCTCCTGCCACTGCTGCTGTCCTTACAGGGCCTGTGGTGAACCCAGGAGAAATAGCATCACCGCCCCCACCTTGACAAATGGCAGAAAAGTGTAGTTTAGAAAAGCGTTAGGCGTGAATGGAAACAATGGAATGGGGGGGGAAGGAACTGCAAAAAGCAGTATATTTCAAGAGCATTTCTTGTGGTTAGCGGGGTTTGGGGTTTTTTTTACACTACACCTTATAATAAATGGAGATAAAGGTGATTACTCCTGAGGAATAATCACATGTCTCTAAAACATGGAGGGGACCCCCAGTCTCTAAATGGTGCCCCAGATTCTTAGTTTAGGCATGCATCTTAAACTGTTATAAGCGAATAAAAACTGGCTCTTTGTTTTTATTTATTTAACTGATTTATATAATGGTTACTACGTATAAAAAAATTGTAAGTGGTTTACAAAATCCAAAATTAAAATACATCATAATAAATGCAAAAACTCATCAGTTAAAATGTTCAAAATATTTAAAACCAAAACTAAATACCCAATAAGTACTGAACAAACTAACTGGGCAGCACAATAATTCAGGGAAGGCTTCAGTAAAGAGATAGGTCTTTAACAGGCACCTAAAACATGCCACAGTTGGTGACACCTGAATACCAGGCTGAAGGGCTTTCCATAAGGTGGACACCACCACAGAAAAGGCCCACTTCCAGGTTGCCATCAGATGGCAATCTATAGTCACATTACAAACAGCAAGGCGTCCCGTCCTATGATCTTAGTGACTGAACAGGGATTTATCGGAGAAGGCAGTGCTCCAGGTAATCTGGTCTCAAATTATTCAGGGATTTATATGCCAACAGCAAGACCTTGAACTTTAGTAGAGTATGTTTGTGTATGAACTCTTTGCCCCCCACTGCAGTCTTGATCTTTTTTTGGGGCCCTGCACCTGCCATTTGCATGGGAATGAAAGCTTCCATTGACCACAGCGAGGACAAAGGGTTAAAAAAAATACCAGTGAGAGCCATTGTGGCGTAGTGGTTAGAGTGCTGGACTGGGACTCGGGAGATCTGGGTTCTAATCTCCGCTCGGCCATGAAGCTCACTGGGTGACTTTGGGCCAGTCACTGACTCTCAGCCTAACCTACCTCACAGGGTTGTTGTGAGGATAAAATGGAGAGGAGGAGGAGGAGGATTATGTAAGCCGCCTTGGGTTCCTTGCGGGGAAAAAGGTGGGGTATAAACATAACAAATAAATAAATACCACCCTATGCACTATTTATTTAAAAAATGCTGATCACGACTGCTGAGTTAATTATGTCATGTTAACTTTGATCCTAAGACAGAACTGAAATAGGCTTCATTGGAGTAGGCTCGCCCCAAGACTGGCCCCATACCTTTTCACCCAGACCAATATCCATGTTGTTTGCAATCATGTGCTGAATCAATGACCCGAAAGAAGAGATGATTAGCCCCAAAGCCAGCTCATATTGACTACATTCTTGTAGGCTGTTGAGCAGAACAGAGATAGGATTCCTGCACGAGAAGCAAAGGCTCTTTCCTACAACAAAAACGTTAATAGGATGTTATAATGGTGAAGATTTGGTTTGTATCGGAATTTAATATAATGAAACAAAATGCTATAAAATAATCAAGGTTTAGAAACATTCTTTCTGTATGGCCCCCTTATTGGAATTTAAGGTTTGTAAGGTATGTTGGGTAGACTGTGAGCTAATCTGGCTAGCAACTCACTGAAAGAAAAAAACAGTAAGTCACCGGCAAAACTCATTCTTGGATAAGACCCAAAAGGTGTCCAGCAAGATGTATCAGCCTCGAGCACCAATTTTTTGGTGGGAAGGTGGGAGAGTAAGTAAATTAATAAATAAAGATGGTGCCAGAAGACAGTATTGGTATCCAGATAAGTATGCAACTAGTTTGACATACCCAAGGGGGCTTTGGGCTAGTGCTTCTCCAAACAGTAGCCTCCCATGTCCTAGAGCAAGTCATTTTTGTAACTGACAGGGCTTTAGAAAACAAGTTGTAATTTTTGCATGGGGGGCGGATGGGGAACTCTGCTATTAAAGTGGGGGGGAATAGAAAATCCTAAATGTCATGCCCAAGCCCCTGAGCATGCATGAAGTAACGCTTTGGGTACCAGCCTAATCACCTCTTCTTTAACACCTTGTGTAAACCAAGGACTAGTTAATACTCAAGGATTCATAATGCGGAATGTTAACCACTATCCTTGCTTTTTAGAATCTGACTAAGCCCTTAAACATATAGTTTTGTTCCTGTGGTTGTAATCATTTGTTCATGTAATACCTTGTTCAAACGGACAATATGCCAAACTGGTCGAGTCTAGAGGATACATCTTCCGTTCTGCAAGAGAAAGGCAAGAATTGTATACTGTAACAAAATATCTTGGAATATCGCTAACAGTTTATATTAAACTCTCCCTCTGCAAAGTAATTTAGAACTATGCAGTTAGTGTCTTCTTCTGAACAAAGCCTTATCACATATCCCTTATTTATTGTACTGTATTTTACAAATGGACAAAACACTGCCCTTGAGTGGGGAGAGATATGTTATTTATTTATTTAATTTATTTAGCACCATCTATGTAAATGGCTCTTTACAAAGGACAGATATGACAGGTGCCTACAATCTAAGGTGTTTAAAATAAAAAATATACAGAGGAAGTGGGAAACGGAGGCATGAGTAAGCACGGGAAGAGCATATGATTATTTCAATTACACATCATTTTGCTTAGTTACAAGAAGCTCTAACGGCTTCCTGGATCCAAAGGATTCCCAGAAAAGGTAGGTTTTGAGATGGGACTTAAATGAAATAATCATAATAGTTTATTTATTACATTTCTATAAGGGAGGTAGTTGCAGAAGCATTGTGGGGAGGCAGTTCCAGGCATAAGAAGCAGGAAGGGTTAATGGGCAGAGACATTTCAGGGATCAGGAGACCTGGGCTGAGGATAGTGAAGCTGGATGAGTGAAGGTCACAGGAAAGAATGTGTTGAGATATAAAGTGCAGAGAGATAAGGAGGGACAAGGCCATGGGGGGTTTGAAGGAAGGACAAGAAGCTTGTACAAGATCCAGGAACAGAGAAAAAGCCAGTGAAGCCATTTAAGGAGGGGAGTCACATGGTCAGAGTGACAAGAGAGGTGAATGATTTACATACAGGTGCCAAAAGTATTAATCTATAACAGGGCTCTCCAACCTTGGGTCTGCAGATGTTGCTGGCCTACAGCTCCCAGCATACCCAGTCAGCATGGCTAATGGCAAGGGATTCTGGGAGCTGTAGTCCAGCAACATCTGGGGACCCAAGGTTGGAGAGCCCTGATCTACAATATACTAACTTTTAACAAAATTTGTTTGATCCTGAAGAAAAGTTAAACAAAAGCTATCCTTTTGTTACAGAGCACATGTATTGTCACAACTGGCGGGTCCTGACCCCCAACTGGGATGCAACCAGACCTAAGATGGGTTACTGAATATTGCCAACAGTTTTTCTTCCTTTTTTCCTTTCCTTCTTGAAGAAGGGGAGGGGCGGAGGGAGGGCTGGTTCAGATGATAGAACAGCCCATGGGTTAAACAATCCATGGGCTCTCGTGCATGAGCAAGAGAGAGTGGGCACACTGCCTGCAGCAAACCCACCACTTTTGCTTTTCCTTAGCAACACACGATTGGCTCCGTCACAGGTTGCTTAGCATGTTGTCCAGACCCAGAGCACTGAGTTGTTTAGGGACTAAAGAACGTAAGAAGAGCCCTGCTGGATCAGATCCAAGGTCCATCTAGTAAAGTGTTCTGTTCACACAGTGGCCAGCCAGAGCTGCCCATGGGAAACCCACAAGCAGGACATGAGTGCAACAGCACCCTCCCACCCAAGTTCCCCAGCAACTGGTGTACAAAGGCATACTGCCTCTGATATTGGAGGTAACATAGAGCCATCAGGACTAGTAGCCTTCTCCTCCATGAATTTGTCCAGTACCCTTTTGAAGCTGTCCAAATTGGTGGCCATCACTACACCTTGTGGAAGAACAAGCCATGGGTTAACCACTGGGTTGTTTAGCCCCTAAACAACCCAGTGCTCCAGGTTCGGAGAACACACACATGCAGTAGTAAAAGAGAAAGGGGAAGAGACTGGCATGTATACTGTTTTAACCACAAATAGCATTAAGGTGGGCTTTGGATCTAAAGAGACTGAATAGTACTGATTTAGCACAGTTGAAGTTAGGTGTGGTATTTAACAAGAGACAGAAACAAATGAGAGAAAGGTTGCCAGCATACCCCAAAATGCAGCAGGAAGTTATCTAGTAACTATTAGCAGCGAATACAGGTTTACTAAGAAATGGGATATATGAAATGAGAGTGGAAACTACCTTAAATCAAGAAAAGGTTACCTGCTGGAGGCACAATGGAAGACGTAATTTCATATGCAAAAGGCAGCACAGCCGGGAGGTCCAGCACTGCCCCATCTTCAGTGAAAAAGTTATCAAACGTCCACTCTATGTAAGGGTCTTTATCAGCTCTGAAAGAGGTTGTCTAAAGAAAGGAGGAATGCGCTATCATTTTTTGTCAAAGCTCCATAATAAGAGTGGGATGAATGGAGGGGGCAGGACATGGACGGCCCATCCTGTCCAGTTGTCATCAGGGTATGAACTCAGTCTCCCTCTTGTTCTCTCCTTACAGAGAAGCCTGAACAGACAGAAGGTACCTAACTAGACCAGTGTTGGCTCTTGCTTATCAGTTATAAATGGACGGGGCTTGGAGCGCACAAGCAACCACTGAGCAAGTGTGAGTGGGAGCCACGGAGAGCTCATTTACATTTCTCCCATACATCACTTCACCTTTCCTATGAAGTCTTTTGAACAAGCCCCTAGACCATGGATAGGCAACTTGTTGCCCTCCAGTTTTTTTGGCCTATATCTCCCACCATCCCTCACCATTGGCTATGCTGCCTAGGGTTGATGGGAGTTGTAGCCCAAAACATCTGGAAGATCACAATGTGCCCACCCCTGCCCTAGACTCAATAGCCTACTGCAACTAAGGGCACAATCCTATGTATGTTTAGACAGAGAAAAAGTCTACAACTCCCAGCATGCCCCAACCAGGCCTTTTCTGTGTCTAAACATGCATACGATTGTGCCTTTAATTTAAGTATGTGTAACTGAAATAACCGCATATTCTTCTCACATTTTCCCCAGCCTCCATTGTTTCCCTTGAGTCTGTCTTTAGACTTTAAACCCCTTGGGTAGGGACCTGTCCTCTTATTCTCTGTAAAGTGCCATGGATGTGGACAGTGCTATATAAGAAGCATCACTGGCATCTCTTTATCTTATTATAACACAGACACAGAGTATCCTGGTTTCAAACAGAAGAATAAGGATGCAATCCTATCCACTTTTCTGGGAGTAAGCCAGTGAGACCCAGGTCTGAGTAAACATGAGTTCTGCATTACCTTAGATATAAATCCATAGTCTTCAATTTGGCACTTTCCATAAATTTCATGCACAAACAAGGTATATTTACAAAGTTCCAACGTATCTAAGGAAAGATCTATGAGAAAGAGAGAGTGATGGTTTCAGGTTTTCTTTAATGTAAAATACATTGCTACTGTCATCCAACAACACTGGGTAAATTTTAGCCTAGGTGCATTTTTCAATGCAGCATGTACACAGAAACAGATCTAACAATGTAGCCCTTCTAAGACATTATCACCTGCACAGTAGTAAGCAATGTCCCCAAATTTTCAGCTATTTATCATTTACAGTTTTCTTTCTGTACAGAAAAGGTGCCTGGGACAAAAAATATCACAGTAAAACCAACTGTTTTGGGGATATTTTATGTCCCAGGGGGTTTGGGATATTTATTCTCCCAGCCATTGTAACATGTTGAGGTAAAAAAAAAAAAAAAAAAAAAAAAAAACTGATCTAAGGTAGCAGGTTTAAGGATCCATACAGAGTTTTCTTTCTGAAAACCAAAAAAGAGCCTGGGACAAAAAAAAAGCTCAATGAATCTATTGATTTTTGCCATTGGGTGCTTTTTGTGGCAGCCAATGGGAAGTATTGGGTCAAAAAAAAAGTCCCATATGGATAAAAAATGCACACACACCCAATAATTCAGGGTGCAATCCTACACAGGTTTAGACAGAAAAAAAGGCCTACAACTCCCAGCATGCCACAGCCAGCTATGCTGGCAGAGGCATGTTGGGAGTTGTAGGCCCTTTTTCTGTCCAAACTTGCATAGGATTGCGCCGTAAGTGCACTTCTTCTGTAACTACACATATGGCTATGTTCTGAGGACATTTTATTTACATCCCCAAGATACATTTGAATGAAGCTTGGGGTAATAAAATATCCCCCAAAGCTATTTATGTCCATTCCTTTGTTTTATTTCATGAAGGTTAAGCAAAATTAAAAAGCCACAGAATTTTTTAGAATGTCAATTTTAAATAAATTGCAATTAAGAACTTTTACTCATTTCAAGCAAAATGATTTATAGGGACCAGAGATTTTCAGTGGACAACATGAATTTATTACAACTAATTACCTGGACTGCCGAGTGTAGCCGCTTGGCATGCCATCTCGTAGATCACAGCTGGAAGATTTAATCCTTCTGGAGTAACCATCAGACTAGCAGAACTTAACATGTGACAAAGTTTTTGGCATGCTAGAAGCAGCAACTGCCCGGTTTGTTCATTGTGGTAATATTCATAAAAATATCTTTAAAATAATTTTTTTTAAAAGAGACATTAAGGTAAGCAAAGGAAGGCAAATGTCTAAAAAATAACCCTAAGGAAATCAAGGTGATCAATATAGCATGCAAATTTCAACACTGTACACTGAATTGTAAATGGCTAAGCAGGAGAGATTGTTAGCCCAAATGAAAACTTTTTAAACCTGCATATCTTTAGCGCCTCTTCAACTTTTCCAGTATCTAATGCTCTCAGCACCAGCTCTGACCCCATCTCATGTTCTGTCCTTTGCAGAAGCAAAGCCAGCCTGTAAAGTCTCATCTGAGTCAATGGTTCCTTTATGCTGCTGTCCTCTAAACTGCTGTCCCCTTCTTGCATTTTTCTAGGTCTCCCAATTCTTTCATAGGTTTCAATGTTTTCTTCAAGAAGCTGAGATATTAGTGATGGATTGCAATAATCTTTGACTGAAATGCAGATATCAAAATTCTCCTGAAGATATATTAAATAAGAGGATAGAAGAAAAAAGGAATAAAAGTGAGAAATAATGGAACTGAGCAGCTTCACATCCAACCTCCATGGAAATTGTGCTTTACAAAATTCAGCACATTCATAGGTGACTAAATGTCAACACACACATCATTTAGGAAGTAATGAATCACTTCAAAGGACTGTGGTGGGCAACTTGTGGTCCTCCAAATGTTTTGGCCTACAACTCCCATCAGTCCTAGCCAGCAGAGCCAATGGTGAGTGATGATGGGAGTTACAGGCCAAAATATCTGGAGGGCCACAAGTTGCCCATCCCTGTCACAGAAGCTCAGAATGCTGGTCCATCAAATCCAATACTGTCTCTACTGAACATAAGAAGAGCCCTGAAGCTGAATGAGACCAAAGCCCTATCTAGTCCGGCATTCTGTGAACAGTGGCCAACCAGATGCCTATGGGATACCCACAAGTAGTAGGATGTCAGTGCAATAGCACCCTTACACTCATGTTCACCAGCACCTGGTATACAGAGACATACTACCTCCAACACTGGAGGTAATACATATAGCTATCATGACTAGTAGCCATTGATAGCCTTATCCTCCATGAATTTGTCTAATTTTAATGACGGGCAGTGACTCTTCAAGGACTCAGGCTGGGATTTTTCCAAGCCCCACAACCAGAGATCCTTTAACTGGGCATACTGGGGGTTAAATCTGGGACCATCTATATGTAAAGAATGTGCTCTTACCACTGAGCAATGGTCTTCCCCAAATCCTCTGAGCAATAGCCCCTTCCCTAATCCTCTACTAATCAGGGATGGGGACTCGGACTCCAGGACTCGACTCGTGAGTCGGACTGAGTCCCCCCTCTGACTCGAGTCCCAATATTTTTAATGGGACTCGAGACTCGACTTGGGACTCGAGACCAAGGACTCGTGTTCCAAAATCGTGTTCCTCAAATGCAACATGGATAGGTTTTAGCAAGTACAGCAAGTTTATTTTTTAAAATCATTTTCCTAAAATGCAACCTTTCAGACATTTTGGGTTTGGCTGCCTCTGCCTGCCTGTTTGGGGTTCCCAGGCCTCCTCTGCCTGCCTGGTCTCTTCTTAAACAGTTCCACAGTTTGAATTGTCCAAGACAAAGGCCTCTGCCTGCCTGTTTTGGGGTTCCCTGCCTCCTCTGCCTGTCTGGTTATTTTGGGTTTGTCTGCCTGGTCTGTTCTTGCCAAAATCAGTTGCAGAGTTTTGAAATAAAAAGGCACACTTGTGCCTAGAATTTATTTAAGCCACACATCTGAAATAGCCTTATTTTGTTGGGAAAAAACCCATTGATTTTAATAGGGACTCGTGGAGTCAGCTTTGGGAGTGACTTGTAACTCGTGAGTCACCATTTTGGACCAAGACCTCGGACTCGAGACTCAGGTCCAAAGACTCGTGACTCGACTTTTGACTCGAAACCAAGGACTCTTCAACATCCCTGCTACTAATTAGAAAATCAAGGTGTTCGTTTTAATCACATACAAACATGTGTGTGTGTGTATATGAGATACACACACACACACACACACTTACATTTAACTCAGAATAATTACATTCACCTCAACTGGACTGCACAAATAAATCTCTTTATAAAGTTTTCAAAGCCATATAACTCTTACCTGCAAGGCTGCAAGAGTTTTAAATAGTTTTAAATCTGCTTCATACTCTTCTTTCTTTAAAAGATTTTCTGTCCAAAAAGGGGGGGCAGGGTGAAAATAAGAGCAATTATTGAATTGTTTACTATGATTTTAAGAACTAATATGAACAATGTAAAATGTACCTTTCTGGTGACTAAGCAGGAATTTGAGGGTCTCCACAAGGACATTTTTCACATACAGCTGCATTTTCTGCTGCTGGTGGGGAGAGGACAGGAAGAAGAGAAAAATATGAGGAACTACTACTCTGTCAGCCTCAGTTACATCAAGAGCAAAATTTCACTGTTAAAAAGACAGCCGTTACTGCTCTCAAAATTGCTAACAAAACAAAGATTACCCAGCATTACCTACCTTCTGCTACAAATTCCATAATCACAGAAATAGGGCTGTTTGACCATTCTTTTGGGTAATGCTTTACACTGTAATTTATATTATGTATACAAGGGGCGGGGAGCCTGCGGCTTGAGGGACACATGCAGCCCTTGGCCCACCTTGCAAATTCCACCCCTACGGCTCCGGCTCTTCCCACTGCCAACATGCAGACCCCAGCAGACTCTCCTGAAGGAATGGAGTTCTTGACAGAAAAATGTTCTCAACCCCTAATATATACTATGTACAGTTTATACATATAATTATTATGCTATTATAATTTATACTATGGCACGCACAGTGCCAAGTTTGTTTTATGGAAGTTACCTCCTCTTCACAGTCGTCCGTTTCGTTCTCCAATGCCAGCCTTCCCCATATCAACATTTTCTCTGCAATTTCCAGAGCTTCAGCAGCAGGTAGAGATTTTAATAAGTTTATGACATCCTCCCCCTGCAAGCAAATGCAAAGCACCCTAGTCCTTTTGTACAGTCCACAAGAGCTTGAGAAATATGAAATTGTAGATGCCTCAGAGGGCTTGTATAAGCCCCACAAAATTTTCGACTCTGCTCCGCCCCCCGCTTTGGACAGCAGACCTGCTGTTTAGGAAACACATCTGAAAATCCCCTTGGCCATGCAGTGCTCGTTCAGTGCTTCTTTAGATCTGTCTTCCCCAACTTAGAGCACCCCAGTTGTTTTGGACTTTAAATCCAATCAACCCCAACCAGCATGGCCAATGGCCAGAAATGCTGGGACTTGCAGGCCAAAAACCTGGAGGGCACTATTTTGGGGAAGGCTGCTTCAAATCCTGATACATAGGAAGGTGTCTTAGAAACATAGGAAGTCAGTTTGCTGTTCCATATAGCTCAATATTGTCTGCACTGACTGGCAGTGGTTCTCCAGGGTTTCAGACAATGGTCTTTCTCAGACCCACTTGGACATGATGCCAGTGAGTGAACCTGGGACTTTCTGCATACAAAGAATCTGCTCTACTACTGAGCTACAACCTGCTATGTAAGAACGTAATAATGTGTGGATCATCCCGCCGCCCCCCATAGCTGTGAGTTGCCAGTTACAGCACCACTAGTTGCTGTGGAACACACAAAGTACCCAATATAATTAAAAATACAGGATTTTAAAATCACAGCTTTGATATTTAAGAGGTTTTTGCAAGCAGCTCTTTAACTGTGTTCACACCTTTCCTTTATGAATAAGATCCACAATCCTCCAAAGATAGACTTCTGCAGTGGGCAACATATAAGCATTTACTATTTTCAAAGCATCTTCCAAAGAAGAAGGGGTGTCTTGTTTAAGAATGTACTTTATCAACATCTGAAAAAGATAAGCATCAGGTCACTGTAATGCATCAAATATATGAAATGATCACAGGACAGGATATATTGTATATAAAGTTACTTTTAGACATATGATCCTAAAGAGGCATACTAGAAACTCTGTAATCTTGCAAGCAGTTACGTCCCCATTCAGCTGAAATGGACAGGAATTATTTCTCTGAAATTTTACCAAAGAAGGGGCACACTGGCCACTTACCAGTATCATCTGTTTATCATTTAAAAGATTGGTGTCCCTTATTCCATAGCTCCGCAAAAGTTTCTTCATCTCCATCAGCTTGTAACCTTCTTGCAGCAGCTTCACTCTGCAATAAAGTGTGTCTGGTTTTACAGCACAGCTTTTGACATAGTGGCAGTCCAATCTAAGAGGCCATTTTAGCTTCAACAACAGCTCGGATATTTGTGCAAAAACAGATACAACAACAAAGGGGCAAAGACACATAGTTCTCTCCCATTCGCCACAAATCTCCCCCCCCCCCAATCCTTCATACTAGTGGTACAAAATGATCACTATGAATCACAGGTGCAATGCTGTGCTGGAATCCAAGGCTGCTCCAACAGCTCTTGCTCCTGCCCTTAAAAAACACTTTGCACAGCTCCAAACTTTAACAAAGAGAAAAGTGAACACACTTAAGTCAAACTTCCAAGGAAAGCGTCCTGAAGTCACTGAGTGTTGGAGACTTAGGAGCATTTGTGTATTTGTTCTCTTACTTGGCGTGATCCATGTCCAGGTACCGTTGCACCAGCTGTTCCACTCCTGGACTCCAGGGGACCACAGCACCATGCATTATTGCCAGTACCCCTTCAAAGATCAGCTATAAAGAAAAGAAAACCTCTATGACTGACAGGCCATCGGCCTCTTCTTTAAGGGCCACAGGAGTTTCTCATCCTCCATTTCAAGACAAGAGAGACCATTGACCCATTTGTACTCTATCATACTCACATCTATGTTGGACATGCAGCCCAAGACAGCTATGGCCTTTACTTCCCATGTAGTGTCAAAGACAGAGGTTGACCGTGTACAGTACCGTTGTAGCAAGTCCTAAATAACATTTTAAGAAATAATTAATTAATTAACCCACAATTTGAGGGGATGTGTGCCATGCGCAAGCCGCTTCTGGTTTGCAGAAACAACCTACGGATGCCCCATTAGTAGGTTGTTAGCATGCCGTCCAAACCCAGACACTTTGGGTTGTTCATGGGTTAAACAACCCAAAGTTAAACTAAGAACAAAACAATTTGCTGCTGAATGCCACCATGACATGCAAACCACAGGTCTATGTGTTATGTGCGAACCAGGTCTCTCAACAGCCACCTATACCCATAGCATCCCACTGACTTTACTGGGGCTACACCAGTGGAATAAGTCACTAAAGAGGAGCCCTTGCAGTTCTTAAATATACCAAGAGGCTACTTGCCATTCAGTTCAAACAGCATTGTTCCAATGAGAACATCTAAAATATAGGGGACTGTTGGAGAAATTACAAATATTTAATGCATAGCTATGCAGATTAGCCTAGAATCTTTGTAAATCCATTTTTAAAAAAAGTCTGAACAGATACTGGTCCACATAAGGTAAGAAGAATTTGGACCCACAGAGAAATATTCATACAAGTTCTTTGGTTATTTAATGCTACAATAAAAGATTTTGTATATTTGTTGAGAAAGGAAAAAGAATGTACCTTTATGTACTGCAAGAGAATTTCATCTTTTTGTAGATTATGATGGCACATGTATGGTTCAATATACTTTTCTAAAGTTGCTGGAATAAGTTCTGCTGCCAGAACTTTATCAAACATACGAAACACTATTGTGTTTGCATTTTCCTAAGGGTAAGGGATAGAAAACAAACAGAAAAACAAACAAGGGAAGAATGATATCTGAAGCAAGATGAGCAGCATATATCAAAGATTATTTGTGGCAATAATCCATCTGCTGCTCTAAACACATGATTATCACACAAAAGTAATTGACCTGGTCGCACGATCACAGGGTAGTTAATAACCAATGGTGGCTTGTTAACCACCCTGCGTGTGCCAGTTGTGTGCTAGAGGGAGATTAGCATAATTACCCTCAGCAGCACAGCTTGTTGTGTGAACCTGGCCAGGGTGTCTCATTGCCATGGTTAACAAGCCACCCAGAACTCATGGATTGTTGTAGGGTTCTAGGGTGGCTTGTAAACCACAGCAACATGCATAGGATTGCACCCTTAACATGCATAGGATCGCTGTGTCTAAACATGCATAGGATTGCACCCTGGGGCATGCTGGGAATTGTAGGTCTTTGTTCTGTCTAAACATGCATAGGATTGTGCCCTTAATGGCTGGCTGGGGCATGCTGGGAGTTGTAGGCCTTTTTTCTATCTAAACATGCATAGGATTGCCCCCTTCTGTCTAAACACGCATAGGATTGCACCCTTAATGGCCTGGTTTGCATGTCAGGGCTACCCAAGGTTTAAACTATCCCTGGGTATCCATGAACGAATGGGAGCAAACACTGGCTGCTCTGACAATGTCAGAGTCCAACACTGTAATTGCACAGGCTCCCTCAATTGCTTCTCAGAGATCTCACACACACACACACACACACACACACACACACACACACACACACACACACGACCCCCAAAATAGCTTTAATACTGCAATTTCTCATACCTTTTCAAAGTCACATAGGGCCAGCCTGCAGTTATATTTTCTATAGAGGTCTACCAAGCCCTGTAACGCACTGACCAATTCTGTTAGACTACAGACCTCCTTGTCATCATCGTCCTTCTGAAATACAAATCAACGGTGAAACGTTCTTGAGTCAAAACTCTCCTTCTATACTTTTGACCCAAAATGTGGGGGGGGGAGAATTTCAATGTGCTGTGCTATTCTGTACTTCTCTCTCCCAAATATAGTTTCACGATAGCAAAAAACTTACCAAACGAACCCAACAGCAGGAACATGCCAAGCCAATTTCACCTGGATCTTTGCTGCTAAAAAACACCTGTGCCATTTCAAGTCCATTTTCTGGCCAATTGGCCTGTTTTGAAAAATGAAAGTGTGACATTTCTAAAGAGTTGTAGAAACAAAGAGATATGCAAGGTGTATTTTAGGGGAATGACTACACTTTACCTTGTCAGTTAACTCAAGGTTTCGTGCACCTTGTTCAAGCCACTTTGCTATTCTTTTCTGGAAGATAAGTATCGAGCTAGGTTACATTTAAAACAAATATTATATTTTACTTACATATTTTTACTTATATTCTGACTTTCCACCAAAATAGGCACTCAAGGAGGCTAACAATAAAATCCAGATTAAAAACAATGGCTACCCAATGGCTATTGACCGGCCAGATGGGCGATTAATAAATATAAAATATAAGAAATAAATAAAATTAATTGAAAACATAACATAAAAACAAATACAGGAGCAATTTAAGAGCAGCATTAAAATTAATGAGTGGCAGAACATTAAACAACATTAAAAGCCCAGCAGAACAGTCTTAATTGACCATCTAAAGCAACATAAGGAATGTGCTAACCTCACCTCCCTCAGGAGGGAGTTCCACAATCAGTACCTCAGTACCTCTACCGAAAAGACCGTCTCAAGTATCCATCTACCACACCTCTCTAGGTGGTGGGACACATAACAGGGCCTCTGATTATAATCTTAAATTACAGATAGGTTCATATGGAAGGATGCAGTCCTTCAGATATCCTGACCCCAAACTGTTTAGGGCGTTGTAGGTCAAAACCAGCTTTACCTCAATGCCTTTTAATACTAGCAAGTTTTGTTTGGACAAATCTACTGAAACTGCTTTCACCACAACTATTATGCAACCCCTTCTACCTCCACCATGATCAGGGTTTAAAGACATGAATCTATGCACATGTCTGCCTATTCACCAATCTTCATTACAGAGGTTATGACATAGACCCCACGTCTATTACATCTTACCTGTCCTTGAGGTACAACCTGCCTTACAAAAGGAATGACAACCTCCTTCAACCACAGACACAGTTCTTTGAGGGAAACCGTCATAGATATTGTGTTAAGCAGGTTATCCAGCATTTTCACACTAAAGCTGCTTTTGAAGTCTCCCTGGAGAGGAGTAAAGAGATGTATTCTCACAACCAACAGACTGGTAATTGTGGCAGGCAATGAATGGCTTGTGAATGTGTGAAGCTGCCTTCTTGTATCAAAGACCACTGATCCATCTACCAGAAGGGGCTGTTGGGGCAGCCCCTCCCCATCCTTCCCTGGGGCTACTGCAGAAGAGAAGCCCAGGCTAGGGAGCTTGTGCCATCAGCTCCTGAAGAAACCTTCAACTGGCCTGAGAGAACGATATTGTAGTGTTTGTTTGGGGTTTTTTTTTTGGGGGGGGGGGAACAATTGTTTGTTTCAGTATTTAAAAATCGTAAACTGCCTTGGGTGCCTTAGCAGAAAGGTGGTATAGAAATGTATTAAATAAATAAACACCATCAGCACCTGAGAACCTTTATACCAGGGGTGTTGAACCTCTGCCTATAGCTTATATAGCTAGTATACAACACCCCTGGTATAAAGGTTCAAGTCTGGCCCAACTGAGGTCCAAGTCTGGTGCTCTGGTGTTCCTCAGACAACCATGCCCCTTCAGCTGATCCCACCCCTCACCCCAACCACCAATTGTTTTGTGGTTTCCTGGCTTTTGTGGGTTCCCCCCCCCCATTCTAAGTTTGAAATGCCTCTCCTAAGGCTGTTACTGGCAGTAAGAACTTTAAGCTAAAGCAGGCTGGTATTTTGGCCCTTCTCCTTTTGCCTTCAGCCCCACCTGCCACTGGAATGTGGCCCATGACAGCTTCTCCGAAACTGAATTCAGCCCTCGGGCTGAAAGAGGTACAACACCCCCGTTTTATTCAGAAGTGATGGGAAATTATCTAAGGGGCAGGCGATGGTGTAACAAGATCTGCGTAGGGGTGTAGTGTATGTAGAAGGTTCTCAATATTTCAGTAGCAAGGAATAACATAGGGCAGCAGTGTCACAAGGTATGGTAGCTGAGTCTGTTCACTGAGAATGTGTCTGAAACAATTTACCTGATGCCTTAGCCAGAGGTACTGTGCAGAAGAGAGCTTTCCTCCTTTTAGATGTAAAAGGATTTCCCTGAAGATGTTCTTATTATTCAGAAATTCAATCCAAGCAGTTCCACTAGGAGAGAAACGGTTGCATCTTCAACCGCAGTCCAGCAAAAATACATTCCAAATGTGAAAATATACATGCAGTATTTAAAACAAGGGGATCATCTTTGGAGGTTTTCTTCTTCCAAAAATGAATTTGGTTTTGAAATACTGAAAACCTACCCTAATAATCCAAAAACATTTGGATTAGATGTTACAAGAGATTACTGAAAAATCAAGTTACTATGGGTCCCCATTAGATGAAACTTGTTTATAAGTTCGGAACACACACACACTATATTCACGTGTCAATGGACCATTGGGCAAAGAGCATTCAAGTTTATCCAAATAACATTCGGAAAGTCACTGGTGCATAATAAAGGAACCTTCTGGGGTTCCAGCTGTTATCTTCATGGAAATGTATTTACCTGCTCCTAAAGGCTGCAGAGTGGAAGCTGGGAAAAATGGGCGGGAGAGAATGGAATGGAACAGAGGGAAAAGAGTGGGAACAAAGAGGAGAAAGATGATTGCAGGAGAAGCAGAGAAGGCCAAGGAGGGGAGCTGAGGAGAAAGGGGAGAAAAGGCAGCAGAATGAAGTGGAACCGCTGAGGAGAAAGCAGGGGAGTAATAAAGAGAGAGAGGCCAAAAGAGCAGCCCTCAGCCAGTGAGAAATGGAGAAATTCAGCAGCAGAGGTCAGCAACAGGAATCCAAGAAACTGTGAAAGTGACTGTCACTTTCTAATAACTGCAACACTGTATTTATAATTAACAGTGGTTTAGAGTTAGGGTTATTTGTATTTTGTCTGTATAGTTAAATTTGTTGATTAATATTAATAATATAAGCTCCATCTGATGCGGCAGTTGTGCCCCTACCTTCCTAATCATCTGCTCCCATCAGTGGTTCATGCCTTGGTCTCCTCTCGCCTAGACTACTTTAATGCGCTCTACGTGGGGTTACCCTGGAAGACGGTTCGGAAGTTGCAGCTGGTACAGAATGCAGCGGCTCGCCTAGTTAAAGGCTGCCGCCGGCGTGATCACATCACTCCAGTGCTCAAAGAGTTGCACTGGCTACCAGTTGTTTGCCGAGCCGAATTCAAGGTGTTGGCATTGACCTTTAAAACCCTGTATGGCTCCGGTCCAGTTTATCTCAAGGAGCGCCTACAGCAACATCAAGTAGGCCGCTCAACAAGATCTGCCATGGACGGCCTTCTCCCTGTCCCATCAGCCAGAGAAACCAGGTTGGTGGGGACTAGGAGGAGGGCCTTTTCTGTGGCAGCCCCCAATTTATGGAACTCTCTCCCCAGTGACCTCTGCCATGCCCCTTCCTTGATTAGCTTCCACCATGCATTAAAAACGTGGCTTTTCAGGTGGGAATATGGGGTGGGTTAGGATTTTTAAGTTTTGTACTGTTTTTAATTGTGTTTTACACTCTGTTTTTTCTTGTATTTTATTGGACTGTACATCGCTCAGAGTGGCCGGATGACTGGCCAGATGGGCGATTCAAAAATATAATAACATAAATAAATAAATATTTTTATAAATATTTAACCCTAATTGACAACCTGCCTCTCCTCATCCTCAGATATTATATTAAAACTTCAAATCCTCACTTTTTACCTTCCTAGAACCACAGTCTTATAGTGTGGAAAACATCACAAGTTAATATAGCTAGTATACGTACATGGGAAAAAGAGATTCATCATTTACTCACACAGACACACAACCAATACTATAAAAATGAAAAAGGTCAACCTGAATTTTTCTGGCCCAAATGCTCCATAAAAAGTAGTTAGCTTGGCTTGTGCCTGCAGCACCTGGGTAAGGACAAAAATATTTATTTTGTTAGAAAAAAATCCTTCAACAATAAATGCATATGAGAAGCAAACCAGCAGGCTAACAGGATTTCCAGAATCACAATTTCAATCTTCACTGCATAAGATCAGGTTGGCAGGTACTAGGGTCAGGTCCTTTTCAATGGTGGTCCCACACTTGTGGAATTCTTGGGCCCCTCTTTTGTAGCATTTAAGTGGACCCTAAATATTTTTTTTAATTCTGCCAAACTTTGTATGGATTTTTTTTTGCTGGCCCCCTGTATATGTTTAACCTTTGCTATTTTTATTATACTATTTGTCAATTTAAAAAAAACACACATTTTTATTGTAAGCTTCCTATGAGTGCTTTACCTAAACGGCAGGGTAGAAATATATTAGATGAGAGATAGACGCCTTACTCTCCCATGAGCGTCAGCATGGCCAGAGACCAGGAAAAGTGAACTGAGCTGGGGAGAAAATTGCTTGAAGCAACAATGTGTTAGTGAGGTATGGCAGGGGAGGTGGAATGGTTTGGGCCCCCTTCCCCGTGCACTCCATGTGGCTGCCCTATCACAGTTCATTTGGCCCATGTAGGAAGAATGCCTGCATATTTTAGCTTAAACTCTTCCTGCCAGTAACTAAGCCTTAGGAGAGGCATCTCAAACTTTTAGAATGGGGGGGGGGGAGCCAGGAAACCACCAAATGATCAGCGGTTGGGGGAAAGGAGCATGGCCAGGCTGGGACTCCAGGTGGGCCATATTGGGACCTCAGGTGAGCCACAACCCTGAGGTTCAACATCCCTGTTTCAGAACATGTCCTGAAGTTAAAAATGCCTATTTGTAGAAAAATTGTGAGAACTGAACAAGAGCATAGTATTTTATCCCACACAAGTTCTCTTATGACAACACTCCAGATTTATAAGCATTCTAAGGTTCTCTTTCCAGCTCCTCATCCCACATGCATACCCCAGTAACAAAACAAAGGTCTTTGCATTTTAATTTTGTTACCTCTGTAAGAGATGCTGGATCCTCAGCAAAAAAAGGGGCAACCATTGCATCATCTCTCTTCAGGACCTGAAACGAGTATGTTTAGTGCTAAATTAATTGGCAGTCCAATGGGTAAAATATGCAAAAGATCTCAAACAGTACAATGCAAGCATCGTAACTGAAAAATTTACAAAGGTATATCTAAACTAGCTTTAGTTCCAGAGCAGGATGTGTGGAAGCACATATCAGAACCTACCCTGTTTCGAGCATAGTTCAACATTTCCTGAACAGTTTCGTATGTTGGCCATGGGGTATTTATGCAATACTCAACCACAAACTGGTTGTCCTGTTTGGAAGAAGGAGACAATTAACAACAGCAACAAAAGGGAATAACTTATTTTCCAAACATCTTTGAAGGAATACATAAACAAACCATACATACATTAAAGTAGATTCATACCTTTATTTTATTCAAGGTTTCTTTAGCTTGAGCCACAAGTTCTAACCAGGCTGATTGTCCATCACCCCCAGCAGATTCTGTAACCAATTTCTCCAAAACAGAGCTCACTTTTACTTTGTAAACAAGCTGTTTTAAAAACAATAACATGAAAAAGTACATTATTTTTTCTTTTAAAACAGAACTCTTGCTTGCACCCAGAGTAGAGCAGGGATGTATTTGTTAGCAGGCTTGTCTGGTATCCACAGAGTAAAATTTGGAAACATTTGTGTATTCTTCCCGCCCACCTTCGCAGCAAATACAGTTAACAATTTTGAAATGTAAGTTAACAAACTCCTTCAAACAAGGAAAAGGACAATGGCTGCGTTCACACAGAATAAGCAAGGATTCTCCAGAAGCCTGGTGCATGCAACCTGTTCACTTCTACGTTGCTCCACACCACTAGCATGACTGCTGAACAAACCAGGAATGGTTATAGTGTTGTCTGAATAGGGCATCTTGGCTTGTTGCTCCCAAACAAGCCAGGATTTGTAAACCAAGAACAAACCCTGGCTTGTGAACCTGGCTTATAAAAGGGAGCAGCAACCCAGGATCCCGTGTTTGGATGACACTATAAACAAACCATTTCAAAGCAGCAGTGAATGGCTCTTTTTCAAGATAAGCCAGGACTCTCCATGATCCTGTCTTATTGATCCATGTGAATGCAACCAATATCTGGAAGTTCCAATCCAGAAGAAGAAAGTTATTGTTGGTTAGTTTTTATGGAGCTGCAGCAAGCTTGGTAGAGGGTGATTATGTTTGGTTAGCTGAAATAAGCAGACATGCAAGCAAGCTACCAGAGGAAATATTTGTGGTTTTGCATTCGGCAACAAGTGATAGGGTATGATTTGCAGACATAGGTCCTTTACCTCAACTTCCAGTCCAAACTGAACAGCAAAATTCTCAGCCTCAGTGAACTTGTGCTTGTGAAGTAAACGGCTCAGTCTAAGGAGAGAAAATGCAAATAACTAATGATCTCCTTGTCTAAAAAATATTTTATACATAGCTGGGCAATAAGTCTATTCAGTCTATTATTTGCTTATTATCAGTTACATAGCTTCCAGGTGGGCTCTCTCTCGCTCGCTCTCACCCACTCACACTTCTCTCTCTCAACATTGTAACCTACGATCTTTTTTAAGGGAAATTTTGGGACTTGAACCCAAGGTCCTAGATACATCAAGCCTGCAAACCTACTTATACACACTTGCTTGGGAGTAAGCCCTACTATACACTGAGGGGATTTCTTCCAAGTAAATTTGCTACTTACATTGATTTCAGTGACAAAATAAAGTACATGTTTTAACTTTCTCCATTTGAAATCAATGGGACTTAAACATTCTTAACTTTGGTTCAATCATGCCCCAAGGACCCAGTTTTACACCTGACTAGCAGTAACAGCCAAAATATACATATACCTATTCTCAGGTAAGGCTTCCATTAAGCATCTCATCACTAGAAGTGAAATGGGTATGTCAGAAGACCTAGAAATGAATGCCTGGTTAAAAACAGAGCTCTAACAATGACTGGAAATAAAGTTATAGCTGATCTTTCAGTTCAAGTACAAGCTTACTTTTGATTATTCTCATACATTCCTTCCAAAAAGTAAATTGTATCCTGTGGGAGAGACAATATTTAGAGGGGAAACAACCTCTTCCAAATAGCTTTAATTGCATAATAACCAGCTAGAAATAAAGGGAGAGGATTTATTGTTTTACCTACTCAGGATCACCAATTATACCTCTCCAAGCTGTTATTTATGATCAAAACCCCAATTCACATTTCCAAAAGTGTCAGCCTTAAGACCTTAAGGAACATAGGAAGCTGCCTTATACTGAGTCAGACCATTGGTCCATCTAGCCCAGTATTGTCGACAGTGGCTGGCAGCAGCTCTCCAGGGTTCAGGCAGGATTCTTTCCAAGCCCTACCCGGAGGCCAGGGATTGAACCTGGGACCTTGTGCATGCAAAGCATGTGTTCTATCACACATGAGCTATGGTCCCTCCCAACAACACCTGGTATTCCAAGGTGGTCACCCATCAAAGTACTAACCAGGTCCAACCCTGCTTAGCTTCCGAGATCAGATGAGATCGGGCTGTTCAGATGTTGGTAACTATAACTCCACATATACACAATAAATCTCCTGACTACTACCCTTCCATTTTCTTCCAATTCCTAAACACCACACTTGTTCTCCTGACCTGAATTCCCTTTCACAATTGCCCTCCCCAGAAGAACAAGAGACATAAACATACTGTATTGATTCCACTTTGAACCAGAGAAGAAACATTTGTTACTTCCAAAGAGTAGAGCTGGTGCATAGCAGGCAGTGAAAACACAATGATGTTCCTCATCTACACAGAAACAACAATTAAGAAAATCATAAGAGATGGGGCCTCATTAAAATAGGGCTTGAAGACTTATTCAGCAGATACTCAGTTTTGTTCTGCTTTCTCTTGCTCTGCACTCAAAATAAAGGCACACTATTTGGGGTTATTTTTACCTGATAAAAACTGTCACCACCACCAGCATTCCAGCAGGCTGTACTGAGGGAGATGACTGAGGGGGAAGCAGGGCCATTCCACCAACCCTGCTGAAAGACTTAATTTCCCCACCCCCTTCCCTCCCCATTCGTTTTTCCTTGTGTGTCATGTATTTTCTGACATGATGGGCAGGGATTCTCTTGTTTTACTGATTACATGTAAGCTGCTCTGGGAACCATTTTGGCCAAGGAATGGGATAAAAATACTTCAATTAAATAACTGAATAAAAGCGCAAGGCCAATACCTGCTTGTCATCCTCAGGTTTTGTCAAAGCAACCAGTTTAAGATTGGCAATCCCCTGTCTTAACAAAAAGGAGAAAAATGCATCAAAGATGTTAAAGATTATGAGCCATCACCATTTACAATTATTTTATATTACTAGCTAGCAAAATGCCAGTCACTGTGATGTCAGCAGTGGGTTGTCTGTACATGTGGAAAGGGTGGTGCCCCTCTTGCCTGTTCAGCCAATGTCTCAGCGACTGAGGGACGAGCAAGAGGCAAAGCAAGAGGCCCACCAGCCCCATTGGGCATGAGCCACCACTGGCTAGGTGTGTGCAGAGGGAGGGCTTGCATTTTGCATGGACCCCTGAAGGATGCTCACAAGGCACCTCTGTGTGAAAGATATATTTACGCCCCCTGTCAGTGACCAATAGACATATCACACCCTCCATCTCTGTCATCCATATCAGGGCTTTCCCTTGACGGCAACAGTGGCCCGCAAAGTCCAGTGGCCCCCAAATATAATTACACACATACACAGCACAATCCTACACATGTTTACTTATAAGTATGTCCCTCTCTGTTCAAAGGGGCTTATTCTGGGGTGAAGCAAGTATAGGCTTCCAAGAAAGGGAGTGGGGGGAAATCAGATCTGGTTAGAGGATAGGGGAGGAACCATTCTGCAGTAACAACACCCTTTCATATTTCTCAGGAATAATACTATAATTATCTAGAGTTTACCCTGCAACTGCTGAAAAATCCGATTCTGAAGTCAGAAGAAATTCTTCAATGTAAACTGTAGGGCAGTCCCAAACCAAGGTAAGCGAGTAAACATCCCACAGTGACAAAACATTCTATAACAAAGGAAAACAAAAATACCATTTTCACATATAATTTGGTATACTTAAGACACATTAATAAATAAAATAAATAAATTTCCTTTAACTATTTGATCCATGAAGAGTATACATTTGTGCTACTTCAGTCTTTCATATTATGAAACAAATGTTTCTATTAGTTAGCCACACCATCGGAATACTATGTTCTTTTTCTTCTTTCTGATACAAAAGCATCTGTTACAGAAAGTGTAGCTAAATATTTGCTGAGAGCAATGAGAATACAGTTTAAAATATTATTGAACTAGACTAATATTTTTGTTCATTTTTTTGTACTTAGAGCTATCTGACCTATGTTTTAGGATTTTACTTCTGTAAGTCAAGTGACAATTTTTTCTTCTTCCACGTCTGTTGACTGGATCAATAAACTGATTGATTGATTAGCTAGCCACTTTGTGAAAGTCATTAATCAAAAAATCATTTGCAGATTAAAAATATTAATTCCCAAATAACTGCCTCCATGACAAAGAATTCACTGCCCTTGGTCCTAACCTTGCCCCTTCTCATACTGTATTAAAGGCATTAAAGATTAAGTGTCCCAACAACAAAAGTGTCTTTAGTGAGTGTTTAGAGTTAAGTATCTCTTAACTAAAATAAGCACTTTTAAAACCTAACCAGAAATTAATCTCTTTATTCCTTACTGCTTAAAAGCAAGACAGCTAACTGTGAGCTCATTGTGCCTCTGAATTTCAGTAGAAGCAAATGTAAATTGATTTGAGACTTTAAAAAAAAGAAGGCTTCTTTGGTACAATCCTATGCAAGTTTAGACAGAAAAAAGTCCTACAACTCCCAGCATTCCCCAGGCTGGGGAATGCTGGGAGTTGTAGGACTTTTTTCTGTCTAAACATGCATAGGATTGTGCCCTAAGAAATTTTTATTAATACTACTACTAATAATGGATTCGATCCAGACCCGGACATACTTAGAGTAGACCCATTGAAATGGATGGGACTTAACTTAGTAATGATGATTAACTTGTCCCATAAATTTCAATGAGTCTACTCTAGCTATGAAAAAGTCTGGATCTAACCTAATGCAGTGATGGCAAACCTATGGCACACGTGCCACAGCTGGCACGCAGAGACCTCTCTGTGGGCACTCGAGTCATTGGTCGCCAGATTGCGAAAAGACCGTCCCCTTCTGCATTCAGCGTCGGGTTTCCATAATAACTCCTGTCCACTCATTGCTCGCTGGCCTCCACAGGCAGGCACACTCCAACATCTCCACCCCCAGAAGTGGACTGCGCAAGCACCCAGCCCTCCTTCTAACTGAACAGACAGCTCAGAAGCACAGCGCGTGCGCGCCCGAATCTTTGCGCGCCTGGTGAAGAGCCATGCCCTGAGACAGAGCGCCGAGGCGCGATTAGCTAGTGCCCCCTTCTCCTTCCTGCCAGTTTTAAGGCACTTTGAAATAAATAAGTTGGTTTTGTGTTGCAGTTTGGGCACTCGGGCTCAAAAAGGTTCGCCATCACTGACCTAATGTTTTCTTACTAAATGGCAATTTACTAGATTCCAATAACAATGAATGATCATATCTCAGCTTAAAAAGCCTTTTGCCCAAGCACACAGCCCTTTCACTCCTTCCTTTGTGGTGCAAGCAAACAAAAGGGGACCCTTTGGGGGGGTTGAAAGGTGGTATGTAAAATGTTTCTATAAACAAATATAACATAGAAAGCAGGTAGTCTTCAATTAACCAGTTTCCTATTACATCTAAACCAGAAAAGTATGTTAACCAGCTTCAGAACAAGCATGGATATTAAACTATCATCTGAAGTTGGTTTAATATTCTTGCTTGTCCCAAAGCTATCAACCATAGATTGCGGGTTTGGATGAAATGGGAAATTGTGGTTAATTAGAGGCTTCCTGGTTTAACCATAGCTTGTGCAAAGGGGCTCTGTATGGGGGGGGGGGGAAGGCTCATTCAGATCTCAGATTATTAAACCAAAATATGATCACTCAAACCAGCTTTTTGAAATTATGGAACATAATTACACAGAAGCTATTGGTAAAACTAGGTTACAAAATAAATACAATCATAATATACTTGCCTCATTATTCAAGACAAATAACAAGCTATCAACAACCTGAAGCTTTTTTGCAGCTGCAAAACAAAAACACAACCCTGTTATTTTCCCACCTAGAAAAGTAGTATTAGCATCAGGGGTCTCCAATGAAGGACTCTAGTGTCAGGGGAACCCTGCTACGTTACCCTCTGTGCCAGCAGGATAGCTTGCTAGAGGAAGGAGCTTGCTCTTTGTTGTGCTGAAGTACTACCAGCGTAGATGGCCAGAAGATAGCACTACAGCTTCCAGCTCAGCAGGGATCACATGATGAAAGGGGCCAATAGGTTTCTACCAGATCCTATAAAAGCTGCAGACTCTGGCATGGCTCAGTCTGAGCAACTTGTTGCTTGGGCGCATTCTGAGCTGCTCTCAGCCTCCAGTCAACAAGCCTTGGTAGAATTTTTTTGAAGAAAGTCCATTTGCAAAACATTTTGAAAACAAGGATGACTTGCTCTCTGTGGAGAAAGCCTGAGCATACATGGCGAATGAATCCTGACAGTTTTTCCCTTCTGCTGACACCCCTTCCTTCCCCCATCGTTCTTGCATAATCCCCACCTGGGGGACAGGAGACACAGTTCTGGGCAGACTGGTTGTACTTGGAGACATCTGCATAGTTACATCTGCATACTGCATATCCTCAATAAGGCACATTGACACCTACCCTCCAGGAAGGGCATAAACATTCCGAGGGGGGGGCAGTCTCAAAGAGCTGCAAAGTACCCCGAAGTACCCAGGAGATGCCAGCACCCAAGAGGCGCCAACACCGCGCAGGGCGGAACCAACCCACCTGGTCATTGAGGGCAGGGAGGGGGCTGAGTGAGGGTAGAAAACCAGTCCTCGAAGACAAAGAGTTGTTGGGCACAGGGTTGCACGGATCAGGTCTCTGACTCCGATCAGAATCACGCAGCTTCCAACCCCGGACAGGGCGCCCAGAGATTGGCTACATAGACCGCTACACTAATTCCGTAAGTCCGATTCTCTGATGTATAGTTATTCTCTGTATTACGTCAAGCCGTACCTTCGATGTGTATTGAAGCTTTCCGCTTCATTGGTTTTTATTATCTCTGTTGTGTATAGTGTGAAATTCCTGGTACAGTAATACCTTGGATTGCAAGTAACTTGGTTTGAGAGCATTTTGCAAGACAAGCAAATTTTTAAATATTTATTTAATTTTTTTTAAACTTGATATACAAGCAACGTCTTGCAATACAAGTACTATAGTACAGCTTAAATTAAAAATCTCTGTATAAATTTTTGGGGGGGATTTGTTTTGATATAAGAGTGTTTGGGATTACAAGCACGTTTCCGGAACGAATTATGCTCTCAATCCAAGGCATGACTGTAGTCTATTAGTTCCGCTCCATTAAAGGTGAGATAGTAGTCTCTCGTCTCAATACAATTCCTTGTCAATGGTTGGTCGTGGCTGGTTTTAAACTGCACAGTATGGTGTAATATCTCGGTACTGATTAACCCGTTAGGTGCCGAACTCACGCAAAGGGACGGTTCTGGTCCTCCACACTCTCCAAAGCCAGATTTTTTTGTTTCCCAGAAAATTTAAGGCCCTTTTATAAATAGCCATCATGGCAACAGAGGAGAGTGGGCAAACCTGACTTCTGAGGGAGAGGGTGCTGGGCAAGGCTACAAGTGGTTGAAGGGTGTGAATTGTGCCCCACAGCCCTCTTTGTCCCTTCTCCACAATCCCCACACCCTTCTCTTGCATAGGTTCCCCTCCTTCATGACATTCTGCTATCTTAAGGTGCAATCCTATGCAAGTTTAGACAGTAAAAAGACCTACAACTCCCAGCATGCTGGCTGGGGCATGCTGGGAGTTGTAGGCCTTTTTTCTGTCTAAACTTGCATAGGATTGCACCCTTAGTCCCTTTTAACAAATTCCAAAAGCTTTTGAAAAGCTAAATCCTGGAAAAAGAGTTCTTCAAGGTGCGTATGCCAGGAGAACATACCTTTAATCATACTTGAATCGGCAACATTTTCAATAGATATCAGCTTTTTATTAGGATTCACCTCCCACAAAGACATCACACAATCACCTACACCCTTTAAGAAACAAAAGTATTTATATTAGAAACACACGCATTTGTTCCCTAACAGATTTACACTGCAGTCCTATACATACCAACTTGGAAGTAAGCCTCATTGAGTTAAATGTGACTTACTCCCAAGTAAGTGTGTATACGATTGTATTCTTAAGTGGTGGCCCTCAAGACATTTATTTTATTGTTGTAGTTGATGTTTTATTTTTATTGTATAAAGATTTTAAATTATATTTTGTACACCACCCTGGAATCGTAAGATGGATGGTATAAAAATATTTTAAATAAATAAGTAAAGTCCCTATTTAGTCCATATCAAAAACCAATATAACTATATCCTAGGGGTGCAAAAACACTTAAAATAGGAGCCAGTCTTATGCCAAATTGGGGAAAAAAATCCAAATTCCTGGGTATCATCTGCATTACATTTTTTAAAGCCTGGTGAACCAGATGCTGGGAGATTTTTCCAGCCCTGCTCCAAATTCGGTCTACTGGAAACATTACAAAACATTACAAACAGTACAAAATTTTCCCATACAAGGAAAGCACTTACAACCTAAGCATTTAGAACATCACCACACATATGGGGTATTTTTTGCTTAGCATATATGTGCTGGGAAACCACAGTTAGTAATGGCTTTCCAGTGCACAGACATCCCGGCTGGAACTAGACATTGCTTCCATGATTTATTTTCCCCCAACAACATCTAGGGACATTCAACGCACGATGCAATGTCACTGTGCTGTGAGCTTCCTCCCTCTGCAATCAGCTGGCAACTAAGTGGGTGGGGCAAGGGAAACACACAGCATCTCATTACCTGACACATTTTGTATCCCTAATTATTACAGGAGATACGGGCCGGAGGAGAGGTGAGACTGCCGCTGAAAATGGCAGATCCATATATTTACCATAAAGTCTAACTCCAGCTTTGTCATGACCCTCAGGCCTTAGACCTTCCAGTGTGTGGCTGAGGATTCTGATGAGGACAAGGCACAGGCTACTTCCTCAGGGGTAGGACAATCAATGCCTTATTCATAGATTTCATAGATCATAGAGTTGGAAGGAGCCTACAAGGCTATCGAGTCCAACCCCCTGCTCAATGCAGGAAAGTAGGGGAGGGGTCTCCCATCCAAGTAACAACCAGGCTTGACCCTGCTTAGCTTTCCACACTCAGACAACAGCCCTGCCATCATCCTCTGGTTCAGAGGCTGAATCACTGGCAGAACCTCTATCTCCCCAGCCTTGCAGAAGTCTCAGGCTACAAAATCAGGCAAGGGCCCTTTAACAGACCAGTCAGCTCCACACGACAGGTCTTGACAGCCTACATAAGGTTTCAGTTGGCTTTAGCTCCCTGTTGAGACAACATCCTCCTATTGTTCTAGTTGGAGAGTTCCAGCTAGCAGGATCCACTTGGAGCTATCCAAGGTCCTATTTTCTTCTTGCCTTGTTCTGCCTGCCATCGGATGCTGCCAGCTTCCCCTGTGAGTCTCAAGGGACCACAGAAAGGGACAAACCTGAGCATGCAGTGAAAGATACCAGTATGCAAATTGCCAGACATGACATTCTAAACAGAGAGCAGGTAGGAGTTCATAGGAGAGGCCACAGAAGCCAAACTATTTGTACACATCCTAAAGATAGGATGCTCCAAATTAATCCAGAGAAAGGTCACAGACAAAAGCATTCAAATAACTATCTTATTTACCCCTATTATTAGAGTGATCCTGTTTGTTGTGTGCTTAGTCACAGAAGTAAGGCAGCCAAAGGTATGATAGTCTTCTGTTGAAATAAAACATGTTTCCACCTGCCCTTGTAACTGCAAGACAAACAGACAAATATCCATTCGCAGATTTTAAAGTGGTAAGAGCAGTTCCTGATTTAATGAGAAATGGTAAAAAACTGTTAGGACTGCAACTCAATTAAGAAATTTTAATTGAATAACTTTATGGCTTTTGCAGTTAATTGATTTATCTCTGAAAAAAACAGTATCTCTGAAGCGTGTTGCAATAAACATAATCTTAGGAGACATTCCATCCTATCTGTGAGAGAGAAGGCTGAATGCCTCTTAAGTTGGTTCTTGCCACCTGCATTTTCATAAGCCAGCCTCCCCCAACCTGGCGCCTTCCAGATGTGTTGGACTGCTAACTGGGAATGATAAAAGTTGCAGTCCAACACATCTAGATGGCACCAGGTTGGGGAAGGCTATTATATATCATTTTCTCTTCCATGGCGCATACAGCAGACATGTCCTAGAAGCTTCCCTCATCAGGGTCACATAAACCATCAGGTAAGCCAGCGCTGAAACCAGCTGCTAGCACACTAAGAAGTTCAGAGAGCTAGAGCCCTGTTGCTTCAAAGGCTGGGATGGATCTGGAGAAGGCTCCTCCCACTGAAAGGGAACATGCACCAAGCCATTTGCATAGCCCTGCCTCTGAAACAAGTAACCCACTGTGGTTAGCCTCCATCACCGAAGAAGAACAGGAGGATATAAATTCAGGAAATTCATACAAATTAAAAGGTAGCCACATTTTTTTTTGCTTCCCTAATAGCCCCATATGCACACAGGACTCTAAATCATAGCCAAAGTATTTTAGTAGTAAAACACAAAATATAAAACAAAGGTCTTTGCTCCTGGTTACCTTCTTTGCCGTATTGATGTCCATCTTGTCAATTGCTGCATATGGATAAAAAGTGTTGTGAAGAGCAGTTTCACATCTTCAAAAAAGCATCCTCCCCCCCCCCCCCGCCAACTCAATAGTTTTAGCCACTGCTTTAGAAAGCATAATTATTTCCTAGTAAATCTCTACTGGTCATGCATTTATTACATTTTTCCTTTTTTAGAATACAGTTCAGATGATGTTTATAGTGGTGACATCTCGGTATAGTAATTTACCGTAATTTACTGTATTCAAATACAGAGAGTGTCTTGGGGAATGATCCTATGACCCCTAGACATTGTCTGGGTGTGTGTGTTATAAGATAATTCAGATTCCCAGCTCTGAGTTTGGAGATGGCGCTCTGACCGGGAACCAGAGTTCCGACCCACGCCCTTTCGCAGCCGGCACAAAAAGAACCACGCCGGCTGCTTCCCCAAGGTCAGGAAAGCAACCTCTGAGAGGGGTCAAAGGGGGTGGAGACTGGAGAGGCCAGGATACGGGGTATCCTGATGGCACTCCAGCCTCTTTCCCTCCAGCTTTGAAGTGCCATTGCTAGATGGCTGAAAATGGTTGTCTAGTGAAAATGCAGAGTGGGAAGAGGGGGGAGGTGAAAATCACCTCTGCTGCTCCTCCCGCTCTGCATTGCATGTCTGTGAGCCTCTGAGTTTGGAGGCTTATGGGCATCCGCATAGGACTGAGCCCTTAAGGTACTTTTAAAGACTAAGGCTGCAATCCTATAGCCCCTTCTTTGGCAGTAAGCCCCGTTGAACTGATTGGGACTTCTGAGTAGACAAGCATAGGACTGCACTGTAAACAATGTACTGTGGCATAAGCTTCCATGGACTATGCCTACTTCATGCACCTGAAATGACCACTAATCCATGAAACCTTATGCCACAATATACCTGTCTTTAAAAGGACACGCAACTCCTTTTTTGTGGTTTGTTCTAACATATTAATATATCTACCACACTAGAAGGTATAGCACTCAATATACTTAAAATAGTGATGAGGTAATTATAAATTAATAGGCAGTAACATACACAATTTTTGAGAAGCTGCTTGATCAGGAGTTAAGATTGAAAACCTAATGCAGTTATATATATCATAGAATTAGATTTGGAAGGTACCAAAGGCACCCCCTGGCCAAAGGAAAGACTTGCCACTATAATCATAGATCAATGCACACAATCCAGGCTATGGTATGGCACAAGCACACTTACAAGGCAAATAACTCTGACTGACACAATCATACCAATCAGCATATTACTGTAAAAACCAGCAAGGGGAATTCCATCTCTTAACCCACACAATGATTTGAAGATTATGATTTAGATCTAAAACAGCATTGTCCTACCTTCCTGAGTTTTGGCAAACGGGAGGTGCATAATACAGAAGAACCCATTGTTTGTGAGAATAAATGCTTGATAGGTACCTATAAAATATTCAAAGACAAGATAAAGTGTCAAGAAGTCTTCCCAACAAGTGTTCTCAAAGTGTGTCTATATGAGCACAGTACACACACTTTGGCTGGGGCATGCTGGGAGTTGTAGGCCTTTTTTCTGAGTTAACTGCATAGGATTGCACCTTAAGTAAAGGAATAAGCAGTCTGGGCCACTTCAAAGATAAACAAGAACAACAATAAAAAAGATAGTCTGGCTTACTCTTGTTTCTCACCAAGTACATGCAAATCACACAGAAGATGAGTGACCAAGAGTGCACAGGCCAAAATGTGATTTTAAGATTCACAGAATAAAAACCAGCAAAATGTTTAGAGGAAATATGTGGCTGCTCTGTCAGACAAAGCTCCAAGGCATTAAAATTCCAATAATGTCAACCTTCGCTTGCAAGAATTTTTTTTTAAAGTACAGATCTGATTATTAATAAGAAATCTTACCTCGATCAGACCTGTCTTTTTCTAGAATAAGACTCAAATAAGTTCTACCATTTGAAGATCTTTGAACCAACCTCTGAGCAGAAATTAACAGAAAAAAGACACTATTATAAGAGTAGTAGTTTCAAAAAGCAAGAAAATTTACATCAGGCATCACACCTTAATTTATTCGTACCGAAAGCATGATTTTTGAAAATTACATTAATATCTATTGTAGTATAAAATCAGTCACCACATCAACAGGCAGAAATGTATCCACGTGCCATACCTTATGCTCAGTGGCAGAAGATATGCATCAGATCCATAAGTCTTCAGGTTCAACAATCAGCATCTTCAGTTAAATAGACCTCAGGTAGCAGAGTAGGACTGACTCTGTGCAGTCACTTTGAGCAGCTTGATAGGCCTGGTTGGCATGTAACAATAAGCTACGGTTTCGTGTTACATGCATGTCTTTTAGGGCACGCATGGCCCCATTCTCCCCCACCAGCACAGCCATGAGAAGGAGATTGGAAGGTTTTGTTTTCAACCGCAGTTACCTGTTATGTCTAATCCTGGATGAACTATGGTTAGTGTTAACCACGTTTTAAGGAAGGGATGGAGAACCTAGATGTTGTTGAACTCCAACTCCCATCAGCCCCAGCCAGCATGGCCAGTGGTCAGGAATGATGGGAGTTGATGTCTAACAACATCTGGAGGACTGCAGGTCCCCCACTCTTGTTTTAAGGAAAACAGCCAACTTCAAACTTGAGTTTACAATCCTTACTCATTTCCCTAACCCTAATCATGAAATGAGTAACCACGCTTATCTGAAAACAGAAGCAAAAGCTTCCAATCTCCTTGTGGCAGTGTTGGAGGAGGAAAGGGGCTGGGGGAAGCATGTGGGTCCAAGGCATAGTGCTAAACTGTGGTTTAGCATTATATCCAAATACAGCCATATTTCCAAAATTTAAGGTGCAATCCTAGGCATATTTAGGCAGACAGCTGGAAAATACTGAGAGTTATAGGGCTTTTTTCTGTCTAAACATGCAAAGGATTGCGTCCTTAAGAATTTAAAGTCACATAGGAATAAGCAAGAAATAAATTACATACATTAGTTAGCAAGGTTTGCTTTGATGATACATGAATAAGATGTAGGTTGCCGCTTCTCTCCCCAACCACAAGGAACTGCCCTTCTTGACACAAGCCAACAACATCCACCTCAGCCTCTGAAAAGTTAAAAAATAATAATTAAGTATTGAATGAATGAATTCTTTATTTGCATCAGCCACCGGCCTTCATTCATTCATTCTTGACACAAGCCAACAACATCCACCTCAGCCTCTGAAAAGTTAAAAAATAATAATTAAGTATTCAGATACCACAGATACTGGCTATGTTTGGATGTAATTGTTTAGTGTTGCCATAGTTTATTGCTACAATAATGAACTGCAGTGGGCCTGTTGCTTCCATATTCCCCCCTCCACTTCCGGTGTGGCCACAAGGAGATTGTTGGAAGCTTCTGCTTCAGATTAACCACAGTTTAGTATGCCATCCAAACGCTAAACTGTGATTAATCTTAACTATGATTTGTTGAAACAAACCAACTTCCATAAACAATGGTCCGATAAGCATATCACAGCACAAGCAGGATCCTAGAGCAGAGCATAAATTTCCAGGAATAAAACAAATAGAAACACTTTACAGTGAAAATTCTAAGCCCATATTTCAATGTACTGTAACTCCAAAGACCATTCAATCTGTGGCTGGTTCAAGGCTGTAAACCAGAGGTGGGGAACTTGTCCCCCCACCGCAGATATTGCTGGACTTCTCAACTCTAATCAGCTGCCACCAGCATGGCCAATGGTCAGGGATTGTGGGAACTGTAGTCCAAACCATCTGGAAGGTCACAGGTTCCCCAACCCTGCTGCAAACTCACCAAATTGAACAAACATCTGAAGAGATTGACAAATATTGTCAAGCACCACCACTGTTCTGTCAGCCACCAACACACAGCCATCACTCGAGCTGCTCGAGTATAACTCTGGGTTAGACAAAATCTGTCAAATAAAAAGAAAGAATCTGAATATAAACAGACTTCTGTTCCAAACACAAACAGATAAGGAACTTGTCAGAATTAAATTATTTTTGTAACCTTTTCAACAGGTTTTAACAACAACAGTCTAGCAATACCAAAGGTGCACTATTTATCTGGGCATTAATTTTCTTATGCTACATAAGAACATAAAAAGAGCCATGCTGGATCAGACCAAAAGCCTATCTAACCCAGCATGCCCGTGGAAAGCCCACAAGCAGGACTTGAGTGAAACAGCAAAGGGGCAAATCCAATACCTATCATCATAGGGTGCTATCAACATCCATATTTCCAATAACAGAAGCAGCATCTGTGGCAAAGGGACTAGGCAGCAAACCATTTGGGTTGTATGACACAAAGCCTAAGCATGTCCTTTTCAAAGCAGCCCTCTAGCATATTTACTTGCTGACCACCAGTATCAGAGGCAGTATGCCTATGTATACCAGTTGCCAGGGAACATGGGCTGGAGGGTGCTGTTGCACTCATATCCTGCTTGTGGGATCCCATAGGCAGCTGGTTGGCCACTGTGTGAACAGAATACTGGACTAGGTAGACCCTTGGTCTGATCCAGCATGGCTCTTCTTATGTTCTTAGGGGCACAACCCCACAGCTATTTAACTTAGGGCGCAATCCTATGCATGTTTAGACAGGAAAAAAGGCCTACAACTCCCAGCATGCCCAACCGAGCCATGCTAGCTGGGGCATGCTGGGAGCTGTAGGTCTTTTTTTCTGTCTAAACATGCATAGGATTGCATCCTTAATTTCAATTATAATTCCTCCCATTACAATTGACAGGACAAGAGAGTTAAATATAAACATCTGCTAATGACACCAATGAAACACTTTCAGCAATGATTTTTGGTCAGAGCTAGTAGGATAGTTATTGAAGTCTTTGCAGGGGTGCAGTCTTCACTTGCAGTGCATGAAGTGGAACCGCAAAGGAAATCCTACCTTTTCAGATGAGGTGACTTTAATGAGTGCATTCATTTGATATAGTGCGCTTCCACATTCTTGCCTGGAATGTATGCTTAGATGCCCACTTCCTGTATCATCACTTGCCAAAAACTCAATGTCATCCCACATGTTTTCAAGAAATCTTGATGTTGATACCCTGGTAAAAATGAACAACATAGCAGGACAACAAAGTAACAATCTGAGCCTTTGCATTAAAACTAAATAACAACTCCATGTAGTTTAAACAATTGTGTGACAGGCAGAAATTAGAAAAGTAGATATTTTTCAGGTGAAGCTTCTCCTGCCATGACAGATATTTATTTATTTATTATATTTATACCCTGCTTTTTTTCCTGCAAGGAACCCAAGGCGGCTTACATAATGCTCCTCCTCCTCCTCGTCTCCATTTTACCCTCACAACAACCCTGTGAGGTAGGTTAGGCTGAGAGTCGGTGACTGGCCCAAAGTCACCCAGTGAGTTTCATGGCTGAGTGGGGATTTGAACCTGGATCTCCCGAGTCCCAGTCCAACACTCTAACCACTACGCCACACTGGCTCCTGGATAAAACTTATTTTAAAATAGTTTAACTTTCTGAATGGATTTTTAATTCTTACAGTACTTCTTAAACTATATAAGCTTAAACTTGTGTTATTGTTTAAACTTGTACAGAGGCATGAACTATATTTTTCTAGTATTCAATGAAAGGTCTCAATTTCTCCATAAAACAATACAGTTTTGTCATCCTTCTTTAACTCGTACATAACTACTAGCCAGTTCAGAAGAAACAGCAGTCATGAATCTTGTTTCCCCAATATTGGGGGTGTTTCCTGTCCTCCAATATTTAACATTATATATATAAGCTAAGGAAATCTTATATGCAAGCACCTCTCTGCAGATCTCAAGTGATACCAAAAACAGCATAGAATTTACATCTATGAAAGTATTTGCTATCTAAGATTGTGTCCCTGTTGTCTAATCAATTTTTTTCCTTTGCAACTGATTTTTAAAAGCTTTTTATTTAACGTTGTTTAAAAATCCAGCTTAAGAAAGAGTCCTGTATTATTTAAAAGCTCCTATCATGCCTAAGAAACACATCTGATCTCCTTACACAAACACACACTCTGATGTCTCTGTGGGTCTGTTGATCTTGTCAATCCCACTGACTTACATACACAGAGAGACAGGTTGGGATGACAGTTTATTTTCTGGCAAGGCTCCTTTGCCGCTAGTAGCTGCCTGACAGGCAGAAATTCAACAGAAGCTTTTCCTGCCATGGAGCGATGTCGCGGAAAGCTTCACCTGTTAAACGCCCACCTGTCAGCCAGCTCTTAAAGACGACCCATAATACTAGTCCACCGCCAGATTACAACCCCTAGTTTACGTCTCTCCCTACAACAAGAGACCCACGATATTTACCGACACAATTTCTCTCCTCAGAATCAGCCGCTGCCTCAGTCAGACATTCAAATTGGCGGGAACTTTCTTATTATTAGTTTTAGATGACTACGGGGCATCGCACGGGCCAAACCTCCTCAGTGTACGAGAGGGAAAGAACGGTGCGGGCAAGCATTCATAGAGATAGGAAAAGTGTAGAGTCTCAGTGGGATGTCTAAGTACTTGGTTCCTTTGACTTTCCCCCTCCCTTCACAAGGTAGGGAGTGGAAGGCTGCCCATCGAAAGCAATGGAGTGTAACGTCACGTCGCCAAAAAACAACAACCTGGTAGTACGAAACAGAGGAGTTCCTGCGCTTTCCAACTCCGGTCTTATTTCGTGCAGATATATATGAAAAATGAGGGTGCAATTTTAGGCAGAGAAAAGTCCTGGCCGAGGAATAATAGAAATTGTAGGCCTTTTTTTCCTGTCTAAACATGCATAGGATGTGCCCTAAGTGACTGATGCCATCTATCCAGCTTGGCGGGACAATACTGGAAAACGTCGATCATTTTCTCTATCTTGGCAGCTATCTTTCTGTTACAGCTAACATCGACAGTGAAATCCAGCATCGTCTGAGCTCCGCAAGTGCCGCATTTTCTCGAATGAAACATAGAGTGTTCGAGGATCGGGATATTTGTAAGAAGACCAAAACACTGGTTTATGAAGCCATTGTATTACCAACTTTATTGTATGCCTGCGAAACATGGACTATCTATAAACGTCACTTCCACCTCCTTGAAAGGTTTCATCAACGTTGCCTCCGGAAAATCCTGCAAATTACTTGGGAAGATAGGCGAACAAATGTCAGTGTACTGGAAGAAGCAAAGACTACTAGCATTGAAAAAATGATCCTTCAACGCCAACTTCAGTGGACCGGTCATGTTGTTCGAATGCCTGACTGCCGTCTCCCAAAGCAGTTACTTTACTCCCAACTCAAGGATGGAAAGCGGAATATCGGTGGTCAATATAAGAGGTTTAAAGATGTTCATAAGGCTAATCTAAAAAAATGCAATATAAACATCGAAAACTGGGAAGCTCTGGCCCATGAACGATCTAAATGGAGGTTGGCCTTTCACAAAGGTTCCATGGACTTTGAAGAAGCCCGAGTGCAAGGTGAAAGGGAGAAACGTGCTAAGCGAAAAGCACGTCAAATGAATCCTTTACAGGACCATCTTCTATCTGGTAACCTGTGTCCTCACTGTGGGAAGCTGTGTGGATCTAGAATTGGCCTCCACAGTCACTTACGGACTCATCGCTAGAGTCTACACAATCTTCTTTAGAATTTCCTCCTTTTATCCCGGAAGACAATCTTACTCGGTCACGAGTGATCGCCTGATGATGATGATGGAAGGCTGCCCATCGAAAACAATGGAGTGTAACGTCACTGTCGCCAAAAAACAACAACCCGGTAGTACGAAACAGAGGAGTTCCTGCGCTTTCCAACTCCGGTCTTATTTCGTGCGGATATATATGAAAAATGAGGGTGCAATTTTAGGCAGAGAAAAGTCCTGGCCGAGGAATAATAGAAATTGTAGGCCTTTTTTTCCTGTCTAAACATGCATAGGATGTGCCCTAAGTGACTGACGAAATAAAAACGATAGTCTTGCAGCACCATAAAGACTGACAACCTTATTTTGACATACGCGTTCGCGGACACTGTCTTACTTCATGAGTTGAAACGAAATAAAGATGTCTCTAATATTGTTTAGTTAAACGGTTCTGTTTCCTCCTTCCTCAGTATTGTACTGCTGAGGAAGACGAAAGCCAAAACGTTTAACTGAACAGAGCCTGCCTGTTTGCAGTGCTGCTGGCTGGTTGCTTTTAAGGTTTGATGTGTTTGTATTTTTCAACATTTAGGGCACACAATCCTATCAGCGTGTTTAGACGTAAAAAGTCCTACAATTCCCAGCATGTCCCAGCCAGCCTGGAAGTTGTAGGACCTTTTTCTGTCTAAACACACACAGGATTGCACTCTTAGGCTGCAAATTGGGCCTTGCCATTGAGTTCAATGGGGCTTACTTTTAAGTAGACACGTATAGGCTTGCACTGTTAGAGGTGCAATGTGCCTGCATGGAAGGCTTCTGCGTGCAAATCTGAGCTGGATTTAGCCTGCCAGTCGGCCTGACAAAAGCAATGCTAAGGTTGACTTTTTCTGCAACTTGGGTGCATGGAGCAAAACAAGAGGCAAGCCCGAAAAAGGTATGAGAGAGTTGGTTGGCCATTTACACATTGCAAAAAAAAAAAAAGTGGACTAAAGAGGGCACCAATTTGCATATTTGCATATGCTAATTTATATGTACAGAAGCAAATTTAGAAAGAATGATTATAATATAGAAATGCAATGCCCAGCTCTCCCTTCTGATGTTTCTTTATCTTTAAACCTAACGTGGACTGGGCAGCCGTTCAAATACAGGACACCTTCAAACGGGGGGGGGGGCAGAGGTCTGACAGCTCTTCAAATAGGCGACTGTCCTCTGTAAAGTATCTGGCCACCCTATATAATATGAATAAATATAACAATAAAGTAGGAGGACCTGCTTTTTGTCACCAGTAAGGTGTTGCTGGGCGCAACACCTTACGCCCAGCATTTCATCTAGACAGCTGATGAAGAGATCTCGAAGGCTTGCGCATTTTCGGCGAACTTTGCGTTAGCCCAATAAAAGCATCGCACTAACAGGGATTTGGGAATAGACTAGGAAGCTGCTTCTCCGGGCAAGTCGGTTGTCACTCTAAAAAGATCGATATCTCTATACTCCTCCCTGCCGCCCTTCTACCTCTCTTCACACACTGCGCGGACGCAGCGTTCTTTTCCTCCTCCCTCCCCTCCCCGCCACATCCGGGAATCCCGAGAAGTAGGTGAGGCCGAGCGGGTGGTTTCTCTCCTCAGCCAGTCAGTCGAGGAGTCGCGAGCGTTGGAGTTGTTCGCTGCTCGTCCGCTGAAGGGGCCAGAGCGGGAGCCGCCACCAGCGCTAGACGAGGAGGACCGACGAGCGCCCCGCTTCCCCTCCCCTATCCCAACCCCGACATGGCGGTGAGGCTCCCCAGCTCCTTCATGGGGGGCGTTTCTGTGGTTCAGGGTGTGAGGCCCGAGCCGGGGAGAGGGAGTTCAGTTGTATGCGCGAGACAAGATGGCGCCGGTCTCCTCCCCCCTCCCCTCTTCGGCGCCATGATGGGCCTTGCGAGGGGGAAGGAGGGAGAAAGTGGCATCTCCCCAACGCGCCTTCTCGAAGTTTCTGTGCAATTTCCCCCTCCTTCCCCCCTCTTCTTTTTGGGGGTGGGGGGGCAGGGCGTAGATGGACGGTTTCTGGAGCTATTAATCTCGGTGCTGTTTGTCTTCGTAGGATTGTTTGGGGGGGAGGGGGAGGGGCGCAGCTTTTTAAAAGTATCCTTCCCCCCCTCTTCCTGCCAGCTTCTTAATTATTGGCTTTGAGTTGCTGATAATAATAAACCTGGTTGGCTGCTTTTCCAGTTCTTACCAGCACCCCTCCCTGTGTGCGTTTATCTGTTTTTAAATTTATAGAGGTTTCTTTTCTTTGTGGTCCAGTTAGCAAGCTAAAATACATCTTTTTAAAAAGATAAAATAATGTGCTGAGCTGCTCAATGTTTTTGGGGCCTCCAGTGTGCTCCCCCCCCATTTTTGTATTTTATAAATGGTCATATAAAACTCCTGTTATTTTTCTCTTCTTTCTGTCCCTCCCCTGGTGTTATGTATTTTAAATACCAAGCCCATGAGCAAGGTTGTGTGTTGTTGTTTTTTAAAGCTCTTTCTATGGTATTTTAGGGCATAATCCTATGGGTTGTGCCATGGATTGCTCGTAAGCCGCTGAACTCAGAGGCTTATGGGCATCCTATGCAGGGCGGGAGGAACACCGGAGGCGATCTTCACCTTCCCTGCCCCCCCACCCGGTATTTTCACTAGATGGGCTTTTTTGCCCAGCTAATGAAAGCATTTTGGAGGGAGAGGGAAGGAAGCTGGAGAGGATAGCTCATATCCTGGCCTCTCCACTAAAACTCCCCCTTTTTACCCCTCTCGAGATGCAGCCAGCACAGTTCTTTTTGCACAGGCTGGGGGTGGGTGGGGGTTGAAGCTCTGATTCCCAGCTCGGAGCACTGTCTCCGACCTTGGAGCTGGGAATCTGAAATATTCTATGGCTCCTCAGACACTGCCTAGGGGCCATAGGGTTGGGCCCTAAGTTGCTGGGGAGTGTGATCCTATTGCCCCTGCCTGCGATGCACATAAGCCTCTGAACTCAGAGACTTAGTTGTAAGACTTAGTTGTAGTCAATGCAAGGCTTGAGATGTGGCGGCGGCAACATTTGCCACCGCAACACCTTACGCCCAGCATTTCATCTAGACAGCTGAGATGAAGGTCTTTGGAGGGGGGAGGGAAGGAGGCTGGGGCACCGTTTGGATACAGAGTAAGCCATCAGCCCCAGCCTTCTCCTCTGACACGCCCCCTTTCCTACTAGTCCGAGATGTGCCTTCTAGAGGCAGCGGATGTGGTTCTTTCTGCACTGGCTGCAAAGGGCGGGGTGGGTGCTTCAGAGTCCCGAGCTTTGAACTTGCTGGATCTTGGAGCTGGGGCTCCGAATAATCCTGCGGGCCATAGGATTGCAACCTTAGGTTCTTTAATAAATATGATCATCATTTGACAGCTCAATTCCAGGCATGTTTTCTCAGAAGTAAGTCCCATTAATTCAATTAGAATTACTCTCATGTAAGTGCACAGAGAATTGTATCTCCAGATGAGAACAAAGTGTGCCAAAAGAAGGCAAGCAACAATTCACAAGAAACTGAAGGTTCTGTATGCACCTTCAGTGCAGACGTGCTTCTTGGATTTGAGTGTTGTGCAGGGTTGGGCAACTTGTGGCCCTCTAGATGTTTTGGTCTATGCTTCCCATCAGTCCTAGCCAATGGAGATGGATGATGGGAGTTATAGGCCAAAACCTCAGGAGAGCCACAAGTTGCCCAACCCTAAGAATTAGCATTTTCTAATGCTGTAGATTATTTTCAATAAAATTCTTCATACTACACCTTTTAAGTGAGTAATACCTTTTCTTAAAAGGCGTTTTACTCATTCCAAAAGATTAGATACTTTGTAGGAGTTTTGCAGTGTTTCCCCAAATTTCCACTTTTTCCATGGGAAAAAATGGAAAACTAAGGCTGTCATTTCCCTTATGGGTAGGGGAAAAACCATGTATGCTGCCCTGAGCTCCTTGGAGGAAGGGCAGGACATAAATAAATTTGCTAGTGCAAATGACATACATAGTTAAAGATGTTGGAGAATTTCCCCACCCATCCCCATTTAGCAGGGTGGTTTTTTGTTTTCTTTAATTTGTTGCTGTATTAAAGGTTTAGTTTCTCACATCCTGGGTGTTCAGTCTGATAACTTAAACAGTTAAATATGTAAATTCACACTATTCCATACTTGTTTTAAACAAAGTATAAAATAGTGTGAAAATTTATATATAAAAACACACAATCCCTTGGGGTATCCTGGTTGCTAATTAAAAACTGTTCTTGCTCATTAAAATGAAGGAGGAAAAAAGCAAGACACCATTTTTGAATGTCCAAATTTATGAATTGTTAATGGGGCCATGACGGGCCCACAGGTTATTCTGGTCCAGAAACTTTTAGTTGGTATATTCACAGCTCATTTCTATTTATTGAAGTCATTCCAATTGAGTTCAGTTGGGCTTACACCCAAATAAATCAGCATAGGATTACAGCCATAAAGTCCTTTGCATTTTCTATATGTAGCCTTTCACACCTAGAAGTAATGGGTTGGATCCAGTAGGACTTCTGCAAACAGAAAGGGACGCAGTTTTCATCAATTCCCCCTTCATCCAGCACAACATCCCATGCTGTTCCAGAGGTTCCCCCAACATCTGGGAGCAGATGGGGGGCTGCAAAGAGAAGGGGGAATGGGCAAAAATTGCTTCCTTCAGTGGCAGTATCCTATAAGCAGAACTTTGTTCATGAGAAACCTGGATTCATGTTCATCCAGCCCAATGTAAAACAATACTGTACGTTTCATCATCACTGGCTGTGTTGTTCAGCCTGTGGAAACAAACTCATTTGAGAACCCTTTCATTAAGCCTCATAAGAGATTACTTTATGACATGGGTATAGTATACACCACCTGACTGCGCAGTGAAGGGAGGTAATTTGGTTTCTGAAGAATGCTATTGAAACAGATTCTTGTTATGTTTGGCACAGGGTGTTAATCCTGTTCCTTTGTGTGTTGACATTTGGAAATTGGTTTAAAAATAAGTTTCCATTTGGAAAATGCATACTTGAGTTGTCGTGGTGAGCCAAAATGTGTCACAAGGTATGTTGGACTATCAGCCTTCCTCAACCTGGTTGGACTACAGCTCCCCTCATCCCCAGCCAGCATGGCCACATCAAACTGGCTGGGAATGATGGGATTTGTACAGTACACCTGGAGAGCACCATGGTGGGAAGGGATGAACTAACTACTATCTCTAGTAATGAAATTTGTTGTGCCTTATGTATGGTAGGGGGAAGCATGTGGAAAATATACTAGACCAAGGATTTAGTATATATCTGCTCCTTGAAACTTTTTTAGTAAAAGGATTTAAAATTACTTGAGATAAGGAAAAGGAGCAGTTTAAAGAAGGAACTTTGGGCTGCAGTGTGTTGGATTAGGTGGGATTCCATATCTGTCACTGAGGAGGAACTTTGTTTTCAGAATCTTCTTTAGCTGAAGGCACTGGGTCCATCTCATCTATCAGAAGCTAGGATGAGCTTTTAGGGATTATAGTAATTCACATCCCCTTCTGTGATAGAAAATACTGTAGCAGTGTTTGAATTTGGTTGTTTTTGTTGTCCAGTAGTTGTGGGCAGGATTGCCTGCTAGTGAAATAACATTTTAAATTACAGTCATGCCTTGGATTGAGAGCATAATTCGTTCCGGAAACATGCTTGTAATCCAAAACACTTATATCAAAACGAAATCCCCCCCAAAAAAATTTGTACAGAGATGTTTAATTTAAGCTGTACTACAGTACTTGTATTGCAAGACGTTGCTTGTATATCAAGTAAAAAAAAATTAAATAAATATTTAAAAATTTGCTTGTCTTGCAAAACACTCTCAAACCAAGTTGCTTGCAATCCAAGGTATTCCTGTACTCAAGTTGCTGGAATATATAGCTTGAAGAAGCCCACATATGAACTGGGTTCTAGAGGTTTGTGTTAGCTTTTTTTAAAAAGAAAAAAGGGAATCATAAAACAATGTTGCCGTTAGGTTACTTGGCAATAGTTAGAACATAGTACTTTTCAGTAAATCAGACAGCCATTCTGCTGCATAGTATTAAGAAGTATTTTATTTAATATAGGCTAGTGATTCAGAGCGAGAGACAGTAGCCCCAGAGAAATCATCACCTGAGAGAGAGAAGAAAAAGGAACGCTCAGATGCATCTAGTTCTCCTAGAACTTCAAAACACCATTACTCAAGGTCGCGTTCACGATCAAGAGAAAGAAAACGAAAGTCAGGTATGGAAGCCTCTGGCGATTATAATTTCTGTTATAAAATCTTGTTAGTGGATAAACTTGTGGTTTAGTGGTGTTCTGTGTTGTTATACGTAAGATGACAAGTCTGTTTACTTGGAGATCAGTTCCATAGAAACCAATGTAACTTCCAAGTACTGTAAACATATTTAAGATCAAAATACAAAGTTTTGAAATTAATTGTCAGGTCCTTTTGAGATCTGTGTTCCAGTTCTCAATGCTTTGAACTTCAACATTATGTTAATACTTGTGGGGGTGGGGAGTAGGTAATGAGGCTAAAGGTAACAACGAAGGTATTGAAATTATATCTTTAATTTAAATTGAAACCTCAAAAATAGCTTATGCAGTGGGTGTGTCAGGGAATGGAGTATATGTAAAGGAAGAGAATCGTTTCCCAGGTTCCTTACTTGGTTGATAAATGCTTCCTTCTTTAGATAATGACGGGAAAAAATACAGAAGCCGGAGCAGAAGCAAAGAGGTAATTAATACTTTGTAGTGCTTGGGTAATTGTACAAGACATATTTAAAAGTATGTCATATCATGTATAAATGTTAATATATAATTGTCTAAATGGTAAGTACAAAAATTGTTAATTCAAAAAATTGCTTGGAGTGAGAAGCATGACTGAAACCATCATTATGACAAAAAGGTAATAGTTGACAGAAGTTCATTCAGAGATTAACTGTGGAAACAGCCACAATAAACATTTCTTTGGAGAAATAGGATTTGTATATTTGATTCTCACAGAGCTTCCATTACCTGCTCAGAGTTTGCAGTTCTTTTGCCCATCTTACCCCCCACTTAGTTCTCCTCTATATCTTTAAGTATTGCAATGGTGATAGTGCATATGACAGAGTTCTAAGGAGTAAAAATGGTCTTAAAGCAAAAGCAAGGGGAAAGAGATGCAGCGGTAGTGATAGCATTGCTAGGTAAGTCAGTTGCCTCCAGTGTAGCGGTTATACCAGCGGACAAGCATCAGCAATAGCTGGAAGGTTAGTTAGGTTCTGCTGGATAGCCTTAGATGAGGGAGAGAGATTTCTTAATGTGGGGGCAGGGTTATCTCTTTCCCTTTCCTAATGGAAGCTCTGTTAAAAAAAAGATTAGGAGAGTATTTGTGAAATTGACTATATTGTTTAGATCACATGATAACATTTCTATAATAAATCATACTCAGCGTGCTAATGCGCGAAGAGACTGAACTGAAGACGCTCCAGACTCAGATAGCAAAATTATAAGCCTACTTCATGATAAGGTAACTATTAGTCATTCAAACTCATATTTCCCTTAAAAAGAAACTTAAATCGGTTATGGGATATAATGGTGGTTTTTAATACTAAGTGTATGTTTAGAAAACTGCTCCATTATGATTAAGTAAGAAAATAATTCACGTAAAATGTACAAGTGGTACAAACAAGGTATACCTGTACATCCTAGATTTTAAATTCAGTGGGAATAACTGGTGGTGTTGAAATTACTGTGGATGCTTGGCCCGACATCTTTAGTATAGGTCTGTGTCTTAATCTGTAATGTTTACATAGTTGTTGAATAATGCACTGGCTGACTCTGTAGTTTTCCTAGCAAGGTAATTTTAAAATGCTAAAAAGGAAGAAGTGCAGAGGATATGGGCATTGCGCAAATGTGGAGATATCCCCACCTCTACTATTTCAACACTTCTGCCTTGGAGGGGGGGAATTCATTCCATGATTGTGGGTTTGCCCCATCTTGTGTATGTAATAAGCAGACGCTTTGCACTCTTTATTTTACAGTGAAGTTCTAATAATCTTTCTTCAGTGGTTGTACAAGTGACTGAAAAAGTAGCCCAAATGGATCTAATTGATGTTAGAAACTACTTGAAACAAAAAAAACCCCATCTCCTAGTATGTCTAGTGGCTTAACTTTTGTTTGTCTTAGCGTAGGAATGCCTTTGTACACCCAGCTGTCTTCAGCAGTGAGTTGATGGATTCTAAATATGTGCAGTATTGGCTTTCAGTGGGGTTAGTTGGGTCTGGGAGACACAAACTATTGTATGAAGCACTTGGGATTCACCTTTACTACTGCTTCTGGGTGTGGCTTTTGAATTGTTACAAAAACTAAGCCCCTTACAATCTGCAGAGTAGAAATATATGCATACACAGTTAACTGACAAAGAAGGAAAGCTACAGAGAATCTCCACCAAAAAACTTTAATTAAAAAACCTTGTATGCTAAGAGTGCTTCAAAAAACGCACAGACTTGCAGGATCAAAACAAGACATCATGTTGGTCATCTGAAATGTAAGGCTTCAGGCTGAAAATATGTTGCATATACAAATCTCGGTTATAGTGCATTATCAGGATGGCCGGTAGATCTTCTTTCAAGCTGTCTTCATTGCTGATGAGCCTGTACTTAAAACCTCCACACAGGTCTCATATTTACGCTCATCCCATCCACTTTGTAGGCATAGGAAGCAATGTCTTGTCACTATGCATGAGGTAACTAAACACTAGAGGTGTTATGCCTAATACTGTAAAACTGGTCATGGCATGAGGTGCTATAAACTTTTACAAAAAGGTTTAAAAAGAGCTGGGGGGGGGTGGAAATGGTGGGAGGAGGAATGATAATGTGTATCTGCAACATTGGGTAGATGGTGGTGTTAAAGCCATCACAGTTGACTGGGCCACACTCCTAAGGTTACTAATGTTGCATCACAACATATCATTCTTTATCTGCTGATGCCCATACTAACTCTCTTTGTTGCACTATTTTCCTGAAAGAACCAACTTCTTCTTAAAACAGGCAAGAAGACATGGGTCCAAAGAGAAGTCCTCCAAGAAACACAAATCAGAAGATCATAATGACAAAGAACACTCCTCTGATAAAGGGAGGGAGAGCCTGAGCACTTCTGAAAATGGTGAGGATCGGCATAAGCGCAAGGAGAGAAAATCCTCAAGGGGACGGAGTCATTCAAGGTCTAAGTCTCGTGAAAGGTAGAGTATTTAACACTTTTTAATATGTTACCTTACTTTGGAAATCCTTCAGGATATTTATAGTTATGTATGCCGCTCACAAAGTTTAAGTGATTTAAATTTGCCAAATGTAAGCCTTTGGTGTTTGAGTTTACTACTCGTTGAATGTAGCCATATACTTTTATTTATGCCCAGCTACGCACTCATCCTGAATGTTTGCTTTAGCTCATCTGCTTGCAGTGTTGGTACAACATCACTGATGTGCCCACTTGTTCTTCGGCATGGTTTTGGTGTAACTGTTCATATTCTAAGCACATAGGTGCTTTATCTACTAGTGTTTTGAACTTTTTCCTTCCCATATTTAGTATTCTTACCATAAAACCCTTCTATCAAACGCTTAGGTTATGCCAATAGCTTGTTTTACAGAATGGCAATATTAAGTGGTGGTCAGGCCACTAATTTTATTTTTGGTGAAGATATGCTGTTTGTAGATGAGTCCAAAACTTTTCTTTCAGATTTTTGTAATCACTTAAATAGAAGAAAGTGCATAGGCTTCCTTGCATTTTGCTACTATTAACTAGGAATAGTGAAGCTAGGAAATATTACCGGGAATTTGGAATGTGTTTTCAGGCGTCATCGTAGTAGAAGCCGTGATAGAAAAAAGTCACGATCCCGAAGCCGAGATAAAAAGCGGCGTGTAAGGTCACGATCTAGATCAAGATCTAGACACAGGCATCGGAGCAGGAGCCGGAGTAGAACTAGGAGCAGAAGCAGGTAAATGAATGCTTGCGCTCTTTTTATAAAAGTTAAAAATCACAATGAGAATATATTGTGGAATGCAGTTAAGGTTAATTTATGGTCAAAGAAACAAGTAATTCTGAAACAATAACCATTAAAATATGGTTAATTGCAGGGAAAGGAAGAAAAGACCGGAAAAACCCAGAAGATTCAGCAGAAGTCATAGCCGAACTCCTAGTCCTCCACCTTTTAGGGGAAGAAATACAGCAATGGATGCACAGGAAGCATTGGCCAGAAGGTACTTCACTCTTCTCTCACGCTTATAGAAGCCAATAACATACCTGTTACTTACAGAATACAAATGCAACATGCTAGCTTTGAGGGGACCGTTGTAATTGTTCTTCCCCCAACTAATTTTGACCTCTATAAAACTTGATATGTGGAAAACTGCTTTAGTCCACTTGAAAAATCTTGATACTTACCGTAGTTGAAATCGAAAATGTATTTCCTTCTAGCCAATCTATTCACACCTACTCACCAACACACTGTCAAACAGATTTGCAGTAATGAAAAACTATTTTAATATGCTTAGTCAATTGGAGGGTTGCATGTAAGTCTCTCGGGGATGACCTCATCCTTACTGTAAAAAAACAACCAGTGGGTGGGAGACACACACACGTGCGTGCTGTACTGTATGCAGAAAAGTGAGGATCACTTTTAACTGTTTTCTGTGTTATTCCTAGATTGGAAAGAGCAAAAAAACTGCAAGAACAGAGAGAGAAAGAACTGGTAGAAAAACAGAAGCAACAAGAAATGGCTGCTGGTAATTGTTTTTATAAACAGCTCAGAATAGTAACACAGGAAAAAATATAGCTTTGAATTTGAGACCTAAATGAGTAAACATAAGTAAAATCAGTATTTGGTCCCAATTTCTTCCATTTTGACAGATTTTTAAATAAGCAGTAGGGGCTTTTCAGCTCAGACCCTAAAAATAGTTGCACCACCAGACAACTATTTGGGAAGCAGTAGCAAAAACTGTCTGTTGAAAGAATTCTTGCAGCTCTCTAGCGTGTACTACTTCTCATTAATTTTAAAGATGGTACTTGTTCCATGTATCCAAGATATAAAACTTGTGAAAACTTGTTAACATTTTAATGTTTATTTTAGCGGCAGCTGCTACAGGTGGTTCTGTCATCAACGTTGCAGCTCTTTTGGCCTCTGGGACACAAGTCACTCCTCAGATAGCTATGGCAGCTCAAATGGCAGCCCTACAAGCAAAGGCCCTGGCTGAGACCGGAATAGCTGTACCAAGCTATTATAATCCAGCTGCTGTGAATCCTATGAAGTTTGCAGAACAGGAAAAGAAACGGAAAATGTTGTGGCAAGGCAAAAAAGAAGGGGTAATACTCTTTGCCCAATTATCTCCCATTTGGTGCCATAGAAATAAATACCTACAAGCCCATAACTTGTAATATATGGATAAGCAAAATGGGAAGCTTGTTTGATAACACACTGAACATTTAGCCATGTAATGGTCATACTTAGCTGGGCAACCACAAGGGTTATAAATGAATTTTGTTACTTCCTTGGATTTTCAGAATTCTAAGGGGCTTCTACACTTTACATAAAAGCCTTGAGAGGCTCATGGTCTGCAGAGCCAGTATGTAGCCCTGTTGACTTACTGGATAGTCACTAACAAGGTCTCACTGTAAGTAGTTTAGGAGCGATGTGTGTTTTAGGAGAGATGGGTAAAATATATTGTGATGTCAGCCTCCTGGAATGAGTGAGAAATAGTTTATCATCTGCTGCATGCTGGTATGTTTCAACAGCATTTTTAATAGTATAAATGGACCCATAAACTCAAATTAGTTGATAACTTATCTATGTGCTGTATGTGTATGTAACAGGTTATTTTGCATTTTTGTAGGATAAATCACAATCTGCAGAAATCTGGGAGAAACTGAACTTTGGGAATAAGGACCAAAATGTTAAATTTAGAAAATTAATGGGTATTAAGGTATGTCACTTCAGAATGTAGATAAATTCATTTTTGAACTGCTTTTCAGGTGAATTCTGATTATGCGAGTCTGTAGAAGAAATCTATATATTTATATTCAGCAAGATAAAGATGTCATTCTCCATGGGTTCTGAAAGCAGTATGTAACCTTTCCCTCTATTCCAGAAACAAGGAGGTCAGGTTTAATACATTAGCAGTTGAATAGGTCTCCAATATCACTTATGTAGTTTGCCCGGAGAACTTTTGGTTACTTTTTGGGTGGGCTAAAATTTATTTATTTAATAGATAGAGAGATAGATAGAGAGATTAAAAAATCACAGAAGGTGTTACAAGATAACCTAATTACAGAATCATACAAATGATAGAAATACAGGCTAGTTGAATGACAAACTTAATAATACATCAGCAAAAAGTGAAAATGGTGACTTGGGAGATTGTGGACTACAGTAATACCTTGGATTGCAAGCATAATTCGTTCCGGAACCATGCTTGTAATCCAAAACACACTTCTATCAAAGTGAGTCTTTGGCGGGCGTGAGTGGGGCCGATTTCGGCCCGCTGGAGGCAAGCGATTACATCCCTACAACACTTGTATTGCAAGACGTCGCTTGTTTATCAAGTCAAAATTTATTTTAAAAAATTTGCTTGTCTTGCAAAACGCTCTCAGACCAAGTTACTTGCAATCCAAGGTATTACTGTACATCATAACAGTGGGCATCTCGTTCAACAGGAGTTCCCCCTTGCCTCTCCTCCATATACTCCCTGCATGCCCCCAAGATCTGCTCCAGATGGTCCTGCAACCCTCCAGAGCAGATTTGGGGGGCTGCAAGTGGGAGGTGGAATCTGCTCCACCAGCAACTGATGTCCATTGGCAGGTGGACATTGTTGGATACAACCTTGTTTTTAGATGAGAAGTGCTGTGACGAGGTCCTTTCCATGGTGCTCCTCTAAACCTACACCAAAATGAATTTTATTTATTAATTCAGTTTATATCCCGCCTATATACAAATACCCTGGGCGGCAATGTATCATATTTAATCATAAACTATATATACCTCAAATGGATAATAGGTTCAGTCAAGAATTCTCACACTGTATTCACTTATTGAAGAAATCTCAGTTACAAAGATGATGCTTGAATTGAATAAACTGCCAGCATAATAGTTCAGAGGGCATATCTGTTCTTTTATTTTCTAAATTGTCTGTTCTTTTGATTCTAGAGCGAAGAGGAAACTGGTGGTGGTGGTGGTGGCGGTGGTGGTGGTGGTAGTTCAGTGGATGAAGAAAGTTATAAGACTTTGAAACAGCAGGAAGAAGTATTCAGAAATCTAGATGCACAATATGAAATGGCAAGGTCACAGACGCACACACAAAGAGGAATGGGATTGGGATTTACATCTTCAATGCGAGGAATGGACGCTGTTTGAAAGAACGTGATCTTAAAGCCTGGGACTTTGTCAAAAATTCTTGTTCAGATATTGGGTCCTTGTTCACCAAAAGCTAGCATCCTAGCTTGCATGGGTGTTGCATTGACTTTAATTTATTGACATTACAAATTTTTGTAAATATCAGATCAGTGATAACTGGTGTTCCATGTTGTAATCAGGTTATACTCACTTCCATTATACTTCACAGAGCTATAGAAGGACATTTTTAGTTCTGTGGTTTCAGAACAGAACAGGTGAGGGTAAACTCATACATGGATATTTTGTGTCCACTGTCTTGTGTACTTTTGTACTTTAATCTTGTACAGTTATTTTCAACTCTTGAAACATAAAACACATTGTGTAGGTGTTAATCTAGCAGACTGGGCCAGTGGGTACATAATGCAGTGCAAAAACCTGGTTAATAAAAATGTTTTTTTCTCAAATAGTACCGTTTTTAAGTTCAGTGGATAAATTGTTTAGAGAGCTTAAATGTTAATATTTATTTGAATTTCATGTTCACATGAGAAACTCACTCCAATATAGAAAACAGGAGCGAAGAGTAAAATATTTCAATTTTGCATTGCCCATTTTCCTACAGTCAGTGCAAGTAGGCTTCAGTATACTCTGGTTTGCACAGATTCCTTCATTAGCCTTGTTGGTGGAGTCTTTGTTTGCAGGAGTCTTGTTTTTGTCCTGTACCAGATTTCAGTTCCAACCTGTTCAAATTAATTGAGACAAACTATTATACCATAATATAGCACAAGAGCAGTTTGTAGCAGGTCCTAGGCCTGCCTTTTCTGGCCAGTAGGATTTGGTAAAGCTTTGTGCAAACTGGAAGAAACACCAGAACACCTCCAGCTACTCCAGCAAAGTTTTCTATTGAATTAGCATAAAGACTTCACTCCCCTTTTCAGGAGTCAACATTTGCAATGTAAACTTTATTATAGAAAACTCAAATCTGATAACAAAATACTGATGCTCTGCAAACACTTACCTTTTAAACCAAGGCTTACGGCATCCTATTCTGGCCCCAATGTAATGAAAACAATGCATAACAATTGTGTCTGCTGGACTATGCCTTTAGAGCTGTGCGTTTTGCTGTTCATTGAGATACAAGACTTGGCTTGTTCAAGAACATGGATGTAGCTGGGATCTTTTTAATACCCATGAAGATTTTTTGTATATTAAAAAGCAACTTTTTAATTATTTTGAGAGGAAAAGTTTTAATATCAAATGAGATTAGAAGCATTAAAGGAAAGAATACTGCCAGTACAGAAGAAGTGCAGGAAGGAATCTTCTGAGAAAAAAATATTCTATTAAGAATTGCTTTCTCAAACAGTATCTAAAGTCTAGTCCCCAGTGGATTGAATTCTCGGACCCCCAATGACAAACTCTTGCCACTACATTCAGCCCCAAGGGGCGTTTCCCCTTTCTGGAGGGGGGGGGTGGGCAGGAAGAGAGATTGAAATAGGGAAGTTCCAACATATTGCAAAACTCTAGCATTACAAAAGTTAAGTTTAGGATTGCACCTTTACTTGGGCTCAAGGACTTTGGTGGAATTTACTTGCAGTTGAAGACAGGAGGTGAATGGGTGTGTTCAGCGACAATGTTTACTGAATATTCAAAAGTGTTGGAAATAAAACATGCGTGCTGTCACTCCAAAGATCTCAAATGTTTTCAAGCTCCGCTGTAAAACACCCCTCCCCCTTTAAAGAGAATCTGAACTGAGTCGGGAGAAACCAGGATCGCTTAGTCACTTGGTTCCAGCCAGCTTTGTGTAACAAGAATCCCTTTGCTTTAGAGAATTGTTTTAAGTTGTGACAATTTGCTTGCTGCAGACTAGTAGAAGAAACTGCTGCTGAAAACCCTTTTAGGGAGTGGTTGAAAAAGCAACCCTTTTAGGTGGTGGCTAGTTTGTGGATTTAAACATGCTGTTTTGATGAGGCCAGCTACTAAAACATCTGAAAGCACGGACTCTGCGTGTGAGAATAAGGATAAAAATACACTTGTTTAATCTCTCCCAGTAGCTGTACAAGTCGGGCACCCCACGCAAGTATGTTTTGCCAAGATTAATAATACTAATCTGTAAAGAAACCGCTTCAGGAAAACGTGCCTTTCTACTCTATTTCGAACTTCCCTTTTCCTCTTAAATCCTCTTCCGGAATCTTGGTCAGAGGACGGAAGTTCTCTTCAAATCCCAGCATGCATTGTTGCCCCTGCCCGCTACCCAGGTTGAACTACAAACCCCAGCGCTGAAATGCGCTTCGGGCCGCTGGGCAGCTAGCGTGATATTGCGCTGTTGCATGCTGGGAGTCGTAGTCTTCCCCCGCCTGAAGAGGCCGGGAGGGAGAAGGCCTTGATCGAAACCCCGAGCCTGTTTTCCGAGGTAGCGTTGGGGCTTTCTGCCCCGTTTCCCCTCTTCTCCGTTCAGCGGAGGCAGCTACTTCTGTCGCGGCTGGCCGGCCGGCCGGCCGACCAGCCACACGCGCGCGTTCTTCCTCTCCCCGTCCTAAGATGGCGACTGAGGTGGACTTTGGGGACCGCGAGCTCTTCGAGCAGCTGGACGCCGACGAGGCGATGCCCGTCCCGGCCGCGCAGCCGCTACACATCCGCTTCGAGGAGACCGACGAGGAAACGGAGGAGCTACGCGAGCGGCTGAGGGAGTACGAGGAGACCGTCAGGGCTCTGCAGGCCGAGAATATCCTGACAAGGCAGGCCTGGCACAGATTGCCTCGCTGGGGGCTTTTCCCTCCACTGCATCCCCCTCCCCAGCTTAATGAAATCCCGCCTTAAATCCCCCTCCGCCTTCTCTTCTCCTCCACACCCTTCTACCACTAAGTAGTCCAACAGGTGCAGCCCTTCTAGGCGCAGCAATAGGGGCACTTTCCCCAGTCCCCCTCTCCCAGCCGCGTCTCAAGATTGTTTTTCAGGTGCTCCTCCGTCTCCAGTGGTTATGAGGTGCACATATAACCAGAGTAAAAAAAATTCCCTAAATATATGGGGGAAAGAATTATTTAAGCTTGAACGTGTCCAAGAAGAGTGTTCGCCTGTTGCAGCAAAAACAAGAGGCTTGTAGCACTTAAAAATATTTATTTATGTATTTTATGTTCGTTGTGGCATCAGCTTTCTCGGACTGGAGTTTTATCTGCTGAAAGGGACTCTATTCCAGCCTTCCTCCAACCTGGTGCCCTTCAGACGTGTTGGACCACAGTTCCTGGCTGAGAATGATGGAAGCTGCGGTCCACCATGTCTGGAGGGCACCAGGTTGGGAAAGCTGTAGTCCAGGAAAGCTTATGCCCTAATTTTAATATTTATTACATTTATACCCGCCTTTTTTCCTACAAGGAACTCAAGGCGGCTTACATAATCCTCCTCCTCCTCCTCCTCCTCCTCTCCATTTTATCCTCACAACAACCCTGTGAGGTAGGTGAGGCTGAGAGGCAGTGACTGGCCCAAAGTCACCCAGTGAGCTTCATGGCCAAGCGGGGACTAGAACCCGGATCTCCCGAGTCCCAGTCCAACACTCTCACCACTACGCCACACTGGCTCTTTCTGTTAGGTTTTAAAGGTGTCAGATGAGACCCTTAGGGCACAATCCTATGTAAGTTTAGACAGGAAAAAGGCCTTCAACTCCCAGCATGCCCCAGCCAGTATAGCTAGCTGGGGCATGCTGGGAGTTGTAGGCCTTTTTCCCTGTCTAAACTTACATAGGATTGTGCCTTTAGTTGTGTTTGCTGCAACATACTAACACGTCTGCTATGCTGTGGAAGTTGTATTCAAGAGCAGGCTCTTCAAATCTTCCTGCTGCACATTTTTGAATTTAATTTTGTGCTATTTTTTTCCTACACTTATTTCGAGGAACTCAAGGTAATATCTTCTACCTGCCCCTGGTTGCATCCTCAAAAAAACCCCTGTGATGTAGTTTAGGCTGAAAGAGTGGCTGGCCCAAGATCACACCCGGTTAGGTTCTTCTTGGCTCTATGGGGATTTGAATCTGGGTCTTCCCAGTCCATTACTAATCGCTACACCATACTGGAATGCAAATTGAAGGAAGAACTGGAATGTTAATATCCAAAGAGCTCAAGGTGGTATATGTAGTTCTCCCTTACATAACTACTTTGTCCTTGCAACAACCTGAGGGTGTGAGTGGCCCAAGTGTTCACCCAGTGAGCTTTGTAGCAGAGCAGGGATTTGATCCTTGGGCTTCCTGCACAAACTCCAGCACACTAACCGCTATATCACACTGGCTTTCTCACCACCACTGTGTGGTTCTCCCTAGCAATACTGAACCCCCAGAAGGCATTCTTAAGGTGTTAAAGGGCACAGGAGACCAGATCACAAACAAGTAACAACAACCCTTCTAGTAAGTGAATTATCTGTCAGAGACGGGTGGGGTCTTCCTCCAGCTGGTTTGTGAGATCAAAAATATCAGCAATTCTAGAAGGGTGCAGCCTGAAGAGTTTGAAAGATGTTCTTCCTGTTGCCTTAAGGTCCCTTCCCTTCAAGATCCCTTCCCTCATTCATGTACAGTGTACATTGAGTATCCCCCTTTAATGCGGTTTGGCTGCTCCTTACACAATTGGAGTGGCTAAAGAATGATTTAAGAACATACTTCCCATTCCTTTCTACTCTTTCAGTTATTGTTATGCTTATGTCCAGAGATCTGATTCTAATTATTACTGATTGTGAATGAAGAGCAGGGGCTATAGTTATTCTTTCAGATTCATTATTTTGAAGCAATAGTTTGATTTGGAATTCCTTAACAAATAATGAACATCGCGAACTCAGAAGAAAACTGAACATACTGACTCGACCAAGGTATGTGTAAATAGTTCCACCATCTGTAACATTTAATCCATTGTTTAGTCAAAATATGGTACTTAGGGTCCAAATTGCTACTTTAGCTACATGTATAACAGCTTGCCCCGTGTGATTTTTTCCCTCTGGAAGCCTTCAGTTTCAGAAATGGTTTGTCTTGTTATAGATGTCTGACTTAATGCATGTTTGTACTCTTTATTTTCATAATAATTTAAAAGTGGTTTGACACATCACATCTGTATTGGAGGGAGAGCCCTTGGGCATGTGAAAGCTAATGGCACAGTTCTTTGGATCCTGGTTGCTTTTTGAATATATAGCAGCGAAGATTATTATTTAGTTACTGGTCGCACATGTATTGAGTGGTCACTAAAGAAGAATATAGGAAATCAGCTATTCATAATTGTTAAATTTATTCACAGATATTAAATTGTAAGCTGCAGTGCATGCAGGCAAAAGAGAAATAATTTTGGTTAGTAAACTATTCCTTGTGTGCTGTAGTGTAAGAAGAAAGACCTGTTTATTAAGAATAATGGGGATGGTAAAGTAAGATGTTTAAATGTTGCTGAGTCTGATAAAGTGGGCATAATGCTTCCAAGCAGCATCAAAGGCATTCTATAGGGTTGTCTAAACTGCTATCTAAACTGCATAAAGATAAATTTATGCTTCCTTTTTTAGTGGACTTGCAGTGGATGATTCTAAACTTGACGGACCTTTATTACAGATTTTATTTATGAACAATACTGTTTCAAAGTACGTATGTTTCTTATATTGGCTAAGTTCACTGTTCAAAATGCTTGGATCTGGTGAGCATTCTAGAGTAAAGAGCTTCAACTGGTGGGTCAGGACTCACAAGTCTACTATACCCCAATCTAAGGTGGTTCTCACCAATGACCCCATGTCTGTTTTTTAAAGAGAATTTTAAATCTTATTTTAAATCTCACTGGGTGGGTGAGAGTAAAGGAGAGCGGTTTAAAAAAAAATAAAATTAGAGTAGGTTCCCAGGTTGCAGGTTGCTGTCCTAGGTCTAAAGAGTTTGAAGGGGTAATTAAAGAAAACTGTTGCTTAAAGCTTCTCTTAGCAGGCTTGGTTTCATGAAGTCTGCGGTTTCCTTAATGCTTACTCTTTGTCAGAGAAAGCAAACTGTTTGCAACATGAAAGCAATTCTGAATTTCTGTAATGCCACCAAAACACTGCATAGGACAAAATGCCTGTGCATTTTTGTTTATGGACATTTGATCTACAAGCTGGTTTTATAAAAGCAATATCTAAGGGAGATACATTTGTCACTTCATGTAGTGTTTAAAAACAAGCAACAGGGCTTGATAATAGATCTATTATCTATTCTGATAATCTCTTGTGTAGGCAATATCATCAAGAAATAGAGGATTTTATATCTAGTTTAGTTCAAAGATATGAGGAGCAACAGAGAGCTGAATCTGACAAGACCTACTTCAATGTTAAGCCTCAGGTATTTATATATTAATGGAGTGATTTAAACATATCTTCACCTTTATTCTTGGTATGCATTGTTGCTATTGTGGTAGACTAGCTTTAGTAGCCTTTGCTGTTGATGAAAGGTATATCATGTTTCCGGGAAATGATGATAAAAGAGAAGCACACAAGATACATTTTCTTCTTAGAAATAACATATTTCTGTTCCTATGTCAAAAATTTCCCATTGCAATGTGTTACCGTCATGATGACAGCATTTCAAAAGAGTTACGTTCTGTTCAGTAAAAAGCTAAAATGTGCCTTTAAAGCATGTTGGCATTTGAGAGAACCATGCATTGCATTTAGAGCTTCTTAAATCATCCAATAATTCTCTGAAGTTTGATAAAACACACTGGAGAGTATTGCTGATCCATATGAACATATGAAGCTGCCTTATATGAAGCCAGATTGTTAGTCCCCCTCAGCCCAGTATTGTCTGCTCTGACAGAGGCTCTCCAGGGATTCAGGCAGGGCTCTTTCCCAGGCATGCATTAGGAGGGACCAGAGCTCAGTGGTAGAGCACCTGCTTTGCATGCAGAAGGTCCCAGGTACAACCCCTGCTTCTCCATGAAGGGCTGGGAAAACTCCTGTCTGAAACTATGGAGAGCTGCTGCCACTCAATGTCAACTGGATGGACCCGTGGTCTGACTCAGTATAAGGCAACTTCCTATGTTCCTACATCCATTTCACTGGAAACGCCAGTGAAATCTTCTGCATCCAAAGCAGATGCTCTACCACTCAGCTATGCCACCACCCTAGAGCTCCATTTGCTCTCCAATGTGAACTCGAAGCTCCTGTATACAAAAGGGCATCCCTATGACAGCATTGGGGATTGGGATGGAAGGCAGCACTGTGCTTATAAGGTGTGAAGCCAAATAATTCACAGAGAGTGAGTGGGGTTTGTGCTGGGATTTGAGGGGAGTGGGAGAGTGGCTGGTGTTCTGGGACTGAGTTCAGGCATAAGAGGTAGCAAGGAAGAACGTGCAGAATCGTATCATTCCCTGCTTGATAAAGATGACCTTTGTTATGCAAACCATGTTTTCTTTTTATTAGCCTTCTAGTTTTGTGTTGGAGGAAGATCATAAAGCCACAAGCTCAAATACGTCCAAAAAAATCAAGGAAGCTTTTAGTGTAAGTTACTTCTCTGTTCTGCAATGTGTGTTTGAGTCCCATATTTCAGATTTTCTTGCCAAGGCATTAGGAAATGGTTGACAAGATTGGTGAATAGCTGTGTAATTCTTATTGCCCTTTTTTATTGTAATTAGCTGTATAACTCTTGGGAGGTCATATTTCATATTACTTGACTGGGCATATAGTTATGGAAGTGCACAATGTAAGACCTGATTTGTGAATCCTTAAACATGGGAGCCATTATTTTAATGTACTTAATTATATCAGAATAGATATTTCTGAAATATTTAAGTACATTTTTAAATATAATTGTTGTCTTTCAATCTGACAAAATACTGACACTTTTTGACTCTTTCTACAGGTTGTAGGAAGTGTTCTCTATTTTACCAATTTTTGTCTTGATAAACTGGGGCAGCCTATATTAAATGAAAATCCTCAGCTGACAGATGGATGGGAAATACCCAAGTATCCTATTTAGTTAAATGTCATTCCCTTTTCCTCCTAACACTGCTACTTTACGCAATCAGAACAAAAATAGATTGAGTCAATCTGCATATTTTGAGTGGCTTAGGGCGCAATCCTATGAATGTTTATACAGAAAAAAGTCCTACGGCCTAAGGCATGTTGGGAATTGTAGGACTTTTTTCTGTCTAAACATGGATAGGATTGTTCCCTTAACTGCATAAGTCTAGTGTCTACGTGACAGGGCAAATACTGTTTGGTGAAGAAATAATTTCTGGTGGATGGATTTGCAGCTCTGCTTAAAAATGTTTCTGTGCCTTTATGTTGTGTTTCTGGAAGGAAGGCATATAAGGCAGGTGACACATTATTTTCTACTGGGAAGAGAGTGCAAACTTTCAGCACTGATGGAGCCACTCCTTTTCACGCAGAATCTTGCCATCATGTTATTGATAATTATTTTGATCTTCTCTCTTATTAAAGCAAAAAATATTCTGTAATAACAATTTGCACCAAATACTTTTAGGCTGTAGTTAGAAATCATGCACACACAAAATCCATTCTGCTTCATACCATGGCAATTCCTTATTAAACTCTTAAGATACCAGCAAGTTTTCACGCAGATTCTTTCCCTAGATGGACAAGAGATACAAGTAAAGACTAAAAGGTTTGTATTTCTCTAAACCTATGAAGATTTCTAGTTGAAAATCTGAAATGTATTGTGGTTGGTTAGTAATAAGTATTTGACTTGGAATGGAGTAAAAACCCAGGTTAAGATTCCTGATGTAAAATTAATGCTTTAGTTGTACTTAGTGGGGTAATAAAGAGTGTGGCATGGATTCAAAGAATCGCACATGTAGCTCATGTGCCCAAAGGGCTTAGGACTTGGGTTTCACAAACAGCAGCCCCCATCATGTAAGCCCAGGGGTGGGCAGAAGGTAGAGCTCCAGTTATTTTGGACTTTAGCTCCCAGAAGCCCCTACCAGCATGGTCAATGGTTAGGAATGCTGGCAATTGAAGTCCAAAACATCTGGAGATATACTTCCTGCCCACTCCTGAATTGTAGCCTACTGTTTTTCAAGCATTTTGTGAGGCAAGGTGGGATGTGAGGTCTGTTATGATAAAAAGGTTGGCGGGAATCAAAATCTCTCTGGAAACCTTTGGATGTGCATGCCCAATGTAACCCTTTAGACATTGTCGTAGTCCCCATCTTCCTGCTCAGAGCTCGTAAAAAATATTTTTCTTGGATTAGCTGGAAACCAACAAAAATTCTGTTAGGAGAATAGTTTATTAACTTGCCTAAGGAACTGATTAGATGAATCCTTAAGAGAGGTATTAAAATATCCCTCATTTTAATTTTGATCTTTAAAAAATTAGGTTTAACCTCTCCCCAGCTCTGTAGTTTGGTTTGTGTGTGTCCCTTATTATATCTTCAAATAGACTTTTAGAAAGGTATCCCCTAAATATTTTGAAAAGCAAAGTACTGGTGCTATTGAAACTTGACTGTGTCCTTTCAAACCATGTGATGGCCATGCCATAAATGGACTTCATTTTTACACACTGCCCCCTTCCTTTTTGTGTACTGATTCCCTCCCTCAATTCCTGGTTCCTCCATACCATAGTTTCCCTTGAAACCTGAATCAGAAACCACAATTTGAAGTGGGCTTCCAGTTCTGCTTTGTGCAAATCATCATTTGGATGTCATCTGATTTAGATGTTACAGCAAACTATGGTTTGAGGCAGGGAAGAGGGAGCATGGAACCGCAAAGACCATTACGACAGCCAAACCGTGGTTTGGCCAGTATGTCTAAACAAGGTTGATGATTTCAAGTCTTCCTAGCTAAAAAAGAGGGGGGAATGTCCTCAGCTTTTCTAACTCAAGCTGGTCATCCTGTATATTAAGCAGCTTGTTTTATAGTATAGATATTCAACCATATATTTGAGTTTTATCGCTCATCACTATTGTACCTGATATTTCTCTCCTAGTTCCATCCCCTACGGTTTGCTTAGATTTTATGAATTTGGACTGAGATCTAGTGTTTCATTATTGGCATTCCTTATTTACAGTTATAAGTTTAAATCAAAGTTTAAATATAATAAAAGTTTAAGTGAAAGGGAGTACTTTTGTTTCCAGTATCCAGATTTCCAGTAGGCACTACTTCATCTGTCTGTCACAATAGACTGGGTTTGGATGACACACCGCAGCACCTGTGGGCGCCATGTTGCATATTCAACCCACACTTGGGGTTTGTCATGTCATGCAAACCCGGCAAGCATGTGTTATGTGAGGGTTAAACAGACTGTTTTAGAGTTACGCGAGAGTTGTTTAACCCTTGCGTAATCCACGCTCGCCGGCTTTGCACGACACAACAACCCCCAAGCAGGGGTTGCATATTCAAACTAGCGGCCACATGCATCATGGTTCATTGTGGGTTAAATAACCCACGGTGGGCTGTCATGTGCAAACAGCCCCAGTAGTATGACATTGTTGCAATATAGACTTTAAAAATATCATGATTGTATAGCTGTGGGAATTCTTAATCATCAACACTTCTGTGGTATTACAGCTGATTATGGATTTAGAATATTAGGCGTGCAGCGTGTGCTTTTTTAAAAGACATTGGAAGTGTATGCATAATGTAATTACATTTTGTTAAGCAAATATTTAATAATTGCATTGTAAACATTACTTTTATAAAGCAGGCCAAAACCTCACTGCTTCAACTGTGGCTTGGAAGACCACCAAATGAAAGATTGCCCACAGGTAAATATTCCTCAGTCTTCTCATGTTCTATCCGCAAGACAGTGATCTGTTATAGTAGACTATGGGAGACTATAGTAGACTATTGAAGGATTGAATTGGGTTGCAGAAAAATCCCACATGATAAGAGTTGTATAATCCACTTCTATGTGGTTAACATGTTTCAAATTTTAAAACACATTTCTTCAATACAAAAGTACCTTTTTGATATTTTAGAATATTTTGGATCTTTAAAAAAAGAAATTCTATTTAAGAACATGACCCATTCATGGCCAAAGCTTATGAATATAAAATAGTTCCATTTCTGCGTAAAGTTACAAGGTAGTACAGTACTTATAAAAGGAGCAGACTGAGTCTTGTAATAGCCTTATCAATGGCACTAAGTTGGCATTGTCCTGATTCTTTTTCTCCAATTACATTTTAGCCACGAAATGCTGCCCGTATAAGTGAAAAAAGAAAACAGTTTATGGATGCTTGTGGGGAAGCAGGCAACCAAAACTTCCAGCAGCGCTATCATGCAGATGAAGTTGAAGAAAGGTTTGGAAGATTCAAACCAGGAATAATTAGGTACTTTTTCCACTGAGTAAACACTGACCTGGTTTGCACATTAACCCATGGTTTATTTAATCCTGTGGGTTGTTGAATTCTGAGTTATCATGATGTGCAAATGCAGCCACGCTAACAAACCATGGTTTGTCCACCATGAAGTAAAAGAAAAAGAGAGGGTTAAACAGTCCTCATATAACCCTAAAACAGACCATGGGTTCTGTGAGGGTTGTTTTACCCTAAAATAACCCCCACCAGCCAGGTTCGGATGACAAGTCACGGCAACCCGTGTCCAGGACTAGCATATTCATAATGGCAGACGGCATGCACCATGACGCCCTAAGAGTTAATTAACTCATGGTGGGCTGTTGTGTTGTCCAAACAAGGTCGCTGTGTCTTCCTTAGCTAAATAACAGAAACTGTAGCTTGTTCATTAATTAAAATGAAGCAAATGATTGTTTAACGCTTTCAATTTCAAGAGAACTTAAAACTCCCACAGTAAGTTTCCCAAGACCAGCCTGATGACGGGAGGCCATTATGGCCCGCCTTACCACGTGCTCTCCCACTACATGTTGGAAAGCTTTTGAGGGGGGGGGGGAATTCAAAATAAGATTGTTATGAGATTTTTATAATGTACTTATTCGTCATGTTCAAGAAAATATTCCACTTATGGGTGATAACATGCAAATATATTCAGATTTCTGCCTGCTCTGCATTCCTCTATGCCATTGACAGCCAGTGTGGCGTAGTGGTTGGAGTGTTGGACTGGGACTCATGAAATCCAGGTTCCAGTCTCCACTCGGCCTTGAAGCTCACTGGGTGACTTTGGGCCAGTCACTGATTCTTAGCCTACCCTACCTCACAGGGTTGTTGTGAGGATAATTGGAGAGGAGGATTATGTAAGCCGCCTTGTGTTCCTTGCAGGAAAAGAGGCGGGATATCAATATAATCAATCAATCAACTCTGCAGCTCATTTATAGAAATCCAGTGTGGCCCAAGTTTTCCACCAGCACAGAAATGTCTCCGTGTGTTTTTCTTAGAACGTGGCAATTCAAGACAAATTTCCAAAGTAGCCAAATTCTAATGGGATTTCTTTCCCTCCTTATTATAGTGAGGAACTTCAAGATGCCCTTGGTGTCACCGACAAGACTCTCCCTCCTTTCATCTATCGCATGCGGCAGCTGGGTTATCCCCCAGGTTGGCTCAAAGAGGCAGAAATGGAAAAATCTGGACTAACACTCTATGATGGGAAAGGTAAAATGAGCAGTGAGGAAGGCCCTCATTAGCTTACCTTATTTTCTAATGTGTTTGTGTTTTCATAGCTAGAGAAAGAGAGTCTGTCCATTGTTTGCCTTTTGGAAAAGTTCCACCTTCCTGATTTCTGGCTGCACAGTGGAGCTCTAAGAGTTACAATAGTGTTACTTACTGTTGTAGCCCATCTTATAAGAGGCTTCCCTGGTGGATCTTTCCCAGAATAACTAAACGTCTGTAATACCAAAGCCATTAGTTAGTACAGATGAAATCAAAAGGTGTGTATTGCCTTTGATACAACCTCCATTTTTCTGCAATTTTTCCACATTTACTTCAGAACTTCAGTCACAGTGAAATGCGTTAAAAAAGCAACCTTCAAAATGTGTCACTTGATGTCTGTGTTGAAACAACCTGTAGTGGATTTTTAAAATTTTGCTCAATTATTTTTAAAAATTCTGTTCAATTACTTAAATCCCATTTGCTTACATGGGATCTCTTTGACTTTCACTCTTTTTCAAACCCGGGAAGTTCTTTAGTTAATTTCTAATTTACCAGTCCTGAGTATGTCAAAGTGGGGCACAAGGGAATAGCTCATTCTTTCTTGATCAGTTTTACAGGGTTCTGCTGCTTCTTACAAAGGGGTTACAGCATCTGTGTGTTGTAGCACTCCATTGTCAAAGTTGTTAGAAGCAAGAAAATCCTGCTGTTACATTTGCCAAGTCCTCTGTTGTCAGTAGTAACATTTGTGGTGCTTTGTTATAGCATCTCCTAGTGGTGAAACAGAGGAGGAAGAATATTACCAACAGAACCGATGTGTCACTTATGATGTCTCCAAGTTGATAAATTATCCAGGTTTTAATATCTCCACTCCAAGTGGAGTAACAGATGTAAGTGACTATTAATTTTTACACCTTTATCCTATCCTTCCTCCAAGGAGTTCAGGGCAGCATGCATGGTTCTTTCACACATTATCTGGCATTCCTTTTGAAAGTGGTTTTAAAGGATCACCTGCACCCATATGAACCTCACGGACCCTGCTGACTTTCCCATTAGGAGAGTGATTCTATGGTCTCTGGACATCGTCTGGAGTGCCATAGGATAATTCGGATTCCCAGCTCCGAGGTCGCTGACAGAGCTCCAACCTCGGAGCTGGGAATCCATGCTTCGATAGCCCTTGCAGCCAGCACGGAAAGAGCTGCCTTCCCTCCTGCTCCGAAAACAGCCGTCTAGCTGAAATGCAGAGCAGGTGGTGCGGGGAGGGGGAGATCATCTCCACCACTCCTCCTGCTCTGCACTAGATGCTCGTTAGCCTCTAAGTTCAGGAGCTTACGAGCATCAAGGGTGCAATTGATTGCACCCTAAGAGATGGTACCAGGGACAGGGCCTCTTTGGCAGTGGCCCCCTTAACTTTAGAATTCCTTCCCCTGGGTGTTGTGCATGGCCCCATCATTGGTTTCTTTAAAACATTTTTATTTAATTCTGCTTTGTAGTGAAGTTTTACTGGCTTGATATTTTAGCTCCTACTCTTTTAATTTTTTTTAATTTTATGTCTTGTTTTTAATTTGTTTCCCCATTTGTTGACAACTGCCTTGTGAGGGTGCTTCCTGAAAGGCGTGGTATCAATTTACGAAAATAATAGGTTTGGTTGCAGATCATTCTTTCCTTCTCCCTCTCTTTCCTTTTCCCTCTCACACACTTTGTTAAACGTGTGTAACAAACTCTTGTGATGTATATCGATTATCCTAGTCTTACATGTTCATTAGTATCTCATTTTTCCTAATAGCTCAATATTTCTTTTGCTGCAGGAATGGAGGATATTTGGTTCAGTGCCTCTTCAGCAATCTCAGCGGAAGGATATATTTGCCCACTATCTTTCTACTTACCATTCGGTGAATATATTTAAGCATGCTGGTAAAAGCTGTGTGTGTTGGTGTTTCCAGTTAACAAAAAGATCCCCCTTCCAAAATTCTTTGTTTATGATTGCAAAATATGTAGGTCAGTGGGACACATGTATAGGGAAACATTTCTGCTGAAATTCTACATTTGACACATTCCACTGAATTCTACCTACCCTATTTTATGATATGACCTCTTTGATGTTCAGGGTGATATCACCCCAAGGAAGCCCTTCCTTGTCCTTCCTAAAGAGTTTGTATCCAGGGGTAAATGTATCCCACTGGTACTAACCATTCCATCAGATTTCTGTTATGCCCACTACAGTAATACCTTGGATTGCAAGCATAATTCATTCCGGAACCGTGCTTGTAATCCAAAACACTCTTATATCAAAACGAGTTTCTGGCGGGCGTGAGCGGGGCCGATTTGGGCCCACTACGCCCACTCAAGGCAAGCGGTTACATCCCTACCTTGTCTTGCAAGACATCACTTGTTTATCAAGTCAAAATTTATTTTAAAATTTTGCTTGTCTTGCAAAACGCTCTCAGACCAAGTTACTTGCAATCCAAGGTATTACTGTATATCTATGTTGTCCTTTAAAACCAAGCATTCCACTTCCCCCATCTTGGCTCAGAGGCTTCTAGCACTAGCATATAAACAACTCTACAAATGTCTTTCCAAAATGTCCCTGGTATGTCCATCTTACCCTACAGCCCTTTGGCCTCTTTGACTGGCTGTCATGTCCTACTATATGCTCACTGCCTGGTTCTATCCCAGCCCCATTTGAAGGACCAGAAATACTTTCAACCTTAAGCCCTAGGGATGTTTCATCGCAAACCAGGTTCTTCCCACTTCCTATTGATTTTCCCCCAAGGGTCAGTTTAAAAGCTGCTCAGAAGCTTTAAAAAAGTTTTGCAGTGCTTCTGGAAGATGTACAGACTTTGGTTTTGGTGAGTCTCTACAGGAAAAGAATTTGAGTTGAGGGGGAACCACCAAGAACACCTCTATGTGCTCCTTTGAGGTCCTGGCATGGCACATAGAAGTTAAGTTTGAAGCCATTTCCCTATCTACCTTCAATGATGTGATGGAAAATAGGAGTGGGAGGTGGTCTCTTAGATGTGCTGGCCCCAGGACATTCAGGGCATTGTAGGTTTGCATGAATTAATTAATTGTACTGTTTTAATCTCAGAACCCTTTTGGGCTTGAAGAGCACAGTAGAAATGACCTAAATAAAATATGTTAACATAAATCATAGAAAAGTTACATTATCTGATGACAAAATATTTCCCCCTTGCTCTTCATGAAAGGACAACTGATTTTTTAAAACTGCTTTGGACAGTTTTAACCACTTAACATTAATATGAATAAGGAATATACAGCCCCCAGGCAGAAATATTGTGGGAGCATCGTAACTCAGTGCAAAATAACAACCTAAATACAAGCAATATAGTATGTTTAACATTTATTAAAATCAATTTAAAATAAACATCCAAGTATTTTTCAGTCATCCAACTAGCCAGACCACTGGAAAGCAAGAGCAGAATACTAATTGCAATAGATGAAAGGGCTAGAAACTTACTTGTTTTTTTAATAGAGAATTGAAAGCTCAGAAAAGGTGCCTAGAATATTTCTGAGGGGACCAGGTTGTCACAGCCCCTCCATTCTCCGTGCCTATGACCCACAAGGAATTTGAGCATTTTCCACGGATGTATCCTCATAGCAGTGCTTAAATACCCTTAATTTCTCTTGTTTCTTTCTGATACTTCCTCAGGGAAGTCCAAAGTCCAGCATTAAAAGACCTTCATCTCACCAGAGCTCTCATCATTCAAAAAGACAGAAAGGAAGCGGTGCTGAAGTATCATCAGCTGACATGGAGATGGATTCTGGTATATCTTTCAATAAGCAAATTCATAAAATATGTAACTGATAAAATATTTTTAAAACATCCTCAACTCCCACATCCCAGGTCCAAGTCAGTCACCAGGTTTAAAAAAATTCTGATTCCTCTTGCCTGATTACCAACTTTAATCCCAGCCATTGAAAAACACCCCTAAGTAAAGGCCTTGTGCTATTCGAAGAAGAACAGAGCTAGGTAGTAATTAAAGCAGGACTGTTACTAAATGGTGCTCTTTTTCCTTATTTCAGACTTGGACATTCCACACAGTTCTCCAGGTTATGATGGCTTCCAATTCCAACCTCCATTGCCTCCTGGGTCACCTCTGAACACAACTCCTCCCCCATTGCCACGAGGTACTCCACCATGTACTCCACCCAACTTTACTCCTCCTCGGCCTCCTACATGTACACCACCACCGCTTCCCCGTGATACTCCACCTTTGACTCCTTCCGATGATTCTGCTCCACTGAGAACAGAGGGCTCTGCCATGGATGAAGACACATTGACCCTGGAAGAGCTGGAGGAGCAGCAGCGTCTCATTTGGGCAGCCCTGGAGCAGGCCGATAGCGCCAACAGTGACTCTGACATACCTGCAGGGACTCCTTTAACAGGGAACTCTGTGGCATCATCACCCTCTAGAATTGAGTCAGAAGTTCTTGTAGAAGAAATAACGTGCAAGCAGTTGGATGCATTGGAACCTGGCCTTTCAGGCAATAGTGAGCAGATACTCAAAGCAGATGAGTCTGAAAACAAACAGATTTCAGTTGATGAATTGGTTGATTTAACAGAAGGGTCTGAAAATAAGCAGATTTCAGCTGATGAATTGGTTGATTTAACAGAAGAGGAAGAACCCATTCTCTTGGATTCTGAAGGCAGAGCCGAGAACTGCCCCTCTACCTCAGCGTGTGAGGTCAACCACGGGGAAGACTGCGATGACTCTCCTGTGGTCACCAGGGTTGAGGCATCATCTAAAAATGCCAGCCCTGTCCCTGACATGAGCAAGTTTGCTGCAGGGATAACACCTTTTGAATTCGATAATATGGCCGAATCAACTGGGATTTACCTCCGAATAAGAAGTGTGCTAAAGAACTCTCCTAGGAACCAGCAAAAGAACAAGAAGCCTTCCATTTGATTGCCCTGCTCCTGCAGCACAGTTTTACCCAGAAGAAACCAACTGTATCCATTAACTTGGGAGGCTGCTCTGTACTTACATACAAATGCCAAGTTAAGAAGAGATACATAGAAAGCGGCTGCTTTTTTTCTTCCTAAAATGGTGTGGTTTATTTTTTAAAGTCCAGTGTATAGGGCTTCCATTTTGACTTTAGGACCAATTGCTGCCTAAAGACAAAAATGTTTCCACTAATATAAGAAAGAGCTACTGAGTGACTTAGTCATCCTATATTACATTACAGACTCCTGAAAATGTCCTCCAAATATGGGTTAATCTTTCTGGCTCTGTTTTGACTTGTGAGTTACAGCAGCAACAAGTGAAGGTTTTTGTGCTGTGTACATGAAGCTTGTGCTTTCCTCATGGGGCTGATCATCCTGTAGATAAGTTTACTGCTGGTGATTTTTAAAAGGTTCTAAACTTTTTAAAATGCTTTCCCTTCCATTTAAGAGAGAGAGAGAGAGAGAGAGAGAATATCTGGCAATCAATGGGAATAATCAGGGATTACTTTGCAACTGTCTCTACCCTTTTTGAAGAGTTTTATAAGTAATTTATGTGGGTCGATTTTTTTAGCCACTTCTGCTTTTTTTGGTAACATCGTCACATAGTTGAACTTGCTGTACATATATGTCAGTGCTTGTGTACAGAGGTTTAATAAACGAGTTTTTCATAACTTTTTTTGGTGTATGTAAGCATTCAGGTAAGCAACTAATTGTTAGAAAAATCAAACTTGAAAATCCTCTTGTAGCTGAATGTTACACTCTTCTGGGTCTTTTTTTCTGCCTTTAAAAAAAAGGTAAGTATTAAAGGGAACCTTAATTTAGCTACTGTCAGGGAAGTTTCTAGTATTGTAATTAGAAGAGACAGGTATATATACCCATAAGTAATGCCTATAAATTGAACACCCTTGTCTAACACTGGATGCATACCGAAGACAGGAAAGTAATGCACACTTCGCTATTTGTCTGTTCATTACACTTACCGGTATATCCCACCTTTCTTTCATCATGGATGTCCTTAAATGATGTCCTTAAGGCTGCTCCGGAAGCTGGAGCTAGTGCAGAATGCAGCAGCTTGGCTGGTTATTGGGAGCTGTCCCTTCTCGGCATGTAACTCCTTTGCTGAAGGAACTGCACTGACTATTCGCTACCAGGCCAGGTTTAAGGTTCTGGTACTTGTGTACAAAGCCCAAAATAACTTGGGACCAGGTTACCCGAGAAAGTGCCTCCCCCCAAACCAACCTGCCCGGTCGCTGAGGTCATATGGCATGCTCCTGGTGGTTCCTCATGGACCTTTGGCCCGATTGAGTCCACCAGGAGAAGAGCCTTCAGTGGGGCAGCTCCATTTCTATGGAACTCCCTGCCTCTGGAGGTCAGGCAGGCCCCAACATTGTGCTGCTTTTGGTGCCTGCTGAAAACCTTGTTCTAGGAAGCTGCCTCTGCTGTCCGACCACCAATGTAATTTTTCTTTGTTTTCAATGTATTGTTTTTGTTTGTTTTATCTGTTTTTATCTTTTATGGAGCGGTATACAAATACTGTATAGGGTGGCCGGGTGGCTGGCCAGATGGGCGATTAACAAATATAATAGGGTGGCCGGGTGACCAGCCAGATGGGCGATTAACAAATATAATAAAATAAATAAAATAAAAATACTGTAGAAGGTGGTGGTGGAGGAGGAGGAGGAGGAGGAGGAGGAGGAGGAGGAGGAGGTATTAATGGATGAACTTTTGTGGTTGAAAAGAAATGGCATAAAGTGTTCGGTGACAGGAAAGATGCATAAAACATTTCAGTTGTGAATTCTTTCCTACAGTGGTGATAATCCAGAGGGTCATGTGTGTGTGTGTGTGTGTATGTGTGTGTGTGTGTGAAGTAGTCCTTGTTAGAAACACTTGAGGCTAAAGGAGGTGCTGCAGTGGTGGCATTTCTAGCCAGCAAGCTTGCAAGTCAAGCAGTCAGACCTCTGTGGTGCTTATTGGCACCAGCAGCAAGCCATTTACTACATGAAGCCAAGAAAACAAGTGAGAATGGGAGAATGGGAAAGGGAACGTGTTAGCCTGCATGTTGCAGCTATTGTGAGAGAATCAGGATACCATGTGTTCTACTTTGCATTAAGCCTTAATGCTGGTTGTGAGTTTCTGTCTTAATATTTTGATACCTTCCAACCTTCTCATTATTTAGTAGGGCAATAAATATGAACATATGAACACCTTTACTGGATCATTCCAAAGTCCATCTATAGCCTGCCATTCTGCTTTCGGCAGTGGCCAGCCAGATGCATCTGGAAACTTCCATCCAATAGGGTGTGACAATAACAATCACCCACCCCCTTTTGTTTGTTTGTCCCCAATGTCTGGTATTCCGTGGTATGCTGCCTCTGCACATGGAGGTTCCATTAACTATCCTGGCTAAATAAGAACCTAAGAAATGGCATGCATGGGCTCTCCCCGGGCTTTCACTTTTGGGCTAGAATGTGTGGATTAATTAAATCGCATGAGTGTGTGTGTGTGTTTGGGAGGGGGGTTGCAAATAAAAACTAAATCATTAGAGCTAAACGACATCAAAAGTACCTTCGCCTGAAGGGTTGACTGGCTTTACTACAGAAGATCATAAATGGGTGGAGCAGTTCAAACTTTGTTTAAACTTGTCCATGCTATGATTGGCTTGTGTATGAGCTGTGGAAAGCACATACAGTGTTGCCTCAATTTGTTCTCAGCTTGTGGCTTGTTTGGTTTCTAGGTTTTGCCCCAAATATGAGAAGTCATGTGGCCCAGGTTATTTGTTGGACTACAAGGGAGTAGCCCTTCTTCTACCGTTGGCTCCCCAAAGTTAGATGCACTGCATAGTTTATGTATTATTTTAGTGCATTTATAGCCCGCCTTGATATAAAAGGACACTGAAGGTGACTAGCAACGTAATATTCAAGACAATATCAACCTGGAAAACAATCAGGAAATAAAATCAGACAATTAGGGTGGCAACATCCAAAGGAAGGTGGGGCTCTTCAATAGTTGTGTGAGAGAATGGCAGCAAGTGTCATATGTAAGGGCGAGAATAGTCGCAGAACTTCTTAAATTTCCTGTACAACACAAAAGTACAGGAGCCCTGAAGTCCTCTTCTTTTTTCTTTTTTCTTTAAAGTTCTTACATTCATTTATCAAGACAGATAAAAGACAGCTACTGAAATTTACTACAGTAAATGGGATTTCTACTGAAGTCCTCTTCTGCACCTGCTCACCAACATCTACCTCTCTCTGAGTTACTCTCTTATTTTAAGTTTTCACGAAGTTGCTCCTGGCTTCTGGAATTCCAAGAGAAATACCATTTTAGTCCTCAAGATAATTAAGATATAGTGTAGCAGCTAACCATGTGTGTTGCAGGCCAGGAACTCTCCATTTCAAACTGCTCCTCATCCACAAACTCACTAGGCAAGCCATAGGAATATATGAAGCTGCATTATACTCAGTCAGACCATTTGAGACCATCTAGTCCAGTATTGTCAACTACTCTGATAGCCCCCTCTGCATTTTCCATCAGAGGTCATTCCCATCACCTGCTACCTGGCCTTTTTAACTGGACATGCCAGGGGATTAAACCTGAGACCTATATCAGCCTTCCCCAACCTGGTGCCCTCCAAATGTTTTGGTCAAAAACTCCGCATCAGCCCCAGCCAGCATAGCCAATGGTCAGGAATGCTGGGAGCCGTAGCCCAAAAGTTCTGGAGGGCACCAATTTGGGGAAGGCTGTTCTACATGCAAGACTTGTTCTACCACTGAACTATGGCGCCTTCTGAGCCTGTGAACCTTCTGTTCAGCCTCATTCTGTATCTACAGTATGGGAACAAAAACGTTGGCCTACCTTTATAGAGTAGTGGTTGTTGTAAAGCTAACTGAGAATATAGGTGAAGTTCTTTGAACACTTATGCTAAGTATTTCTGTAGGTTATTTCATTGTTGACCCAAGACAACAAACATAGATATTGGTGAAATATCTGTTGCTAGGTCTGTACATGTGTGTGTTTCTAGTAAAGTTTCATGGCATTCCTTCCAGGACTCGTCAAAAGTATCTTGCAAAAGTCAGATTTGTGGTTTATGCAGTTACTCTTTTCCTGTGCATAATCATACCTGTGGTGTTGCATCTGCTCCTGGCTTTCCTTCCTTCTGTCTTTTCCTGCCTTATTAACGTTCGTTAAGTTACAGATCTTTTAAGAGTCGTTACTTCAAAATGCACCCAAATGCATTGGGAATCTTTCATGGCAAACTTTATTAGCCATGATGTAGTTTCCCCCCTTGGGCTATGACAGTGGGTGTGTTCCATGAGAATCTAGGGTAGATTATTAAAATAAGTGAGTAATAACTCTCAGTATGATTTGAGAGTGATGTGGGCAGGCATTGTTGAAGCTTTCCCATGCACCTTTGGTATTGCAATTCATGCCTACCCAGTAGTTCTCCATCTCCAACTTGCTATTCTATGCAAACCCGTTGAACTGTTTCAGATTATTTGAGCTGTAAATAAGAAAGGGTCCAACCCAGCTAAATTTAGTTGCTATGACTAAATCCTGTTGGAAGCAAGGAGACTTATTAAATTAGTCAAGGCTAACTTGTTCCAGTAGTGCCCGCAAAGGAGTCCCCAATGTGATGCCTGTGGACATCCACAAAATAAATTGTACCCATTTTTTAAATATACGTACATGGATTTAATATGAAGTGCATGCAACTTTCTAGCAATTATACATTGGCTTCAACAAAAGCAGACCAAATATCCAAATAAGTATCCATTTGAACATGGTGTCTAAATGCCACCCATTCAAATATTGAAGTGTTATAAGGTCCCCAATCCATTGCATTATAGGAGGTAAGTGTTTATCCTTCCAGTGTTGTACTATCAGTCTTTTAGCTGTCAAAAGGACATAGAGAATCCATTTATGCTGACCATTTGTTAATTTCCATGAAAAGGTAAATAATTTAAAAGAGCGTGTACATCAGTGAACATTAAAAACTGTTCCAGTACAAAATTTATATGTGTAATAACTTCTCCCCAAAAAGAAGCAACTACTGGCCATTGCCAAAACACGTTTAAAAGAAGCATTAGCTGTACTGCACCACCAGCAATTAGCTGGATTAGACAATCCCTTACTAAAGAGACATTGTGGTGTCGTATAGATACAAAACAAAAGTTTTTGCTGAATAAGATGCAGCCTAAGATCCATAGACATGACAGGTAAACACCAAAGCATCCACTGATTAGGCATTTTGTGGTGATGCCCACAGTTTCTTAAATTCCCATTTGTGCCAAAAAGGTTGGGGACCCCTGGGATAGAGGGTTTTTTTCCCCCAAAGAAAAGGAGGAAAAGGGAGCTCTACTTCTTTCCCAAAGAACTAGAGGTCAGGGTCACCCAATAAAATGATGATTCAGGACAGACAAAAATAAAATACTACCTTCACACAATGCAGAATTAATGTAATTGAATTTGTTGCACACAGGATGTGTTGTTGGCCTCTAACTTTAGAAGTGGATTAGATGTGAGGGAATGGCGTATCGATGAGTACTAGTCCAGGTGGCTATGTGGAACTTCCATTTTCAGGTGAAGTGTAGCTCTGACTATCAGTTGCTGGGAGGCAACAGCAGGAGAGGGCTGTTGTCTTCTTAATGCCCCACCTGGGGGCTTCTTGCGGACATCTCTTTGAGATTTGCTTTGGTCTGACCCAGCAGGGCTCTTTTTATGTGTATTTGCAATTCCCACTGAGTTCAGTAGGCTGACTCCAAAGTAAATGTGTATGCGGGATTGTTGCTTAAGTGACTAGCACAAGTGATGTGTAGTGATCTATTTTTCCCTTTTAGCATTCCATTGCATCATCTGTTCACTCATCCTCTCAAAGCCTGTAAGTCTCCCTCTTTCTCTTCTCCCTCTTTCTCTTTCGTCTCCCCCCCCCCCTTCATGGTTGAAGGCATGTTTCAGTCTTGTTGCCACTAGCATGTGGATGCAGCCTCTGCTGTGTGTCAATGAACAAAGAGCTTGGCCGTCCAGGGCTGTCAATGTGGCTGCACTTACAAGCGCTGCATTGACTCCAGGAGTGAAAAGAACATCTGCTGAGGGTTGCATAATATCATTGTCTATCCAGTTTTCAAATCCAGCCCTGCTGGAGCGCTTACAACAGTGCAGATGTAACCAATACTTAACAAGGAGGCACGTGAAGAAGTGCTTGCCATGTCTTTTTAAAAAAAGATAAATTGCCACAGTGTTCGATCCATGTATTGGCATGCCAGCTTACTGCTTCTTTGAGTGGTGAGCTTTTGGTGCATACTAACTGATAACGTGCTTTAAATGTGATCGGAGCTGTGGCTTGCTTTATGGGAGATGTACTTTTAATGAAAGGGAAAATATATTTGCTGCAGTAAATACTTAGGAGAGAAGCAAACTACTCTATTTGGGAGGGGGTTTATCCTATTTTTCTCACAGAGGCACAAAGCAGCTTACAATAAATAATGCAGTTTCTAGTGGAGTTTGAAACTCCATATCTTTCTGCCAGTGCTCCACTTTAGTGCTTCGTCTTCCTGTAGCTCTGTTGCAAGCTTAATTTGCTTTAGTTCTGAGTACATCTGGAAACTCAAGATTCCAGCCTTGCCAGTTTCATCTGAACATCACACGGATCATCAGGAGTGGCGAAGGCACTTCGAAAAACACATCCTACTTTAAATGCTCCCCAAACGGCCAGTGGCTAGAGACGGCAGTCAATGGGGCATTGCTCCCTAGTTTTGAGATGGAGGCCAGGTGGCTGGTTGGGAGGCATGGTAAAGTCAAGGCAGTTTTTGAAGCCTCCAGCAGATAGATAGTGCCAGCTCAATCTCCTTGTTTTCTCCAGACACCAGGCTGAGATGGACTTAGTTCCTATCTCTGTTCTTCTCCACTGCAGCAAAATGGAGAGCTGTGGGTGGCGTGGCGTGGCGTGGCGTGGCGGAGTGATGTTCCATATCCTCTCCCCAGATCTGGTAGTTCTAACTACTACTGCTGTTACTCCTCAAGGGGTGCAGTGACCACAGGGGGAAATACCCCACCAAAAAAAGAGCTTTGCTAAGCACAGGTCCAGCAGCAGAAGTTTGTGTTCCATGGTGGTGGCTTTCCCTATCCAGACTGAGATGGAATTGTCTCCTCACTCTGTTCTGTTCTTAGCAAAAGGGGAACGCACTGAGGGACAGGGTTGTTCCAACAAGCCTCTTCCCAGGTCTTCTAGCACTAAGATGCAGCGGGCTGCATGAAGCTTACTGCAGTATTTCTCAAACCTTTTATCAGGGCGGGGCAGGGAGGGGACCTTGTATACTTACTTTTACCTTCCTGAGCTTCCCAGCCCTGGCCACCTATCCCTTTAGCAGGGTGGGTGAGTGGGGCATGATCCTTGTGTGTGACAACATGCGCACTACTGCTGCATGCAGGAATCTGTGGATCTGGCTCCTGTCACCCTTGACGCCTTTTAGTTGTCATGTGCTTTTTACTGAATAAAACTTGCATTAATTGCATCTTCTTTCCTCTTCTGCAGCATGATTGCACCTAAGGAACCTGTTTGGATTTGTGCCTGTGAGTAATGCTTTTAAGGGAAATTAGTGCATGTGTTTCTTGCCAGCATTTAAGGCTGGCTAAGCTTCTGCGCCAAAAGAAGCTACCAAATCCCGAGCTTTTACATCCACATGGCTTTTCCTGCAGTTCTTTCCACCAGCAACTGGTTGTTCGAGGGCTCTGGTGAAACCCATCTGGCTGTCTGCTTTCCCCATCTTTATCTTCAAGTAATAAACTGTTTAACCCGCCTATGCTTGTACAAATCCCTTGATTGCTGTGATATTGGGGTCCTGGCTGGAAGGTGTAACTGTCATTTCTAGTTGACTTTGATTGCCCCTTAATTAGCATTAACTGTTGGGTGAATTACAGAACATCATAGCCCATGACAATAGAAATATGGTGGGAAGGACAATCGAAATGAGTAACATTTATGCATTTAGAAGCATCAAAAAGCTCTCTCGGGATTGAACTGGCCTACAGTAACTGTTGCTTCATTGATAGGCTAATCACCCATAAGTGGAACCTGCAACAAAATGTTGCAGTGTGGAGGACTCCCTGTTGAGGAAGTCTAGTCACACCATTCTATTCCCCTGCCCCCCCCTTGCAGTTTTTAGGGGGGGCCCTCCTGCCAAACAGCATTCCGGAGCCATTGAGCATGCAAATCCTGTTTTGGGGGTTCTCTTTCCCGCTTTGGGTTTTGTTTCTATAGATGTTTTATATATATTTCTGCTAAAAGGGGGTATTTCTATTGCTTATGGAGACAAAATGGCACCACCCATGCACAAAGAAGTGGTATCAGCACCACCTCTTTGTGCTGTTTTGGCTACATAAGCAGCACCACCCATCGCCTGAACATTGGAAACAGAGATAAGAAGTGAGGCCTGCGATAGTGTGTTGCAGTGTGGAGTACTCTCTTTCATAGCTGGCTGGCTGGCTGGAACCCTGCCCTCTCCCAGGATACTCCATTCCATTTCTCCTCTAATAGTTTAAGACTCCATCCCCTCCCATTTTTTGTTTCATACACAGACACAAATGGGGTTGGATTGGGACCAAAGGGGACTAACTATCTAAAAATTGTTCCTGTTTGTAAGCCTCTGGTTGTATTTACGTTGGCCTGCATGAATGCTCTACCATCTGCCATGCTAGAGAGGAGATTCAATAAGGATTCTTCATTGCAATCCTTGTTGTACCTGTAGTTCAGGGGATTTAGGTACTGTAATGCACATGTTATCATTTCTACTGGGGTATTAGGGGAGAACTGATCGTACCTACCTATATTATCTAAGTTTCCTGGCAGAGACAAACTGTTTTATGTATCTTACTATTTAGTTGACACCAATACTATAGTTACTGGAAAGATCGCAAAGGTTTTTTTCTGTTGCAGTTAAGCTGAGAGTTCACTTAACCTGTTTTTTATTTCCTCAGCATGGATCATACACTGTTCTATACATCTTTTTATATATACAGTACTTCGTTGCTCTATATGTTTTTGTATATATATCTTGTATACCTTGCTTTTTCAATCTGGTCCTGGACTGCAATAAATAGATTTCAGTTTGGACAAATAGGGTTGCATTCAGATTTGCTCTGGATCAACTGCACTGACGGAAATGGACTTCCCCGCCTCCTCCTCCCCATGGGCAGCCCTTCCAGCACCCTGAAAACCCTACATAGACAGCTTTTCTACATGAGGCATTGTTGTGTGCTCGTCATTCCATACTCAGGCTGTTTACGAGTTCTTTAGAGGAAGCTGTGACCCTCCAGTTTTGTTTCTGTTTGTAAACAGCATTTTCCACAGGCTTTTTTTAGAGCAGGGGAAATGAGGTATTATTTCTGATGGCAAAAGAAAGTGCAATTTCCTCTTGTGTATTTGCACTATTGTGCTATACCACAGTGCCACCTAGAGGTTATGTAGCAGAAAAGCAGGAAAGGAAACGCTCCTCGTGTAGTGCTCAGATCTCAATTTGGCAATGAAACCAAAAGTAGATGCAGTGGATTAACAGCTTCATGTAGAAAACCCAGAGTCAGGAGACCCTGCTGAATGGGATGAGCTGTGGTATGGGTGGGAGGTGGAGGGACCTTCCGCAAGTGGAGCGCTTCCTCTAGCAGAAGGCAGATACTGGATCCAACCAACAACATTGCACAGCCACTGAGCATGCTCAGTCCTCATTAAGCTGTTTTGGGTCTCCCTTTCACCCAAAGGTTTTTCCTAAACCTCTTTTTTTTTTTTTTTTTGGTACTTCTGTAAACCTTTGAGTTCCCAAAACCTGCTGATACCTCCCTCTTCTACATATATGATGCAATTTCGGCTACATAAGGACCGGTGCTTGAAAAATTGAGATTGCTATTAGTATATACAAGTGGGACTCACAACAAAATATTGCAGTTTATCCCTTGTGTGCATATGTTGAGGGAGGTGTGGGGGGGAGGGCGAGAGCATCAAAGGCAAGAATTCCTGCTCTAACTTGGGTCTGTCTTTATGTGCAACATATATTTATCACTTCTTAGCCTTTTGGCTAAGATCAAGTGTAGTGTTTGGTTAGTTTTTGAACATTCAGAAGTACAAGCAGTCTGCAGGCAAGTCAGTGGAGCATAAGGCTTCTGCAAGCCAGCAAATGTTTGATTTGGCCTGGGAGGAGGTCTGAGGGGGCAATTTAAGTAGGTTGATCTTGCTGCAGCCTGAGAGGTCATGGGGAGGTTGCCAAGAATGGGATGAATGAACTAATTGGTCTGACACTGATTATATGTATCACAGCAAGGAACTAGAAGTACCGTATATGCACTAAGTAATCATGAATTTTGCATCAGAGTCTCTGCTTCTTGGAAACAACTAATTTTTGAATAGGTTGTATAAGACAGTCAAATAAATGGTTGCAGTCTAGCCAAAAATAGTCAAGATGGCTCCTTGGTGTGTGAAAAATATTCTTTTTCTCATCTTGCATTGTGTGGCTGGACTCTTTAACAGAAACCTTGCTTAGGAGACCCAAGAAGCAATCTTTCCCACAGAAGCTTGGGGGGAAAAGCACTGCACATCAATTCTGCAGGGCAGATGGATGTGTGTGTCAGGGGAGGTAAGGTGAGAGCAAGGAGAACTTCTGATTAAGGGACAGATGCAGAAAGAAGTGAGATTTTTGCTGAACAGAACCTACATCTGTGTAAACATATAGTGCAGTGATGGCGAACCTTTTTGAGCCCGAGTGCCCAAACTGCAACACAAAACCAACTTATTTATTTCAAAGTGCCAACACTGCAATTAAACCTGAATACCGAGGTTTTAGTTTAGTTTAGAAAAACAACTCATACAGTTGTCCGAACTAATTAACATCTTTTGTCTTTAAAGAGAAACACAGTAACAGAGCTTTCAATTATACAAACAGTTTTTTGTTGAAAAAAAATCAACTCAAAAAATTATTATAGTACTACATTGTACACATAGCCTGAAGGGAATTTATACAAACTTTTTAAATAATTAGGCACATGTATTTTTGGATAAGGGATTCTCATCTTATAATATGATTATATGCCAGACTGAAATTGTATGGGGCAAGCTTTACTCCGGGTCCTTTCCCTGCTTCTACAGGTGTCGGATTACTAAAAGTAAAAGTCAATCTGTACTAGGATGAGCAAGATAAACAAGAAAACTAAACGTGCTTAACACATTTTAAACACTTTATGTCTTGGACTGCAAACACTGCATTAGGTAAAAGTTTGCATTGGGCATGCTTTTGCACAATTAATGTGATTTTTGCTATTGCATGCATGCTGATAATTTGTCAAACCTTGGCTCATACTCCGTTAGTTTGAGAGCAACACATGCAGCACTCAGGTCAACTGTTAGGGCTTTACATCCAAGCCATGCTCTGTGCATCATTCTTCAAAATCTTTTAAATGTGATAACAATGTAGAAAATAATTCTGTAACAGGAATTCTAGAATAAAATCATTCTGTTCCACACTGTGAGAAAGAACAAAATCATTAGTGTTTTGCAGAAGGGGACGGTCTTTTCGCAATCTGGTGACCAATGACTCGAGTGCCCACAGAGAGGTCCCTGCGTGCCAGCTGTGGCACCCGTGCCATAGGTTCGCCATCACTGATATAGTGAGATCTTCTTGCCCATTGGGTTAGACTTTGCTGGATTTTTTAAATGAGGGATGTGGTCACAGAACTTCTTGTCTTTAATTTTTCTTCCAGCTGATTGTGGGAAAGCAATGCTTCAGCAGCACTAAATGTAGAAGCTACCTGAGAGGGGATACAGGGAGATGAAGTTTGTCTGTGGATCATTTCTCTTTCAGATATATACCTTGCTTTTATTAGGGAACTTGACAAGATTTCAGGGTTATCTGAAACGAAGGCTGAGGCTGCTCATGTACCTTTTAATGACTGAAGAGGGAATCTTGGCAGGTACAGCTTTTCATATAGGGCTGAGGAAAGCTTCCCTTATAGCAGGGGTGGGGTACAGGCCTGTGGCTTATGCTGGCTCAGCTTGTCTGAGCGTGGAAAGCTAAGCAGGGTCAGGCCTGGTTATTACTTGGATGGGAGACCCCCTCCTCTAGTTTCCTGCATTGAGCAGGGGGTTGGGCTCGATAGCCTTGTAGGCTCCTTCCAACTCTATGATCTATGAAACCTCTTTCAGCCCAAGGGCATATTGTAGCTTAAAGCTCTTACTGCCAGTAATGAAGCCTTAGGTGAGACATTTTAACCCTTTAGAATGGGGAAAAAACTGCACAAAAGCCAGGAAACCACCAATCAGTGGTTGGGGAAAGGGGGTGGAGCCAGGGGAAGAGGGTGGGGCAGTTCTGAGGAACCCAGGCCTGAGGTTCCCCAACCCTTGCTTTATAGGATACCTATGCATCTGGTTGCACTAAATGACCGCATTAAGATAGCATCCTTCCATGATGGCACATTGAGGCACAAGCCAAGTATGGACTACTGAGCTGATAAATCATAGTAAAGGGGGGCTTACAGCTGTAAAGAAGTGATCCAGCTTACATCTTAAGACATTGAATGAGTGAATACTGCCTCTTGAACCCCACTGATTTAAAGGAGAAGGCAGAATCCAAAAAGATGTCATTAAGGCTGAGGCATTTGGGATGATTTTCTCATTTAAATAATAGCTTGGCAGTACATTAGTACATTAACCTACTTAATTATAATCTTGCAAAACATCCTGTGTAAGCAGAACATGGGCAAGCCCAGGTTCTGTTTTCTGAAGATTATGCAATAAGATGGTAGAAAAGTTATCAGAATTCACCAATTGTTGATGACAAGTGTCTCAAATAGGTCTCTGGAACATGCCTTCAAAGAGAGATGGACACTTGTTAACTACCTCCTTTGGCTAGGTCAAAGCACTATGATTCCAATGTGGAATTGGCACACATAGTAGTTGCGCCATCAATAATGAGCATGACCAGTTTCTTCCAGAAAATATCTGATTTTGGATTTGTATAATATGATTGACTGGGTTGTCACTCCTGAGTCCTCTGTATTGTCTGCTAGAGATTCTTACTCTGTGGGGGACAAGAACGGGAGGGTGCTATTGCACTCATGCCCTACTTGTGGGTTGCCCAGATGCAGCTGGTTGGCTGCTGTGTGAAGAGAATGCTGGACAAGGTGGGCCCATGGTCTGATCCAGCATGGCTCTTCTTATGTTCTTATAATTCAGCCCTTGTCTTTCACAAGAAGCTTTTGCTCTTGCTGCATTAACTAGCACTGCACACAGAAAGAAAAAAGCCACTTCCTGTTGACAGAGTGTTTTCTTCCACCTTGACAAACTATTACATTTTTATGCTGCTTTTCTCTCAACATTTTCATAAAGATTTCTTACCAAAATTATTTTGTAAGTAAGAATTGCCTGCAGGCAATTAGTTAGAAGAACTGAACAGAAGTTACACATAAAACGAAGTACGGTAAGTCATGTTGGTTCATAACAAAAATTCCAAAATCTATGGTGTCAGAATACCTTTATTAGGAACAGCCAAATATGCATGAAATTGTGGGCAAGCATTCGAGATCTCCAGATCTCTTAAGCAGGCAAGAGGTTACAAAAAGTGGAGCGGGGAGGAAGAGGAGAAAAAAAAGAGGCTGACATAATATTGAAGCCATTAAGTTTGAATGGTCAGAGACTTAAGAGAGAGTGGAGGAGAACAGCACAGACTTAAATGGATTAGGTTTTTAAAAAAGTAAATAGAAGCCAAACTGGATGGTGCTACCTAGTGGTTGGAAGGAAGGTACCGGTAACCCTCAGAGTAAGGTTGGTTCTCCCCCCCCCACACACACAAATGACTTAACAAATGATGTGTGTCAAAAGTGTTTCTGGACCAATAACTTTTGTTTGCAGGATTACCCTGGACTATGCAATTTCCCTAACTTTATGCTAATGTCCTTTCATATTCAGTAATCTCAGACAATTAAATGTACCATATTTTTTTCTAGGCCTCTATATACATGAATTGTTAAAAATCACCTAAGAATATACCCTTCTGTGTACAAGTGGCTATGATGTTTAAGTGGATATTAAGTTTAATAATAATGCTTGGTGTGTACAAATGAATGAAAGAAGGCTTGTTATTCGCTACTTATTTATGAGATGGTGACTATCTGGAAAGAAAGCAAATCTCTATCTCCAGTAAAGTTTACCTAGAATTGCTGCATGAGAAACTGATACCCCACCCCCCACACACTGTATTTTGCATCAAAGAGATTCGTGTTTAAAACTGGCAATAAATTACCATTCTATAGTGGGGAGATAAAGCTACCTTGAGTGTTAGGAGAAAAAGTTAAAATTATAGCAGCAGTGTCCATATTCATCCATGTACTTACTGGATTTATATTTGTCTCCCTTTCTTTTCCTTTCCTTTTAAATACTTTGTCTAAAAATCACATTATCACCAAAAGAGCTGGCAGAAAAAATATCTCCTCATGCCTGTTTTACTAGGGAGTAGAGGAGGATGAGCTTTTGAGAGTGGGAGCTCCCTGAACGATTCTGTTTGAAACAAAACCTGCTAGCAAAACAACAAAGTGTCTTGTGGAACCTTAAAGATTCATTGTGGCATAAGAGCAGTCATGGTGCTGGCGTTGCTAGGGCCTGGGGGGCGGGGGGAGGGGACTGACTGACGGACGGGACTGTGCACTATTAATGGGTTGTGCTCCGTCAATTTCACATCCAGAGGGGACAAGGAGTTGGCGTGTATATTTGCATAAAGTTGCAAGATGAGGAATTTCATGACCATGTGGCTACTGAGGATAAAGAACCGCTCCCCTTTTATCAGTAACTGGTTCTTCCACTGTAGCTGTATTTCCAACAGTTGTCTTCCCCTGAAACTACACATTGAGGGTATATAGATCTGCATTTTCACCATCAGGTCTATTTAAAAAAATAAAAATAAACAAAAGGCATCTTGAGTCTACTCATTGTCTGTGCTGTGAAGTTTAATAAGATTAAAGTATCCCATTAAAAAGAGAATTATCAGCCTGGAACCATCTTAGTCTGTAGCAGAAAAAGGCTGGGGTGGTTGGGGGGTGGGGGTTAAGTTTTTTTAATACCTGAATTGTGGCTTAATATGACTTGGGTTTTCATGCAGACAACTGAATGTTCATGCTATAATTCATTGTGGCATATAACAAGTTATGCCACCGACCCGTAAACCAGTTAAATAGCCAATTTTGTCATTTTATCCCATGATGTTATCTATCTTTTTCTGTAGCACTTGTTTCTTTTTCGAGTGTGCACCTGGGAAATTGAGCTGATGATCCTCCTGCTAACTTCTCCCTAAAGAGCAAAGTTTAATTCTGCAGCTGGCTAAATCTGCCTCTCTATATCTGGCTGTAGGCTGCAATTCTATGCATACTTACTTGGGAGTAAGCCCCACTGAACTCTGTGGGACTTACTTCTGAGTATACATGCACAGGGTTGCACTGTTAATCTGTGTGCAGTGGCAATGTGCAAGCGAATTCAGCAGGATGTACTTAGGATTAGTTGTTTGTGAGAAAAGTGGAAGAGAATGAAGGATTTTTTTAAAAGGCAGAAGAGAAAAGCGGAAAGAGAAATGTAAGAACTCCTATTGAAAACAGTAGCTTGGTTATGCAGTGGTTATGCAGTGGAAGAGCCTATGTCTAAAAAGGATTACGGCACAATCCTATCCATGTTTAGATGGGGAAAAGCCAGCAGTGGAAGATATGTTTATCTTCCAAACATATGAAAGATAAAAACAACAAAGAATCTTGTGGCACCTTAAGGACTAACATATTTTTTCTGGCATAAGCACTTGTGGACTATAGTCCACTTCATCAGATGCTTATGCCAGAATAAATTAGTTAATCTAAAATGGCACAAGACTCTGTTTTTGCTGCAATAGATTTAACACGCCTACCCCCTAGAAATGGTTACATGGATAAGGCTGTCAATGGCTACTAGTCATGATAGCTATATGTTACCTCAAGTAACAGAGGCAGTATGAACCTGAATATGAGTTGCTGGGCTGGGGAACATGGGGATGCTATTCCGCTCATGTCTTGCTTGTGGGCCTCCTGTAGGCAACTGGCCACCATGGGAACAGAATTTTGGATTAGATAGGCCTCTTTAAAGAACAGAAAAAACAAGTCACTGCCCTGGCAATGCAGAGCTGAAAGGCAGTACGCCCGCCCTGCCATCAGCCAGGGAACAAAGGAGGGTCATTGGGAGGCTGCCCCCCCCTGCCTCCCAGGAAACCAGACTGGTCCCATCCATCAGCCAGAGAAGGAGTGGCTGCAGGGAGCTTGCTTCCCTCCTCCCTGCAAGAAATACCACTTATAATTTCTGTATTTCTAGGCTGCCTTTCAGCACTTTCTATCTAAGAACGAATGCCCGAGGCTGGTTCTATCTAAGAACTAATGCCCAGGTACACACTTACCTGGGAGTGAGTCTCATTTAATTCAATGGGACTTCTTAGTAGATATGTATAGGATTAAGTATTTTTCCTCCCCCCCCATCCTTTTTTTTTTTTTTTTTTTTGGTGCCCTGGCTTTTAGATTGTAAGGTGGTCATATTATTATTGTTAGGTTTCTCTGGGAGCCGCCTTCTTGTTTGTTTGGCTGAAGAATGGGTTAGAAATGCTTCTAATAATACAATGTCTTGTTAATTGTTGTAAACCGCCCAAAGAGCTTCGGCTATTGGGCGGTATAAAAATGAAATAAATAAAGGAAAAGTGAGAGTGAAGGAATGAATGTTAGAAAGAGAGGAGCATGAGAATAAGGCTGCAATCATAACCACCTGAGAGTAAGTCCCATTGAATTGAGTGGGACTTAAGTCTGAGCAGACATGTATAGGATTGCATTGCAAAGCTTTAATCCTTCTGCCCACTTATTTGGGAGCAGCGGTGTGGCTAGGGCTAGACCTTGGGGCCAAAGTGTAGAGCCCCCCAGTTCCCCCACCCTATGACAGCAGCTGATGAGGGCATCAGGGCAGCTGAAGCAAACTCCATTTTATTTTTGGAGTCATGATGGTGCTAGGATTTAAGTGAACTTAAAATGCAAAACTGCACATGCTCAGAATCTTTTTTTTTTTTTTAATCGGTTGGCAAGAATTCTAACATATCAGGAATGTAGAAGCGGTAGTAAAGCATGGAATGGGTGTAGGTGGGATGTTATGTGCAGGGCTTTTTTTCTGGTGGAACTCACAGGAACTGAGTTCCAGCACCTTTTCTTCTATTAATTGCATTACAATTTAATCGCCATCTACTCCTGAGGAAATGTAATCCAAGAGTTCCGGTACCTTTTTATCCAGAAAAAAAGCACTGGTTATGTGCTTTACAACTGAAGTAATACTAAAGGGGTGGGAATAAGACCATTAAGTCCAGGGTCTAAAAAGGCACAATCCTATGCAAGTTTAGACAGAGAAAAGGCCTATAGTTCCCAGCATGCTCAGCCAGCATAGCTGACTGGGGCATGCTGAGAGTTGTATTCCTTTTTTTCTGTCTAAACTTGCATAGGACTGCACCCTAAAATTTATTATTTTTATTTATTTATTATTTACATTTATTAATCGCCCATCTGGCCGGCAACCATCTGGCCGGAAAATGACCTATCTCCATCACTGTTTGGGAGTAAGGCACTAACAACAATACAATCCTATCATGTCTGCTCAGATGTAAGCCCCTTTGGGTTCGCTGGTGCTTCCCCCCCCCCCCCCGAAGTGTGTGGTAAATAAAAACAACGGGGTGGGTGAGGCGAGGATATGAGAAGAGGAAAGACATTCCCACTGGAAGCAACTTTTATTTTGGTTACGACTTCGGTTTTATTGATTTATTTAATACCCCACCTTTTTTCCTGCAAGGAACCCAAGGTGGCTTACATAATCCTCCTCCACCTCCTCTCCATTTTATCCTCACAACAACCCTGTGAGGTAGGCTAGGCTGAGAGTCCGTGACTGGCCCAAAGTCACCCAGTTTTAAACTTAAGGGGTAAATTGCAACCGAAGTCGTACTTCAAGTATACCCATTAATGTGACTTAGGTTAATCATTACTAGCTTGAGTCCCATTGATTTCAGTGGGACTTCGAATAAACCAATTGAAATGAATGGGACTTAAGTGAGTCATGATGACTCACTTAAGTCCCATTCATTTCAATAGGTCTACTCTAAGTACGACTTAGGCTGGATTTTACCCATGGTTATTTTGTTTGACTATGTTACTGTGTTTTATAGTTTTAAGCTTTGTCTTGTAAACCGCCCAGAGAGCTTTGGCTCATGGGTGGTAAAGAAAGGTAATTTAGGAAGCAAGTACCAGGGCACTTGGGAAAGGATGAATAAAGACATGAATAAAAATAAAGAGAAGCAAAAGGCATCAATACAAAATAAAGAGGGAAGAAAAAGTGATCGCTTCTCGGCCTTTTGGCTAAGATCAAGTGTGTGTAGAAAAAGCAAAAGGGGAAACCCAATAGGGCGTGTGTAGCATCGGCGGTGTGTGTCTTTATGAAGAAGGAAAGTGTGAGGGGGGAAAGGAACGACTGAGGAGGAGGAGGAGAGAAAGAAACAAAAGGAAAGAAGGGAGGAGAGGAGAAAAGAAAAAGCAGCCACTCTTCCAGTCGGCCGGGCCGGCTTTGGGGCTGGGCGTGCTGCAGTCTCCGCCTCCCCGAGCCCGCTCAGACGCCGCCGGCTGCCGCCGCCGCTTTTTCTTCCCGCCCCTTCGAAGCCGGGGAGGGACGAGAAAGGAGGCGCCGCCGGAGCTGCCCACGACGACACCGCCACTGAGGGGAAGGCGGCGGCGGCGAGGAGGGAGAGACCTGGCGACGGTGAGGCTGGAGCGGGGAGCGGCTGCCTCCCGAGTGTGCGCCCGACTAGGCCGCGGGGCTCAGCCGGAGGGGCTGCGGGTGAGGGCGAGACAGCGCGCCTGCCCCGGCGAGACCGGCGGCTTGCCCTGCTCGCTGCGACCACGTCTGGGCTCCGACTGAGGGAAGGGAAGGCGGCCTGTTGTGGGGAGGGGTCTCTCTCTGACAGGAGACGTAGCCTTTTTTTTTATTTATTTAGGGGGGGTCTGGGTGCCTATTCAGGTTTGGGTTAGCCCCCTTTAACCCCCTCCCCGTTGCGTTACCCTTGAGTTACCTCCACTATTCAGGCTTGGCTGACCCCCCCCCCTTTGGGTTACCCCCTATTCAGGCTTGGGTGACGCCCCTTTAAACCCTCCTTTGCGTTACCCCCCCCATCTGGGCTTGGGTTGCCCCCTTTTGGGTTACACCCCCCCAAGGGGTATCTGTACCCTTCTTTTCCAAATAGGTTTATGGGGGTGGAAGCGGGAAGCTCTCTGCTTTGTGCCAGCTTAAAATGACTAGAGTCCCCCCCCCCAAACCTGGGGGGCATTAGGTATAAGGGTACTTAGGTGCTTTATTTAAGTTGGGGGATCATTCCCCCCCCCCCAGCTTCCTACATGTGGGTGGGCACTTTGCTTTGTCAGCAGAGAGTGACGGGTGGTTTTTTGGAGGAAGAAAGAGTTGTTTTGAGGGGGACATGAACCGGCGATGGGGAATTGGGGTGGGAGGCATTGTTATTATCTGTGACACGCACAACACCATTTTGCATTTTTTTTGTTCTTGGGGCTGGTGATTTGGGTTGCACGATTTAAGGGACAGATCTTGGTTGTACCTTCCCACGCCAATTTTAGAGATGGGGTGTGCTTGGATTTGAGGGTTGTGTGTGTTGTTTTGTACCTGGATTTTCTACTCAGGCAGAGTCTTTCTGGGCCCCTGTTTCCCCACCTTTTGAACAGGGCTCTTTGTGCTTTGTCAAGGTGCATTGATAATTGTATGTGGGGGTGCTGGTGTTGGACTGTGTGAGGGTTCTTTGTCAGGGATAACAAGGATTTGGGGAGGGGAGAATCTGTACCCGCATTTTGTGGCTGGGTTCTTGTATAGGGCTCTACAGTCGGTCAGGTACGGTGGAGGTGGTTAAACTGTTCATTTTGCATCTGGGGAGTTGTGCTTTGTGAAGGCAAAATGATCATTTGTTGGAGGGTGGTCTGCTTTCTAGCTTGAACTGTATTTGGTCTGTCAGGATTGGGGTGACGAAGATCTGTAGCTCTTTTTCTGGTGACAGTTAAGGGCAATCACTGTCTTTGGTTAAAAGGTTAATTTTGGGGGCAAGTGTGGAGACTACACTACTTTGACAAGCTTGGATAAGTGAGTGGACTTTGGGGTGTGTCATATTGCAACTGACTGGGGGTCTCTCTTTTTTATATCCTTGGAGGAAATTTCTAGTGTGTCTATGAAGTCTAGTTATGTATTGCAGCTGCATTGGGGTGGGTGGGGGGAACTGGAGGCTGGAGTCTATGTTTGTCAAGATAATAGGATGATGAAAGGTAGTGTGGGGTGGTTGAGCCTAGGTCAGGTCAGTATATCTGGTTCTCCGCTTCTTATCTGGAATGACCGTGCACTGCACCTTGGTCATTAGCCTTGTTCTTCATGAACAGAAAGGAGACTGAAGGAATTTGCGTGTGGAAGGATAGGGGCTTCAAGGCTAAGTTCCCCTTCTCTGTCTGCCATCCTGGGGGTGGGAGGAGTGTTCTTAAGCTCCTCAGATTTGGTGGGGAGGAACAAAACTTGTCTTGGGGTATCCTTCTCTTGTCCTATAATTGTGAGGAACATAAGGGGTCACTGTGGGTTGGAGGGCGTCTATCTGCATGCTAATTGAGTCACACAGACTGTGCTAAGTCATCTGATCTGCTATTGCCTAGGGTGACAGCAGCAGGTTTCACTGGTAACCAGGCAGCAATCCTGCCTGAGAGAGACACACACAGACAGACAGACAACAGAGGTAGACCAACACTGAGAGATTCAGGCCATCCACCTGACAATGGAGCACCTTAAAAAAATTTTATTGAGACTACTGCTGTAAGAAACAAAGGTGCTTCTTCCTAGATCGCCTTCCGACACAAAAGCACTTGTAAGCTAACAGTCAGGCAGCGAGCGCCATTTGAACTGGGTGGAGAGATGCAGCAATCAACTGGTGTGCAATCTGCTGCATGACATCAGTGGCAGGGTGGAAACACCATTCCATTGGCCGAAGGGAACAGAATAAATCGCTACTTCCTGCCACGAGTGTTAAGAGATTATGAATGTCCTTGTAGAGCCGCGAATCTCTACGACTTTACCAGGTATAAGATCCTGAATTGTATATACCCTGATTGCAAGGAGTAGCATATGTAGACTGATAAACTATATTTGCATTATTTCTCAAGATACATTGTGTTTCTTATTAGTAACTGACTTTTCAATTTTCGGTTTCTCTTTAAGCTATTATTTACTTCTGCTTGGTGTGTGTGTGTGTGTGTGTAAAGTACAGATACCACATCACTGGTACTTTGTTGGGTGGGGAGCTGGATAAAATAGTCCCTTTTGTGTCTAATGTATGTTGGTTTAAAAAAAGATCAGTTGCCCATATGCCTCTAGTTCTTAAAAAACTGACTAAACATTAAGAGAGTAGCATGCTTCTCCCTCACTCTTGTGCATGCTACAAATAAGTTTCCTTGTGCCTTTGTTTATAAAGCCTGATAATATCTTTTGTGCAAGGGAAGGATGTTGAAGATATTTATGACCAAAAGGTTTGTAATGAAGTTCAGTTGCATGATGTGATTTGTGCTTTTGAGATAGGATGGTTCTACAGTGCTTTAGCATCCTTGTGATTTTTGGAAGTATGATATGCATCACGTGAACCAAATTTTAGCAAGCAGTACTTTCAGTGTAAGAGGAGAAGTAGATTCTTCAGTACTTAAACACAGGGAAAAATACTGTGTTCTGCCATCTTGTAAATGTGTACTTATAAAGAGAGAGTGAATTATAAAGCGAGGGTGGTGGTGGTGAGTGAGTGAGTGAGAGACAGAAAGAGAGCACATGTAATACATATTTTGTTCCTGTTCCAGATTGAAATAGAATTGCAATTGAATAGTGCCTCTGTTATATTCCCCCTTAACAACATGTTAATTTAATCTTTGCAGTTTGCAAACATTTAACTGCTGTCAGATCCCTGAAATATATCAGAAATTTATTATGTTCTCCAGTGGAAAAGTGAGTAAGGGGACTTGGGGCATCACTTCTTTAAAATGGCTTTCTTCTCCTACTGTAGGAAGAGTTTCTTCTGTTTGGTAGTACTATCCTATAGCTTGTAAAGTAATGGCAAAATGGCTGCCCATGTTGTTCGTCAAATTGCTGTTACTTTCCCAAACAACATCATGCGTAAAGCCTTTCATTTTAAAAACAAAGGAGGATCATTTTGGGGCTCTACAAAGAGTTACCAGTTCTATTAATCAAAACTAAAGTGTGGAAATAATGGGATAACCATGATATCAGTGGGACTATGATGCTGCAGCATAAGAGATGGATGCCAGTCCTAAGTAGCCTCCTGATCAAGGTGTGCTTTTGTTTGCCTGTGCCAGGGTTAAAGGGCTATCTTGCTCATAACTGGAACTTCTAGTTCGGATTTTGTTTCAGTTAATAAGAGGGGATGCATAGTTGATTTAGCTTTTCTAAATTGCCGGACTGGAGGGATCCCATCTAAATCACGGCTGTGGTATCTCTAGCCAGCAGGCCAGATATGACCCACAGGTATTCCCCATCCTACTTCTTCCCCATACCCAACCCCCTCTCCCAGCAGGGAAAAACTCTTATCTCCAACCAGCTGCTAATCAGGGATGAGAGCTTTATCCTGCAAGGGAGTGTGGGCAGGGCCCTGGGGAGAAAGCTGCTGAGTGATTCTATAATTCTTGCTTCTGAGGTTTGTTCTGCTTACTTGTAAGTAGACATGCCACTCATGCTTATGTCTGATTGGTCATTGCAAAGGCTTGGTATTTGGATGCTATTTGAAGGTGCTGCTGAGTGATTCAGGAGTGAGTCCTGCTTACTTCTGGGTAGATATGCAGAAGCCTTGTTCTGCTTACTTAAAATAAGTGGTAATCACATTTTGGCCCCACTCACTCTGCCTTTGACCACACCCACAGATGGAATGTGGGTCCCACCTTTCCTAGATTGGAATTCAGCTCGTGGGCTGAAAAAGGTTCCCCACCCCTGATCTAAATAAAACAATTGCACAATATTTGCAAACCTGGGATTAATGTAACCAAAGGCATTCTAGGCTTTGTTTTATGTATCATTCATTTAACCATAGCAAGTTTGGTTGCGAGAGGCCAACTAGTGTTCCGTCTACTTTGTCTCATTCCACAGTCCACTTAGGTGAAATCCCGTGTCATGGAATATTGCACAGTTCAGTCCTTGAGTGTAGGGTTTTGTAAATTAAGCCAAACCCCTGATTGTACATGGAGATGTGTTGTGTCAGGTTTGCATGAATGGAGTAAAAGGGGCTGGTAGACTGGGTGCTGACACATGGACCTGCTTCTGAGCTCCACCCCTCTCTGTTAATGTTTGTGATATACTGCATTTCCCAATAAGTGGTAATGCAGTTCTTGTAACTCCTGATGATGTCATTGTGGCACATGACAGCAGAAAGGTAGGAACAGTATTTCTGTTCCATGATTGAGATTCTTCCCTTTCTTGTACTCCTTTTTTCAAACAAGAAAAGTGTGATCAAGAAACACTGAGTCATGTTGGCTCCTGGTACATCAGGACAAGGGCAGGCTGACTTCAGTCTTGTGTGGTATACTTTTTACTAGAATCCCTGTGGAGGTCAACAATATATTTTAAATTTTACAAAGCAATAGCTGCACAGAGATCAGGAGTCGGGATTGTCTGAACAGGCAAGGCATAAGTAACCTGACACTCAGCTGATCTTGAGTTTACATTCTTGAAAAGGATAATCAGAAGTGCCTCAGACTTAAGGCCCTTTGCAAGAATCCCAGCAGCCATTCATCATCATCAGGCGATCACTCCTGACCGAGTAAGATTGTCTTCCAGGATAAAAGGAGGAAATTCTAAAGAAGATTGTGTAGACTCTAGCGATGGGTCCGTAAGTGCACTGTGGAGGCCAATTCTAGATCCACACAGCTTCCCACAGTGAGGACACAGGTTACCAGATGGAAGATGGTCCTGTAAAGGATTCGTTTGACGTGCTTTTCGCTTAGCACGTTTCTCCCTTTCACCTTGCACTCGGGCTTCTTCAAAGTCCATGGAACCTTTGTGCCATTAGGTGCTAGGTGATGCAATAGTGGACCATGGTCTACCTTCTGCATTAGGAGATGTTCTTGGAGAAGATTAAAAGCCATGAGTTAAATATAATCAAGAAATATGAACCTCCCACTCTCTCCTATACAGACACCAGAAGCTGTGCACATAAAAGTATTCATGTATAAACAAAGTTTGAGGTGGGGAAATGGGCATTTCGGCACCATTTATTTCTAATTTACTTGAGTCTTCCTTGGGTTTTTTTTTAATTACAAGCGATGACCTAATGCAAAAGAAGGCTTGGCGCTCAAGCCAAGAAATGTCAAAATGGCTAGTTTTCTCTGTTAAAGTGTGCAGCAGTTGAACAATTTGTCTTTTCTTATGCTGTTCATTGCATCCTACTTGGGAGTGGCTAAGGAAAAAGCATTATCTTGGCTCCCCATCAGCAATCTTGTCATAGGGTTTTACACCATCTTTCTCTCCCTTTTCCTTAGGTACCTTGCTTAAAAGGCCATGATTAAGTGTTCATCTTTGTTGTTAATTTTAAGATGCAAGCCTTCCAGGGCCTGAGAATTGGCAGAGGACGGATGCTTGTGATTCATGAAAGCCACCTTTGTTTATACCCTTGGCGTTCCTGTGGGGAGTGTTTGCTAAGTCTTTGGGAATCGGTATTGGGTTAACATGTTTCCAGCTGCCTCAGCTGGAGGAGGGTTTGTTGGTATTTAAATGAAGTGTGTTTATAGCACATAGGCAATGATCTCAGCGTTTCTGAGGCATATTTTCAGCTACTGAGGAGTTAACTGTGAACCACCACTCAGCTTCCTTGTTAACAGCATCTTGGGAGACAGCCTTGTTCTTCATGCTAGTTCCACATGGTTTTCAGTTAAAGGGGCTTGAATGTAGAGCAGAAGGAAATCCGGAAGGCAGTAAAACACTGGTCCACTGCATTCCCCCCCCCCCATCTTCACCTTTATTTGCTGCTTCAGGTTCTAATTAACTTGGTTGCTTGTTCTGCATTTTGAGCAGTTCCTGAAACGTTCTGAACACTTCCATAAAATTGCACAGGAATATTAAATTAGAAACAGAAATTATAGATGCAAAGGGAGCTTGAAGGTTGCTCAGGAATTAGAGAATTTCTACTTTTAATCTTCCAGGGGACTAATTTCTTCCCTGTAGCTAACTCTGAGAAATCTGGATCTGGTATGAGGGGTCCGTGTTCATGTTGCAGTGTGCAGTGTTTTATGGGGGCAAGAATGGGATCTAATGTAAAGATTCACCCTAAATAATGGAGCTCCTTAATTTATTAGTAGAATATGTTCTTAAAACTAACAATGAGAGTTGTCTGGATATGAGTCTACAGGGTTACTGTCTTACCAACTTCCAGAGGGGTAGCCATATTAGTCTGTTGCAGCAAAAACAACACCAGTCTTTTAGCACCTTAAAAGACTAACCTGCACTTGATGAAGTAGTCTCTAGTTCACAAAAGCTTATGTCATAATGCATTTGTTAGTCTATACTGTCTTCCCAGCAGCTTCCTGGTGCACATTCTTCTTCATATACCCAATTTGGCTGAAATCTTGAACTAGATTACTTTCTTTTAATTTGACTCCCTCTCATTGGCCTGAAAAGGCTCCATTGGAATAAAACATTTCTCCTGAAAATAGCCGCCACCTGCTTGGCTATTCATTTTCTGTTACATCAGTTTGAAGCCTAGGTAGCGTGATCTTATTTATGTGTATTCCATTCTTAGATAGGCAAAGTTGGATTGTCCTTAGGATTCGACTGCCCCACATTCACCATTAACTATTTTCATTCTGAAACACTTATTAGAAATTCAGACTTGTAATGGAGACCAGGCAGGTACATCCCAAAATCTTAGGGTGCTTCTAGATGAGGCTTTTATTGTGCAATCTTTCTGCCTCATTCACAGAACTTTTATCTCTTCTATTTGTAACCCTCCTGTGTTTTCCCACAACTTTCTCCATCCTTATTCTTACCACAAACAGTCTGTTCAGGAGGGAAAGATGCAATAGCTGCGATTGATGGTAGTGCTATGAACTGTCTATCTGGAACCACCCTTAGTCCCTATTTTCACTCGATGTACTTCGCAAAGGGCAGAGTAAACCAATCCCTTAATAATCATCCTGATCTTAGAACTGTGCACAGAACACACCACAGGAGCTAAAATCTAGATAAGAACATAAGAAGAGCCATGCAGGACCAAGAGTCCATCTAGTCCAGCATTCTGTTCACACAGAATGCTGAGCATATGGCAAGAATGGGCATCCTATTTCCCAGGTAGGAGATTGAAAGTTCTACTCTTGCCTCTTCCAAAGAAACTCTCTGGGATGCAGTAGTTACTTTTGGAAGGAGATTCTTTTTAAAAAAAATTTTTTATTGAATTTTCCAAAACAACATTTGGCTTCTGCCTCATTGTCTGACAAACATTACCAATCCTTATCCAATCTAAGTTTCTTCTGTTTTCACAGAAAGAATTTCTATCACCTTACCAATATTCAGAAATCAAAACCAAAAGTTATTAAGTCACTTGCCCTCCTCCCCAAGAAGTCCACCAGAGGTTTCCAGCCTTTCTTGAATGAAGTTAATTTTCCCCCTCTAATTAAACAAGTCAATTTTGCCATCTCTGCTAAGTCCCAACATTTTCAACAGCCAGTCTTCTATAGTTGGTATAGTTGCTTCTTTCCATTTTTGAGCATAGATTATTCTTGCTGCCGTCATCATATATTGTAATAATGTTCCATAGTCTTTCTCAAGTTGTAAGTCCATTATACCCAATAAAAACATTTCTGGTTTCAGTTTAATATTCACTTTTAAAATCCTTTGTATCCATGTGTGTATGTTGTGTGTGTACCCAATATGTTTTCACTTTTTTACATGTCCACCAAACATGATAAAATGTTCCTTCATGACTTTGACATTTCCAACATACATTTGACACATTATTATACATCTTAGCCAATTTCACAGGAGTTAGGTACCAACGAGATTCTTGATTTAAAATGAATTTACAAGTTCTGAGGACCAGTGTAATCTAGTGGCTATAGAGCAAGGGTAGGCAACCCAACACCATCCAGATATTCTGGACTACAGCTTCCATAATCCCTAACCATTGGCTATGCTGGTTGGGGCTAATTGAAGTTGTAGTCAAAAACATCTGAAAGGCAGCAGGTTGCCCACCCCTGCTATAGAGTGTAGGACTTATTTGTGGGGAAACGGGTTTAAATCCTTTCTCAACCATGAAGCTCACTACGTGGGTCTTAGGCAAATTGCTACCCCACAGAACTTTTGTGAGGTTAAAATATCACACTGAGCTCTTTGGAGGAGGATTAGAATACAAGTATAACATAGAAATAGGTCATGGCATCTGCAGACATTATAAAAGTAAGCTCTGCTCTGATAAACAATAAATATAGGCAAATTGAACTGAAGTGTAACAACTCACACCTTAGTTCCTGCAAGTTTTTGACTTCTAATATATGTGCTATTTTATCTCCTGTGTTAATTAAAGGTGGGAATTTTCTCAGTTTGTCAGTTACTGTTTTGAAATAGAACAAAACTTATACCGTAGACTCATCACCAACCATCTATAGCAGTTCAAAATAGCAATTTGAGTATGTCATTATTTCGTTGTTCAAAAGTCACAAACTGTGGTATGTGCCAGCCAGTTGGCCAACCAACCATTAAATGTTACACAACTGCTGGAGCTACAGCACCTGTGTACAGACAATTTAGAAGGCTCACAGTCGTACTGAGCATAACTCATTTAGGATCTGCAGTGAGATTTAATATCTTTCCTCCTCATAACTGTAACTTCAAGGCTATACCACTTATTGTATAGAATGTTTGGTACATTAAGTATAGAAATGAAGAACATATTATCAGAGGGCAAGAGAGATTTTTTAAAATGGCTGGAATAGGAGGTGGCTGTGTCAGTTCACTGGGTTTAAGGCATGCAGATTCAGTGAGAAATGCATGTCCAGTCTCTCTCCAAGCATCTAGGAATAAGGGTGAATGGCACTTAAATTGCATAGTGGGCAGAGATGTTGCTTTCTCCATGGTGCCCATCACTCTTCAGGAAAAGAGAGAATATATGCTATTAGCTCCCAATCCTGAAAATAAGAATATGTTATCTTGATCTTCACCACAGCAAACCTGAAGGTAGAGAGAAAGGAACCCCCTCTCCACTAATATGTGCTGCCTCAAAAAGCTGTCTTGTAACATAGCAAATTGGGATTGGTCCTAATGGTGCATCATAAGTTCGCACTGCAATGTTGAGGCACGCATTTTCTGTTATCCATGAACTTTTAGAGAAGAGTAAAACAGTGCCTGATACCCACAGCTTGAGGAGACTGATCAAAGCTCCAAGAGCTACACTGTGATACAGTAATGAAGTTTGTATTTATAATATGTTTAAATCCTTCTCTGAACAGTTATTTGATCCTTATAGCTGATGATATCCTGGATCAAGTTGTACCCTGATTCTGCTGGTGACAAAAAATAACCTTAAAGTTTGATAGTATTATAGGAGAGGCAATTTTTTACCAGCTTAAAATATTGATCACGCTGACTAGGATCTTTGCACACTTTTTAATCTATCTGTTTCGATGTACAAATGGATTGTCTCTGATGGCACTGTCAGAGTCTATGCCTGTTTTGAAAGTGCTTACAGGTTTGTCTATTAATAGCAAGGTAAAGTGCGCGTGCACACACACACACAAATCTTCCGAAGTTGATAAATAAAGTTAAACTATCCAGATACTTGGAGTGTTTTATGTTTGTATATGTTTGTAAGTAGACTATTTGTTTTGCTGTTAAAGCATGTGAAATAGCCAGATAGCTGGGTTTTGCCTGAAGGATAAACTGTTGTCTTCTTGTTGCTGTGGATACAGTTGGAATAAATTTACGTGCTGCTATGCTTAGGCAAAGGGCTAAAATGGTAACTTAAGGAACATAGGAAGTGGCTTGTTTGTTCTGACTGGCAGTGGCTTTCCAGGGATCTCAGGTAGAGGCCTTTCCCATCATATGCTACCTGATTCTTTCAACTGGAGATGCTAGGGATTGAACCTGGGACCTTTTGCATGTAAAACAGGTGCTCTACTGCTGATCTATGAATTCTCCCCAACTTTCACCAGGTTCCTCCTCCTCTCTCGTTCCTTGAGTAATTTCTGGTAGTGTGACATCATAACATGTTCTCTGGAATGCACAGCCCTATAGTTTATTTAAAAGCAGGAGGAGACTAGTGGTAATCTCTAAATCCATGTTCATTGATATTCTGCAAGACTGTGAAAATTGAGGACATATATGATTGCAAAGCACCTTGTGTGTACTATAAGTGCTTTAGAAATTACAATACAACACAGAGTAAAATGGCCTTTTTCTGATTTTGTTGTGTGTTGTGTTGTTGAAAATATTTGTCTGCTTCTCAAAACCTCTGGATTTTCTTCACATCATGTGTAAAATTGTTTCTTTGCAGAATGCTCAGTTCCTGGCAATTTTACAGATACTCATATTACATTAATATCCTCATCCGGCTCTTTGCACTTTAAAATGTGCCCAAATTGGGATGAATGAAAGTTCAACTGTGCATCTCATTGAAAGCAGTGCAGTGGAGGTAGTTAGTGTCCATATGCATTTCCAGTGTGTATCCAATTTACATCTGTGGTTCCTGATCCATCAAGCAATATGTGCATGGTTCCCCATAATTGAATTGGGGCATGAATCTAAACTATTGCTGACCTCAACATTGGTTGGGAGCCATCAAATGAGAGTGCTTCCTACACATTCCCTCAGTGATAAATGGAGCTTGAGCAAAAGCAGAGCATTGGAATGAATGAGCCATTTGTTTCAATGGGGTTTGCATAGGATAAATGCTTGGTGGATTGTGCCCATATTTCACCTCTCTTAATCAGTTAGTCTGTAGTACTTATAAATGGGTTATTGTGTATGCAGTCCTTTGCATTCAGCTGTACTCTGGAAAAATTATAAGTTGAAATGTTATTTTATGGGACCTCGCACATGCCTTTCAACAGTACATTTTAAGGAGTTTGACTTATTGAGATGTTACATAGGGATCTAGTTTTGTGTTCTTTAAACTATGCATGTCCATCTTTGTACCAAAAAGTACCAGTAGTTCTTATATAAGCAGGCCTAGGATGAGCTATGGTGGCATATAACAGACAGTGTCATTGTTGACTTTAAACTTTCTTCCAATCTTTAGCAGAGAGAAGTTTGTGTCGTAAGCTGAATATTTTATTATGTGACTTTGTCTGCTCAGAATTTATTTTGCAGGAAAAGGAAATCTTTTGGGTAGATTTAAAGTATGACTGTTTTCATTGCCATCTTGGCTCCACATGATCCTATGTTGCATGTAAATGCTAAACTTATCTCGTGGTTTATATAATAAGCTATGGCTTTAGCAAGAGAGTCCTACTTTGGATAATAGCAAATACAATACAATAAATGGAAGCCCTTACTTACAAGCCAGCATGCTAATTAGAGCCCAGGCCATTCCCAGGTTCTGAGCCCAAGCCATTCCCCGTGCTGAGCGTAGCTAGGTTGGCTCCCCTTTTTTATTCTGATGGTCCTTTGGCATATCAGCTGGTATGTTGCTGAAGAGACTTTTACTTGGTTGCTGCTGTTTATTTCTCTGTTTTTAATTGTGTTTTAATTAATTTATTTTTATGATGTATTAAGATTTTGTTTTTAATCTGGGTTTTATTACTAGCCACTTTAAGTACTATATTTTTTTGCAGAAAGTTGGAATATAAATTAATTTAAAAATACTAATACAGTAATACCTTGGATTGCAAGTAACTTGGTTTGAGAGCATTTTGCAAGACAAGCAAATTTTTAAATATTTAATTTTTTTTTTACTTGATATACAAGCGACGTCTTGCAATACAAGTACTGTAGTATGGCTTAAATTAAAAATCTCTGTACAAAATTTTTTGGGGGGATTTCGTTTTGATATAAGAGTGTTTTGGATTACAAGCACGTTTCCGGAACGAATTATGCTCTCAATCCAAGGCATGACTGTAAATTGATTATTGTAATCCTGTCTTGCATGAGGAATGCCTGATGTGGTAAGCCAGCTGTTATCAACTAGAATTTTTAAAATTATGAATTCTTATCTTCTCTTCTGGCCTGGTTTCTGTCCTGTGCTCAGTGGTAAAGCACATACTTTGCATGCATAAGGTGCCAAGCGCAGTCCCCAGTACCCTGTCTTTGAAAGGACCTCTGGTAGCAGGGCTGGGAAAGACCTCAGGCTGCCTGAGGTCTTGAAAAGCTGCTGCCACACTAGGCAAGTCTCACTCAGGATGCACCACTGATCTGACTTGGCAGTTGCATTTGTTCATATGTTAAGATGAATGGGAGGCCTTTAAGAAAGATGGGTACTATCAAGCCATCCCATACATATTTTGTTCTCTAGGCTAATAACGTATCATTTATACAGCCAGTTTTCATTTTCAGCAATTAAAGGAACAAAGAAAAAACTATTGGTATGCCAGGGGTATTGAGATTGTTCTGAAAGGGAGCAATTCCAGCTCTTGATCATCAGATAGTCCTTCCTTTTTACAAACAAGCAAACAAACAAAAAACCTCTCTTCAAAAACTCTTCAATGCCAATATTATTAATAGCAGCAACAGGATTTTCACGTTGTGTCCAATCTTGCATGCTGTAATGCACAATTCATAGGAAGTGTCAGTGTGTCCCAAGCTCTTAGTTAACGCAGTGTGAAAAATGTACTGCTTTTCTTCTAGCCCAGTGGCCACCAAACTCTACTGGCATAGAACCCTTTCCATATCAACTAGTCTGCTAAGAAACCCATCAGCATTAGCCACAGAGGATGTAGGGGATTTCAGGGCATGTCCTAAGGGGCGCACTCATTTTCCAGGAGTATGCTGGTCAGGCCAACACACCCTACATGAACGGCATTCGCCCTAGAATAGGGGTGCACAACCTGTGGCCCTGGGGCCACATGTTGCCATTGGATGCTCCCTGTTTAGTCTTGAAGTGGACAGGACCCCATCCATTTTTCCCAGATGATCAGCTGGACTTCAGGAATAAAATGTTCCCTGGTTTCTGAGATCACTCTTTTCCTGCTGCTGGTAGCAGCGGAGGAACAACAATCTCAGTGGTGATCACTGGGGGATGGAAGTGACTTTTACCTATGCACACACAGCGATCCCCATACCTCAGTGGGCAGGGAGGGGAGAAGTGTGTGCATGCACATGTGCAGTCCGCAGCCAACACCAGATGAGGCCTTCAGGGCTGGAAAGGTTGTACACCCCTGCCCCAGAACATGCTCACGACTTCCTTGCAGCCAAGTAATGCAGGGAAGATGGGTAGTGGTGCAAGCATTACTGGTCTCTGTATTGAGGAATCTCAGGGCTCCTTAGAACGCAGTTCGAAGATAATACCGTTCTAACTTAAAGTTTGTAGGTCATGTAGATGAGAGAGCCCTGCAAAACCATTCAAAACCCCTTTATCTTTATGTATTAATCACCAACAGTGTTATAATAATTTTTGTTGCTATTAGTCTGATTACTTCACTTTCAGTTACCTGTTTATGGTAGTTATTGAAACCATCTGTTTGGTAAATAATAACGGGAATTGATCGTTGGATAACCTTTTAATCTTATATTTTGAATTGCTCTGCTGTCAATCTGGCTATGTTTGGATTATTTTTTTAAAGTCCCTTACTAAAATGGTTAAGGGGAAAACTTTGAAAGCACTCTCAGTACATTCAGTTTTTATACGATCTTGAGGAGCTCCAGTTTCCTGCCTGGTGTTGGATTTTCTTCAGCACAGAGGAGCAAAAAGGAATAGAAAGGGGTATGCATACATTGCAAATGAAGGAAGTGGACCTGTGTTGCATCATTTTAAGAACCACAAGAGTTGACAACAGTTGAATTGGAGGAATCTAAAGGCAAATACTGTTCAGAACAGACCTATTAGAAACTAAAGGCAAGTACTGGGGAAAGAACTCCTAAACTTCCCCTAAAGAGCAAGATCTGTTAAAAGGGGGGTCTTTCCCAAACTTATTAAATGCACTTAAGTTGTGAAGATGGCTCTCTGGTAAATGACATTATTGAATGTTTCTTCCTTTATGGTATAGTGAATGAAGCTGTGGTAAAAGTTTAAGAGTGTTGAGTGGATTTGTTTGTGGCTTGGCTTGAGGCCTCTGTCGAAGAAAACAAATGACACAGCAGATACATAACCCCTGACTGCAGAGAACAGGATTAATATATGAATGAGCACCCTAAGCCAAGAAATGCAGTATTAGAGCATCTGAGCTTTTTGTCTGCTGGAACATTATCAGTTTTTTTGTGTGTGGATAGCTTTTGGAAGCTCCTGTGCAAAAACAAAATGTAATTATACAGGGTTTGCTTGAAGAGAAAGGAATACTTTGAGTTGAAAAGGAATTAATGGCTGTGCCTTTTTGTGATTCACTGGTGCTGCATGAAAACCTGGTCCCTCTAGCCTAGCCCCTATCAGTTTACTAGTCTGCATTCAAGTAACCTGTGGGGAGAAAAGTAACTTTACTCTGTTAATGAAATTGACTTAAAGTCAGATAATATATATAATACCAAAAAGTAACCAACGGCCTGTTACGCGCTCAGCTGTCGAGAAGCTCAGTCAGCCTGTGTACTTGGATGGAGACCCTCCTCAGTTCTGCATTGAGAGGGGGGACTCGTAGCTTGTGCTCAATCTAGATCTATAACTTAAAATCCGAGCTCTCGCTCAGAGATCAATGACCTGATAGAGATATATTTATTATATATCAAGTTTACAGAAATATTTTTTTAAAAAATTATATATATAAAACATGTATAAGCCAGAAACATATAGACCTGTAAAATATAGCTTCTCAGGAGCTGAGGATAATCTTGAATGTCTTTTCAGACTGGAGGGCTTTTATCTCTGGGTGAGGTATTGTTAGTGCCAATGTTTTTTGTTTGTAGCTTCCCGAGATAAGGCCTCTCAGCATAGAAGCTTTCCTGCTATTAGGTGGCGAAGCCGGCGAAGCCAAACGTGTTTCGGCCCAAAGGCCTTCTTCAGTGGCAATGTAGTTCCCACTCAATTCCGTTTACAATCTATTGCTCTGTATTCTCAATTCAATGCTGGTCTCATTTGCCAACCTCCTGAGACAATGCTCAATACTCTGTCAGTAATTCATTTATCATCCTTTGGGGGCAGAAAGGTGCGCTGCTGTGCCCTAACAACTAAGTAACTAGACCTGTTAATAAAGAGATACATACGTTGATTTTTATTTAGTTTATTAAATTGATATCTCACCTTTCTGCCAAAAAAGTTGCTCAAGGCAGAATTTATAGTACAAGTACAGAATAAGCTCATCATTTGGCATAGTTTTATTTTATAGGAAAGAGCAAAATAGTTCTTACCCCTTTTTAAACTGTGCTAAATAGTAATATATAGCCTTGAATAACCTTTACTCATCAATTACTTTCACCCATATTACTTGGGATGTAGCCATATATAGGCTATCTGCTGGTCCTCCCCAAAATATATATGATCCCAGTTTCAGAGCTGGAGAACCAAGGCTAAGACTTGGTGACCACATTCGCATGGAAAAATAATCTAGGTTTCATGATGAATGAATCACATACACCAGAATTGTGCAGGATTCTGCAGAATCCTGGTGTAGCATTCCATGCAAACATGGCTATTGTTTTCCCAAGAGCCAGCTAGTGAACTCCTGGATGAACTGATATTTTGACCTAGGCCTCCTGGATCTATATCCATCACCCTCTCCAGTGATTCATACTTTATGAGTGATTTGCACAATTGCCAACTCCAGTAATTGCTTTACTTGGTGCCAGATTGTGACCTTTGGAGGCAAACGGAATAAACAGGTGTGTTCAGTGTTTAGGTAAAGGCAGTGGGGAAATATATTTCAGCCTTTCTTCATTAGGGGAGGTGGGACAGGTTGCCCTATTCTGATAGGATCCTCCGTGACCTTGTTCCCTCTTTCTGTTTTTGCCCTCATTCGGATGTATCTTTGCCTATGTGCTTCTCCCCCCCCAAACCTACCACACTCAGTCTATCTAGAGGTCATCTGCTCCCTTAAACAATTCCACACGTTCTATGTTGACATGTCTTATGCCTGAAATACCTGTGCCACCCACCTCTTTCTCTCTCGCTTCAAGACACAACTCAAAACCCAGCTCTTCTATGAAGTTGTCACTCTTTCCTGAAACTAAGCCTAGGCTACATGTAACTTCATCCATGTGTATTTTCCCACTATTACCCTTGTTTCTGTGATCTTTTTCTTTATTGCCCCCACTAGTGCTTTAGGGAGTAACCAGTGTGGGCTCCAGGTTTTTGAGAGCCCTTGGGCAAGACAGCCTCCATGGGCCAGACTGCCTCCCTGGGCCCCCTCCCTCAGTGAGTCTACCTTCTCACCATCCTTGTCACCAGCTGCTATCACTCCTCACCCTCTTTCTCATTATTGCTTCCGCTTGCTTGCTTGACAGGCAGAGAGCCAGTGAGCAAGGAGGCAGGGGCGCCTTCTGCTCATCCTTCTCACCACTGTCGATGTCTGGGCCAGAGCAAGAGGTAGGTGAATAAACACATTGCAGTGGTGAGGAGCAGCAACTCCAGGGGGCTGTCAATGCGCCCCTGCTGGGGTGTGGGCCCCCAGCACATGCCCAACTATGCCTACCCTTGATGCTGGCCCTGAGAGTAACATAAGCAATGTGTATATTGCCAGTATTTAAAATTATTACACAGTTTATAGGTAACTAGTATATCAGGAATAAGAGTGCCTATTATTCCAAGGAATGCCATAACAAAGCTAGCATTGTTGGGCTGTCTTTTGGAATGGCCTGATCTGGGAAAACACCCCCTCCCCTATCTCTAGTAATCCTGGCCTCCAGTGGCATTCCAAGAGGTGTTCTTGCAAACATTCCTGAATGCTTGGCTATGAGGTCAGAGCCCGTGAAGTCATAATACAAAAGGGAGGAGGGGGAGAGAGCCCACACCCTCTCAGGCTTAACTGTGCATTCCAGTACTGCTAATTAAAGAGCACAAGCTGAGGGAATTTCAGACTGCACCACATGAAGCTTTCCCAAGCCACTCAAGGATCTGATACCCTGGAAGCTGTCCTAGGTATTAACATTGCAAAACCATTGTTGGAAAGATAGAAGCTATATCTCAGGTTTGGGTAGGTAACGTTTAGAGAGCTTCAGCTTTTAAATATACTTTTTTGTCATTTCACATCTGTACATATGGGTCAGATATTGCTTCCACAAAACATAGTCTTGGGGTAGAAATCCTTGGAGGTACCGTAGTAACTTTTCAGTTGAGTCTAGAATAGCCACTTATGCATTGCCAAAAAAGAGGAACTTCATCACCAGAAAAGGAGGACACAGGTTTGCATAAAATTTGCCAATACTAATTTATCTGTATAGATGCAAATTTGGATATTATTACTATACTTTAAATAGAAATATGATGCATCTCACCATAGTGGGAAGAGGACTATGGCTACATGTCCCGTGTGCCTGCTTGGTTTTTTGTCCAGGTGCTGACTGCTGATGGGCAACTTCAAGCCAAGGCCCCTGCTCTCCCTTCTTGGTGTTGTTTATGTTTAAACTGGACTTGGACTGGACTGCCTTTCAAATAGAGGGTTTTCCTCTGTAAACTAGGACACATGTCCTCTCTAGCGGAGCATGGCATAACTCACTTCTGCTCTTTTCATGACACCCTAGCCTCTGTAGTTCGCTACTTTTTTTTAAAGCAGGGAAGTTACCTGAAGGAGCATCTCCTCCCATAATATACCGTACCTACCTGGACTTAAGATCATCTTCTGAGGTCCTTCTCCAGGTGTGAGGCAGGTGCTACAGAGGGAAGCCTTTTCAGTGGTACTACCCCAGTTATAGAATGCTCTCCCCAGGCAAGTTCACCTGGAACCTACGTTGTGTTCCTTTTGGCACCAAGTTAAGACCTCTTTATCCTCCAAAGCTTTTTAATCTTTCAGCTTTAAAGTGTGTTTTTAGAACCTTGCATTGCTTATCCTTTAGTGCTGGTTTTACCTTGAGTTTATTCTTTGGCTGTTCTAATTTGTTTTAGAGTTTACATTATATTACTATATTTATGTATTATTGTTTTAACCTTATTTTGTGAAACACCCAGAGAGCTTCAGCCATTGGGCAGTATAAACATGCTAAAATAAATAGATAAATAAGCATATGCAGAAGTGCCATTTGTCATGTATTTTTGTATGCATGTTGCTTTCTCCAATATTTTCCATAATTAACTGAGGTCACTTTAAAGTACCAAAAGCATGATGCCAACCTTAACATTTGATTTCCTACGTTTACACAGTAGTTTGCTGCCACTTACTCTTGTTTTTGAATGTTGACCACACAATATTGAGAGAGTAGAGGTTTACTTTGCTTCTCAGTGTTCACATATTAAATATTGCTTGCTGCTAATACAAGTTTCTTTCACCAAAAAATCACTTGCTTAATACCTCATTTTGCGTGAAATCTATATTTATTTTTTACTCGTAATGCATTGTTTTTAAATGGACTTCCTGCAGTTTTTCTTAGGAAATGTTCCGTAACTTGAGTTATCCTGCAGTTTACTAATTTGATGCCCCTTTGAAAAGGTAACACAACACACTGAGCTGGCTTAGTTCTAGGGCTAGTTGTTGAGTAATAAGGAAAGTGTTTGCATGCAGGAAGGGTAGGCAGAAGGATTGTGGAAATCCTTAGTACTCTGCTAGCATGAGAGGAAATTCCTTCTGAGGCTAAGGAGATAGGAAGTGGGTTTTTAAAAAATGCCTTCCTTATCATTGTGAAGAAGTTAGCATGTTACGGCATCTGTAAAGCAACATACTTCCTATGGCCCTGATTAGGATGGAATATAGTGTTCAGTGTCGACATTCAGGATATCTAACCTTTTCCATCTCCCATTTAGTGCGGAATGTTCTTGCCAGTTTGTACACCAAAACCGAGGCACCCAGTTCTAGATTTCTGTGATGCTGAAAAAGCAAATGAAACATTTACCACCACACCAGGTGATCTGCTAGAAGGGGACCTATGATTTATTTTGTTAGAGATCTGCATGCTGTGCTGATCTGCATGTTCTGCAAGATCACATAGTAGAGAGGCCTTCCTGGATGGTATCATTCCAGACAACGTGTGGGATTTTTTGGGGAAATTTTCTTACTCCCTCCCCTTTTTTTTAAGCTTCCTGTATGTAGAAGACTAGTGGTTCATGTAGAGGAAGATACGTTGTGCTTAACAGCTGCTTTGCAGTGAAGTAAGATGGCGAGGAAGGGAAGTGAAGCTTTTGTAAGAAAACAAAACAAAAGAGCAAGTGGACAATATGGCTAATAATGCTGTAGAGCTTTTTGGCATATGGCTTTGAGTCTTTTGCTTGTTTTGGATGACTTGGTAAACTAGTCCTTGCATTGTTCAGGCATCTGCATCCTAGAGCACATGTTAACTTTTGTTTGCGTTTATGAAATTGATACGCTGTCATCGTGATGATATGGGTTAATTTGTAAATGGGTTGGGGGGCAGGGAAAAGGGCAGGGAGAATGTGGGGCAATGCATACAGATTCATATATAGGGCTAGATGGTACGTGGATCCTCCTCAAAAGCACTTTCTCCTAATTCAGCAGAATGAATAATTCAATTGCAGTGTTAAAAGTATAGCCACCTTATTCCCACAGATCTAAAAAAAATCGTTTCATTTAAAATGGCTGACAGAATAAAAATGTCTTAACCTGGTACCTGAAGGAAAACAATGTGGGTGCCAGATGAACTTCCCCTGGGGAGGGAATTCCATAACCAGGGCTCTACCAATGGGAAAAAGCCTTCTCATTACCACCTGCTTAATTTCAGATGGCAGTGGCTCTCTGAGAAAGGCCTCAGTAGAAGCTCTTAAGTCCCATGCAGATTGATCTAGGAGAAAGCAGTGTACTTGAAGTACCTGGATCCCAAGTGGTGAAAGGCTTTAAAGGTTAAAACACGGACCTTGAATTGAGCTTAGAAGCAAACCAGCAACCAGTGTAGAACTCTTAAAATTGTCAATACATGTTCCCAGTGAGCCATCCCAGTTAAAATCCTGGTTGCTTTATTTTGAACTGCAGCTTCTGAACTGTATTCGGGGCAGCCCCACAAACAACACATTACAGTAGTCTACCGGGGATGTCACTAGAGAATGAATCAGTGTTGCCAGGCTTTCTCTTGTGCCTCAACTGACAGCTGGATCAAGAGTACTCCCAATTTGAATAGGGTTGCTTAACTTGATAGTAAGGACAAATGGCATCTATTTTGTTTGCTCTAAACATGGCATTAGTTTAAAACAATGCCAGAGAATGCAGGCTGAAGTGTAGAGCAACTGAAGGTTGAAGAACAAGCCCCCACCCCCACAGAGAGAGGCTGAAGCCTCCAAAAGGGATTTGTGAGAGAACCTGAGCCTCTAAATATATGTTTTCTTTTTAGTCCTGCCATTTCCTTGATGGCCATATTCTGCCATTCACATCTGTTAATAGATCTAATACTGCTTATGTTCTTTAGCCAGCCTTGAGTACTGTAAATCTGTTTTGTTTTTACTTCCAATTTCAGAGTCATGTGCCTGCCCTGTCCTCCTGACTGTTCTGTGGTTTATTTTAAAAATATTTTTGGCTTCATCATTTTTGTCCCTTGTTGATTTCTTAGCAGCGAACATTTCATGCTCTGTATGCCAGTCAGTTTCCTACCCCCATAACCACTTCTTGTGGTTAATTTGCTGGAATAATCATTTGAAGGGTTTCAGGGGGTGTTTCAGCTCAAGGGATTTACACTACTGGCATTAGACTAAATGAATTGTGGCTTTTAAGTGACTATGCAATACCAGGGAATAGATCAGGCAGGAAGAAGAAGTGCTTCCTTTTAGTCCCTTCTTCCACAGGGAGAGTGTGTGCTTACCCCACAAAGTGTGTTGTGCTTTTAAAGGCTTTTTTCACTCCTACCTTGGTCACCCTGTGCCCCGTTTTAACCAATGGCCAATTTTCCTTTGTGGTTCACAAGATGGGAGCACATTGAGGGAGTACGTGGTGAGTGCAGGGCCCATTCATTTAATGCCAAACCATGATTTCGAGTTGCATGTGAACAACCCACTGACCTGGTTCATACAGCGTGACAACCCATCGTGGGTAACTAGCCACGGTGGGTTGTCGTGTCGTCCAAACCCAGACTGCTTCCTGCAGGATAGCTTATTTTTTAGCAACAGGTCACCCTGACAAAACATTTTTTTGTCAGTCTTGTGCAAGTGTGCTCTTATGGCTGTCTGATATGGGTGGTCTTGCCTGGTCAATTTCCTTGTAGGATTCAGTTGTCAAAGGGAGTGTGGGGGAGGAGTTGGCAACATACAAGGGAACCACAGTAACCACAGCAGTAAGTACTTTGAAAAAGTGTGTGTGTGGGTTAATATCTCCCCTTTCTGGAGTAGCTGGAGACTCGGGGAAGTGTTGAAAAGGCGGAGAGCACTGATAAGTGTCAGCTGAACACTTAAAATCGAGAGGATTACATTGCTAAGTGGGAGATATTGTCCCCCTTCCCTTTTGGTGCACCTACTTTTGGTGCTTTCCCCCTTTTCTCGGTGCTTTTCAATTGACAACTCAGCAATTGGTTGCTGGCGACTATGTGCAAATTAGCCTGTATGCAATCTCACCGTCACAATTTCCATGTATGTTACCTACTCCACTTCACTGCTCCCTTTGACAACTGAAACATATAAGGAAATTGACCAGGCAAGACTATACATATCAGACAGACATAAGTCTTACGTGCTTGCAAAAGACCAACAAAAAAATAATAATTAAAACAATTACGAACACAATTGTGCAATTTTCTGTGGCTGCCGAGTGCACTGCGGGTTGTTACAACCCGCACTGTGTAGCTTATTCACAGGGTGGTTTAACATGTTGTGTGAACCCGTCCATTGTCTCTAGTATAATCACTGTCCTCAGCTTTCTTTTTCCCTGTTTCATGGAAGCAAAATAAACTTCATTTTGTACATGCTGCCTGAAGAACAGGATTTACAGGGGTGTAGCAGCAGGTAAATTTTGTGTGTGGGGGGCTAGTAACCTCTCCCCTCAAACCCACAACACTACTACTGCATTCCCAGCAGAAAATGCTGCCTTGTGCCATGTTCAAAGAGGCCACACTGTCTCCCTCTGATGTTGGCAGCTCCCCCCCCCCTTTTTTAAAGGCTGTTATTGTGGGAGTATACTAAAGGCTTTTTCAGCTGACTGCCAGAATTGCATTTATGATCACTACTACTGGTGACTGTATTTGTAGAACCCAAAATGAAAAAGATTGTAGCTGTTTACTCCCGAGTACCACAGGAGTCTTGAGATATGGAGGTTTACATGCATGTATCATGAATCTGGCTTTCATTTTCATGGACATCTGAGCACACCAAGCTCTACCCTTCTTACTATTTTGTATACGACTCTCAGTGTATGTTGCACTTTACAGAGTAACATAAGTACAAACGATAGGCCCCTGTCCCAAAGAGCTTGCAATGTAAATTTCAATATTGGGAAGGACCACAAAGGGAAAGGAGGACAGAGAGAGGGGAGGGTAATAAAGGAAGGGTGTAGGTGTTATATGTAAAACTTAGTTTTCAGTTGGGGATGAAGACTAAGAGGCTCCCCTTCACATCTTGCCAGTATTCCTGATTGGGATGCGAGGGAGAGCCTTTTCAGTAGCTGCACCTATTGCCTTCCAAGGGAGGCCTGCCTTGCCCCCTCACTCACGGCTTCCCACCACTCTTCTGTTTTGGCACGTGTTTCTTTTGGCAAACTGCTGCTGATCTAAACTCCCTGATTTTTTGTTTTTACCTGCTGTACCCGATTTCTTATCTGTTCAATTACATATTTGAACTGTTATTGTAGGCCATCTTGCATGTTTTAATAGAAAGGCAGGATATAAATGTGTTAAATAAAATAAATGAGAGGTAGCATCTTATAATAGTTTGGGAGGAAGTTACAGACATAGGGGGCACCAAAGAAGAATGACAGGCATAATCTAAGACAGTAGGAGACTTCAGGGCAGCTGAAGGCAGTGAAGCTGAAGGAGTGGGGTCCATACAAACAGATATAATGTGGAATAAGAGCAGGGAGAAAGATGCAGCAGAGTCTAGGACAGCTTTTGAGTCATGTGCCGGACATCAGCAAGACCCCAAGCTTTGTACAAAATGATGAGGGAGCAGCTTGCTTTTACTTCCCATGAACATCGAAACAAAAGCGAGGGTACAACTAATATGAAACACAGTTGTCAACTTGGGGACGAGAGGAGGGGAAGATGTGTCCAGGGACCGCTTCTACATTCCTTTACCTAGAGCATTCTGTTCTATTATGCTTCAGAGACCGGCTTCTATCCAATGGCAGGGTGGTGCTAGGAGTCCTACAAGGATTATCCAATGCTGCATCGCAGAGGCTTGCGCTGGTGCCAGGACACAGTGTAAACAGCAGGCCCAGGATCTGCGTTCCATAACCTATGTGTCAAGTTCTGAGAAAAGGGTTGAGCAAACAAGTTGCTTTTTTGGTGCACTTCAGAACTTCTCTGCCCCCTTGGAGGAGCTGCTTGTAGGCGATTTAATTGTTCTCTTTGCCTCTGCCACCACCAGCACAAGTAACCACTAAAAACTCAATCAAATGCTGCCTGTTTTCAAGCACCTTTTGGCTTAAGTTGCATGTTTGCAAATAGCCAAAGTTACATTTAGATCACAGATCAGCATGTTCTAAGTTAAAAAATAATCCGTCCCTTACTTGTCGCAATTAAAGCAAGTCAGCCCTGATCACCAAGTGAAGAATACTTGATTAAAATTGCTTCAAGGAAAAGAATCTTGTGGCATAGTTCCCTCTGAAAAGCCTATAGCAGGCCTCTAAATCAAAGCTATTAACTTTTCCTAGCAACCAAGGAGGAGGGACTCCTTTCTAACTCCTGCTCCAAAGGAGCTGAGCTGGGGCACTGTATGGGGGACAATATAATGGGCTAACAAGTCGTGATCTTCAGCAAGGAATTCTACTAGAGCAGAGGTGGGTGTTTGTTCGTTAGCTGTCCAGGGATATCGCTCTGCTGAACCATCTTGAGGGGTTTTTGTTGTTCAGATCTTAAAAGCTTTGATTCTCTAGGCATCACGTGCCAATTTTTTTTAAATTATTATTTTTGCTTCCTTCTAAGGCTGAGTGTTTTGCTCTAGGATGTCGAAACATTTTATAAATACCCAGAATTGTCTGAATTACTCAAATAGCTGAGTCTCTTCTGTGGTGGTGTTGGTAATATCATAAAGGATTCTTTTTTCCTTTCTTAAAATTGCCTTTAGCTGAACACTCAACGTGAAAACAGCAGTCTGTTTTTTAATGTAGCAAGCACTCCGGATATCTTTTAAGTTTCAAAAAAGTCAAGATGTTTTTAATAGAATTAGATTTCCAGTATGTGGCAATTGCCAACTTCACTCTGAGAATATTCCTTTGTTCTTCCTTAGGGTGCAGGGTTTGTGCACAGAAGTTTCTTTACAAGTCATTCCAGAGCAAAAAGCCTATTTATCTTTCCCTTTTTTTTATTTCTCTGTACACAGGTTTAACCCAAAGGCAAACATAGAAACCCATACTGCATCGATGTTTTGGAAAAGATAGTTATTGCAGACAGAGGGGATAAAACGCCGACAGTGAAAGAGAAGATGAGTATGTTAAAACCGAGTGGGCTTAAGGCTCCCACCAAGATCAGCAAGCCTGGAAGTGTGTTACTGAAAACGGCTGCATCTGTTGCTCCTGGTAAGGAAGAGTTTGACATCCTACAAGAAAAGGTGCTGCCTGCATCAGAAACGTGCAGTGTTGGGAGTGCATGCAGCACCTTTGAGAGTGCATTCTGGTGGTGGGCGAAGCCAAAGGGACAGTACTGTGGTTAAAAACAAAAAAACCTTACATAAAATCACACATGATTTTTACATGTTAACAGGATAAAATACAGTACAGCTTAAAAGCAATTATTACTATTATTATTGGGGGGGGGACCTTACATAAAATCACATATGAATCTTACATGTTAACAGGGTAAAATACAGTACAGTTTAAAAGCATTAATTATTGTTGTTGTTGTTATTATTATTATTATTTTAAAAATACTATAATTAAATAAGACTATCTCCAGAACAGTCAACTGCAATCTCAGTAATGAATCTTGCCCAAATTTTAATTGCTGCAAGGGCAAAAAGAGAAACCTTGTGGGCGATCTTAGAGTCAGTGTCAGACAGGAGATAAAAAATCTTTTCTGAAATGGTATTGGAATGTAAATGGGACAAAATAGGTTCCAGAAATTTGGTTCTTGGTTCAGAATACAATGAACAATAGAACAAATAATGAGGCAGATCCTCAATTTCAGAGGCCCCACAAATACACAACCGGAGGGCCAAAGGAGTATGAGAGTATCTGCCATCAATCAAAGCTGTAGGCATGGTTTGAAAGCAAAGGGCTGTGAATGCTTGCCTAAGTTTTGGAACCGTGAGCTTTACAAGATAAACAGCCCTTTGGTGGTCAAATTTATAAAGCCTATACCATTTTTGAAAATTCAGAGTTGTTAATAACCTGTCTGTCTAGTTGGGCATCATGATCAAAAATATATTTGCGAAGTTTCTCTTTTAAATTCATGATAGAAAAATTGTCAAGTGGAGCAGGATACAATTCGAGCAATTTATAATATCTTAGACTCCAGCTTTTGCAGTTTGATAACTGTTCAAAACATAGCTTGGGGAATACCCTAACTGAAGAATCTTTTACCCTCTTCCAGTAATTAAATAAAGTAAAATGAATGCGGGATCTAATGGAAGGAAAGTCTACCTCTGCCTGAACCAGAACTGCAGGAGTGCCAGGTGGAAGTCTTAGTAATTTTTTGAAAAATGTATTCTGAAGGGCCTCCAGTTTAGCCATCTGAGAGTAATCCCATCCCCAGACAGCAGCACCATATAGAATCTGGGCAATGACTTTACTTTGGAATATTTTCAGGGCTGGAACAACCAAGTGTCCCCCTGCAGTGTTATAAAATCTAAGGATTGCTCCAATAGTTCTCAGAGCCTCTGCTCTAGCGGCTTCTGTGTGGGGCTTCCAGGAGAGATTTTCTGCAAAGTAAACGCCTGAGGTATTTCAATTCCCGACATTGCTCAATTTGTTGACCATTGATAGACCATTGAAAATGAGCTCGTCTTTTCCAAAACACCATCACCTTTGTTTTAGTATAATTAATATTTAGTTTTTCTTTAGAACAAAATTCATTGAGCTTAGAAAGCAGCCTTCTCAAACCTATACAGGGTCAGTCACATACCTTAGGAGAGGTATGTCAACCTTTTAGAATGTGGAAAAAACTGCATAAAACCAAGGAAACCACCAAAAATGTAAGCGGTCAGAGGAAAAGTGGTGTACCCAGGGAAAGGGGGCACGGCCATCTGGGAACCCTGAAGGGCTGGATTGGGAGCCCAGGGGCTGGATTTGGCTCCTGGGCCTGAAGTTCGGCACCCCTGAGTTACACCATTTGTTTGCTTTCTTTTTTGGAACAAGAAAAGCTGATATTGGCTGTCTTGTTTGACATATGTACAACTGCAGAATAAATATATTTGTGTCTCCTTCTGCATTTGGTTCCAGCCCCATCAGAAAAGACAGCAGCCAGTGAGAAGACATCGACTGCACCCACCTCAGAAGCACAGGATGAGTTTGTTGATGACTTCAGAGTCGGGGAGCGTGTTTGGGTCAATGGGAATAAGCCCGGCTTTATCCAGTTCCTGGGAGAAACACAGTTTGCTCCGGGACAGTGGGCAGGAATTGTTTTGGATGAGCCCATTGGCAAGAACGATGGCTCTGTGGCTGGAGTTCGATATTTCCAGTGTGAACCCTTAAGGGGAATCTTTACAAGACCCTCCAAGCTAACACGGAAAGTGGTGGCAGAGGATGAATCCAATGGTACCCAGGCCTCTTCCGCTTCTCGAGCAACTTCGCCAACGTCTGTGTCGGCTGCTAGCCTTGTGTCTTCGCCTTCTGCAGCAGCGCACCTGCCTCCTACGGGTATTCCTCACAAATCATCTCCTCCTGCTGCAAAGGAACACTCTGTTTCGCAAGTTAGCAATCTTTCCAAAACGGAGAGTGAGTCGATATCAAACCTTTCTGAAGCCGGCTCTGTAAAGAAAGGAGAAAGAGAACTCAAAATGGGGGACAGGGTTTTGGTAAGTTTTTGATTTCTCTAACCAAGAAACTATACTAGTAAACAGCACGGCTTAAGAGGCCTCACTTCAGAATAAGATAACTGAACCTCTGATAATGCCTACTTCCATGTCAACCTGTCCATATACTATGATAATCTCTGGAGGCCTTTCTCCACATGCTCCTACCATCAGGGGTGAAACAGGTGCCGCTATGGAAGAGGGCCTTCTCATTGGTGGCCCCTGTGGAGGAGGGTCTTCTCAGTGGTGGTGGTCTGATTATGAAATTCTCTTCTCCGAGAGGCTCACCTACCTGGTACTGACTTTGTCATTTAGGTTTCATGCAAGATCATTTTATTTTCCCAGCCATAAGAGATTTTTATTGCTGCAATTTTATTATCTGTTCTATCTGTATTTTTAATGTAATGCTATGTTCTGTTTTATTCTCTTACTAGCTGCCCTGAGATTTAAAAAAAAATATTCTTTGATTTGTACCCTGCCTTTCTACCAAAAAATGGCACTTAAGGTAGCATATAAATTCATCAAATTAATCACAGCAATAATAAAAGTCCATATTCACTACACTGTAAGGTGATATGATAGCTGAGGTATACTGTTTTCTGAAATAAAACAGTAGCCATGCTTCACTTTCACTCCCCAAAATATATGCCGTCAGAGTGTGCTTAAGAGTTTCTGCATGAATCATTGATCAGGGTGTTCCTTCTGATTGGAAGGTGGCAAGCCAAGAGCAGTGGACCGATGCAGTGAGATAACAGGCAGCCTGCCCACAGGACAGGTAATTCGGCTGTGTCTCTGGGTCAGGAGGGATTGCACAATCCACTTACACCTGAATGCAGACATGGCAGGATCACCAGAACCTCCTGGAAAGGCTGATTGGAAGGAAGCCAGATCCTGCATGGCTACAGCAGGCAGCCTCCTCTGTGGGTGGATACATTGGGCTTATAAGGACCTTTAATAGTTTAGTCAACTTATTTCTAGCAGCAGAAAGTTTGGGAATTGATGTCATAGTGGCTGCCCAGCACTCTTGCATCCTCTGTTTTAGAGACTGCTTTTCACATCATGCAGATAGGAAATAGGATTTGAATTCTGTGGCTAAGTTGTTCTGGGATTGTAATCATATACCAGAGAAGTCTCTTGAATTAAATCAAACTTAGAAGAACCAGAAGTCTAAAGGACCAAATAGTTTAAACACTCACCAAAGCTGTATCGTCCATCCATAGATGAACCTCCTGGAAGTTAAAGGCTTCCTCCCTCCCTCAACTTTCATTCCTTATCCAGTGGCCCAGACTTTCTGGAAGTGGTTTTGCTGTTCAGGCTTGTGGGCAATTTAGACCAGTAGGCATTGGCAGTTGCTAGGGAGGACCAGACCGTCACCTGCTGTTATGAGCCTGAATGTTCTTCTGCAAGGCAGCATAAATGCCGTCGGGCCTGTCCAGTTCAAAGAGAGAAGCTCATTATGTTATGCATGCTGACAGCAGGAGCATTACACAAACTCTTTTGCAGAATTTATTGTTACTTATTTGGACAAGTTAAGTGACTCCATTTGCCCACTTGTCAGAGCTCTGTAGGCCTGGCAATTTTCCTCCTCTTGGACTTAGCTTAACCTCAAAGACCTGTTAGATGCAAGCTGATGTGCTCCAGTTTTGACTGTGCTGTCAACAGCAAGAACCGTCTGGAAAGCCTTTCAGGGCCTGTCATTTGTGAGTCACTTTTGCAATCATGTTCATAATGGCCTTGCCCTGCCAAAGACAGTAAGCAATCCAGAACTTAAATGTGGCCTTTCCCTGTATAGGTTTCCCATGATGGCACCAAATTTCAGAATGCAGTAGGGTAGGTTTGAAACAAGAATTTCATCACATGTGCACACACTTGTATGCACACATAACCCGACCAAGTAAAAAAAAAGCTGATGCTTCCTTGTGAGGTCATGATGTCACCACATTGTGTGTTCCCCCGTGCCATACCATTGTCTGCTGCTGGCAGGAAGCCTGCAGTGTGGCAACATCACAAAATTGGACAAGTGATCCTAAATGTTGCAGGGGAGAGGGAGATAACTTGAGATGAGGATGCCATTGGCAGCATCCCCATGTCATGTGGAACATGGCATCTCAGCCATGGATCGTATAATGTTCCTGTCCCTGTCCCTCAGTGGACAGCCCAGCTCAGGCTGCCAACTCTTCTACATTAGAGCACCCATATAGTTCCTTCTAGACATGTGGCTTGCCAAATCCACCACTTGTGCTGAACAGTGGCAAGTGGTCAAGGGAGGATAGGAAACTTTTTTTTTATTGATTGTGAGGCTGAGCTGGAGCCTGTGAACAGCTCAGTGCAGAGCACCCTTTTATATTCACTCCATTTGGGAGGGTGTAACAACCATGTTAATTAATCTATATGAGCTAATCTATTAGATGAGGTTTTTGGTGTACTGAAGGCAGATTGAGCCCCTCAATGACATTTGGGGTACATTCCCAATTCAGTTCTGTTGATCACAAGTAGATAGTAGCTAAAAGTGTTTTCCTGCTCTCGATAGGCTGGTGCTCGGGGCTGAAAACAACAGAATGAAATTTAATAGGGATAAATGCCAAGTGCTGCACCTAGGAAAAAGAAACCAAATGCACAGTTACAGGATGGGGGGCACTTGGCTCAACAGTACTACAAGTGAGAAGGATCTTGGAATTGTCGTAGATCACAAGCTGAATATGAGCCAGCAATGTGATATGGCTGCAAAAAAAGCAAATGCTATTTTGGGCTGCATTAATAGAAATATAGCTTCTAAGTCGCGTGAAGTACTAGTTCCCCTCTACTCAGCACTGGTTAGGCCTCATCTGGAGTATTGCGTCCAGTTCTGGGCACCACACTTTAAGAAGGATGTAGACAAACTGGAAAGGGTTCAGAGGAGGACATCAAAGATTATTAGGGGACTGGAAACAAAGCCCTATGAGGAGAGACTGAGAAAACTGGGCATGTTTAGCCTTCAGAAGAGAAGAGTGAGTGGAGATATGATAGCGATCTTCAAGTACTTGAAAGGGTGTCACACAGAGGAGGGCCAGGATCTCTTCTCGATCATCCCAGATTGCAGAACATGGAATAATGGGCTCAAGTTACAGGAAGCCAGATTCCACCTGGACATCAGGAAAAATTTCTTGACTGTTAGAGCAGTGCTTCTCAAATAGTGGGGCGGGCCCCCCAGGGGGGGCGCGAGGCTCCGTAAAGGGGGGCTCGTTTGACCTCAGTTAAAAGTTTTTTTTAATATTGTGTTCCTTTAAATCCTGTGCTCCTTTAAATCTTTCTGCTACAGTTAATAAAGCTATTCTTTGTTGTAAATTGATCCACATTTCTTTCTTTTTTTTTCTTATACGTTAATAAGGATACAGTGTTATGCAGAGGTGTACTTATAACAATTTTATAGACAAATGATACTATTTACAGTCGCGCGGGGGGCGCGAAATGTTTTCTTCTTCCTAGGGGGGGCATGACAGAAAATAATTGAGAAGCACTGTGTTAGAGCAATATACCAATGGAACCAACTACCTATGGAGGTTGTGGGCTCTCCAACACTGGGTGCAGCTTGACAGCCATCTGTCAGGGATGCTTTGACTTGGATTCCTGCATAGAGCAGGGGGTTGGACTCGATGGCCTTATAGGCCCCTTCCAACTCTACTATTCTATGATTCTATGATTCTCTCAGTCTCCTGATACAATGAACATTGAGCAAGGAGCCCTGTGGGTTGTTCTTCAAATTCAGTTCCCATTAGGGAGGAGAGTGGTGATGGATGTGAGCCTAAGTATTTCTGGCTCTCCTTCAGAGTCTGTGCTTGTCAAAGGAAGAGGACACTGCTGCCTCAATTTGGTGAATGCAGTTAAGCTCTTCTAACTTGTTTTCTTGACTATAGAAGCACAGCTCACCTGAGAGGACCTTTCCTTAAAAAGGTCACATTGAACATGGTGTAATAGGAGTTCTCTTAAAATGATCCAAGTGTACCAAGGGTGAAGACGTTTCCCCAGACTTCATGCTTGTCGCTTTTTTAAAGTCTGTAGAGAATGTTGTCCCTAAAGGCTCTTCATGTAAAAGGTTCCATGAATATTGTAAGAGACAGTGTTGCTTCAGGGCATGTGAAGTTCCAGCCAAGTGGTATTCTCCTAGAAGATATGAAGCACTGGAACACCAGAGATACGTCTGTTTCTGCATCCGGCACCTTAGAAGCGAATGGGCATCTAGCTAGTACTTCATGTGAGATTTCCAAATGGAAAATTCTCAATCATTTGCCCTTCATGCCATTGTATCAAAAACACTTCAGAGTCTTAGAGAAGAAGAGCACTGACTGCACTTAAGAGACAAAGGGTGATAAAGCCAAGTGTGCAGTTATTCACAGGCATTTGACTCCTACGGTATTTTTGTGCAAACCAACTAAGAATTCTTTATTATTATTTTAAAAAGAAATCTTAGCCCTTATGGTGCAGGTATAAATTAAATGTGGCATTAAAAGACAGAAATAAGGAGGCAAGTAAAAGATTTAAGTAAGGCAAGTAAAATTGTGATTGGCAGAACACTGAAAGGCAATCTGTCAAGCTCATATAACACTATTATGCAAAGACTGAATCAAGGACTGCCACATTAAACTACAACCACTGTATTGTTGCATCTAATTGCTCCAGACCATAGTGCATTCCTGCCTTATGGTCTTATTGCAGAAATGGATGCATTTTTGTATCACAGTTGCAGGGGGGCAGTGGGGAAGTGCACAGTCAAATCTGTTTGTGGCTGGTTGGATTTGGATTGTGGAGTTTCTAAAGGGTTTAAGACTGTGTTTTGTATGGCTCTGATGTAGCTTGACAAAATCTCCCACTTCTACAGATGAGTTCTAAAGCTGCAACTCCGGAGTCTAGCCAGATGTTCACAAATATTGCAAAGCAGATTTGCATGCCAGTGGAGGCTTTGCAGGAGGCAGCTCTCTGTTTTTGTGAATTTCCCTCTGTGACTTGTTTTAGTTCATCTCTCATTTTTAACAGTCTTCATCTCAGCATATATAAGGCAAAGTCTTAACTTTAAGAGACAGCTTTAAGATTTAACTTTGCAGCAAAAAGGTGACTGAGGTACAGATTAAAATATAATGGCGATTTAGACAGATATGACAATTAGTAGCTAAATAGAGGAAATATCTGTAGGAACAAAGGAAACTGCCTATACTGAGTCAGGTCATTGGTCCATCTAGCCCAGTATTGCTGACACTGTTGTCTGGCAATGGCTCTCCAGGGTTTCAGGCAGGATTCTTTCCTAACCCTACCTGGAGATGCCAGGGATTGAACCTGAGACCTTCTGCATGGAAAGGAGTTACTCTACCACTGAGTATTATATCACATCAATACTACAAATCTGCAGATAAGAATAGAGAAAAATTAGTTGGTAAGGGAATAATGTTGGATGGTGGCATTTTGCTCTGTGTGGCATTTAACTCTGGTGGTTTCAACCTCTGTTTCTGTGTGTGCGACCGTATACACACCCATGCACCAGTTCAATCCATTTTGTGCTTTAGACAAAAGTAGGCTCTTACCTATGAAATGTGTTATGCCCCAATAAACCCGTGGTGGTTTTTGTTGTTGTTGTTGTTTTGTTTACTAAGGTGCCATAATAAGATCCTGTGCCTTTTCCTGTAAATCTAGAGTTTAAACCGAATAGATGCACCAGATTTTTTAAAATTTCCACACTAATCTCTATAGCCAAGCCTCCTCCACAGTCCTAGAGGTAAAACAGTCTGAAATTTTGCCAATATGGCCATGTAACACCAGAAAGCACAAGTGTTGGTGGGGAACCAATACAGGTGCACAGAAAAAATAATTATTGATTGCAAGGTCAGTAAATTGCACACATAGATTTGTTCAGCCACCCATTTTTTAATGCCCTTTTTCAAAGGTTGCCATTTATAAAAGCAGAAATACAGTTATTCTGTGATTTTGTACATGATGAGTAGCAATGTCACTGATTAAATCAAAGCTTCTATGTTCACCTTAATGAAGGGGCTATTTGGTAGTTGATATGGGGACTATCCTATTTTATCCTTGTTATAATCTTTTAGGGTAGGTTAGTCTAAGAGAAAATCACTAGCCTAAGCTTACCCAATGAACTTCGTGGCTCAGTGGGGATTTGAATCCAAGTCCAATCCCATTATCTACTACATTACACCGGCTGTTCACAGTGTGGAGATAAGTCTAGGGCTAAACAGATGAAGAGTCTGATGGGCCCATCTCAGCATACAACCTAGAGAGACAGTGTGGTGTAGTGGTTAGCGTGTTGGACTGAGACTCTGAAGATCCGAGTTCTAGTCCCCACTCGGCCATGAAGCTGACTGGGTGACTTTGGGCCAGTCACTGACACTCAGCCTGGCCTACCTCACAACGTTGTTGTGAGGATGAAGTGGAGAGGAGGAGGATCATGTAAGCCGCCTTGGGTTCCATGCAAGAGGGAAAAGGGTGGGATATAAATTTAATAAAATAATTCTTTTTTAAAGCTGTTGGGACACTTTTCTATATGCAAAATGCTGTCCTCGGGATCATTGTCCCTTCCCCTTTTGGGAATGAACCTGGTGCTGCAGGAGTAGTATGCTGAAGATGCCTGTTTATATGGCTGGGCTCGTTTTGCACCATCTGCTCTTGTCAGGAAGCTTTCTATGTGTTCGCTTGTAAAAAGAAAAAAAGGGGAGATAAACATCTTCCTTAACTCCTCATTGTTGAAAATCTGTTCCTTTTTAGATTGACAACTGATGTTTAATCATGATGTTATTCATACTTGTGATTTAAAAATCCAACTGGGTACCAAACTAAATGCTTTCTCTCCCCCCCCCCCCCCCCCAGGTCTGGGGTCTGCAGGCAGGGAGTCCTAATGATCTCCAGATCAGCTGCTTTGGCTCATTACTATTTTACATCATCCCTCCTGAATTATATGAGGTTGTCATACTCTGCTAAAAAAAGCTTTGGCAGATCTTCCCTCTGCTCTTCAATTTTTTAGCACTCTGCCTCAGTATGAGTGAAGGTCACTAGTGCAGCTATTTTAATCAGACTGCAACACTGCCCTTGTTTTGGTAAACTTGTCAAGTGGACTTTTAAAAAAGGAGGGCAAAAAGAGAACCACCATTTTGGGCTGTGTGTTCTGGAGCTTTCCCATGTAGTAAAATTGTAATAGGGTGGCATGTCAACCAACTATACTATTCCCAAGCCAAATGCTATCAATAAATAAATTTATCTGCTAAGGCTATTGAAACTGATTTGACTCTTTCTAGAATAGTTCCTACTATAGTAATGGCCAACCTTTTGGGCAAATCTGTCATAAGAGTCCCAGTGTATTACTCTAGTGCACGCTGCGGTATGTATGCAGCCTGCTGGCATTTGGGTGGTTTTGGTTCTGGCTCATTTTACTAGGGAATAGAGGTTATGGCAGCCTTCTCCAATCTGGTGTCCTCCAGATGTGTTGGACATGCTGGCTGGGCATGATGGGAGTTGCAGCCCAACACATCTGGGGGGCACCAGGTTGGGAAAGGCTGCCTCATGGGCTTCTTTTTTCCTTGGCACATGGTTCAGATTCCCATCATGCACAATTTTAATTATTTTTAGGGTGGAGCATACACACAGCTCATTATGTTTCTTCAGTTAATGGAAGTGGCATTCAGGCTTTCAAAATGAATGCTAACAGATCAGGCTTGCCTGAAGAGTTTTCTCAGAGAGGAATAACTTTACTGGCCTGTTGAGTGTGTACATGATGTCATGTGGGAACAAGCTCCACCTCAACATCCTGCCTGTATGAGGGGGGCAGGTTGATTCTGTTTTAGGGTGCAATCCTATGCATGTTTAGACAGTGCTGGCTGGGGCATGCTGGGAATTATAGGACTTTTTTCTGTCTAAGCATACATAGGATTGTGCCCGTATCCTTTTAACAGTCGAAAAACCCATAATCACTAAATGTTCTTTAGAATATCATCTTTGAGCTGCTGTAGTACTTACATTATTAACATAAATACTAGAGCAGCCCAAAAGAGGTGATATTCTAGTCTAAAGCATTTAGTTTCTGTCTTGAGTAAACAGATAAATAATTTTCAGATTCATTACCGGAATCAAGTTGTATTTATAGCTTAATACTATGAACACAGAAAGCTCCTGACAGCTTACTCTAGTACCCGCATTTCAAAAATTAAAATGTAATTATTTTTATTTTTGTATAACTTTATTAAAGACTGTTTGTATTATAAATGTTTCTGTTGGCTTTGGTGGTTTGCTCTTCAAGTTTCCTGTCTGGGTTAAAGGGTGTGTTTCCGATCTAGTGTGCTTGTTGGCAATTGTTACAGGTAACTTCATTGGCCAAAAAAAATAAATTGCCCAAAATAACTCACCTTACTGAATGCAAGAGACTTCCTGAGGAACTAGTTACTATTTTCAATTTGTTATGTGTGAGAACTGCAGTTCTTTCCAATTTGTTGTGCATGCATCCACAGTGGTGCAGTCTAGCATGGCTTGTACGGTACTAACTATAATTTAGAACCGAAACCATGCTTTGAGCTTCCAAACCTTCAGGCACACGGTTTGAGGTGACTTGTCTGCTTTCAGTTTTCATCTATACAGCAGCTTCATTTCTGTGGTACAGCGGCCTCCAGAGGCCAAAGTTTGACAGTAGCAATGGTTTATCAATGTATACATAATGCCAAAGCTTAGCTTAGTACAAAACCATACTTGGCAAACCCACCTCAAGCCATGGTTTCTGATTCTGGTTTGCCAGTGTGGGCAACATACCAACCATGGTTAAGCTTTCTTAAACATGATTTGGTATGGTGTTTTGAATTGAGCTGGTGACAGGCTTCTGTCATGCTGCCCTCTCATGCTTGCCTAATCTGTTGTCAAAGTCAGAAAGAGACATCTTTGAGAAGCCATGGGAACTTGCTCTTGGCAATAGCCATATTGCTTGAAAGAAGAGATTCCCTCCAAAAAGTTCTGCATCTTTAATTTTCTACCAAATAGTCCCGTATCTTTGGGGAGTATCCAAGCCTACTCATGAATCAGCAGGAGCCACTATTCGTGCAACAGGAAGCTAGCTGTTCTGAAAGCAACCTGAAATGTACACAGACGTTCTTTTCTGAAATAGGGCAGGTCAACGTAGCTTGCAGAAGGAAGCTCCGCTGACCTGCCCGATCTGGAAACAAGCATTTTTGCTTGTTTCCAAGGTTACTTTTAGAAGCACTAACTTTCTGTTGTGTGAGCAGTGGGTCCTGCTTGTGCAACAAGTCGAGCAGCACTGGAGCAGCAGAATTGAATACTGCCCTTTATCTTTATCTTTGAAATGAATTCCCTATTTCTTAACAATCACAGTGTATGCATTGGATAACATTATAGTGCGTAATAGAATACCAGGTAAAAAATGGCTAAATTCTATAGAAGAAGCAGAAGAATATGTTTATTGCTCAATCTAAAGATCATTGCACTACAATATTAAAATACACATAAAGTTAAAACAGAAAAACTATAAAATACATATTAAACCTTTAAAAATAGGATAAAAGGACAACAATAAAATGGCATATAGGAACCCTTAGCATCAAGTCAATCACCTTACATTAATGTCTCTGAATCTTTATGGCACTCCACAGCAAGGGTATCCAAATAATTTGCTCTACATTTGATAGCTTTAACGGCAAATACCGCAACCCTGTATCACATGTGGGTTGGATGAATGTAATAAATACTCAGTTTCTCCTTTATACCCCTGTATTTCACTTTCTTTAAGAGAGGCTCTAAATATCTTTCTCTTATATCTCTATATAATTGACACTCAAGTACATAATGAGCCAGATTCTCAAGGGCTGGTTCTCCGCAAACACACAACCTATCTTCAGCTAAATTCTATATTAGATACTTGTTAATTGCTGTAAACCGCCCAGAGAGCTTCAGCTATTGGGCGGTATAAAAATGAAATAAATAAATAATACCTGAAAAGCCAAGCGATACATTATTAGAGTGTGCAAAGTAGTTTTGCTTCTAATCTAGTCTTGTGTCTCATGTTTTGTTTTTTTAAAGCAATTTTTTTCTTCTTTCTCCTTGAATCAGGTTGGTGGTACGAAAGCTGGCGTAGTCCGCTTCCTGGGGGAGACTGACTTCGCCAAGGGAGAATGGTGTGGTGTTGAATTAGACGAACCCCTGGGGAAGAATGATGGTGCAGTGGCTGGAACAAGGTTAGTTCAAATCCAGAAAGCCAGCTAAGTGCCTGGGAGTGCTTATCTTGATGAAGCTTGGATGCACTTAAAAGTAATGATCCCTGTGCATTCACATGAGGGTTTTGCACCTGTGCTGAGCTAGCTCCAGAGTGTTCTAGAACAAGGATGAGATGAAGGCAGAGCTCCAGATGTTTTGGACTTCAGCTCCCAGGATTCTTGACCATTGTCCACGCTGGCAAGGGCTTCTGGGAATTGAAGTCCCAAGCATCTGGAGATCTAGGTACCTTCTGCCCGCCCATTCTAGAATCTCAGCCAGGGTGCTGACTTGCTCTCCATTCTTCTCGAGAGGAAACATTATTTAAAAAAATCCAACTGCATGTGTCTCAAGGTGTGCATCAAGACCAGTTGAAGCCCCCAGCTGCATACAGTCTGGCTGAAGACCTAGCCATACTTACCTGGGAGTAAGCCCCAATTGAAGTCTATGTCACTTAACTCTAGCATAAGCAGGCATAGGGTCAGGCAGCATGTCAGAGGCTAAAACAGTAAAACTGGTACCTGGCCCCAATTCCTAATGTTTAGGTAATATTGGAAAGAGTGTAGTTAACAGGATTTTCACAAGGCTTCTTATTTTATTCCATGATGCAGCCTCGCCACATGTCTGCCGCATCTGGGCCAACTTCCCTGAGTGGAAGCATTCCACACTTTCTTCCCGCTCGCATTTATGACTTTATCAGTGTATTTCTGTGTTGAGGCTACTGAGCAGCAGAAATCTTTCAGCTTCTCTTCAAAAATCCAGTCTTAAAACCACATAATCCAAAAAACATGCCTCATGCATGCAGCTCAGAAAACTCACTTAAATGTGTTTTTTAAATGGAAGTGTCCTTGGGGTTATGGGGTGTGAATGAAGGAGCAATGCAGACTCTTTACTGAATGCCTTGGGAAATGCTGAACAGTGAACATTGGGGTGATGTTAATTTGCAAGCACTCCTGCTAAGTATTGCAATGTGCAGTCAGTAATATTCATAGGAGGAGCTCGTTATCAGCAGAATAAAAGAAAACATTAGCTTCTACAAGCCTTAAGGGAGTGATTTCATTTCTTCATATACTGGGGTAGCCCTATTGACTTTATGGCAGTTACACTTGTGTGAGTGGTCATTGAATTGTTTCTAACACAAAGTATTTATGACTAGTGCTGGTTTATATGTGTGTACACACAATTCATTTTTAATATATTTGAATAGAACTGTGCATAAGCAAATATGTTTTTCGGTGGAGTATGTCTTCATTTCTGGGTGTTCTCTTCTCTCTGTCCCTCCCACCACCCAGGTACTTTCAGTGTCAGCCCAAATATGGCCTGTTTGCCCCTGTCCATAAAGTTACCAAGATTGGTTTCCCATCGACTACACCAGCAAAAGCCAAGACAACAGTCAGGAAAGTCATCCCAACACCCACAAGCTTGAAACGCAGCCCAAGCGCCTCCTCTCTCAGCTCACTGAGTTCAGTGGCATCATCAGTAAGCAGCAAGCCAAGCCGTACAGGACTAGTAAGCTTCTTTTCTTACTGCATGCTTTACATCCCCTGAGCAGAAATTGGCACTGCCTGTGGCCCATGGCCGGCTTTTGTAAAACAGAGGATAGCACAGATTTTGGGAAAGGAACAGACCATTTTCCATTGTCCGTTTTCTCCTAATATTTTTGTTCGCTGAAAGCATGCATGAAAAAAATCTTAGCTAGCCCTGGGGAATAGAAAAGTTAGTTTATTTTTAAGCGTGTGTATTTAACATTTAACTCAAGCTAACAACTGCCGCTTAAAATAAGAGAGAGGTGTATGCTTCAAAGTGAATAGGCTCTGAATTACCTGCATGGGATCATATTTTTCCCCAGAATGCATTTTGTATTAAAATTGGACTGCAAGCTTAAAGGCATCGCCTTGGAAATAACTCCCCCTGAAGCTTCCAAGTCACAGGCTGCAATCCTAAACACACTTACCAGGCAGTAAGCCCCATTGAATACAGTGGAACTTATGTCTAAGTAAACATGCATAGGATTGCACAGTTCTGGCCCTCATTAGTTTAAAAAGAAATTCTTCTGCATGTGAATGGCAGGTGTCTTTTTTAAATGTTTGTATTTGCACACTTGTTTTGAGCATTGGCCGATTCGAAAGTATTTCCCCCCTCTTCACCCCAATCATCATGGCTGTGTATAATTGGCCAATATAAATGAATGTACTGTCTAAATCTCAGTATTCTTGTGGTTATAAAGCCTCTTTCTTTTATTTCAAGTTAACCTTAACCATTTTATCTTGTAAGAATGTAAAAGTATAGAGTTGATATTATTTTAACATCTTGCTCACTGTAGATTAAATGCTTAAGATTAACATTTAATTTAAACTTTTCATATCCTAATCTTGGGTCACCCGCAGCAAATGGAAATTTGCAATTCTTCCCTATAGAGTGTGATGGATAAAGATTGGGCCAGACATCATAGGAGATTTCAGAGTTTTTAAATAGATCATTGTTACCAAGGCTGCTTCTAGACGGGTGGCTTCTAGCACTACCCAATCACTGCTTTTCGGTTGTACGGTAAATTAGAAATGGAATTGCAGTTGAATTTCCGCACTATCGGGAGTATTGTACTTTATATGCACATCCTGCTATCTTCTGTCCACACCACTAGGTGTGACATAACTACTGTGGGTGGGACCATTTGAAGCTCAGTACCCATTCATTATAATGTTTGGAGTGGCTGCCATATTATGATCTTGTTTTTGTTTTTTAATTGACTTTTTAATTACCGCTAAAGCATTTCTCCAGCTATTCTTTTTCATGAAAGAGATGTATAACACCATAATGCTATAATGTTGATTTTTTAAAAGAACGGTGTGTTAATGCTATAACATGATAATATAATAATGCTAATTTGTGAAAATGATTTTTTAAAAAACACATTCCAGACTGCCATTATTGATTACCAGAAAGGGGTTTTCTTTTGAACTTTTATTAACATTATAATTAAAATTCTAGCATTATGGTATTATAGTGCTATACCTCTCTTTTTAAAAAAAAAAACCAAAAATGTAGCTGGAAAACATTTTCATGATAATTAAGACTGATTAAAAAAAACTGAGGTAATGGCAAACCATTTTTTGCTGCATGTGATCCCAGGTTGACTTGAATACGTGAGCAAATTCTTTGGCTTAACAGAAGGACGTTTTTTATATTTAGCCAGCGCCCATGTCAGAGAATGCTTAGCAGCTTAACAAGCTAATCTGATGTTGAGGCTCCCACCTTAGGTTGAGGCTCCCATCTTTGTTTCTCTTTGAACCCTTCTGTTTCCTACCTTCTGATTGCTGCATTAAGAGTCTTGCTATGCAGGTACGTTCACTTCCTTTCTTGAACTACTAAAGCGAAAAATTGAATAGGAAAGCAAATACCAGCTTTTTCAGTCTCACCTCCACCCATGCCTATGATACATGGAGTAGACACACCCTGTGCCAAATCTCCTGCTGTGGTCATGACCCCTGAGGAAGAGCCCGGATGGTGCTATAGTAATCCCATGTAGCTGAGTGGTACAAACTGCATGCATGCCTCTCTTCCCTTCTTGCCTTCGTGTGGCTGTCATGACATCAGTAGCAGAAGACCTTGTGCCAACATGGCTTTTCCCTCTCTCCACTCCTTCAGCCTCTACCCCAGTAGTAAAACAGCACACTCACACTGCACATATTTGTTACGCTTACACAGAACAGGGCACTGATACCAGCTTGCACATTGAGCGCAGGGGAACCTCAATTTGACATTGTCCGCACCTAATGGGGAGTTGCAGCTAGTTAGGGCTGCCTAATGAGTTTAAATGTATGGTATACATACAGTCATGCCCTGGATTGAGAGCATAATTCATTCTGGAAACGTGCTTGTAATCCAAAACACTCTTATATCAAAACGAAATCCCCCCAAAAAAATTTGTACAGAGATTTTTAATTTAAACCGTACTACAGTACTTGTATTGCAAGACGTCGCTTGTATATCAAGTAAAAAAAATATTAAATATTTAAAAATTTGCTTGTCTTGCAAAATGCTCTCAAACCAAGTTACTTGCAATCCAAGGTGTTACTGTATTTTCATTTTTAGTTCACTTAAACAGAGGTGGACAACATGTGACCCTCCAGATGATTTTGGTCTACAACTCCCAGGAACTCTAGCCAGCACAGACAATGATGATGGCTCATGGGAGTTGTAGGCCAAAATATCTGCAGGGCCACGGTTGCGCACCCCTAACATAAAACCATTTTAAGAATATATCTGAAACAAGTAGCCATAAGCGAGTTTCCACTCTGAATTTGCCATATATTCTATATGCACTTGTTTGATACAGCCAAGACCCACTGGTTAGAAGGTGATTTCTAGCCTGATTCTTTGTCTTTCCAGCACCCCACTCCAACTGCTATCTGCACAGCATTTGAGATTCATGGTCTGCAATATGGAAACAGGAGGCAGCCATGTCATCCCAAACGTCCCTGCCCTGCTGCAAACTTCTTTGTTCCTCATATTTATAATTACCTACCAAAGCACATATCAAGAGGAAGGGGAGCGGCCTGTATAGACGTGGAGTTAGGACTGCTGCTTAACTGTCCACTTCTTTGATCAGACAAGAGGGGTACACAGTGGAGAGTACACAATATCTACCCAGTCATTGGAGACTGAATCAGTCCATTTGCATTGTGGTGGCCTTGTTCAGCACATGTGCACATGGCTGGATCCTGGGAGCTGTTGTGAGCTAAGAGAGATGCTCATGCAATGCTTCCCTTCACCTCCCCTGTGCCATTTAGCCCCATGTTGGAAGATTATCCAGTGAATGTATGCAGTGTTACACTTGTTAAATCCTAGTGTAAAAGACTGGCAGTGTATGCAAAACTGTATTTTTATGCTTTTTAAAGTGGTATTTAGGCTCTTAAAAATGCATATCTCCTCCTCGAAGTTGACAGAAACATCTTCACGGTACGCAAGGAAGATTTCGGGCACCACTGCTCTGCAGGAGGCGCTGAAAGAGAAGCAGCAGCACATTGAGCAGCTCCTGGCTGAGAGGGACCTGGAGAGAGCAGAGGTTGCAAAGGCCACCAGCCATGTTGGGGAAATAGAGCAGCAGCTAGCATTGGCACGAGATGGGCATGACCAGGTAGGCCATGATGATTTGCCTGTTGAAGTGGTGATTACAGAAAACCAATGCTCTGCCTCCTAATGCAAGAGGAAGAAAAAGTAAAAAGGCCATGCTGAAAACTGAGCAGAGGTTTTTTGCCTGGGTCTACTAAAGAGGCTCCATCATTAGCAGGGATTAAATGACCACTGATTTGTTTAAGAAACCAGCGTTCTGAGTAGTTCTGTAATCCTTACTGCCCAATCTATAACACTTCTTGTGCTTGCCAAATCAACTCCTAGGATAAAATGCATCAGCACCGCATTAACTCGGTTCACATAAAATATAATGTTGCCTCCTTGTCGCAGGCAAATTCCAGTCCTTGACTAAGAGGATTAATCTACTTCAGTTATCTTTTGAAACTGTATGCCACATATGTAACCAATGCACTCTAGTCTGGTTTAAGTAGTGATTCATCTAATATATATATATATATTTGTTAATCAGCGAATACTGGAAATGGAAGCTAAGATGGACCAGTTGCGAGCCTTGGTTGAAGCTGCTGACAGAGAGAAGGTAGAGCTGCTTAACCAGCTGGAGGAAGAGAAAAGGTAAACCAAACTTTCAGGGGGGAAATTGCAGAGAGATTATATATACACTTTTGGGACAAATTATAATTCTTTATAAGAGTGGTGATGCTGAAGAAGAACAAGGAAAAAACCCAGGGCCATGGGTTAAATTTGTGGCGATGGTGAGGATGAAGAAGGAAAAAAACCCAAGACCACAGGTTCAAGTTCCATCTGTGCTATCGATTCAGTGTGTAGACTTCAAAAACTCACTCCCACACCTTACCTGCATGGCATACTCACTCAGTTCTATACCACGTTTAGCTGTCAGGACTTGCCTCACAGAATCTTCCCTCATGGAATCACAAAAAATCTGTGACTTGGGAAGTTGCTGATAATTCTTTAGAGATCTCAAGTCTCTCACTTATAATTTCTAGGATTCCTTGGGAGGAGGGATATGTCTCTGTCTCAGCTACTCAGCTCTATAAAATGGGAATATTAGTGCAACCTACTTTGTAGGCTTGTGAGGATGAACCAGAAAGAGATGGGAGATAATTTTGCACATTAAAAGAGCTGCATAAATCAAATAATAGCATTTAGAAACTCTGTGAGCAGACTTTCCACTTTAGGATTATTGTTCAGCAATAACGCATCGGTTACCACAAGGCATGAAAATTCCAATTCAGGGACTACTTTAACTCTGTCCCTGGTTGGCCTTGAGCTCACCTTGAGCAAGTTGCTAGGCAACCTAATAGCACCGATGTACTTGGCTGGTATACATTAACTGAACTGGCATTTTACAGCTCAAGAAATATTCACAGCTTTGGCTGTCTAGGATTTCTCCCACTTTTGCATACACTTGTAACTGAACAGCCTGTAGCCTTTCACCCTCACAAAAACTATAGAGTCAGTAAAAACTGCTGAAAGATGAAGCTGAGCAGCTCTGCTTCCCACTTACCAAGCATTTCCCCCCCTTTCCTCACAAATTCTGTTCGTGCTGCGGATCTTGTTCACACCATGTGTTTACTGCAGAATTCTGCTTATCTTTAGAGATATCAGTGTCCACACATCGGTCACAATGCAGCAAATAGGAGTCACATGGACAGCCAGGGCTTTCCTGTGGTTGCCTATGAAAAAGCGAAATTGCTGTGCTCCATCCAGTTTGTACAGAAGCTCGTCCATGGAGGGAAGTCCCCAGCTTATAAAGTTCAAGCGCCCTGAGTTAGGTACCAAGCAGTATTGGAACTGGACTAAGGTATTTTGGTACTCCAAGGCAGAAAGTTCAAATGGCAGCCCTACCATATACACTGATTAACACTGGGAGCAATCCAGTGGGAACTTCTGTGAAAGCCTCATTAAATGAACACGAGCTGAATGGCAGTGCTCTTGCACAGCTCTTGTTCATATCCATGAATGTTGCACAGGAGAACTTCCCAGTGATTGTGGTTAATATGCAGAGGACGTGTTTTCCTTGTAAACTGCTACATATGCTCCCAGGCAAGTGGCTGACAATGACTTAGATCAAAGGTGCAGAACCTCAGGCTCGGGGGCCAGATCTGGCCCTCCTGGGTTTCCAGTTTGACCCTCTGGGATTCCCTGGATGGCCACACACCCTTCCCCTGGCCCCACCCCTTCTCCCGACCACCAATCGTTTGGTGGTTTCCTGGCTTTTGTGCAGTCCCCCCCCCCCACTTCTGAAAGGTTGAAATGTCTCTTTTTAGTTACTGGCAGTAAGAGTTTTAAGCTAAAAATATGCTGGTATTTTTAGCCCTGCCCACCACCAGAATGCGGCCCCTGAAAGCTTCTCCAAAATGGAATTTAGTCCTTGGGCTGAAAGAGGTTCTGCAGCCTTGGCATAGGTGAACATTTCTCTGTCGTTTAACTGGCTTAGTTGTGTGAATTCACAGAACGGTAACTACGAAGATGTGATGTATATAAATGAGCTGTGTAAAATGATCCAGTTGTTTGTCTTGGTGACTTGTTTTGGAGGATGTGATAGGTCTTAAGGAAAGAATGACCATGTAGACCAGTCCAGTCAATGTAGCTGGAACACTTTAAAAAAATAAGGTAACATTCCAATCAGTTAAAGCAATGTGAAAGGGCGTACATCAGTGCACTTCTCTGTAATATCCAGATTTAGATGGCTGAATCTCTTCTTTTCTAGTTGAGCAGTCAGAACAGGCAAGTACTTTGGACAGACTGGCGGGCAACTGTCATACAACCAGCTAGTGAGGCAGGCAGCAGACAAACCTGAGATCAGTTGTCTGATGAAGAGGGAGAACCAGGTGTCCTCCCTCAACAACAACCCAGGATTGAAGGAAGGTAGAAGATCTGGGTGCTTTATTTCAGACAATGGTACAGGATTGCCGCTCCAGTGTCTTCTGACTCACTTGGGTAGCAGGATTAATGTCTATTGTAAAATGTCCCACGTGGAACTGCCTGCATTTTTCTTGGAGGGAGCAGGGAACCAGTGCCCAATCTATAGTGCTCCTATGACTTCTGACATCTTGAACCTTTCTTTATTCATCAAAATAGTGTATCTGTGATGCTTGATCCCCCCACCCCTTGAGAAGTATCTAGGCGAACCCAACAGTCTCCATTCTTCTGCTTTTTTTTTTATCGCTCACAGGAAGGTTGAAGACCTCCAGTTCCGTGTAGAAGAAGAATCTATTACCAAAGGCGACTTAGAGGTAAAATGCCTCCAACTCTGTAAAGCTCACAATATGGTAGGATGTTAACAGGGAAACCTTTGTAGCTCCTGCTGCTACTGCAAGCCATGAGATAACAAAAAGATAGGATTCTATACTATATGATGACAGTCCAGAAATCCGCATCTAGAGATACCATTGTCTCATTTACTGCAATATCTTCTAATGTTTTGTGATGTACTTCCTTTTTAATTCTTTGTCCTATATATGGACGAGTAACACCGTTTCGTTCTTGTGTTTTTTAATTCTTTTCTTCTTGCTATTTAATATAACGTCTTGCAGATGCTTTCCCAAACTATTCAAATCGCCAACTAGAAATCCAATGCTAAAGTTATAAAACTTGCAGTGTATACCTAACTAAAATGAATGATGAGGGCAAGTAAAATTTGTTCTGTGGCCAGAAGTACAGTCAAGCACCGCTAATATTTATGCTAAATAGCATCCTTCACTTTTCAACAAAAGACTTAATTTCCTACTTTGCAAATTAGGCTTAAGTAGAGAAACCCAGTGTGAACACTGCCAGTTTTGTACACTTAATTCATAATGTTGGCTGTCTTGAAGCTTCCTTAACATGTTCTTTAACATGTTCTTGTTTACTCTAAAAAAACCCACCACCACCACCAATGCTTAGTAAATGCCTTTTCCCTAGCATCATGTGCAATGCAAAATTCAGAACTGACTTGCAGAGCTGCAAATAATTTCAGACTGGAAGTGCTAGCCTTGTGTTGAGTTGTCCATCTCATTTTAACATCTTCTTTAGTTCTACTTTTACGTTAAGTCTTCCATCCATTTTATCTGGATTCTTCATGGAACACTCATTTACCTTAGCCTGTGATCTTATGTCTATTTTTGTGTTACCACCAATATACAGGAAATATGAATTGTTATTATTATTTATTACAGTAATATCTGTTCTGCCTACACATCAAAGTGTGCTCTAGGCAGCTTTGTTTTTAAGGACTTTAGTTAATAATGGGTGGAATCGAATGATCTCCCACACACACACCCATTACCCTACAGTGAGTGAGAGGCTTATGGACAGGGTTGTAGGACATTTTCAGCACATGTATTTGACCTTTGAGAAATCTCAAAAATTATGCTTACTTGAAGGCATGTTGGCTATATGTCAGACTTGCATCCTGGTCATTCCACACAATGACTCAATGTAGAAGTTTTACCCAAAGATCGCATTTGGGGCCCAGCTTCCCTTCTCTTTTTCATATGTGTGCACACACATGCACCAGAGCAGCATGTGAGTTGCCACTGGGCAGTCCTCAGCTGTTGGGGAGCATATGTGAATATTTATTATTTATTTATTATTTACATTTATTAATCGCCCATCTGGCCGGCAACTGGCCAATATTGCAACCATGTATGCAAGGTTGATCATGTAGGTCTTTCCTACCCAGTGGCTTCCACACTGGTGGGTGTGTTTCCGGCTGGTCCCTCAGTTCCAGGTAGATCTTGCATCATGGGGTCATTGGGGAAAGGGAAAATAATTTCTGGGGGTGGAGGAAGCAGTTGTGTATCTCTCGCTTTCTCACACACACATGCACATGTGCGCGTGTGTTTGAAGAGTTTGAATGTATTGACTTATTTGTCTCCTTTTGGTTGCATTTAAATCATAGGGTTGTATTACATCATTGAGCATTCTAGTGAACTCTCTTTGTTTTAATTTTTGCTGATAGCAAAAGAGGCAGATTTCGGAAGACCCTGAGAATGTAAGAGGACATCTGAACATGTGGCAACGTCCCCCCATCTTAACACAGATTACCAATTACCAATAAAACTTCTGTTGATTATGTACTTTACCCACTAATTACATGATCTGCTATTGGGGCATTAGCTTCCCTGTTTGTGTGCATGTAGCTTTGAGAACCATTCCAGTATTTTAAATGTAGGAACTTGTGTAATGGAGGAAATTTTGCAAAAAGATTGTATTCATAGAAGTTGTGTTTTTATACCAGTCCTCAAGCTTAATATAATGTCCTTAATCCTAAACCTTGTGATTTTTTTTTGTAGGAAGCTAATTTCAGGCTCTGTTTAAAACCACTAGAACTTTCAACCTTTACCAAAATTCTGCTAACTTAACCTAGGAGTGCCCACTAGTGTTCAGTAGATGACAATTCAGGAGACTGGATTGGATATCTTCCCACATTGGCCCAGTTTGCACGTCACAGCTACCCATGAGTTGTTTTCATGGGTAGTTGTGATTGCGCAGGAGCGAGCGAGCGAGCATACGCCCTCCCAACTGCTTGCCTGCTTCTGCTTTACTAAACAATCCAGGGACACTGTGATGTCCAAATATGGCACTCTGGGTGGTTGTGGGAGAAATGACCCAGAGTTTTAACCCAACAACAAGCCATAGAATCATAGAATAGTAGAGTTGGAAGGGGCCTATAAGTTTCTCCTTCAACAATCCAGAGTGCTGGGTTCAGACATCGCAGCAAACAACCCAGGAATGTGTTGTTCCTGGGCTATTTAACAAAGTGGAAGTGGGTGAGTGGTCAGGAGGCAACACACTCATTTCCTTTTGCATGGTGTCAGGAGGCAACACACTCATTTCCTTTTGCATGGTGTCAGCTACCCATAGTTAAACAACCCGTAGGTAGTTGTGACGTGTGAACTGGGGTGTTGTTTCCCTTTCATAAAATGCTAAGAGAAAGGGGCAAGTCAAGGGAGGAAGTTTATAATGAAAGCTAATCCTCATTTATCATATCACCCAGCTGTCCAGTTTTCAGTGACTTAGTGGAACATCTTCCCTTCATTACATAGAGAGATTCTCTCCCCACATACTTTTTGTGTGTGTTAGGAAGAATCTTACCAACCTAGTAAGGACACTTTTGGTTACTTCCTCAGTAGGCTGCTTTCTCTGCAAGCAAAACAGAATTCTTCTTAAGCCTGAAGCTTGTTTTCTGCTGTGCTTCCTTCAGTGTTCTCTGTGCACAGCTAACTGTAGCGATCTTGGTCTCCTCTGCTCCTCCAAATCAGGGTCATGGTGTGTTTGAATGAAATCTGCATGTGACCTGTCCCTTTCTTTCTTTCTTTTTTGGTTTTTGGTTTTATTTTGTATTTTGTGCTTTCCTTATGCACCCAAATCTGTTCTATGCTGGTTCTCCCTATCTTACTTTTTCCCTAGCAGGTGTCTTCATTTCAGGGGTAATGGTAAAGTTGTGGCTAGTGGCTTTTGTTTGTGAATTTGCTAAAAGGTTGAGACCATAAGGATATAAGAAGAGCCATGCTCTTCAGACCAAAAAACTATCTAGTCCAGCATTCTGTTCATGCCGCGGCTAATCAGCTGCCTGTGGGAAGCCCACAAGTAGGATGTGAGTGCAATAGCACCATCCTGCTTGTGTTCCCCAGCAACTGGTGTATCTAGGCATGCTACCTCTGATACTGGAGGTAGCATGTAGCCAAGATGTGGTGATCAAAACTGTACACAGTCTGGTTGCACATTGAATTGTATAAGATAAGGGCAGTATGACACCCCCCCCCCTACACTTTGGGTTCTGAGCCTCCCAGCACAGGAGTTTTGGAATGATCTCCTGAGCCATTTAATACAGCTTGTACCAGTAGGCAGATGCTGCTGCAGAAATAGGCTTGCCAACTGTTGGGGGGAAACTGACTGGGCCTGCTCCTGTGCCTTTACAACAGTGTAAAATAACTTAGGTGCAGAAATTTAATGTGTGAAGTTTTTCATAGATAAAACCATCTGAAGGCCAAATGTTGTTAGGCAGAGGAGCAAAGTCTGTTAAAAGGTGGTCAGCCCTACGCAGAAACAAGAGTCCTTGTGGCACCTTATATAGGTGAGATCTGTTGGTAATGCAGAGATGTAAGGATGTCAGAAGATGTTCGGGGGAGGGATTGAACTCGCCTTTGCTTAGATTTTTTTGGTACATCTAGAATATGTAATTTTAATTTTTTATTTTCTGCCAAACTCCCTTTATTGTATGTAGCCATATTATTGGAGGCAATTAAGATAGAAGGGTGCTTTGCTTCTAGTGATCTCTTCCATGCCTTTTGCTGACTGGCATCTGATCCTAGGAAATCAGAGACAATCATGTTAAAACAAACAAAACCCCCAAAGATCTGCTTTTGAAAAGCAGCCTTGGGAGAAGAGCATAACTCTCTCACTTCCAGAACTTGTTTGCCTATGAAATCTTCAGCCCAACCTCTTATTTTCATCATGAGTAAATCTAAAAACTTAATTGGCTTACTGACAATTTTGAGACAGCTAGACAAGAGAAAACACAAGAGACCAATGCCCATCCCCGACCCAAAAAACCTAACCCAAAACAAATAGTAGAACAGGGTCATTTCTTTTCATCAATTCTTTGTAGCTAATACTACAAAAGGGATGAGGGTCAGATAAATGGGGAGTCAGCAGCTCTTAAAATTATTTCCATCAAGTCCAGTGGTGGTCCTAGTGGCAGGAAACAAGTCTCTTTCAGGGGACCCTGATGATCGCTTATAGAGATTCCTCTCTGATACTTGACCTTCAAGGCCCTTAATACACCAGGTTACCCGAAGGATGCTTTTCGCCCACATGAGCATGTCTGGACACTTTGATCAGCTTCAGAGGCCCTGCTCTTGGACTTGTCACCATTGACCTTATGATTGGCAGATACCAGGTTCAGGACATTTTCAGTAGTGGCCCCACAATTGTAGAACTCTCTCTCTGGCAGGCCCCTTCCCCCCCACCTTTGGTGGATTGTTAAGATGATTTTATTTAAGCAGGCATTCGGCTTTTTAAAAAAATCTTGCCTTTATTGTTCTGCTGCTGCTTTTTTAGTATTACTGATTGTAATATTGTTTTAATTAATTTGCTTTAATGATTTCTGGCTTCTGGATTAGTTGTACACCGCTTTGATTACATATATGTAGAAAAGTGGTTTATAATTGTCATGAAATAAATAAAAATAAATCTCAGCCCTTATTCTGGGTGTACGTTGAATGGGTTGAGGCTCACCCATCCTTTCCAGTTGGCATACTACAGATGGTTGCTGCAGCTTCTCTTACCTGTTATGGTCCCACCCACTTACAGACATATAGGAGATATGGAGTCGCATTATACCAGGGGTAGGCAATGTGGTACCCACGGGCATCAATGCGCTCCTGGACATCTTCCTTGGTGACTGCCAAGGTGCCCTATCCCTCCTACTTAAAATATATTATAATATATATATATATATATAACACATTTTCTTACCAGCAGCTGGGATTGCTGTGAAATAGGTTTCTGTTGGTACTGTGGGTTCAAAGGAGTTGTTTGGTGTGTTTCAGCTCAGAGCCCACCTCTGCCTTGTACTCAATCCTTTGGGCCTGTACTTGTACTTCGTAACACTTCCCATGCCAGCCATTTTGTGGTGGTGTCCAGGACAGTTTCTGAAATTGCCAAATCTCCCACACCCCAAAAAGCTTACCTACCCCTGCCTTGTATTGAGTCAGACCATTGGTTCATCTAGTCCATTATTGCCTACTTTGATTGGCAGTGTCTAGCCATGCAGAGATAGATGTTCCCGTCATCTGCTACCTGATCCTTTTTAGTTGGAGGTGCCAGGGATTGAATCTGGATCCTTCTGCATGCAAAGCATGTGTTCTACCACCGAGTTGTGGCCCTTTTCCATGAAACTTTTCAGAGATACTGCCAGGCCACCTCAGGCTGCTGCTACAAGGTATACAAGGTCACCCTTTCCCCATTCTTGTTATTTTTATAGGTCATCTTCCCAGTGCTTTTTTTCTGGAGAAAAAGGTACCGGAACTCTTGGATTACATTTCCTCGGGAGTAGATGGCGATTAAATTGTAATGCAATTAATAGAAGAAAAGGTGCTGGAACTCAGTTCTGGTGAGTTCCACCAGAAAAAAAGCCCTGCATCTTCCTCATCTCTTTTCCATGGTGCATTTCATGGTCCTTTGGGCTCCATAACTCCTGCTTTCCCTCCTCATTTGATCTTCATTTCCCTGGGCTTGGGGTGAAACCCTTGTCAGGCTTGTTTTGTTCTGGTTTGGCTCAAAAACAATTGCCCTCTTAATATAGGGGCCAAGTTCAAGGGGCACCAATCTGTTCTGATCGCTTTACCAAGAGTTGCAGTTAAGCTGTGGAAAAGGTCATTTCCCCCAGTCTTGTACAGGAAGATTATCAGAATGGAATACACATCTGTAACGGTCTCCCATCGGCCTCTCATTTTAGTAGTTGCCATATGGCAGAAATGACTAGTGTTTGGGCATCCCCAAATGGATTCCACCATTATTATTTCATAAAGTGCATTAGGGTAGGTCTATACATGTGGGAGGTGGTAGAGTGGACTATACCACTTCATACTGCATGTGGGGGGAAGGATGTCATTTTTGAATGCTCCCCATGGTTAAAAGCTCCTCCCCGCCCCCAAGCAATTATGTACAACAGGGAGGAAATTCTAGCTGAGTCTGCTCAGTGTTGGGCTAGTTTTCTACTTGCAGGGTTGTTGGTGCTTTTAACAGAGGGGAGCGTTCAATAAAGTGATTTTCCCCACCCCAACTGGAGCCTGAAGTGGCACAGCCTATTCTGCCACCTCGTTTTGCTGCATGTGTAGAACAAGCCTTAAGATATTCTCAGGGAAGAGAGTTTTTTTTTTTTAATGGTTTCTCTTAGATCTCGCTAAACCTGCCAAGCTCAACCACACCTTCCTGGTCACACCCAGTAATTAATTCTGGAGGTGCCTCCCCTACCAGACATGCCAGTCAGGAAGCAAATAACTGCTAAACTCTTAGCATCTCTCTTAAATGCAGGACTTCCTTGGCACACTTTCGAAATGACACTTTTGTGTTCTGGTCCTAAATACATAGCCTGGATGGGAGCCCCATTTGACATCAGTGAGATTTTACTTAACCAAGTACTGTGTTTAGGGTGTAAAGTGTCACAAGTGAAGGGTACAGGGCCATATCTGGCCCTTGCAGGATGCTTTCTGGAGCAGAAAATGGCTCCCGAAGCATCAGTTGTTCCTGAATGTATAGCTGGGAGTTTAATACTAAGGCTGCTTCTAGATGAGCATAGTGTGGAATCACTATGGCTCATTCGCTCACATTTCATAGGAGGTCCACACAATGTTGTCATCCACTTGTAATTCCCCTTTGTATTCCCAGTGCTGCTTCCATCTTCCGTCTTAACAGAGGAAGTCTGACTTTTTTGTGAAGGATGAAAGAATAATGCAAGCTCCAGAAGTCCTCTTCCATCTTTTTTAAAGAGGTGTGGGTCTTAACATGAGAAGGGACCTATCCAGCAGGTGAATTATCATAGCTCAGCATGTATTCAGTATAACCTTCTCGGCAGGCACCATTTTAGCAAGGTGGTCAATGGCGGTGACTGGAAAGGTCTTTTTTAATAATGATTTGTTAAATTAGCACTATACCCCTATAATGATACTTTAAAGAAAAAGTATTATAGCATTATAAGGATATAGTGGTAATTTAAAAAATAATTAACCACTTTGCAGTGACTGGAAAGGAAGCTTTTCCCCATATATACATATATATATATATATATATATATATATAACTGTAGGGGTATAGTGCTACTAAGTGGTATTACGCTATTTTGCCTTTAAAAAAGAAACAGAAAATATAGCTGGAAAAGGGTGCTACTTCTACTTAAAAGATCAATTATGAAAAAAGGATGATAAAAAATGGCACCTACTACAAAGACTATAGTGAATGTGTGCTGAGCTGTGATAGGTTCAGCTGCTCAGTAGGTCACTTCCTGTGTCAAAACCACCTCAACAGAGATGGAAGGACGCTGGTGTAGACGGAACATGTGGGTTATCGTGAACAAGCCCAATTGCTCCTGCCGCAAGCAGGAGCAGCTAAACAACCAACGAACCTTCTCTCCATGGTTTGGTCGGTATTATATGCAAATCTGGAACTCTGCCTTGTCACTCCTGCAACAAGACAGAGAAACAACCAAAGAGCAGAGCACGGGTTCTTTCTTCAGGGGAGAGACAAACAAGACTTCCTGGTTTGCACGTGATGCTAACCAAGCCACAGATGGAAGGTCTGTTGGTTGTTCAGACACTCCCACTTGCAGTGGGAGCTTTTGGGTTTGTTCATGATAACCCACAGTTTTTAAAAGAAATAACGCTGTGATGTGTGAACCGAACCAGTAGGATGTATACTGTACACAGAAAGTGCAAAATATTGCCCGATAGTATGGAAGGTCGATTGTTATTCCACTTATAGCTTACAATGGAAGGGCAATGATTTATTAGTGCTAGGAGCCATATCTAGGTTGAACTAGCAACTAGCTTTTCCTTGTACAGTAGTCTGCTTTAAGAATGATGGTTGAGTCAACAGCCCATCACCTTCACTAGTGCTGGTTCCAGGTTTTGGGCCGCCCTTGGCTAAGATGCTCTGAGTGTGCCCACCTCCTCACCACTGTTCCCATCCCCCTTTCACTTGCCTGTCTTTCTGGGCCCAATCTGCACCACTTCCAGAGGAAGAGATTAAGCCATGCAGAAGTTCCTGTTCCTCCTCCTCACTCTCGTTGCTTGCTCATTCAGAGATGGCAGGTGAACAAGTAGAAGCATGGAGGAGCAGCGGCAGGACCAAGATGCTCTGGGGATTGGCAGTGGGGGCCCTGCTGGGGCAAGGGCCTCTGGTTCCAGTCCTGCCTCTTCTCACTTTTCTCCACATGGCTTTCTGGGAAAACCTGTGGCTGACCAGGAAGCTAGTTATGAGACTCCTTGTACACACACAAGCTACTGTTCTAACATTCCACAATTTATCACACTCATTGTTTATGGTCAGGTTTCAAAGGCATGCCTCGTTAATATATGTTGAAGGCATTTGTGTGTCTCAGCATGACAAAACTCTCAAATCCTCTTACTTCACCTGTCTGAAGCAATTTTCAGTCATCTGTGTTGGGGGCTTTCTTTCCCCCTCCTCCCTTAACTACTTCTGATCAGTTTGTAGCAGTTCCTTTTGATGAGTTTCCTGAAGAAATTCACTAATATGTTGTCCCCAAGGAACCCCAGATACTTCTTTGGAAGGGATCTATTGAGGATTCATTACTTTTAGTTATTTTCCTTAGAGGAAGCAGCTTCATTTCAGTTCAGATTTCTGTGTTTTGATAATTTGTAATTCTTGACTCTTCTAGGTTTAGCAGTAGAGACTATTAAGCACAGCAAAACCAAGAGAAAGAAGCTCATAAGCCTCTAGGGATGCATTCAGACCTGGCTAGTTGGGCCATCAGCAGAAACTGGGATGGACATTTTGCTTGGTACCACACGCTTACTTTTTTTTTTAAAGCAAGCCAGTATGTCACCAAAAAATCCCAGGAGTCAGACATGTACAGGCATTTGGTATTCACGGCAGAGAGGTGGCTGTTGAATACAACCCCTGCTTGAAATCCAGGGCTGGAGCATCCCTAACAGATGGTTGTTAAGTCTCTGCTTGAAGACCTCTAACGAGAGGGAGCCCGCCACCCCTCTAGGTAATTGGTTCAATTGTTGAACTGCTCTTACTGTCCAGAAGTTTGTCCTCATATTCAAATGAAATCCACCCTCCTGTAACGTAAGCCCATGAAATCTAGGCGTGCCCTCTGGGGCAGCAGAAAATAAGTCTTTGCCCTCTTCTATGTGACAGCCCTTCAGGGATTTGAATCGTGTCTTGCAAAGGATTAACTATTCTAATTTGTGCTGATAATTGTCACACTGATAAATAACTTTGGCTGCATGAATTTACCTTGCCACTCTTCTTTTTGCCCATGCTCCCTTGTCTCTTTCTGTATGTGCACATCTTTTCTCTCAACATATCAGCCATGTGTTTCACTTTCAAGTCAGTCTGTCATCTGTGGCATCACCCTGCTCATTTTTTTCCTTTTTGTTTTGTTACCCACATGCATCTTTTGCTGCTCATCACTGGTAGAAGACAACTGGTGGCACATCCTGCATGTAGCTCCTCTTTCCTCTTGTGCTGGCATGTGATGGTGGCACTGTTGTGTTCTCTTCCTTTCCCTTTTTACTAACAGACGCAGACCAAACTGGAGCATGCCCGCATTAAGGAGCTTGAACAGAGCCTGCTCTTTGAAAAGACCAAAGCTGACAAACTCCAGAGGGAGTTAGAAGACACTAGGGTAATGGACTTCACTATTTAAATGAACAAGACCTTTTTTGTGTGCTGGGGAAAGTTCCTGATACTGGAGCTGAGTGGGCGTAAAATGTCTTGGAAAAGAGTACACAATCCTTTCTCCCACTTGCCATTACACTGTTAAAGAAGAGTGTGAGGATGTCAGGCCCATTTAAACTTACAATTTTTTCTTAAAATAGTTGTCTTACTACAACGAAATCCAGGTAAGGGTAGAGAATAATAAATCTAAAACATGCCCACAGTGACCAAGGACCTAAAAAATCCATGTAACAGCATTTAGCAAGTTAAATCACTCATCAGCTAATGATAAAATAGTGCATTGTGAAGATTTATTTTGGTGTTCCGGCTCAACTTGATGGTGGTTCTTCTTGCAGTCATCTATGTATTAAGGAAAGATCTTAATCCTATTTGGTTAAATCAGTACCTTTTTGGTCACTTGTGGAGGTTTTATGGAGACATGGCCTTTCATGAAAACCTCCAGGGGCTCATGTTGTATGGCATATCTACCCACGGCCAGACCTGCCATTAGGCAGAGTGGGCAACTGCCTCAGGCGGCAGATGCTGTGGAGCAACAGCAAGGTGTAGGAAGGCAGAGCTGTGTGTGCCATGCGGCCTGCCCTGAGTCCCCACTAGGCTAGCCTGGTACAGTGGAAGACGCTGTCCCATCACCAGTGTTGAAGTAGGATTCAACTGCCAGTCCAGTTGGCTTTTGTACATGGAATGGGGGAAGGCACCATCTTGTCTTTTGCCTCACGCAGCAGGATGTTTTGGTCTGGTCCTGAATCTACCTCTTTCTGCTCTCGCTCTCTCCTATTTCTGATAGCCTTGTTCAACAGCAAAGCTTGACAACAGCAACGCAGCCCTTAGAGTGTTTCTAGCAAGAGCACCATTGAAGACCTTTTCAAATAAAGTCAACTTGCACCTGATGTCAGTACCTACAGAGCAGTCCTTGGCTCTGCAGTGCCTCAACTGAATCTTGACCACTTCAGACATCTAGCCCCTTTCAGGGTTTAGAAAAGTTTTGAGTCTCTTCCCACTACCCACGCTTTTCTTTTGTACTCTTTAGCAGACATAGCACAACTTTTTATTTTAATATTTTGCTTTGAGATGGAATAGTTCGTGGCTAAAACTCAATTTTTGAACCTGTGTCTATTGGATGTTCCATTTCTGATGATCAAGCCCTAGTTCTTAACATCAGGCATATCAGATTGCTGGTGCCTGCTCCAAACAGCAGTTGCAGATTTCTTTTGCAGCTCTATGAGACTCTTAATTAAAGGGTTCCTTTTTCTCCCATTTGGAAAAGTGCTGATGTCCAAGTATTGGAACATGTCGGTTGTTTACGTTCTTGGAGGGGAGAAATTTTTTTCCACAAGATTTGGGGAGAGCTTGTATATGGAAGCAATTATACAGTTTAGTTCACAGGAACTGGGGAGGGGATGGGATTCTCATCTATCTGCCACACCCAGGATTTTATGAAAAGTTTATTCTAATTCTGGAGTTTTCATTTCAGTATTTGCAGATACCATATTTGGACTCCTATGTATAACAGAGTGCTTTTTACTAATCTTTCAACTTTGGTTTATGAGAGCAAAGGGAAAAGTCAATTTTCAAATTCACAGACATTGCTTCTTCTCAGTGAAATTAGCTAAAGTTTTCATGTCATTGCAGCAATCTTGAAGCCAGCCGCCAAATCTTGTTGCTGATCCATAATGAAGGATTTGCACAATTATCAGCATTCTGATTTTGCATTGAGTTGGTGTCCATTATGATTTATTTATCTGAAGAAAACAGTTTAGTAGCTTGGCTCTTCTGGGTAAATAGTCTCTGGTCTGCAGGCATGATGCAAGCCAATTCTCTCTAAAGTTCTTTTAAAGGCAATAAGTTCTGCCCAACTAAAGATCTTCCCACTGGTGGTATTTCTCATTTATTCAGTCCCTTGCTTTTTCACACATCAACTCTTCTCTGAATCTCAGAACTGAATAAAATTAAGGAAATGTTTATTTTTTACACCGAGCATTGGTTCACGCACCTCTTACACTGGGTTGTGTCAAACATAACCAGTATAGGAATTTCTTACATCTTATGTGAGAGGGCTGCTCCACACCTAACATTTTTAAAGATTTACACGTGAGGTGTTTTATGTATATTCCTAAAAACATAGAGTTCCGGCCTTGGAGGATGTCTGCAATGGCTCCATCGACGAGGTCAGAATTCTGACCTCGTAGAGTGGGGAAACAAGTGTGTTGGGGTATGCTGGTGGGCGGAGAGGGAGAGGTTGTCGATCTGATGGATCAAATGCCCCTCAGCCCCCAATCACACCCCCAGGAAACATTTAGACAAGCTCAAGAGCTTGTCTGAATGTTTCTGTCTCTTTGCCAATAATAGGACAGACTGATTTTACCTCCTTCCATGGACAGAGGAAAAATATTAAAAGCCCCACCTCTCACCACACTTCTGCCCTGTCAGCCACAACCGACAGGGTATAGGAAGGAAAGGAGTGCTCCAATATCAGAGTTCTCCAGGGAGAACATAGAATTCTTTTAGAGTTCTATGCTCCAATTTAAGTCTCATGAGATCTAGTAACGTTCAGCTATTTTTGAGTTGACATTCCCTCACAACACTTTCACTTTTAAGAAAGAAAATATTCAGTTAGAGATGTCCTGCTAAACTTTAATAACATCTGCAAGCTGCAGTTTTAAGCTTTTGACTTAACAGCCTGTCTGTCTTACCACTAACTTCAGTCAGATAACTGACACTTCAGCTGGAGCCAAAGCTTAATTTTGAATACACACGAGGACTGTTTTTTTTTTTTTTAGTTTGGGGGGGGGGGGGGAGATAGCTTTTTTTTTTTTTAATTGAATGAATGTTATTAAGCTGTTACAGGTGCACCTTCCATCACTTTTAATTGAGTATTTATATGATTCCATTAGCAATATCATCAGAACTAGAAATTTAGCCTAGGTTACCGGTATCTATTACACCTTCCAGAAGCCTGCCTTAGAAGCACTAGAGAAGCCATATTGCTACCCTGAGAAGGTGATCAGTATATCCCAGTACGCTTTTAAGTGCAACCTGTTATAATTATTTCCCCTCTCTTTTTTAAAAATACTATTGATCCTAGGTGGCCACTGTATCGGAAAAATCTCGGATCATGGAACTGGAAAGAGATCTAGTACTGCGGGAGAAGGAAGTAACTGAGCTGCGAGCAAGACTAGAGTCCAGTAAACCAGTCAGCAATGTGGATACGTCTCTCTCATTGTTACAAGAAATCAGCACTCTGCAAGAGAAGATGGCATCGCTAAGCAAGGAGCATCAAGACGAGATGAAATCACTGAGAGAGAAACTTGGAATCAGTGAAGAATCATTCCAGAAGGAAATCAAAACCTTGTTGGCATCCAACGAAAAAATGGCAAAAGAGAACGAGTCCCTGAAAATGAAACTAGATACTGCCCACAAGCAGAATTTGGAGGTGACTGAGCTATGGAAATCCAAGCTGGAATCTGCCATTGCTTCACATCATCGAGCAATGGAAGAGCTGAAGACTTCCTTCAGCAAAGGAGTTGGGGCGCAGACTGCTGAGTTTGCAGAGCTCAAGACCCAGATTGAGAAGATGAAAGTGGAGCATCAGAGCGAAACATCAAATCTGAAGCTAAAGCAAGACAACGAGAGGTCATATCTTGTGAAGGAGGTTGAAGCTCTGAAAGAGAAGCTGCTAGAAGTCTCAGAGGAGAAGGAGAGGAGCTTGGAGGCCTTGAAGACCAAATTGGAAAGCGCTGAAGATCAGCATCTGGTGGAAATGGAGGACACTCTGAACAAGTTGCAGGAAGCTGAGATAAAGGTAAAGGAGCTGGAGGGATTCCCGGCCAAGTGTAAGGAACAAGCCAAGGCGATTGATAGTTTTAAAGCAAAGATCAAAGCTACTGAAGCAAAGCTCTTGGAACTTGATGCCCTTCAGTTGGCCAGTTCTGAAGGTAAACTGGAGTTGGAGAAACTTAGCAAGGAGCTCGAGGCAGCCGAAAAAAAGATACAGAGTTTAGAGAATGACAGAAATAATGAAAGTAGCCAGGTTTGTACCAACATCCATCTGTTTATTTGCTTTTTCCATTTTTTTAAACTTTAATTTGTGCTGTTTTGAGGCAATCTGTTTTTTGTTTGTTTTTTACAGAGAAGGTGTTATGAAGGTGTATTTTTGCATCATCTGATGAGATTTTAAAAATATAGACACAAAACATGCACCACATCTACCCACAGACAAAATGAAGTAGTTCTTCACACAGTGCAGTGGTTAAAACTATGGAATTTGCTACCACAAGGTGTGGTGATGGCCACAGACTTAGATGACTTTAAATGGGAATTAGACAAATTAATGGAGGATAAGGCAGGGAAGTCCGCACTTTGGGATTTCCTATAAGCATTAGTTGGCCACTATGGGAAAGAGGATGCTGGGGTACACTGGCCTTTCATCTAGGCCAGCAGGGCTCCTCTTATATTCTTACCTGGAGAGCTATTTAGGGCTGTGCGTTGACTGTGTTAGTAGAATATTGCATGCAGGTGACACTGGGCACCCTTCCAGACCCTTAATCCTTTCTAGAAACCAGTTTATTCAAACTGTAGAGTTCCAGACTCACCCTCAGGGACAGAGGGTCTGTTTGAACTCGTCCTTATCTCCCAGGATTCTACTCAGAATGAGATAAGGACTGGGTGTCAGGCTCCCATACTTCCCCCTGCCCTTCACATTAGGGAGAAGGTAGTAGAGGCCTTGGAGAGACCTTGTATTTCTGTGAGCACAAGATCGACCTGCCTTTCCTTGAATTATGGAATGAAACAGGTGTAAATAGATATCAAAAAATATTTCTTACATTCAGTCTTACTTGGGGCTTCCAGTGCACCCTCATCCAGGAAACTGATTGTGTCTTTACCTGCTTAGCTTCAGCAATGCTGAAGCAATCAGGTGCTCTCAGAGCTTTCAGTGGGGACAGCTTGGGGTACATAGTAAATAGCCTTCCATGTTCACAAGTAAATACTGCGATAGTAAGAGAGAGTGCTTTTTATGCCTGTTTTTACAAAATCTCATCATGCGATGCCTTAGATCCTAGATTTCATGTAGTTGCTTCTAAGCACTGATTGTTTTTAAGTCCTTTGGAATTTAAGGTTTCCTTTAAGTTGGTACGTTAAATATTTATCTTTAAAAGGCTGTTCCTGATCTGTGCAATTGACCATAATTTCAGTCACATGAGTGTTTGCTGTAATGTGGCAAATATTGTTCTCAGTGTGATCACAAGAATTATCTGCGCAACTGTGAACTAATCCTCATCGATTTTTGGTTGGACTTGCTTCCTATGAAAAGTATTTAGGATTGGAGCGTAAAACAAAGATGATTTTCAAATTTCATAATCATAGCACATATGATGCTATAAATGAAACTTCTCAGCACAATTCCAGTTTATTTAACACTTCATTTTCCCTTCAGTTTATGTTCATGTATTTTTTGTTTGTTTTCACTTTCTGTTTTAACACATATATTTTTATTTGCCACTTCGACAAAGTCTTTTATTTTATTTTTTCCTTTTGTAATCTTTATTTTTATGCTACATGATCATCTTTGCTAGGCTGCTAGTCTAGTCAAAGAACTGCAAGGGAAAGAGAAAAAGCTTCTTGATCTTGAAAATCACTTGGGTGCTGTAAATCAACTTAAAGATACTTTGGAAAAAGAGCTTGAAGATTTGGTGAGTAACATTGGAGGAAATCATGCTCGTACACTCGAGCTTTGCTTTGAGGCTTTTAGAAGGGAAATTTATTGCAAGTTTCATACCTGGTCGTCCTTGTTTGCTCAAGGATGACTTGTTTTTTTCAGTAAAATTGGCTAAATAAGTATTAGTTTTCCCTTCTTAATTAAAACTTTGTCAATTCTTTCTACCTGGCTTAAAGCTGTATTGAGCTGACTAGATCTAAACATTTATCAATGCTACTTTTCAGTGTGGTCTATATTAGCCTAACATATTAAAGCCAAATGGTTAAATGTGCTTTCTTCCCCCACCCCACTTTCTCTAGAAAGGAAAATTTTCTAAGGCTGCTGATGAGGCAGAAAGTGTACAAAAATCTATGCAAGGTAGGCTTTCCGAGAAGGTAATTTTAATTTTGTTTTTTAAAATGGGGTTGGGCAGGGAGAGGGGCAGAATAGCTTCCTTTGATCATAAATGCCTTACTGAATATAATGAAACCTCTTAAAAAGCTGCGCTGACCTCTGACCAATGCTGCATTTTATTCCATTAGAAACTGTTGAAAAACTAAACCAAAAGGAACAGCAATTTGCACACATGTCATCTGAACTAGATCAGCTAAGATCTAACTTGACAGGTAAGAGGAGGTGGCTCAGTTGAAAGATTGGCTTTGTATATATATGATGTCTACAGGCCAGATTGCATGGGAGCCCTGGGGAAACTGCTCAGTCCCACTGCCCCACAGCATTGTAGGATCCCCACCACCACCCCTGCCTCCCCATCACTTACTTCCTTGCCACCTACTTGCTTCCCTCGCCACTTCCCTCCCTCGCCACTCATTTGGCAGGCTGGGTGCCAAGGGGAGCTCCCAGCCTGCAAACGTGTCCCGGCTGTCACCTCCATATTAACAGTGCTGCCCCTGCCCTTGATGTGCATATGATGGGGGTGGGGCCAGCATCATTAACCTGGCAGTGATAGACAATACATGCATGCAAAACTAGGACTCTGCTTGGCACCATCTCAGGGCTGCCCCTGGTTCTTGCCAGGTGGCCAGGAGGGATGTGTGTGCGTGTGTTGTCTAGTGGCAGCAGCGCCAAGCAGAACTCCCAGCCTGTGTGTGTTTACTGGTCAGCTCTCCCATCTTGATGAGACTGGCCAGTACATGTGTGCTGTGTGGACGTGGAGTTCCAGTCGACACCACTGTCATCCAGCTGAGCCGAATTGGCTGCAGCGGTGGCGTCTGCAGCCTGGTGGCAGCAGTAGTAGACCCTGGCACTTGCCCCATCTTGCCAGGTGCTGGCGCCAGGCCTGTATATATATCTTTATCTTGTGATGTTTCTGCCATTGCAAAGTGGTGCATTTATTGCATTTGTAAATTCTGCATGAAATGCAAGCATGTTACATATTCTTCTTTGTATTTATATGCTGTCGTTCTACGCCAAAGACACAAGATGGTGAACAGAATAAAAGTTAAAATAATAAACAGAAAGAGAGCCAGTCTGGTGTAGTGGTTAGAGTGTTGGATTGCAACTTGGGAGATTTGAGTTCTAGTCCCCACTTGGCCATTAAGCTCACTGGGTGACTTTGGTCCAGTCAATGACTCTCAGCCTAACCTGCCTCACAGGGTTGTTGTGAGGATAAAATGGGGAGGGCCATGTAAGCCACATTGGGTCCCTTGCAAAAGGCGGGCTATAAATGTAATAATAAATAAAAGCAATCTGAAATGTAATTCTAAAGCAGCAGGAAGAAATCCACCACTGTGGCAGTGACGTTCTGGCTTCTTCCAAATGAACCATAGGTTTTGAAAAGGACCTTGAGGTCCAGCCTCCTTGCTAGATATTGCTTTGTCCCCATCCCAGATCTGGATCACATGGTTAGAAGATCAGGTCCCCACCCTGCAACCCCAGGTCTCCTGTCCAATTTCCTTGCTCAGTCAACCTTCTGAACTGTACTTGCTCTTCCCTCTCTATGAAAATGGGTTCCATGATGGGTTAGCTCGTCCCACCCACTCTCTGAGGCTGTGCAGCACACGCCATCTTTCTTGCTGGTAGGAGAAGCCGTGCCCAGATTCTATCCTGCCTCCACTAAAAGAGCAAATCTTCCGTGTTTTGAGTTTCTCCACAGCTGCTTAGTGCCAGAGACACTTCTGTTCCTTTCCTTTTTATCATGTTCATGTAAATGACCCGGTTTGCACGTCACAACATTGCTGGGTTGCTTAAACCATGGGTTATTCGTGACTGCCCAGGAGTGAGCATGTGTGCGTGCTGCCTCCTGACCGCTCGCAGCTTCCACTTTGCTAAACGACCTGGGAATCCTGGGTTGTTTCCTGTGACATCGGAACCCGGCATTCCGGGTTGTTGATGGAGAAACAACCCAAAGTTTTAATACATGGTTTGTTTCTCCCTCAACAACCCAACATTCCAGCTTAACTATGTTTAGCAAAGCAGAAGCAGCGGGTGCCTGGGAGGCAGGTCACACACTACAGTGCGGCCTCAACTATCTATGGGTTATTTAACCCATAGTTAGTTGTAACGTGCAAACTGAGTCATCTTGTGTCTTCCTTTGCACCATAACCTGCATTTCCAAATTTAAATCTCCACATGTAACTTTCCTTTGGAAGTCAACTGCATGCCCATATGGGTGTGGTTTTTTAAAGAAAAAAATCCTTATTTTACTTTGAGGTTTATACTTTCTATATCTTGTGTTTCTGGGGCATATGGTTTGATGTTTTGAATATGCCATTTTGTTTGCTCCATTTATCCTCTTATTTCCCTTTTTCAGCTGTGGAAAAGAAATTGAAAGAGAGAGAGGAGAGAGAACAGCAGCTGATTGAGGCTAAAGCCAAACTCGAAAATGACATAGCCGAAATAATGAAATCCTCAGGAGATAGTTCTTTGCAGCTTACAAAGATGAATGATGATATACGGCTGAAAGAAAAGTAATTCCTCTCTCATATGGAATGTCTTCATGTCGCTTTCTGCTACCCTTGCTCTGTTGCAAGTAATTGTGGGAATTCCTCCAAATTGTTACTTTTTGAAACTACATTCACTTTGTTTTGGACAAATAAGTTCATCCCATCAAACTCTCTTTTGTTATGTTTTTGACACTTGGAATATAATGCTTTTAATGTATTCCTTACCTATGTGTCCAAGGAATGTGGGCAGCATTTGCGGGGGAAATAACTTTTTTATTGCATGTATGTTTGACTAGCAAGCCAAGCGAACCTTGGGCCAGATTGGGCAGATAGCTCAATAGGAAACTATCCTTATATACCATGTCTACACTAGCACAGGCTCCTGGGTTTCAGACAGGGGTCTTTCCCAGCCCTACCTGGAGATGCTGGGGATTGAACCTGGGACCTTCTGCATGCACAGCTTGGGGGAGTTAAAAGTAGCTCAAGTGGGAAAGACCTTTTGACTGAGACCTGGAGAGCTGCTATGACTTGAAGTGAGCTGTACTGAATTAGACGGAATAAACCTCCCCTCTTAGCAACACAGGTGTCACATGTGCAGACATGCTGTGCCAGGAAAGAGGGCTGAGTAATTTCCTGCATACCAGGGAGTTAAGCAGGGAAACCTTGTTTCTTCATTTTGTTTTTTTTAAAAATCACCACCCCTCAATCCCAAAACAGTCAGGGGCTGATAAGAATATAAGAAGAGCCATGCTGGATCAGACCAAGGGTCCATCTGGTCCAGCATTCTGTTCCCACAGTGGCCAACCAGATGCCCATGGGAAACGTACAAGCAGGACACAAGCACAAGAGCACCCTCCCACCCATGTTCTCCACCAGCAGGTGTACGTAGGCATACTGTCTCTGATATTGGAGGTAGCAGATAGCCATCAGGACTAGTAGCCATTGATAGCCTTCTCCTCCATCAATTTGTCCAATCCTCCTTTAAAGCCATTCCAACTGGTGGCCATCACTACATCTTGTGGAAGTGAATTCCATAGTTTATCTATGTGCTATTTGTGTGTGTGTGTGTGTGTGTGTGTATCTACTACTGCACATACTACTCTTCAGAAGAATTACCGTACTGTTATGCATTCTGTGTGGGGTTGCCTTAGCCCCCGGCTCAGAAGCTTGCTTACATTGATAGCTGAACATGCATTGGTAGCAAAGAGCAGCATGCAGGTACCAGCTCTGAGCCAGCCAAGCCTGGGAGTTAAACTGAAGGGGAGCAAGTGGCTTGGTGCTTAGCAGTATTTGAAACTATGGAATTTGCTACCATAAGATGTGGTGATAGCCACAAACTTAGATGGCTTTAAAGGGGGATGAGACAAATTCATGGAGTGCAAGGCTGTCGGTGGATACTAGTCAGGATGGGTATCTATTACCTCCAGTATCTGAGGCAGGATGCCTCTGAATGCCAGTTGCTGCAAACAACAGCAGGATGGTGCTATTGCACACATGTCCTACCTGTGGGCATCTGGTTGGCCACCGTAGGAAACAGAACATTGGACTAGATAGGCCTTTGGTCTGATCGAGCAAGGGCTCTTCTTACGATGTTATGCTTGCTTTTCTTCAGCCCAGGGCCTAAAGAGTTGTTGAGCCCTCTGTAAACGTGTCTGATTTTAAACCCTTAAGTAAGGGAGGGAGGAAATGGATGGCAGGGATGGAGAGGGAAGTAGAAGAACCAGTTTAAATAAATATAAATGAATAAAGATGAAACATTTCCTCCTCCCTCTCTCCTGCCGGTACCTGCATGTATGATCTATAGGTAGTGATGTTCTGCTTCTCCCCGTCCCTGTATTTCAAATTCTTCTCCCTGAAAACCAAATGACTAATAGGCAGCCAAGTGCAGTTCTTTTAGCACAGGTGTAATGTGAACATGGGCTGGGTGCCCCACTGAGCATCCTCGCTGCTGCGGTCTGCACTGGATGCAACTTCTGAACTGGGCACAAGGGCAACCCCATATAGAGTGCATTGCAGTCCTTGTTCTGAAAAGTGGTATATAAATTTAATAAATAAATCAGTGATTGCTCTCAGATCTAGATGACAAGTGTTACAATCCTGATGGGGTTTTTTTTGTTATGATTAATTTTAGGCAACTAGAGGAGCTGCAACTTCAGTTCACCAAAGCGAACGAGAGAGCTACTTGGCTGCAGGAAAATGTGGAGCAGACGGCATGTAAAGCTGAAAAGCAGCAACTGGAAACACACAAAAAGCATCAGGCTGAACTGCAAAAAACGCAGGACAAGTTAGTCAACCTGGTAAGAACCACTATATGGAAAGCTATTTATTTATTTATTCATTCATTCATTCATCTTCTATACTGCCCAATAGCCGAAGCTCTCTGGGCGGTGTACAACAGTCGATTAAAAAATACAATAGAATACAGTTTAAAATATAAACAATACAACATTATAAAAATTTTAAACCAATTTTTAAAAATATCACTGACAAGTTAAAACACGACCGCTAAAAACAATTTACCACCCCACTGTATACCATTTAATTATTAAAAGCCTCAACGTAGAGGGCAGTCTTAACCTGGCGCCGAAAAAATAATAGAGTTGGCGCCAGGCAGGCCTCAGGGGGGAGCTTGTTCCACAGTTGGGGGGCTACCACCAAAAAGGCCCTCCCCCTTGTTGCTGCCCTCCGAGCCTCACATGGAGGTGGCAGTCGGAGGAAGGCCCCAGATGTTGAACATAGTATACGGGTAGATTGTGGTTGGGAGAGGCGTTCCATCAGGTATTGTGGTTCCAAGCTGTGTAGTTAGGCTGTGTGCGGAGAAATTTCCCTAGAGTATCCAGGTTTTGATAGCCAGCATGGGCTAGCACAAGCATTCTTGCTTTCTACTCATAGAGAAAAGTAAATAGGAATGCTGAGAATAGTAGAAAGTGTGACATCATTCATCCTTCTAACTCAATTACTTGCCTTTTTTCACATATACTAAAAAAAGCTAGAAAAGGAACTTTGTGGTATGCTCTAATATTAATATTAATAGTATACCTAATTATTTATCTATCTATTTAAATTGCTTATATACCACTCCATGTCCTAAGATCTCTAAGTGATTTACATATAAATACATATAGTACAATTTAAAAGCATGAAATAATAAATATATTAAAGACATTACAAGAACAGTAGAACCGAGCAGTGCAATGGCAAGTCAGGGAAGGCCTGGGTAAACAGATACATATTGAAGAGGCATTTAAAGCTTGCCAGTGTTTCTGCCTCTCAAACCACATGTGGGAGAGTGTTGCAGAGGGTGGGTGCCACTACTGAGAAGGCCCACTGAAATGCTGTTGCTTGGTTTTTTTTCAAGCCCGATGATCTTTTCTGTAGCTGAGATAGTTACAATGTGAAACTCCCATTGAACAATGCTACTTTACCTCTGACTCTGAAGCCCCTTCTCTTAGAAATCGCCCCAATTACTGTTGTACTGTTTATAAGCCCCAAGGCTCAGATTTTGCTCTTTCAATTCTAATGCAAGAAAAAATAGGTGGCAGTAAGAAATTAATTGCAGAATACTGGGGGTAGTTGTGTGGGAAGGGAGCAGGGCGCTGTACTCAAGCTGGACTCTTTATTTTCACAGGAGAAGAAAATTGCAGCTAGCCAAAATCAGTACAAAGAACTGCAGGTGGCACATGAAAAAACACAGTCTGAGATGGCCGCCAGGCATGATGGAGTCATCAAAGAGCTTAAACAAAAACTCCAGGAAACAGGACAGCTGTTGACAAACGCACAAAAAACAAACAGTGAATTGGAAAAACAGGCCAAGGAGTTGAAAAGGGAAGCAGAGCATGCAAAGGTGTGTATCTATCTGAAGCAGGTAGCCAAGGTATAGATTATTTTTTGGTGGTGCGATTGCTCAGCTCACCCCCAATCTGCTGCATAATCATAAGTAAACTCTTAAGTCAAGATCTGCCTCAAGCCAGCAAACTGCTCCATTGGGCTGGTGTGGGAAAGGCATAGATTTCTGTGGCCTCTGGCACATGAGGAAGCCATGTTGTTGGTACCTTGTCTGACTGAATTCTGGCTTCCAAAACCCAATGGAACAGACACTGCCTTTGTTGGAGGCAGCCATGTTTATGAGAGAGATGAACAAGGAAACTTTCAGAATTAAGTCTAATACCCCAGGGTCATAAAAATCAATACCAATTAGTTAATCTATATCCAAAAAGGCTACTTATGCGTGAATATTAGGGTTGTTGTTTTTAACATGTATACGTCATGCCAGTACAAAGTATTGTTCTCAGCTGCTAGCTTCATGTTCTGGTTTGAGAACAGAGTTTAAGATGCAAGAAAGAAAGCATATAACTTCAGTAGTGGGATAATTTTATGAAAACAAAGATTGGGCAGGGAAAGAAGATGCACTAGGGATGCTGAGGAGCCCAATGTTGTGGCTTTAAAAATTATAAAAAATACTAGCACTTCTGAGGAACAGTTTTAAGTGCAATTATTCTTGGTAAACATTTTTGCAGATCCTTCCCAGTTCTTTGATTTCTGATCCAGCCATTCTGTAGCTTGCTGACATTTAAAACCCTTTATTCTTTTCTTTGGATGCTTAAAAATGCCTTATTCCATTTTAAATGGCAACGCAAGCTTAGAGGTGGTGGATTCTGCAGGCCTTTTTATTGCTTAATTTCCTTCAGAAGCTGTCCATGTTACATATTGCCCTTAGCTTGACTTGTTAGCTTCCATTTTATTTATTTTTGCATTCCCTCAGTGTTGTTCCTTGCGTTCATCTCCCATTCATTGCCTACGTGCTTTGAGCTTTATGTTTTGTGACTCCTATAGCTGAATATTTAGTGGATACATTGACACACAGGCCAAAGGGCTGCAAGCTGAAATACAAGTTCATGATGATTTGGATATATTAGTAAAATAATGTGTGAATAAAATGCTCTCTACATAAGAGAATAGCTTGAAAGAATCTGTAAGTTACCGTATTCCATGGGATGAATTTGCGCCATCACTAAAGCTGATATTGAACAAATTCTGAGGTTGCTGTCCTTTTCTGCCTTTTGGTATTTCACCAACTCCATCACTGTGAGACTTTTAGCACCTCTGAAGTAATCCTTTATGCTTCAAGCTGTGTTAAATAAAGTCAACCATAGACTGGTGAAAATACATATAAAAATGGAACATTTTCTTAACATTAGGCACCATGGTAAGGCTTGGTAATGTTGGCTATCAGGGCTTCTCCTTATGGAACAGTTCAGAGATAGTTCCACTGATTTATTGGGAACATTTGACATTAAACCAATGAATAATTCATATTCATTGAGATGTGTCCTCAAAGCCTGCTTAATTAACCAGGCACATGGCAGCTGTTTATGTTTTGTTCAGGAGGACACTTTTCAGGAGGTGTAAAGATACAGAGCCTGCAAATTCAGGCTCTACTCATGGAGTTTTCTTCTGGTCAGTTTGGGAATTGGAAGGGAGAAGTTTGGGCCCATCAGCAGCTTGTGATCTAGAGTTCATCTTATTTTTCTAAAAGTTCCCACTGCTGCAGCCTGTTTATTCCATTCCTTTCTCCCTGTAAACATCTACATTTTCACAAAGGGTACTGCAAGAACTCCATGTTCTCTTGCTGGGAGGAAATTTGAACCTGGAGGGAGTTGCTTTGAACTCCTCATCTCTTGTGGAAATTGGTGAGTGCTATTCAGGACAGTTATGCTCAGACAAATTCACATATTTTGCCAAAGTGCATACAGCTGAATGTGCAATGGAGCAGTGGGATTTGCATCCACTCAAGGCCCACTTTCCCCAGCCCAGCTTCACCTCTGAGGGTTCCACGTCATGCCTCAATGTGACATGTGCATGTTCATTGCAACGTGTCAAATGACATGGAAACTCTTCAGCAAGGCTCTGTGTGTCAGTATATACACTTTTTTAAAAGTAACATTATTTGTCTTTAATCCACACTTTGCGCTAGTCTGCTTGACTTCATTTTTTGTTTTTTGTTTCCCTTCTCCCCGATCTTTGTTTCTTTAGTCCTTAACCTCTATGTTAGCGACAGCCAGAAAAGAGATTGAACTAATGTCAGACGAGATGAGGGCTTTGATATCAGAGAAAGAAACCTTGGCACAGGAGGGGAATGCTTTAAAATTAGAGAAAGGTTCCTTGTTATCAAAACTTGTAGAGCTGGAGTCCAAGATTGGGTTGTTAAAACAAGATCAGGAAAAACTTTGGACAGTGAATGAAGAACTTAACCTGGAGAACAAAAAAATTGTAAAGGACAAACAAGAAGCTGAAAATAAAACCAAGCAGGAAAAAGCTAAAAACGATGAGTTAATTTCTGAGAAAGGAAAGTTACTCTTGGAAATAGAGGCAGCACAAGACGATCTTCTTAAGATAACTAGAGAGAATGATGTTCTGCGTACTTCAAAAGCAGCTCTCCTTTGCCAGGTGGATGAGCTCCAGAGCCATAGTGATGCCTTGGCCAAGGAATGTCAAAAGCATGTCAGCCAAAGGGAAGCACTAGAGGACTGTCAGAGAAAGCTTTCAGAGGAAAATGCTGCTCTTCTCAAAGATAAGGATGACGTCATTCAGAAGCTGAAGAGCTCTTATGAAGACATGGCCAGGGACCAGAAGGAGCTCCTTCAAGAAGTAACTACCCTGGCTGCTGAGAGGGACTCACTCTTGGGAAAACACTTGGATCTTGAAAACCAACACATGACTTTGAAAAGGGAAAGGGATAATCTCTTACAGGCCACCCAGGATCTGCAGTCAGACAAAGAGGTTCTCCTGAAAAGCCAGGAAGAGCTGCATAAAAGCTTAGAGCAGGTGCTAGATGAAAAGCAGAAGCTTGGTGAGAAAGTGGAAGGCCTGCAAGCTGATCTAGAAGCATCAGATAAAGAGCTTAAAAAGGTCACCAAAGACAAGGTGCAACTGCAGGCCTCTCATGCCAGTCTTTCAAAGCTCCTGGAAGAGATTAAGGCCAGCAGTGCGTCAACAGACTCTGAATGTATTCAGTTACTGCAAGAGAAGGAAGCCTTGTCTTCCTCTGAGAAGAGGCTCTCAGGAGAAAGAGAAGAACTTTTGAATGAAAACAAGGCCTTTTCGGAAAAGCTGGCTAAGGTCTCTGAAGAAGCTGCCCTTACCGAGAGAACACTGAATGAGAGGCTAAGTCAGGTGAGCGCAGAGAAGGAGCTGGCTTCTCAGAAGTCCTCAAAGCTCAAGAAGCAGAATGAGAGCCTTGCAAAGGAAAAGGCCATTTTGGAAGCAAAATGTGCCGAGCTCCTTGCAGAGAAGCAATCTGCCACCAAAGCCCTGTGTGACTTGAAGAGGAAGCATGAATTGGACATTTCTGCAAAGAGGATGCTCACTCAAGACAAGGCCAAGCTGCAGGGCTGCGTTGAAACTCTAAAACGAGAGCTTGACCAAAAGATGGAAGAAAACCAGGAGCTTACCGGCTACAGATGCGAGCTGAGCAAAATCTTGAAGGAGACTCAGAGTGCCAAAACAGTATTGGAAAATGAATATTCAGCCTTGCTCCATGCTAAGCAATTGCTGGCAGCTTCATTTAAGAGCAATTCTTCTGAGAAGGAGATAATGTTCAAAGAGAAGGTTCGGTTGCAAGAAGAATGCCAGAGGTTGAGTAAAGAGCTCAAAACAGTCCATGATAACCTGACACTAGAACGAGAAGGTAGGAAGCTGGAGAAGGAGTCTTTTGTGGTAGAGAACATGCAGATTCATAATAGTGTCAGCCAATTAGAGAGGGAGAAGGAAGAGCTAACATTAAAAAACAAAGAGCTGTTGGCTGAAAGGGATACATTGAACCAGGAGAAATTAAAATCTGAATCTAAACTAGAGGAAATTATGAAGGAAAAGGAGATGCTTAGTGTTGAGACAGACCAGCTTGCATCCAATATTGAGAAGCTAAAGAGTGAGTTTGTGGCACTGACCAAGTCAAAATCAGAACTCCAGGAACTACATAGTTGTGTCTCCAAGATTCTGGAAGATCTCCGTTCCAGCCACGAAATGTCTGAACTGGAGTGTGGTAAACTGTTTCAGGAGAACGAGATTCTTCTTTCTGAGCAGAAGCATCTGATCACAATCAAGGAAGAAATCTTGAAAGAGAAAGAAAAGTTCTCCAAAGACTACTATAAACTGCACGAGGAAGTAACGCTTCTTGCACAGACCAACAGTGAGATGGCAGCCAGCCTTTTGGCATCTCAGAACAAAAACGTGATGCTGAAGAAAGAAAAGGATGAGCTTGTCTTGAAACTGAAAAAAACTGAGACTCTTCAGGCATATGCGGTAATTCAAAGATTTGAGGTATCAAAACGCTGATAAAATCAGTCAAGTACCATTACTAACACCAAACACTAACATCAATTGTTTTGGTGTCTGCACTTAATTTTGCAAGATCTGGCACCTTGGTTCAGTCTGAACACCCTTCTTAATTATCTTGCTGGCAGCAAGTTGACCCCATTATGTTTTTGAAAATCTTTTAACTGCTGTAATAATGTGGCGGGGGTGGGGAGGAAGATCACATCCCGCTTCAAGGTCCTCACAGCTACTGAATGTTGCAAGACAGTTTTTCAATTGTGAATAAAAAAACAGGTTTCCAGATCTGTAGGCGCTTAACAGTATTATATATATATATATATATATAGTATGTGCCCTATATATGTGTACAGATGTGCCCTTATTTGAAAATGTTTAAAATATACGTACATAGAATTTAAATTGGTTTCCAAAAGTTAATTGTTAAACCTCCTCCTAAGCCTTGCAACTCTAATTGGGCAAAAGACAGCAGGGCAATCTCTAAGCAGAATTGGTTGTGAAGTTAATGTTGCAAAGGATTTGGCAATGTCTGTTATCTTTTTTATTCACAGTAGGGTTTACATTCACTACCAGCAGAAGACAGACTGGAATTTTGAGCCGTTCCTCCCTCTGCTTCATAAACCGTAAAGCTTTCATTCCAAGTTCTGTTTCATGTCACCTTGCCTTAGCCTGAAGCTTTGGTTTTGCTCCCCGAAAGACTTGGCTTTATAGTACTAAAATATTTCAACCATATTTCTGCCCCCATCTATTTTAATTTCATTGTTGTCTGCCCCTGCCCTGCCTTCTCAGTATTCTCACACACACACCAAAAAAAGAGCATAAATGACAAGTCTGTTGGTAGTGAATATCTCTTGAACTACTTTTTTTAATGGCAAAAAAGTAATCCAGAAGAATGATTTAATTAGGGCCATCTATCTCACCTCAAGAATGACACTAGCATGGGACTGGAGTTTAATTTCTGCATGGAACAAGATAGATGATAGATTTAGTTGTACTTCATAATTTTTGGAATGCACACAAGCAGCCAGAAATGGAGTGCTTATTTTCATGCACGAGGAAGCATCTTGCAAATGGTTGATAGCCATCTACATGCTGCTTACTCAAGAGAAATCCCAGGGACTTGAGGGACCCAACTATGGAGGTTGTGGCTGATTTGCAACCAGAATCCAGCACAGTTTTGCATATAGGGCTTGACATAACCGTTTTTATCTTGTAGACTGCACAAACAGCAGAAGATGCCTTGCAAATAGTTGAGCAAGTAACCAAAGAGAAGGATGCCCTTCATAAAGAGAAGATGGAGACTTTGGCCTCTCTGGAGGATTCCAAACAGGTCAATCAGAAGCTGCAGAAAGAGGTAAGCAAATTCAAATCATGGTTGTATAGGAAGTTTTACTCAGACCTGGACGGTAGGTTATCGGAGTGACCCATGTCTGAGACCCTGCAGAGCCACTTCCAGTCAAAGTAGACAGTTCTGGGCTGGATGGACAATCAGTCTGACCGTGGAACAAGGCCTGTGGCTTGCGCTAGCTCAGCTTGTCTGAGTGTGGAAAGCTAAGCAGGGTCTGGCCTGGTTATTACTTGGATGGAGACCCCTCCTCTAGTATCCTGCATTGAGCAGGGGGTTGGACTCGATAGCCTTGTAGGCCCCTTCTTCCAGCTCTGTGATCTATGAAAGGCATTTTTCTATCTATCTAATAATAACAAATCACCTGAGCCTAAATTGTAACAGGTTTTGGTAGAGGGAGTGCCTGTCATTTCCCTCATTCTTTTCCCCTTTCTTGTCTGAGCCTTCCAAACATTAAAGAACATGTATTTCATGTGACATCTACCGGTGGCTGTAAAGATTTTTTTCAGCCCTCCAAACATGCAAGCTGTTTTCTATGGAGTCAGGCTGTGGGTCCCGATTCCAGTTTACTCTGAGTGGCAGCAACTCTCCAAGATCTCAGGCAGTTCTTTCCCATCCATACTACTGGACATGCCAGGGGACTGAACCTGGTACCTTTTGTGCCTGCTCTACCACTCGACAATGCCCCTCTCAGATCTATGGGCATCTTCCAAGAAGACTTAAACAAGACAGGTGTCTATCAAAGCATAGGCCATCACTAACTGGAGATCACAGAGGATTAAAGGCCTTGATTTCAGTTAATACCAGTAGTCGGTTTCTAGATCGCTGGAAATTAAAATAAAAATCCAGTGCCCCTGTAATTCTTCAAGAGTGGCCAGAGATTATCCGTTATATAATAAAATACATCACTGAGTGCTTGTGAACAGATGAGGCTTACAAGCTGGTGGCAGCTCTTGCAAGATAGATGAAAACCTAGTAAATAAAGGCATGGCGGTCAGTTTGGGCTAGAACCATTAGATCAGTTGAAAGGATGGTATTCCCAGCACCACCAACTCAGTGCTCAGCATCAAACTTCCCACTGATTAAGGTACTGTAGAGGGTTTTCTTTTGTTTATGGAAACTTCCATCTGTCACTTTCTGCCAAGCCTGTTGGGGTTTGTTTGTGTGCAGAGTGGGTGGTGGAGATCCTTTTGGGGTGACCTGGCATTCTTGGTTGCTGCCAGTTAACTTTCACTTAACATTTTGAGAATTTTGGTGGATCTTTTAGCAATTCGCTTCACAAAGTTGGTATATTTAACTTTCAGAAGGCACGAAAGAGGATGATGCAGCGAATGCCTGATTTAAAGGAGACTCTGAGGTGTGTCAAAACTTTTATTAATTGAAGAATAATCGAACTGCCAGTGCATTTTGGGCTTTACAGCCATACATTTTCTGCCAAGTGTAGTTACGGTATGTTAAAATGAATTTTAAAAAGCACAGCTGCATTGGATTTGAACAGGTTCTTTCTGAGAGTCTGTGAACCTTTGAACTTTAAGGCAGTATTGCATATGTGAACGCCTTATTATGTTTGGCAGAAAATATTCTCCTGTGCTGACAGAAGTGCATTAGGACTTCGATTACTTCACTGGGTTAATACATTTTCCCATGTACTTTATAGTCTCCTCTGCATCATATATAACTTAACCTTTTCAGCCATCCTAGCTTCCTCCCTCCCTCCACTTTTGTGACAGCCCAAAACCTGAAGTAGCCATATTCTACTTAACGCTGACTGGTGCTGATTAATATTCATTATCAGCTGTATGTTAGGCAGTGGGTTAGGTCCTTCTCAGTGGTGGCCCCACACCTCTGGAATCGGTTTCCATTGGGGGTTCGTCAGGTCCCTTCTTTGCAGGTCTTCAGGAAAGCTGTGAGGACTCCAGTTTTTGCTGGCCTTTCCATAATTTCTTGGGCTGCTGGTTCTAGGTAACTTCTGTTTTTATTTATCAGTGACCTTTGTTTTTTATAGAACTTTTAATGTATAGGTAGTTATTGAATTTTATTGTAACTGTTTTGTATGATTTTTATCTTGTATTCTGCCTTGAGAGTGTTTTACTCTTAAATGCGGCCTAAAAATTATTTTAAATAATTAAGTAAATAGATAAGGAGACTGTTAGGTGTTTTTAATGTGACAGTCTTATGGCCAAACTAGACAAGACTTTGGAGATTCATAATTGAGTCTTCCGTATCTTTCTATTCCTTTTAAAATTAGCTGCAGTGTGTGTGTGTGTGTGTGTGTGTGTGTGTGTGTGTGTACCCCACTGGATTGCAGCAGTGTGAGAAGTGGGATGGGGGTTAACCCCTTTCCTGCACCATTTTCCTGATCTACCTCCACTTGACCAGTTGCTATTTGCACCATTATGGAAAACATTGGGCACACATATGTCTTCTCCGGTTTCTGTCACACATATGTTTTCCCTACCAGCTGTGCGGGAAGGCAGGCAATTTAGATTTTCTTCAGTGATGAGGTGAAAGGTTTAAGAACTCCCTCCCATGCTACAGTCCCAGTCCAATTTGGGGACCTCTGCAGCTGTTTTTAAAAGAAATAAGGAATGCCAGGACAACTGATCACTGCTTTCCAATGTTGCACCTAGCTTGTTCCTTACAGTTTCAAGATATCTTAAGCAAGAGTGTGTGTTTTCCCCTTTTCTTTTGCAAGTTGGATACTCTTAAAGAAAACCACCAAAAGAATCAGGAGGAGCTTAACAAGTCTCAGGAGCTTCTCAACACGGAGAACAAAAAATCAAAAGAGATTAGAAAAGAACTGTAAGTATTTGATTTTTATTTGTGAGAGCAAATAAGTTTTATTTGTGGTGTACAGGGTGTGTTTCCAATTAATTAGAAAATAAGTAGTGGAGAATTTGTGTAAAATAACCATTCTGCCTTCTGAAACGTATAAAGAGAATGCAGTTATGGGTCACTCAGGGTTATTGGATTTTCTGTATGTGGTGGAGGATTTAAAGCACAGTGCATTCTCTGCAGAATGTGTGTTTCTTTATTGATTTGAAACCATACATGGTCGAGCCACCCGGGGGCAGCGGTACTTTTAAAATAGTCTTGCAGGCCATTCCTCTGCCACCCACCCCCATTCTCCAGCAGCAGGCATACAAAGCTGATCTCTTTCTTCTTTTTTCATCGCTCTGCCTGTTACTAATCCTGATAATAGCATTACTGGTAATGCCTTACAGGAATAACTACAATGATTGAATGGGCATCGATACCAGAGAATGTGGAATGCTTAATGCTAATTGACAAAAGGATTTTGTTTGCAAAAGAAGTCTTTATTTATTAATTTCCAGTGGTGGTGGTAGTTGGTTGTTGTTGTTTTTTAAATTTTGTATTAGCTGAAACTAATCAAATATGTTGATTTACACGACTATCTGTGGGAGAAATGCAGGGGCAGCCAGGTCTCGCAGTCTCTGTGGGCAGAGAGAGCCAAGCCCTGTCACGTAACACATTGTACATTTCAAAGTCAACTCACTTACAGTGTTCTCTAGTTCCTCTTTAAATCTAACCCCCACCCCACCCCATTCTAACTGCATGCTTGAGAAGCCTGTTCTGCTGCTGTGCTATTTCTTTGCTCTCTGGCAACAACAAGGAAAAGTGGTCATTTCTAAGGTTGTGTCTAGTCCAGGGGTGAGCAACTGCAGGGGCCATTTTCGCTCCCGCAGGCTACACTGGGAAGAAAGCAATAAGAATGCATTTACGACTGTTATCATATACATGAGCCAAAGAGCCAGGATTGGCCATGGCCCTCACCACGTGCATACCCAGTGGTAAGCATTAAGCATGTTTGCAACCACATAGTTGTGTGTGTGTAGAAGGGGGAGAAGCCTTGGTGGCGGGAGCTCAATGAAATGTCCCTGTCTGAAGCTACAAAGGCAGGAGGGAGTGTGAGCGAAAGCAGCTTCGCTGATGGGCCTGAGGGAAGGCGGCAGGGGCAGCTGCAACACAAACCGCTACCCAGGGAGTCGGGAGACCGGAGGGAGTGGAATGTGGAGCAGAACCGAGAGCCTCTTCAGAGAGGGGAGGGGGGAACAGCGAGACTGGATGAACGAAACAAGCAGCATGGGCAGGCAAAGATAACAGCGCGCTGATAAAAAAACATAAAAGGGCATGAAAAGGTTTACAGGTTTTAATTAGAAATGCAGGCAGGTATTGGATTGGGAAAACTTTCTAATGGGAGCCAGCAAAGGAAAACATGCTCCAAACATGCAGCAGGCCAATAGTAAAAAGGCTGCTGATGTAGCAAGGGATCATAAGATGCAGATTCTGCTGCAAAGATGCCTGGGATACATTCCAGAGCTGGCTGGAGGATCGAGGGGGAAGGAGGGGCAGAACAAGCCACGGTAAGCCCGATTGTCTGTCAGGGCATATCGTGGGTTGTTCTGCGAACAATCCACACTGCGTAGCTTATCTGCAGTGTGGCTTAGCATGTCGTGCGAACCTGCCTAATGTGTGAAATACCCTCCAAGTCCTATCAGGCCAATGTTGATCACACAAGGCTAGATGGACAGCTGATCTGGCTCAGTGTTAGGCAGCCTTCCGCAACCTGGTGTCCTCCAGATGTGTTGGACTGCAACTCCCAGAATTCCCAACCTCATGGCCTAGTTCTTACTGTCCTACAATCCAAACGTTGCCCAAGTTCACTTACAGAAGAGCCTCTTGGGTACTTGTTAAGCTCTCAAAGCCAAATCACTAGAACATGTTCTTCTTTGTTTAACTCATCATGGGGATGATTTCAGTGCTCTTTAGTGATAGTTCACTATAACAAAAGATTTTGAAGATTTTGAGTGGCTGAGTCTACCATTTGTGACTCTTCGATCCATTGATGGATGGAAATGACCCAAGAACACAGTGGATTGTGTGCCTGCTTTTATTGTGCTGTTTCTTGACGTTTCCCGCAGTGTTCACCTCTAGTTGTTTGGTGTCAGGGAATGACTGCTAAGCAAGGGGGTGCAGCAGTGCAAGACATCAACGCTTCTGTGTGTGCACACAGAATGCACATTGTGGGCTTCCGCATCTTACCCTCAATGGTATATGGTTGGCTTTTTAACATCTGGCACACCACTGACTTTTCTCCCTCCTGCTGGCTGGTTGCAGAGAATGTCTGCTGTTCACTAACAAGCAGAGAAAGAAGCAATAAACAGAGGGAAAGAGACAACCAGAGGGGAGAGGTGTAAGCTGGGAGAAATGACACTGAAAATCATCTGATAATTGCAGGGCACTGAAAACCCACCCAGTGGTAGGGATCAACCCTAAAATACTGACCCTTTGCTCAAATCATGGCAATAACATCATTGCTACTTTGTGGGTCATCTTATATAACTTAATCCTCCTTGGGTACTTCAGCCTGCATTTCTCTAGGGTTGTTGGGGTTTTCTTTAATCCTTAGAAACTAGTTGCGGAAGTATCCTATAATTCCAGATGTTGAGGCTTGGTCAGTCTTGTGTGGGGCTAGGGGAGTTTCTGGTGCCTGAACTCTTCATCAGTCTCTCTCAACTCGCACCATTAGTGAAAATCTAAGTGGTTATGTTTAATCCAACCCGCTTACGCTGTAAATGTGTGTATTTGGTTTGTTCTTAATTGTTTCAAGTCGCATAGGGTGATGCAAAATAGAAGCAGTCCCATGCTAACACCCACTGATCTGATTTCGAGGATCGATGCCTGGCTGGGGGTGAGCGGAATTTGGGATGTGGGTTGACTCTTTTATTAGAGATCTCATTAAGCACGTGGCTCTTTTTTTTTTTTTTTTTTTGGCAAGCTGCAAAGCTGATTTCTTCTCTCCCACCATTTCCACCCCCCCTGCCTTTCTTGTTCCTATGGTAACCATGCATTCCCTGTCCTCGCAGAGAAGCGCTAAAGCTGACAGAGGCTGAGAAGTCCCAGCAGCTTGCAGCCTTGCAAGAAGAGAACATTAAACTTGCCGAGGAGCTCGGCAAAGGGGAAGTCACAAGTCACCAGAAGGTATGTCCTTTTGCTTCAGTTTTCCAAAGGTGGAATTCCCTGGAGGTGGGTTCTTAAGAGCTAACCATGCTGTGTCTGTGCATGTGTCTGTGTATGAGAGGGAGAAATGTTGCAACACATGCTTATGATTTGAGAGAATGTACCTTTTAGGGTGCAGATTCCTGTAGAACAGTGGTTCCAGGCAGCAGCAGCAAGACGACAACATGAACTGAGCCGACTTAGAGATGAATTAAGTTTTTATTGAGGCGTGAGCTTTCGTAGGCAACAGTAGCTGTCAAAAGTTCACTCTTGCCACACAAAACCAGTCCGTCGTCAAGGCACCACATTTGTAGCTCTTTGGTTTTAAAGTGTTTGAATATCACGTCTGCAAGAATCTGAGATGAGGGGAGGGTTGCATAATCCCTAAAATTCTTTGCAGAAGAGAGTTTGATGGGAATTGGGAAGAAGTACTCATTGAGAAGTACTCATCGGTGGAAGGTCTACATTTACATAGCTTAGAGGATAGTCAGCTTTTCGGTTAGAGTTTCAATTTCCCGAATCATTGGTTTTTCTTACGTTAACACCTCTATAATAAGATTCTCGTTAGAGTGTTCTGTAATGGCTTGTTAAAAAAACAACACATTCAGCCAACACTAATTTGTACAAGGGATGTTGCTTGAACTAGGATTTTGAGAAATATACTATATTTCCCAGTATTGGAAAACTGTGTGTGTGTGTGTGTGTGTGTGTGAGAGAGAGAGAGAGAGAGAGAGAGAGAGAATATTGAAATTGAATATATGTAAATGAGTCTCACTGTGCTTGCTGTGAGATGTATAAGGCTGGGATAGATGTATGGTCCTTCAGTGACTGCATAAAGTCTACTCAGTGTTTTAAAATACACATCCAGTGTGGCCCTTTCCTGAACAAGCCCCATTAAAATGAATGGGAGTTTCCAAGATCACACTTTGTGCTGACAAAGCTCTAGACTGAGAAGGGCTCTGTAGGCTGGCTCAATCTTTGCACACCATAGTGGAGCAACTTATGGATAAGTTCTGAGTCAAGGATGTAAGGAAATCTATGAGGTCAACACAGGCTTCATAATGACCCCAACTTCTTAGAGCAGTGTTCTCCAACCTTGGGTCCCCAGATGTTTTTGGCCTGCAACTCCCAGCATGCCCCAGCCAGCATAGCTGGTTGGGGCATGGTGGGAGTTGTAGGCCAAAAACATCTGGGGACCCAAGGTTGGAGAACACTGCCATAGAGAGTGATCTGTGTTCACATAATGGGCTGGGTATGGATGTAATACTAAACCACAGTTTAGCATTATGAGGACAAGCCTGGCACTCCCCACTCCATTGACACATCTGCAAGGAGGAGTTCAGAAATCATGTCATCCGAATCTAGAAAAACTGTGGTCAATCTTGTCAATCTTAACTATGGTTAGCAGAAACAAGACAACTTCAGACCACACTTTATCGATCTGCCTCATTTTCGCTAACTGTACTTAAGATTAACTACAGTTTAGAGTTCTGACCACATGCTAAATTGTCGTTAATCCGAAACAAAAGTGTTAGCTTCTGATCTACTTGCAGCTGTGCTTGAGTTGGAGGGGGCTTGCGTGAAACTGGGTTTGTTCTCGTAACACTAAACCATGGTTTAGCATTACATTTGAACACAGCACTCTGTATTTTTATTGTCGGCCTTCTCCTAGTAAGGATTTTAAGTGTATTCTGTGCAAAGGTAACAGGAAAATCCAAATCCTGCATTCAGAACAAACCAAGTATCTGCATACACTTCCTTAGCATCTCTATAATTCTACCTCTGTGGATTTCATAGATTTCATAGATAGAGTTGGAAGGAGCCTACAAGGCTATCGAGTCCAACCCCCTGCTCAATGCAGGAAACTAGAGGAGGGGTCTCCCATCCAAGTAATAACCAGGCCTGACCCTGCTTAGCTTTCCACGCTCAGACAAGTTGAGCCAGCGTAAACCACATCAGGTTTTGAAACTATTTGGAATTATTTTCCTTTCCCCCCTTTTTTTCTTGCAAGGAACTGACAAGAGAATGAGAGGAGGAGAGAAGTGTGGAGTCCTCTCCTTGCAAATTTTCTGCAAAAACGAGGACTAGGAGCTTGATTATTTAAAAAAGAAAAAAGCTGATATCCTTCTCAGGTTGACAAGTTTCACATTGTACGACGAATTGGTTGTTCTTGTGCAGCAACCTGGGGATGTGCAGAATGCCCGCAGCTCTGCTGTTAGTATCACTTGGGGAATGCAAGTTATATTGGCAGCTGTTGTGAAGCCGAAAAGAAACTGGGACAGTAATGCAAGGAGCCCAGGCATTACCTTTCAGCCTCTTACAGCAATTCTTGCCCTTTTGTCTCTTAGGAGAAACAGCAGGAGTCTCTGGACTAATCCATTTAAACTAAAATTATGTGCAGACTTTATTGTGGGCATAGGCTCCAAACCTGGACTTGCACCAGCAAAGCACTTTGTGGATTTGGTTTGCAGGCATCCCTTTTTAAATGGATTTTTAATTTGATTTTTAAGAGGCTTAAAATGGTTGGATAAGGGAGGGCAACCTAATAATGAGTGTCTGCAAAAGGCATGGTAGTCATGGAGCTAAATATGTGGTAGCCTAATGTGGTTGATTAGCCCAGATTAGTCATCTTTGCAAGGGTACCAAAACACTACTTTTATTAAACCCCCAACTGGAAGGGAAGAGCCTCCCTCCTCTATACAGTTAATGACATGGGGAAAGATGGCTCAAGTGGGGGCAGACTAAATTTTATTTTAAATTCTTAAAAGTCCAAAATAACACCACAAAGCACAATTTGCTAGTAACTTCTCCTGTAAGGGCCCCATTGCAATGAAAGGGCACTGTGCAGCCACTCTCTTGCATAGTTCCCATGGATTTCAAAGCTCCAGGGGAATTGCCCCATTACGTAAAGCTCTGTTCTCAGTCATTCTTAGGATTGATACAATGCTTCTAAGCATTGGGGAAGAGCCATAAATCAGTGGTACTGCTTTGAGTGTAAAAGATCCCAGGTTTAACTGTTGGCATTTCCCGGTAGAGCTGGGAAAGATCTGGAGAGCCACTGTCAGTCAGTGTGGACAGTGCTAACCTAAGGGGCTGTTCGCACGTAACGGTGGCAGATTGTGGGTTAATTAACCCATGATATGCCATGGCACATGCTGGGCACATTCCTCAGCCATTTTGCCACGTGAAGTCCGAAGCCAGACACTATAGGTTAATCTTGGGTTAAACAACTCACAGTTAACCTAACTACTCATTGCAAGTTAACTGTAAGTTGTTTAACCCATGATTAACCTATAGTGTTTACGTGACCAGACTGTTACCACCCAAGTTGCTAAATTCCTTTTAGCTGTAATGCAAAGGAGGGTCCTTTTATTGGGAAATAATTGAGAGCTGTCCTATCTCTATTCTTACGTATACTCTGTGAGTTACGTGTAAATGTTGCAGCTGATTTGTTTTATTTGGGTCATAAGACCGTAATAAATTGATTGATTGATTAACCTATAGTGTCTGGGTTCAGACGTCACATAGCAACCCCCAATTGATCCGATTGGGGGTTGAATATTTAAAAAGGCTGTGGGATGCATCTGGCATGCATAGCAGCAAATCGTCGGTTAATTAACCCACAATTTGCTGCCATTATATGTGAACCGGATCCTAGAAGGACCAGTGGTATAAGGCAGTTTCCTGTGTTCCTCAGCACACTGTCAGCTCACACAGAGCATTGGTGAGATTTAACTGGCCTGGCCAGCACCCATGGAAACTGAGTGTGCCCCCTAGAAGAACAGGCTGTAACAAAACTATGAGAGAAAAGCCAATGTGGAAAGGGTCCCCTGAAACTAGAAGGTTTGAATACCACTGATCTACAGTATATGCAAGAGAGGGACTTGCATAATATTTAGATGATCTGGCCTCTTTGTCCATTGAAAGCTAGAAAATGGTAAAGAAAAGTACCCAGAATGTTCTCATTTTTCAGTCTTTCGATTTAGTGCCTTCTAAGATAAGTGTAACAAGCCTTCCTCATATGTTGCAGGTATTTTTGAGCAGTATTGCTATGGTAACAATATAAATTCTGGCCAGTGTCTGTTAGCAAATCTGTGTATGCATGACACATTTTGCAAATTTAATGAATATGGTTTCATCAATTATTTACACAGATATCTAAAGGTTAAGGCTTGTATTTGTTTTTGTTTTTTACTTCGTATACAGGGATGGAGAAGTGGAAGTGTTACCTTCATGGCTATATAAATAGTTAGCTGCTTTGAAATTCATTAAAAGATGCCTCTTTGAAACAGAGAGTAAATTGCAGAGTCTGTCTAGGGAGAAGGCCTATGCAGAAACAAAAGTGGTTATCAGCATGTGAAGAAGAGAGTGTCCAGTTTGAAAAAAGAGGACCAAGCAGTTTGTCTTCTGAACAAATTGGAGCTGAAACTCCAGAACTCATTTCAGTAGCTTGAAGGGAGGAAATCCCATCGGCTACTTTTGTTTCCTTCTGGTATAGCCTGTTAAAGCTTTTAGCTTTCAAAATGTTGTCAGATGTATCCTTAAGGACTTAAGGATGGTGGTGTTTTATCCCCAGATTTTTCTCTTTCCAACTCACGAGTTTTAATTTCTCTCGCCTAAACAGCAAGCCTTGAAATTGAGAGCAGTAGCATGTGTAACTTGCCTGTGTGGGGGAGGCAGACGAGCTGTCCTCTGATGCTGGCAGTGTGTTTTGTGCTGTCACTGAAGTAGCTATTTTAGACTTCCAGCACATTCTCGGCACAATATGACGGCTGTTCTAGGCCAAACCTCCCATGGATTGCAGTTAAGCTTTTTTTATTTTTTTATTTTTTTTGATAAAGTGAGCAGCCTCTTAGGAACTGAGGGCCCAGGTTCACTGTGAGACATGGAGAGCAATGGCCAACTAGGGACCTCCTAGGGAGGGGTGGGTAGGCTGGCTTGGTCAGTGGGATTAGAAAGGATGTAAAAAGGTCCTGTCATGTCAGGACTCAGCAAAATCCTGCAGCCAAAAAAGCATGTGTGAGGGAGGTCTCTCTCTCTGTTTGTGTGTGTGTGTGGGGGGGGGGAGAGATGGACATTTGGATCACATACCAGCTAAGAATAACCAGTATCCATTAACATGGCCTATTTGAAGGACTTTTCTTTCTTTCTTTTCCCATTTTGTGTCTTTGGAAAGAAGAAATTATTTTGCCAAGGCAACTCTGCAAATTAGGGAAAGGCTTAGAATGTTTGAAATTGAAGGTAGTCAGTTTAATTCTTAGTGTGCATAGTAAATGTGACTTTGTTTTTGTCTTTCAGCTCGACGAAGAGAGATCTGTCCTCAATAACCAGTTGTTAGAGATGAAAAAGAGGTGAGCTTTTGTGCACGCACACATGAGTGTACATTCAGACAATTGGGAACAAAATGGGACAAAATAAATCTATGATGAAACTCTTTGATTCCTCCTACCCATCTGCAGTTGAAATAACTACACACTTCTGCTGTTCAAAGTGTCTTTGCATGTGGAATACTAAATACATGCAAACAGTTGCATCTTTCTCATCACTAAAATTTGTGTAGAAATGTTTGACCTTAAGAAGCATTTAACATCGCTAATTGTTCCATCCTCTGTTACCTAGTTAGATGTTCCCACCTCTTCTCTGCATTTCAGTACCCAGATAATTCAGTGCCATTTTTAGCACTCTCTGGAGTATTTACTTACAGATTTGACAAATGCACAAAGCCCTCTCACTGATCAGCTTCAAACATTTTCATGAAGTGGCACTGCTGAGCTTATGACGCTGAGAATGAAACATCCCAAGTTTAACCTTTTAACACCACCAGGGACACAGCTCATTCAGAAAGAAAGAATGCTCCCCAGAAAAAATACAATTATTCTGAGTCATTGATGCTTTCTTTTTTCAATTTATGCTACCCAATTAACACTCTCAGCATCTAACAATTACACTGGTGCCACTTAATACTGTAACAGAAAACTCACTTGCATGGAAACTTGAACAAATTGTATTCATGAAGTAAGTTTAGAGGTTGCCTGCAGAAAATACCTTTTTATTAAGTCAGTCAAGGCATGTGTTGTATGACAGTGGATCAAAGAGTTCAACTAACCAGAGATTTGGCCCAAAATGTCAATTTCTGTTGCTCAGGAAACAGCAAGTTTTCTTTCTAACCTCTTGGGCCTTGTGATGCAAAAGTTAGGACATCTCAGGCAGGGTGGTGGGGCCAGACCTCCAGCTCCAAGCCATCTTCCCCATCGTCTTTCCATCCATAAGATTGTTTTCCCTCTTTCCTACCCAAAAATGATCTTTGTGAAATATGAAAGTAGGTATTAGAGATATTCAGGACTCTGTAGCTAAAAAGGGGGCTCAGTGTTACTTCAGCTCATTAGACCCATTGTGGATTTGCTAACTGTCTGACTTGTCTCTGAGCCTGCGCTATTTTCTCAATACTCATTTCACTCCTCTCTCTTCCCTTTCCTACCCTTGCTTCCTTTGCTATATCTGTGTGTCTTTAATGGTAAGACTAAAGAAAGTCTATCCACGTTACAATAAATAACTTTTTTTTTCTCCAATAAAGTTGTTGTACATATTTTTGGCTGCCTTTTGTTCCCTCGGTGTCTTGCTTTTTGTTTTGTTTTGTTTTTTGTTTTGTAAAATACTCAGCAGTATTAAAAAAAAAAAATTTACAACAACAACAGAATCCACTTCAGTGCAAATTTAGTTCTTCCTTTACTGTATTTTGCATTTCTCTTCCATGTTTCTAACATGTGGTTCTTGTTATCTTGCATTTTTAAAGCTTGCCCAGTATCACTTTAAGGTACTTGCTTCATTATTGGAATTTCTTGATTTCTTTTGTGGCAAGGGAAGAATCTGGGTGGTATTTCTAGCAGGGGGGCTATTGGGAGTAACCCATGTGATCTGTTTGGTAACTACCCCTGGGCACAATCTACCAGGAATGTCTGCTGGACCTGTGGAAGAGCATATATCTACTCACTCCAATGGAGCATATCTGCTCATTTTAGTGGGATGTACTTAGGAGATACTCCCTGGTGGATCTGAGCCCTTTGCAGCCTTAAATGTTGCTTTGGGTTGCTGTACAAAACTTATAATTGCTGTACAAAATTGATGTGAGCCTTGCCCTACTAAACCAATTGGGAACTGTTGTTAAATGGGTCTTTTGATCCATGAAATTACACTTCTCAAGTTGAGGGTAACTGCACTCCCATCTTACAAGAACACTGATGAGGTTTCTCAGCATAATTGAGCTTGCAAATTGCTAGGAGATATAGATAGATATAGATATAGATAAATGTATATTGGCACACATGTGTATAGTTTATAACTCAACATACATCTTCCAGTTTAGCTAACCCCAACACTGGCCACACATTTTTGATCCAGGGATAAATATTGGCAGAGCTTATCCAAGGCATTTTATTGCCCAAGGCAGAATTTCCAAGAGTATTTTATCCCTACAGTAATAAAAATACCCAAAAAATGAATTTGTTTCCCCTTTAATGTATGTCACTGTGACCTGAGGTGGGCTGCCTCACTTTGCTTAATGTTTGGGTCAGTTCTGAATGCTGGGAATAGGAGGCAGGTGAAACAGTCTCTGTTACGTATCATGAGGGTTTTGTGCTGGCAGATCTGTTTGGGAGTTTGCACAGGAAGGACTCTTCAAAGTCAGGTGAGGGTGGAAGGGAACACATGTGAGAGGTCTCTGAGAAGAAAGGGCACTTGAAATGAATATATATTAGGGCTGTCACCTGATTTAAAATAGAGTTGATTAAACATACGGGCTTTAGTTAATTGGTTAAATTTGCATATGAGTAAAATAATAGTTGAGCATGCTTCCTTTGTTTTTAGGTGATGTAAGTATGTATCACAGCAGGCATCATCTTAGAAGAGGCATTCCTCCTTCTTTGTCACACCAGAGATAATGCCTCTTTTAAGATGGCACTTCCATAAGTATTAAAAGTAACCATCTTTTTAAAACAGCAACAATCCTGTTGCTCAGTTTTTATCTGGGCACCTTTTCAGTCTATCATATGTTTAACTGATTCATCCAACTGATTAATCAATTGAACATTGCAGCCCTAGTATTTACCAGCAATTTGCAGAACGGCCATGAAGTGTGGCATGTCAATGGTCAAAAGAAGAGCTCATATGATTATTTATTTATTTATTGTATTTTTAAATCGCCCATCTAGCCAGTACCCAGCCACTCTGGGCGATGTACAACATACAATAAAACAAAACGGATTAAAATACACTTAAAACAGTATAAAATGTTAAAATCCTAACCCACCCCTTATTCCCGCCTGAAAAGCCATGTTTTTAATGAACGGCAGAAGCTCATCAAAGATAAGCTGCGAATGCCCCCAAAGTTGTGTGTATTTCACATATTGCCCCAGAAGCACAATGTTTTCCACCTGGTGCAAAGACTGGCATCCTTAGAATTTCAGCTGCTCTTTTATTAACTAAGTTATTAGTTCACATGGTTATCAGGAGTAGCATATACATGTCTCCATGACCTCTGGCATTTCCTGTGCAAAAACACTTAAATCTCCATAATTTGTTTTTTTTTGGTGTATGCATAGTTTACCTACATGCGTGCACTCCTGCCCACACACACCTGAGTATATACAGTTCAGTTCCAGCAAACCTGTTGGGATTGCTGTAATTTTATGCATTCCTCTTCATTGCTTCTTGCACAGGTGGCCCCAGTAATTCTAGAAGGCCCGTTGCTGCTTGAGCAGTCAGTGGCCAACCCTTGACATGTAGGAGCTTCCACTCATGTGCTCAATCATTCTGCAGAACCAGAGTCAGGCTTAAATGTCATTGAGTTTTTCTGGAACAAAAACACAGCCTTTTTCTATTTAGGAGATCCACTCTGGGCAGCTGTTCAGAGCTGTGGCTCGATTTCCTCAATTCTTCCTCTGTCTTTGAAGAAAAAAAAAATCTGATGCAGCTGTGGTGTGTGCCTCTGTGTCTGTACATCCCAGATTCTCTACTTGCTGCTTCCATTACTAAGAATAAACATCTGCATAGCTTTGAAAGGACTTCTGTGATGTATTACCATTGTTGCTTGTTTTGCCATTTATCCTGGGCTACTGCAAGGATCATACTGTGTTTCACATGCTGGTTATCGTGGTTCTCACTAACTGTAGATACCGTGGACATTTAACAATCTTTAGCTCAGGACAATTGATTATCTCTTTCTTAATTTTTTGCATTTTGCTCTATCTGGACATGCATGATCTTTTCTCTCTCTCCCTCTCCCCTTCTCTCTAGCAGATTTTAATTTCTTTGGGTAACAATTGCTCTGTTTGTTTAAAACAATCAACCACTTCCCTGGTAAAGGGCATTAATCCTTGGGCAGCGTCTCCTGCGCAGCCCTCTTTGAAACTAATAGGAATTGCACCATACATTCCAATTCTTTTCAGTGGGGCTTTTGGAGGAGTTCTCTGTGGATTGGGGGATTATTGGGAGAAAGGTAGGAGAGCCCTTTCACAAGCCCCACTGCATAACTTCCCCCAATTTTAGTCAAATCATGGTTGCCCCTATGGCATTCTAAAAATGGTACTTAAGGGGATTATCACAAAAGCTAAGAGGATGGGCCCCAGCGTAATTTGGGGGCTGATTCAATGATACAAAAATATTGAAAAGTCAAAGCGGTTAAACACTTGTGTCCAAAGTGACTCAAGGAAGCCTAAAAGGAACTTTGTTTTCATTTGTTTTCCTCGTTCCACATTTAGTAGCTACTCCTTGCCTTAGATTAGCTAGGCTACTTCGACTACATATACTGTACATGGATTTTTGGGCCTATAATTCATACTTGACAGGCATCTAGTACTTATAATCAGTCTCTAAAACTGCTTTCTTAATTTTTAAATGTTCTGTGTGTCGGAACCAATAGATATCAAATGCTTTATCAAGAAATTCTGACACTCCAGCTGCCAAGCCTTCCCTGGATGCTGGGAGAGGCATAAACTGCCTCCCTCCAAAATGCCATGAAACATCCTTTAAGATGTAGGCAAATAGAAAAAAACTTCTAACCATGCAGCTGAGCAAGGCTGTACTGAAGATCCACAAGTATAACCTCTGTGATATTGTTCTAAAATCTGCATCGCTTGGGAAATAACATCTTGAGAGGCATGCAAAAAGAGAGAAGGTGATTAGGTGTCTTATATGCTGAGTAATACTAATTTACAACCTTTGGGGCTCCACCTTTTTAGTTTTAGTCTGTTACAGGCCAAATAGCCCTCTGTTAAAATGCTCCCAATTACTGACCGAAGAATTGCTTTCTGTAGAAATCCGGACATTAACAGAAATTAGTGAGGACCAACTGATAATTCCAGCTTCATCCCTGCTTTGCATGACAAATGTGTAACTAAGCTTTGCATGTACTTTTTGTTGCTTGTTAATAACTATTCCAAGAAGTAACAAAATCTGAAGTTACGCTCACTTTGTGCAACCCTTTTTTCTACCTTTTCAATTCTCTATCTCCCAATCCTATTAACATCTTCCTTTAAATTCAAATGGATACGATGATATGCAGATTCTGGCATGAATCTACGTAGGTAAAATTTTTCACTTTATTTCCATTGTTGTAAAATCCCAAATAATTTTGGCAGATATAAAGTCTCAGTCAAAAAACTAAAACTGATACTTCTCTGATAAGAACCTGTCTCACTAATATAATATTTTTTAGAAATTAGCCTCTCCTTTTTTTTGTTTTTGTTTTAAAGCAATGTTAATGGAACAAGTCTTCTGAACCTTTTTGACTCTCTCTTTTAGAGAATCCAGCTTAAAAAAAGAAATTGATGAAGAGAGAGCTAGCTTACAGAAATCCATCAGTATTACTAGTGCCTTGATTACAGAGAGAGATGAAGAACTGGAAAAACTCAAAAACGAGGTACAAATTTCAGAAGCTTATGATTCACGCCATCTACTGACTTCTGGCTGGTTCACACAATACCCCTGTGGAGGAAAAAGCCTGTACACACACACACACACACACACACACTTCCTCATGTGTGAACCTGGCTGGAGGCTGGGAAGAGGCTGGGGGGGCGGGGTGTGCATAGTTCCTCTTGATGGCCCCTGGTGTCCCAAGGCTTTTGAGATGCAAAATGCAAATGTCATGAGTCATGAATCACCCCTCCTCCCTGCCTGGCCAGGTGAAGTTCACCCTGATTGGCTAGAGGCAGCAGAGCTACAGAAAGGAGGAGGGGAGGGGGAAAGGTATATTGCCAAGGTGTGGCTTTTGTCTCGTCGTCGTCATGGCAGCAAGCTGCGCGGAGGTCCAAGCCTTCGGGCTGGCCTCAGGATCTGGCCCCAGGTAGCTCCTGGTGAAATTAGCTGAATGAGGGCTTTGGCCAAGGCAAGCCCGGAGGAGGGCTACCCATCTCGGACCTTAGGGTAGATGTGGTAGTCTCCTCGGGTGGCAGGGCTGTGCTGAAACCAACCCTGAAGGGAACCGGCCCCCAGGTAACTAGTGTGTGCCTGGGAGATATAAGGAATCAGTTTTTGTTATTTTGCAGCTTTACTGTCTGTGTACCAAAGCGTCTCTCTATTTTTGTGTCCTTGCCTCATTGCCCACCTTTTGTTGCAAAATGCTACCTGAATAAACCTCCTTGGTTTTTACCCCACATGGTGTTTGTGGTTGCTCTGCTTGGTTCAGCCCTAAATCCAGGGTATAGACAAAGGCAAGTCCCTGAACAGAGATTCAAGTAAGATTGCAGAGCTGAAGCTGGCAGTCTGGCACCTTGAGATCTCTGGGGGGTCTTGGGCCTTTGGGTAGGAAAGGGTGGGTTGTGGCGGGTCAGCCAGCCCCCCTTCCTCCACAACCCCCCTTCTCACACACCCTCTTCACACAAGCCTTTCTCAGTCACATATGAAATGCCATGCTGTGGTGATGACCAGTTGCTTATATGGATTTAAATGGGGAACGGATCTATAAATATGTGAAGGGCCATAGTCAATGAGCCAGTGTGGCGTAGTGGTGAGAGTGTTAGACTGGGACTGGGGAGATCCGGGTTCTAGTCCCCGCTTGGCCATGAAATTCCCTGGGTGACTTTGGGCCAGTCACTGACTCTCAGCCTAACCTACCTCACAGGGTTGTTGTGAGGATAAAATGGAGAGGAGGAGGAGGAGGAGGAGGAGGAGGAGGAGGAGGATTATGGAAGCCGCCTTGGGTTCCTTGCAGGAAGAAAGGTGGGGTATAAATATAATAAAATTAAATAAAAAAATAAATGACGCAAAGGGCCGGTAGAGCACCTGCTCTGCAGCCAGAAGGTCTCAGACTCAATCCCCGGCATCCAGTGGTGTAGTGGTAAATTTTGGGGTGCAGGCACTCATCATGACAGCCCCCCAAGGAGAGTCCAAAAACTCAGGCAGCTGTGTTGATGCATATCCACAAACCAGTTCTAGCAGTTTTCATCTCCACCAAGAGCAGGTCTTTGGTAAAGCTAATGGGTCTTAATTGCCCATTCAAGACCAAGCCACCCCAAAATACTTGGCATTACAACAGGGAATAATGTATTGTTGCTGGGGGAAAAGTCATTTCCCCCCAGCTACTGTGTGGACTGCAGCTAAGCTCAGAGGGAACAGTGAATTCTGAAAGGGAGGGGGTGGCAGATGACATCAGTGTCCCTGCTAATAAAGTTGCTGGTGCTGCATTCCTGTGAGTCCTGGCTCCACTACACCGATGCCAGCATCTCCAGGTAGGGCTGGAAGAACTCCCACTGGAAATCCTGGAGAGCCATCGCTGTGATTCAGTGTCGGCAGTCTCGACCTAGATGGACCAGTGGTCCGACTCCATATAAGGCAGCTTCCTATGTTCCTAAATAATTAGCGACATTAACTGATTGGAATCCCCATGTTGAGAAGCTGTATATCTCTGACTGCTAGATGCTGGGGGCCAGGGCCGGCGCTTCCGCTAGGCAAACTAGGCGGTTGCCTAGGGCGCGTGGCTGAAGAGGGTGCAGAAACGCTACGCTCCTCTTCGCTGCCGCCGCCACGCCACCCCCACCAGGCCTCCTCCCCCGCCGCCCCGCCCGCCGAAGCCACTGCCTCACCTGCCCCGCCTGCCGAAGTGCCTCCCCCGCCCGCCGAAGCCGCCGCCGCACCTCCCCCGCCTGCCGAAGCTGCTGAAGCGCCTCCCCCGCCCGCCGAAGCCGCCTCCGCGCCTCCCCCGCCCGCCAAAGCCGCCGCCGCGCCTCCTCCCCCGCGCCTCCCCCCGCTACCTACCTTCTTAGCGTCGCTTCCGGAGCCCTGCCTGCGTTGTTTTGGCGGGAGGAACCAGGGCAACAGGGCTTAAACAGCCATGTTGCCCTGGTTTCCCCGGCAAAAAACAGAGCACGGGGGTCCCGTCGCGTCACTTCCTCTTCGGAGGCGGCGGCAGCAGCCAGGGCGGGGGAAGGTAGGTAGGTAGGTAGGTAGGTGGTGGTGGTGGTGGCGGCGGCGCGGGGGGGGTTGCAGAGCAGGGCTGCTTTGCTCCGGAGCCCCCCCCACGGCACGAGAGGGGGGGGCGCAAATTTTATTTCGCCTAAGGCGCCAAACTGCCCTGCACCGGTCCTGCTGGGGGCAAGCAATGCAGGAATACTGTTGGCTTCATGCCCCTACTTGTGGGTTTCCTGAAGCCATTTATTTTACTTATTGTATTGCATTTAATTTATATACCATATCTTTAGCAATAAGTGTTCCTGCGGTGATGACAATTAAAAGTAAAACACAATAATAAAAACATACAAACAAACAACAATGTGAAGTCAGTGAAACAGATGATAATCATACAATACAGCAGGTAAACATTTAAAAGATCTAAAGAGGTTTCAAACACCTGAGAGTAAAAATGTCTTTGTCTGGCAACAAAATGACATCGTCTGTGCCAGGTGAGCCTCTCTGGGGAGAGCATTCGAACAATGGGGAGCTACCACTAAAAGGCTCTTTCCCCAGTTGCCACTGGCTTCACCTTGATTAGTCGGGGCACCCAGAGGATAGCCTCCAATGATGAACCCTATGATTGGGTGGACTGGCATGGGAGAAGACATGCCAACATCTGGTTGGCCACTCCGGGAAGCATAATGCTGGACTAGATGGACCTTTGGTCTGATCAAGCAGGCCTGTTCTTAAATTCTTTTGTTTCCTCTGGAAACGATTTGGCCTCAATATGGAAATACCAGATCTTGCCACATGAGGGCACATTCAAATAAAACATTTGATTAATTAAAATGACAAGATAAAGCCACCTTGTGTCTTTGCACCAAAAGAATTAACCCGAAAAGCTGGCCTTGTACAGTAGCCAGTCTGATATTTTAGGGAAATTCAAAAGAAGAGGCAATACAATTATATTTACCCCCTATTTGTCTCCAGCTTCTGGTAGTCAGAGGCACATTGTCTCCAAGTAGAGGGAACATTTCTGGTTCTTGTGATTAGTATAGCCTTCATTTATTTTTTCCAGTTATCCCTTACTAGATTTATTTTCTGTCTACATCCTCTCTTTTTTCTTTTTTTTCTTTCTACTTTCACAGGTCACAGTGCTCCGTGGAGAGAATGCCACCGCAAGGAATTTGCATTCAGTAGTTCAGTCACTGGAATCTGATAAGTTGAAACTTGAGCTAAAAGTAAAGAATCTGGAACAGAAGCTCAGAGAGAGCCAGAAACCTCCTTCTAGTTCCTCAGGTAAAACCAGCTCTGGTCTGTTTGCTGCATTTTCGCTGTTGCAGCTTGCTGAACATGGGTTGGCTCCAGAGTTTATCACACGTTGGATCCCTTCAGATGGCACAGTTAAGTGGGGATCTCTCCATGCAGTGACAGCAGAAGCCTCCATGCGGTGACAAAAACCCGCATCATCCAAATCCATCCTCTCAAAGAAGAAATTACTTGATGTTAGTAGTTCAGTTGGGGTGAGATCTCTCATTACTGTTACGTTGTTGACGTTATCGCTTGATGCCATTTTGGATGTATGAAAGTGCCGTCGTCAGTTCTCGTCTGATCCTTGCCTCTTGTCACACAAAGGAGCTAAGCCAGGGGGTGGGGATACACCTGTCATGTGTTCTTGAGCGTATTCTTTCTCATAATTGGAAACCTTGTTGGGATGGAGCTGTTCTTGGGCCAGCATTTTGAACCTGATGTTGCACCTAATGGTGGCAATATTATTGTTACATGGGAACACATTAACGGCATCAATGTGCCTGTAATTTATGGGCAAGAATGTCCTGTCTTTGTAGGATGCCCACTCCAAGAACATGGCCATCTCCTGTTCTAGTCAGAAGATGAATAAAGCCAGTCCCTCTACTTGTCCTGCAGTACTGACTTCAGTGCAAATTCAGTGTGGTTGTCTTAAGAGTATCACTGGGATCCACAACTGGTTGATTCAGCTCCATGCTGGGTATCCCTTTTCCTTTAGCAAAATTACTCAAACTTCACTTCCTCTGTCAAATGGGAGGAGGGATTTGTCTATAGTTTAAATGGGTAGTCTTATTTTTCCTTGTAGTTGCTGTTTCATTTTACTTATTACAATTTGTACATTCCACTCTCTTAGTACAAAGACTTTCAGCACTGCTGGCAGCTCTGAAATACTTTAAAAAATGATAATAATAAAATACTGTATATGAAAGCAGCAGCAACATAATCAAGTAAAAACAGCTCCATATATAACTCCAGATCTGAAATAAAACATTAAATGCCTGGGCAAATAAAACAATTCTTTACATGGTGGCAAAAAGACAGCAGAGTTGTTGGCAGGCAAGCATCCCCAAAGAAAGAAATCCTCAGACAGGATGCTACAGCAGAAAAGACCCTTTCCTTGGTCGCCACCAGCCTCACTTCAGAAGGCAAGGGAATTTGGATCAGGGCCTCCAAAGAACATGTTTATACTAGGGCAGTTTCATGCAGGGGAAGGTACAAGTAGTTCAGAGCTTTAAAGGTAAGAACCAGCATTGTGCTCCAAACCAGATCAATAGCCGGTGCCATTGTTTCAAGGCTGGTGTTCAGTGTTCAACAGGTCCCAGTTTGTAATCTTGCTGCTTCATATTGTACTAACTGAAGTTTCCAAGTAGTCTTCAAGGGCAACCCCAAGTACAATACGTTACATTCCTCCAACTGTGAGGTGGTTTTTTTTAACCAGAATATGGATAATCCTTGCCAGACTATCTTGGGCAGGGCCACCAGAGTTAAGTTCCAGCTGTATATCAGCACGTTCTTTCTGTTGACCTGTGATCATTTATTGAAATTGTAAGCTCCTGAAAGCTAAGTACTCTATGTATGTGTCTTCAGTCCTGATGGAAGCAACACAAGATTTGGAAGTATCTCCACACCTTTTAATTTTTCTTTTTTTCCAAGATGACACAGCCAGTGGCACCCTCCAGAATGAAAACAGCCAAGAAAGCCAGGTATTACTTCTTCCCTCTTGGCCCCATGTAGTAATAACTTATTAGCTGCAAAGTAGCAATTGACAAGTTGGTTTCACAAATGGTTAATGTGGGTTGAGTCCCACCCCCTTCATTTCTGATGGAGAGGAAGAACAAGGAGAGTGTCAAACTGTGGGAATTGGGGCCAGCTGTGGAGATTAGGAAGAGTCAGCAAGGTCATAAAAGAAAATGGCCTGGTATGCACATAACACTAACCCATGCTTTATTTAACCCATAGCTTGTTGCTCTACCCAGGATTTGACCCAGTTCACATGTCGTGGCAGCAATTCCTAGGTTGTTGAACCGAGGAATTGCTGGGGACGAGCGAAACAACAAAAGCACTGCCTTTCATACACTCATTATTTCTGCTTTCAGTTAAAAACTCAGGAACAACTTCAAGAAACCATGGGTTAACTCTGTGTTGTTTAACCCCTAAACAACTCAGACCAGGTTCGCACATCACGAAACAACCCAGGAATGGGGCCTTCCTGGGTTCTTAATTGAAAGTGGAAACAACAAGTGTGCAGGAAGCAGTGTACTCATCACTTAGCTCATCCCCAGCAATTCCTGACTTAAACAACCCAGGAATTGCTGCCTTGATATGCAAACCAGGTCTTTGTCTGGCAGACAATTGAACAAACTGTGGTTTGTTTTCTCAATCCCTGGGTTGTTCATTTCTCTCCTCCTTCACCTGCTCCCTCCCTGTATCACAAATGCCTTTGTGATACTGTAGTACTGGCAAGTAGAGCGGCTGGGTTTTTCTTTTTTACTGTTCTTGCCCACTGCCTCTGTAACCTGGCAAAACAACCCACGGTTCTGGGTTCACACATAATGACAACCTGTGGTTTAAATAACTCGGAGTTCACAACCCAACAACAAACCCTGGGTTCTCTTTCTGGGTTGTTTGTGGTAAACGAACCATGGTTTGTTAGCGCGGCCACGTTCACATATCACAGCAACCCAGAACTCAACAAGCCACACCATGGGTTAGTGGAATGTGTGAAAAGTTGACAGCGCCTGACTGGCTTGGTGAAAGAAGAGCCACTGATGGGTGTGAAAAGCATGACTGGGTGTGGGAAGAGCTGTGTTGCATTTCTGAGGCCTAGCTCACTGCTTCTTAGGAGAGGCATTGATGATATATGCTGGGGCTCCGTAGTCTTTCTCAAGTGGTGAATTTTACTGGTAACTGATAGCTATCACTTCAGCAGATTTTACAGAATCACAACTTTGTTTTACTGGGTGAAGGGTTGGAGGAGGGAGCCCGGAGATTATATCCTCCAGGCCTGCTTCTGGGTAACACACTGCATATAGGCTTAATAGCAAGTAGTGTAATTAATGTACTAATGCTTGGTTTCTTTCTCCCCCCCCCCCCCCGCCAACTCGCCTTCTCTTTTGCGCTTGCTTTCATCTGCTGCTGGGAAAACTTCCCTCCAATCAGCATATGGTTTGTTTCAGCTTTCTCTGCTTCTTAAATGCGTTTTGTCAGTTTTAATCATCTTGGTGTTAACCAGCAAGGCAGTTATTGTTGTCTTATCTCTTGTGAGGCTGACCCAGAGTTTTCCAACCTTGTAGAGAGGGAGTAGTTCCCTGTGTAGTGGGCAGAATCAACCAAGCAAAGGGTGGAAGAAGCCCTACTACTTTGGTATTTTTTACATGAATAAATATTCAGACACCTGAGGTGGCAATAGGGCTCATTGGGTCTGAAGACGAAGTTTTGAGGGGGTTGTGAACTGACTCCCACCAGTCTGTTGAATATTACCACAAGATGTAGTGATGGCCGCCAATTTGGAGGGCTTTAAAAGGGGATTGCACAAATTCATGGAAGAGAAAGCTATCAATGGCTACTAGTCCTGATGGCTATTTGCTACTTCCAGTATCGGAGTCAGTATACCTATGTACCAGTTGCTGGAGAACACGAGCGGGAGGTGCTTTTGCGCTCATGTCCTATTTGTGGGTTTCCCACAGACAGCCGGTTGGCACTGTGGGAACAGAATGCTGGACTAGATGGACCTTGGTCTTATCCAGCAGGGCTCTTCTTCTGTTCTTATGAGCTACCAGCTATTTAGGAAATCTGCCGGGGCCACCTTAGAGTTGTTTCCACTCTGCCATCTCCCCAAGAGGATGGGGAGCCATTGAGGTTAGGACCCAGGGATAACTTATTTTCAAAGAGATAGCATAAGAGCTGGAAAAAGTGGGGAGGGGTGGGGCAGAAAAGGCCAACCAAAATGATCAGGAGGTTCTTCCTTACAAGAAAAGGCTAAAGCATTTTGGACTTCCTAGTTTAAAGAAAAGGTGTAGACATAACAGAAGCTTATAAAATTACATAAGCTGTGAAGAGCAGAGAGGATAAAGAGTTCCCTTTTCCTCCCTCACCCATAATATTAGACTACAGGATCACCAAATACAGTTGATTGGCAGTAGATTCAGATCAGCCAAAAGACCACTTCCCATAGCACATAATTAATCTATAGAATTTATTGCCACAAGATGTGGTAATTGCCACTGGCTTGCACGGCTTTGAAGTGGGACTTGACAAATTCATGGAGGAAGAGTTATGGCTATCAGTCCTGATGGCTCTATGGCGCTTTTGTGTTCAGAGGCAGTATGTCACTGCATACCAGTTGCTGGGGGCATCTGCTTTCATGTCCTACTTCTGGGCTTCCCAGAGGCGTCTGGTTAGCCACTGTGTGGAACAGCATGCTAGGCTAGATCAATTTTTTGTCTGAGCCAGCAAAGCAATTCTTATGTGTTTACGTTTTGTCTAAAAAAATCACAACCCTTAAATTTGCCACCTGAGGTGACCTCCTGAAGGGAGCAGCTTTGTGTGCTATTCTAGGCAGCTCCTGGGTAGCAAAATTCTTGGCCCCATATCAAAACATGCTTATCTCAAAGCATTTTTATCTTGTAAGATGCGCTTTCCTGGTGTGACAATTCTCACTTCCACATTATTCTATAATGTGGTTAATTAATGCTGTTTAACAATTAAAAGTGACTATTTTTAGGTATTCTATAGATAAAGAAAGCACAGTTTGTTTTTCTGTGCCCCATTTCTGCCCTGCACATTCCTTATGCCACATATGTCGGTTTTTAGCTAATGCTTTCTGCAAAAGCCTCCCCTTAAATGATCTTGATTTTTTAATCCTGTCTCCTCTTTCTTCTCACCATAAACCCTTCAGATTGACTTCCTAAATTCTGTAATTGTGGATCTTCAAAGGAAAAATGAAGAGCTGAAATTGAAAGTGGAAATGATGTCTGAGGCAGCTCTCAATGGCAATGAGGAAGTTATTAATTATGACAGGTTGGTCACTTATGGTACCAGTTGGGAATTTGGGTTGCATTTTAGTATTCATGCCACTGAGCTAGTGAAGGATGTGTGATAATGCTCTTCTAAATCATTCTTGCACCTTCATTAATAAATAATAAATTAAGGTGCATCTTTAATTTGCAGAAATTGCTAGAGATACATTTCTCAATAAACAGTAATTATTTTTGTATGGCTTATTATAGTGAAAGACAGGCTTCCAAGGGGAACTGTGGAAAGTTTCTGTGGGAAGCATGAGATTCTTCCTAATGTTCAGTTCATCTCTAAATTGGTCCAGAAGGCAGAAATGTTATTTTCCCTGCCCAGTCAGTATAATGCTGTGAGCCTTTTTCTCAGGCATTTTGTATCCTATAGTCTGTCCCCATGGCCCTGCCTGTCTCTTTAGAACAGGAGTGAGGAACATTCAGCCCACTGGCCAGATGCATTCTGGGGGACTCCCCATCCGTGTTGCTGGTCTCTCCTCCCAAGTCCCACCCCTTCTCCTCAGCCCTGCCCCCTACTTGGTCCCCCTTTCCCTGTTGCTCAGTTGTTTCCCACTAATCAGCTGAGCAGTGTGGCGGTGGTGGTGGTGGTGGTGAGATTACAGGGAGGTTTAAACCTCCCCTCCCCATGATTTCCCCCACTGCACTGCTGATCACTGGGAAACAACTGAACAGCAGAGGGGATTGTCAGGTGGTTGGATGTGGAGGATGTGGGGAGCTGTTCAGGAGGGAAGGGGAGGGACAGGGAAGGGTGCGGCAGAGAGAGAGAGAGATGGGTGAACTGGCGCACTTTTGGCTTTGGCCAGCACATAGCACCTAACCACTTCCACAGAGGGAATGTGGCCCTCATGAAAGAAAAAGGTTTCCCACCCCTGCTTTAAAATCTCCATCTCGAGAAAAAATATAGTACGTAATAACATTATAGTGTGTTAAAAAGGAAGTGTCCAGCCTTATTTGTCAAATTTTGAACTTGACAGTGAGGAAGAAAACCAAGTCAAGAAGAAACCTCGCCTTTTCTGTGACATTTGTGATTGTTTCGATCTCCATGACACTGAAGATTGTCCAACTCAAGCACAGGCACCAGATGAACCTCCACATTCAACTTATCATGGCAGCCGAAAAGAAGAACGGCCCTATTGTGAAATCTGTGAAGTGTTTGGGCACTGGGCTACAAATTGCAATGACGACGAGACCTTCTGATGCAGGAGAGGACCAGGGAAAAGAAACTTTGCTCCGTATGTTAGCGGACCACATCCACCACCAGCATTCAAAGTGTGCTGACGTCAGGAAAAAAAGGACCTTTGCCCTCCCGAACTTCTTCACAAACAACAGACGTAAAGATATATTTTGATCTTCCACAGCAAAATACTTTATTCTGCCCTTGCTAAGCTAAAATTAAAATAAATAATTTACTAGGCAGTTTGCTGCCATTTTCATTTCCAACATCTGAGTTTGTATGATCTTTAAAGAGAAACTTCCCTTATGTCATGTTGTTTACCTATGGGGGGGGAACCAACTAGTATGTTTTACCTTATTTAAAGACCTTTAAAATTATGTTGTTAATTTTCATATTTGCACTAAGCTCTTAAAGCTGCAATTGTATGTTTTTCGATTTTGTAAAGCTTTCGACACTGGAATGAGTTAAGAGATGGGCTCTTTTTTATTATTTTCATCTGCTCAGTTATCTCTTGATCAAAGAATACATGAGCTCTGGTGCGCTACCTAGAGATCAGTAGTGCCTTTATTTCAGCAAGATTTCTTAACAGTGTGAAATTTTGTTTATTAAAATATCATGAAACAGGTAAGCAAACAAGCTACTGTGGGGAAACTTTTATAAAGAAACCTCTATGCTGTGCACGTTGATAACATCCCTTTCCACAGTCTTTCAGCTTCTGTAGAGTTGTACATAAGTACATATATAAATATATTTAAGAAAAGATTTATATTTTGGAAAAGTATCTTATTGACTTTAGTGCTTCTGTTCATCTGAACTCCTCAGAGGACTTTTGTGCACAGCACAGTAACTTGATTTTATGACTTTAAATACCTTCACTCTTGGGAGATTTATTTTATTTGATTGTGTGGTTTTTTTGGTGTGTGTGCATGTCCAAAAAAAATCTTCCAGCAAATTTGTATCCTGTAACAGGTTTTTATTAAAAGTCCATTCAGAAATCAAGATTTTTTTATGAATAAGTAATTTATTTATTTCCCCTTTGGTCTGAATTTCGTTCCAGATGAATGTAAAACAGAAAATTCAGTATTTAATAATTGTGGATTTTCTAAGAAGCAAAAACCTTACAAGAAATTAAGAAAATGTAAAACAAATAGAACACACTGTTATGGGTGAAACTATGCCATGCTTATTCTAATGCATGTGAAGTTCCTGATGAGATTGCTCAGTCATGGAGTTGATGATGTGTGTAACATAAGTAAAGGTGATGATACCACATAAGCTGGTTTAGATCTCTCTCCTTTTGAATGTCTTGAACACAAATGTAAAGAAAAAAAAGAAAGTATATATTCCCTGCTCTTTGTACATTATAGAGTATTTGACTCTTGTATAACTGTATATATATCTATATATATCTATATATATATATATAGATATGCGCCTCTGGTGTATTTTTTCCTCCAGATTACAGACAGTATTTGGCAAATGAGTATAAAGTCAATCTAATGTAATTGTTTGAGATTTGGAGTAATGAATGTATTATAGGGATAGTTAAAATAAAAGCAGGGGAATCAGTATTAACCTAAACTGAGTGTACTGTATCTTTAATAAAATGGTTATTCTCTTGTCACCCGTATTGCATCCTTCCTTTACGTCGGGGTGGGGTGGGGTGGGGTGTTACTAAATCCAGAGTGTCACCAACACTTCAGGTTTTTTTAGAGGAGTCCAGGATCATGGCATGAGCCTAACTAAGCAAGCCCCCATTGAGTTCAGTGGGTTCCTAGTAAATGTGCTTAGGGAAGTCTGAACATGCAAAGTAGGTGTTCTTGCCAACGGAGAGGGTCTTGCCATGTCCTATCTCTCCTCTGCAACCAGGTGTGATGGCAGCTAAAAGGAAGAGGAGCCAGATACCGGGCCAGTGGAGGGGGTCTTCCATCTTTCCCCCTTTTGTTTTTTTCCCTTCCTTTTGCCTCAGTTTTTGTGTCTTAAATATAGTTTCTTTCATGTCCTTTTCACTGTTCCTTTTACATACATTTTAGCCCTTTGAAAACCCCCTCAAGTTTTCCTTCATAAATGGAATCCTTGAAGTGGTGTGCACGTGTTTGTGTGTGTGTTTTAAAGGGTCCCCCCTCCATTTGGTGAGCCTGGAGAGAAAGAGAAGGGAGAAGCTGCACCTGTTGAATTTTTGCCTGTTGAAGGCACAGAAGCCCAAGAATGTGGAGGAGAGGTAACAATCCTTTCCTTAATTTCCTCATTCTTTCACTGTTCAGCTTATTTATTTGTAAATATTTTATTTATACACCATTTTTAATTGCAGGAATTCAACAGGTAGGTGACATTTAGGTAATCATCTTCTGACTGAGGCCCTGCTTTGGGTCATCCCACCATCAGAAATGTGGTGTGTTGCTCCGCCATTCTCTGCTCAGCCATGAAGTTCACCAAATGACCCTAGGTAGGCCAATCACTCTCCCTCAACCTCACCAGGTTGTTGTGATAAAACGGAGGCAATGGGTCCCCATCAGAGTGCCCGTGTGGACCTCCCAACGGCACCCGTGAAGCTCTCCAGTCCCTACCCCCTTCAAAAAATTATTTTTAATTTAAAAAACTTGAAAATGTTAGGCTGCCAGGTTCTCCTTCCCATTCCTGAACCTGCCACTGATCAGCTGTCCAGCGGGCAGAAAAAGGAAGGAGTTGCTTCCTGGCCTCACCCAATCTTGTGTCCACACAGACCTTTTCCCTTTGCACTCTGCGACTCCAGCCTCACTGTTTCTCTCGACGCAACCCCTTTGCTCAGTATTTCTTTCCCTTCCCCTGCGAATTACTTGGGAAGATAGGCAAACAAATGTCAGTGTACTGGAAGAAGCAAAGACTACTAGCGTTGAAAAAATGATCCTTCAACGCCAACTTCAATGGATCGGTCATGTTGTTCGAATGTCTGACTGCCGTCTCCCAAAGCAGTTACTTTATTCCCAACTCAAGGATGGAAAGTGGAATATTGGTGGTCAGTATAAAAGGTTTAAAGATGTTCTTAAGACTAATGTAAAAAAAAAAAAATGCAATATAAACATCGAAAACTGGGAAGCTCTGGCCCATGAACGATCTAAATGGAGGTTGGCCTTTCACAAAGGTTCCATGGACTTTGAAGAAGCCCGAGTGCAAGGTGAAAGGGAGAAACGTGCTAAGCGAAAAGCACGTCAAACGAATCCTTTACAGGACCATATTCCATCTGGTAACCTGTGTCCTCACTGGGAAGCTGTGTGGATCTAGAATTGGCCTCCACAGTCACTTACGGACCCATCACTAGAATCTACACAATTTTTTAGAATTTCCTCCTTTTATAATTTTCTTTTTGTAATTTTATCCTGGAAGACAATCTTACTCGGTCACGAGTGGTCGCCTACTACTACTTGCCACCACTTTTCTCTCCCTAGTCCCTAGCCTCGCTTTCTCTCCCACTCACCCCCTTTATCTTGCCGTTTCTCTCCACTCTCAGCCTCTACCCTTATTTCTCACACACACATACACACACACACACATATCTTTAGCACGCTGTTCCTTCCCTCTTCTAGCCTCGCTTTTTCAGCTCTATCCCTTTGCCTTGCTATTTCCCCCTCTCTCAGCCTATAGCCTTGCTATTTCTTCCCCTGCACGCACACACCACCTCTTCTGACTAGCCAGGCCTCCACGGCAGCCATCATGACTAGCCACATCCTCCATGGGAGCCATTCAGTGGTGGTGCCCACAGCAGTTTCTCAAATTCCCAAATGTGCCCACAGGTCCAAAAAGGTTGGGGTCTTGGGGACTCCTGATACACGCTGTCCTCGGGGCTCCTTGGAAGAAGGGTGGGGGGATAAATGTAATACACCTATGATCTATCTACCGATTGAGAACACCGCAGGGGTCCGTGTGGTGTAGTGTTAAGACTATAGCCGTCTTCATCCTGGCACCCTCCAGATGTGTTGGACTACAACTCCCACCACCCCCATCCTCCAGCCTGTCTGGAGGGCGCCAGGAAGGGAAAGGCTGGGTTAGACCATGAATCCCCCCACCATGAATCTCACTAGCTAATGTTGGCAGACACCATTTCTCAGCCTAGCCTACCTCAGGGTGGTTGTGAAGATTGTTTTTTTTTTAAAGGGAGGGGTTACTGTGTATACCACCCTGAGCTGCTTTGAAGAAGGGTGGGATTTAAATACTATTACTACTGCTACTAATAATAATAATAATAAATGGGAGGGCTGGTGTGGTGCAGTGGTTAGCGTTGGACTAGGGACTGGGAACTCAGATGATCTGGGTTCTAGTCCTACTGGGCCATGAAGCACACTGGGTGACTTTGGGCCAGTCACTGACGCTCAGCCTAGCCTACCTCACAGGCTTGTTGTGAGGATAACATGGAAGAGGAGGAGGATCATGTAAGCCACCTTGGGTTTCTTGCAGGAAAAAGGGTGGAATATAAATATAATAAATGTTGGTGCAGTATGTGCGTGTATATAAGTGTGTGTGTGTGTGTGTGTGTGTGTTATAGTGCTGGACTGGGACTCGGGAGATCCGGGTTCTAGTCCCCACTCGGCCATGAAGCTCCATCGGTGACTTTGGCCAGTCAGACTCAGCCTAACCTACCTCACAGGTTGTTGTGAGGATAAAATGTAAGCCATCTTGGGTTCCTCACAAGAGGAAAAAAGGTGGGATATAAATGTAGAAGGCGAAGAAGAAGAGATATTGTTCTCATAAAGTGGGGCTAGGGATAGTGAGGGGAGAATTTGTCCTCCGCCCATCCCTTCACGTCCCCTCAGAAAGAAACACACTGAGGCGCTCCCTTCGGAGGCGAAGCAATGGGCGGAGGAGAGCCCGGCAGCGCCTCCGCCTCCGCCTCCGCGGCTCCACATGACCGGCGCCGGGGCGGCCCGGCCCGGCCCTCCCCTCCCTCCTCCGCCCTGAGCCGGGCCTGCCGCTGACAGAGCCGAGGAGGAGGGAAGACGCGGCTCCGTCATGGCGGCGCACCTGAACTCGGGCCGGGTCAACCTGATGGCCCTGCGGGAGGCCGGCCGCAAGGAGCTGCGCGAGTTCCTCGACAAGTGCGCCGGCTCCAAGGTGGGCCCGGGCCGGGGGAGGCGGCGGCGGCGGCGGCGGCGGGAGGAGGCAGAGAGGCAGGCCGCTCCCTTCCCCTCAGGGGCAGCGCAGCGGCCGGGGCGCCCCTGACAAGCTGCGACTCTGTGCGCGCTTGTCTGCGAGTAAACGCCCCGCTGAATCCAGTGGGCTTACTTTCGAGTAAACACCGGGTTGCTCTGTCGCTGTGCCGCCTTTCTGGACGCCAGACCCGCCCTTTCTGCTTTTCGCTTCTCCTCAGAGAGGGCCCCCATGTTCTAGGTTCCCCTCCCCAAATCCCAGTCCTTGAGGGGCTGGGGGGCACCTACTGATGTGGGGACCTTGGTGGGACCCGGGGTGTGCGTGCGTGCTATAAACATGGGGGTCGAGTGCTTCACAGAGCTCTGGGGTCTGGCCCCTCACAAGCCACGGTGTACCCAGTGGGGGTCCATAAACAAGCCCCCCCCCACACACACACACACACAGGCCCGGGCATAGGAGTGGCCCTTCTACTCTACTTGCTTTCTTTATTTGGTTTTTAAATTTATTTTTGTGAAGAAAAGAGCCTTTGGGGGGGTTCACACACACACCTCATGTGTGAACCGGCTGGGGTGGGGTGTGCATAGTTAGCGTGTGGAGAAACTATGGGGGTTTCTCCACACGCTAACCCCCAGCCTTTGGGGGTTCCTGCATGCACACACACACACACACACACCTCCTCATATGTAAGCCAAGTGGGGCCAGTTGAGGGGGCTGGGAGGAAACGAAAGCCTTGAGCCTAGATGCCTAGAGAAGCTGGCCTAGGGCTTTCATATGTAAATAGTTCAAGCCATGAGTCATGAGTTTCCTTCCCCCTGCCTGGCCAGGTGAAGTGCATTATGATTGGCTAAGAGGCAGCAGAGCTACAGGGAGGAGAGGAGGGGAGGGGGGAAAAGGGTATATTTCCCAAAGCGTGGGTTTTGGTCTTTGTTCTACCCGGCTGTGGTAATGGCGGTAAGCCAAGGACCCCAGGCAGCTCCTGGTGAAATTAGCTGGATTGAGGGCTCTAGTAAAGGCAAGCCTTGTGGGAGTTTTACCCATCTCGGACCTTCGGGTAGGTGTGGTAATCTCCCTCGGGCAGCGAGGCTGTGCTGGATTTAACCTTTGAAGAGAACACCCTCAGGTAACAGGTGTGTGCCTGAGAGATCTTAAGGAATCAGGTTTTATTGTTTTGCAGCTTTACTGTACTAAAGTGTCTCTCTCTTTATTTTGTGTGCTTCTCTCATTTCCCTAATCTTGTTGTAAAATGCTACCAGAATAAACCTTGTCCTGGTTTTACCCCACATGGTGTTTGTAACTAAATCCAGGTTACAGAATTAAAGGCGAGTCCCTCAACAGAGATCCAAGTAGGTTTGCAGACAGCTGCGGCTGGCAATCTGGTACCTTGAGATCTCTGGGGGTCTTGGTTCCTTTGGAGTAGGAAAGGGTGGGGGTGTGGTGGGCCAGCCAGCCCCCCCTTCCTCCACAATTTTATTTTAAAATAATTACCTGGTTTTCACTTAGAAACGTACAAGGCGCTTGCAATAATAGTAAAGGCATTTTTTAAAAAGCAGAAGCGAAAGGATGCAGTCAGTAAAGTTTAGGGTTCTGTTTTGGATTAGTGCACTTTCAGCAGTGTGCGTTTTTATTGTATGTTATTTGTTTATTTAATTTCTATCCCATCTTTTTGCACACAAAAAAAAACATTCAAGGCAGCTAAGAAAAAAATCTGAATGAACAAAATCTTAATTAAAACCTAACATAAAAACAAATAAACTAAAAACACAATTGCAGTTAGGGGTGCAGTTGGAAGTTGAGTAGAAACTAGGTGGTGGTTGTTCCAGTTTAATTGATGCAGCCTAAAGGGATGTTGTTTACCTGATCCAAAAGCCTGTTTCTTCCCAGGACACACACACACCTAGGGTACAATCCTATCATTTTTAGACAGAAAAAAGTCCTACAATTCCCAGCTAGGACTTTTTTCTGACTAAACATGCATAGGTTTACACTCTTAAGGCCGATAAATTTCTGTCACGGACTAGGATGCACGGGGACTTTTTCTTCTGCTACTATAACAGTACAATCCTGTGCATGATTACTCAGAAGTAAGTCTCACTGTTTTCAGTAGAGCTTACTCCCTAGTAAGTGTGGTTAGGATTGCAGTCCCATTGAACATAGTGGGATGTACTTCTGAATAAGCATGCATAGGTGTGCACTGTAAAATGACTATCCCCATTTACCTGCCTGAAAGTTCTACACTGATTATCCATCACCTCTCTCACAGGGGCTTACCACCTCAACACAATCCAATGTGGCACTCCCCAGTTTTAAAAATTGTATGACAATGGTTATAATGTGCTAAGGGTAACTAAGTATGGTAGTGTTAAGAGATCTTCTAGAAGTACTTTCAGAATCTACCACTTGATATTTTTTTTCACACACACTGGTTCGCACATAATGACAACCCAGAGTATGGGTTGTTGAACCATGGGTGGTTGTTATGGGTTGTTAACAACGAACAATCCAGAGTTCACAACCCAACAGGGTTGAGTTCCCTGGGTTCTCTTCCCGGGTTGTTCATGGTTAACAACCAGTTGTTAAACCATAATGTAGTGTTCGCACATAACGACAACCTACAATTCAATAACAATCCACAATTCAACAACAACCCATACTTAACCTGTACTCTGGGTTGTTGTTACATGTGAATCAGGTCACAGTGTTATGTTCAGTGTTGCCCCATCTTCTACTCTCCTCTGAGCTGAATTGTCAGAGACTTTCCTCCTTCCCATCTTATTCCCGGGTCCTTGAAATCACCTGCGTAGCCCAGCTGATTTGTTGCTTTTCCTTTTATAGGCCATTGTGTGGGATGAGTATCTTACAGGGCCATTTGGACTGATTGCACAATATTCACTTCTAAAGGTAAGGCTTGGGCAAAGCTTTAAAAAAAAAATAGTTCCAGTTTTTGAAAACCTAACCTGCTCCATAAATTCTGTGCTTGCCTTACTCTGTTCCTATGGAAATAGTACAAAGCCAGAGATCTTGGATAATTTTGTGTGCAGGAGTGTTTAACGTGGAGGGAAGGAGATGTCTGCATGTCACATTTTTGCCCGGGGTGTGTGTGTGGTGGGGTGGGTAGGTAAAACAAAACCCTTGGTTATAATCTATATTCTGTAAACTGCCTTAGTTTTATTTTAAGAAAAGCAGTATGCACATGTTTTAAAGAAGGCCTTGAAAGACAAAGAACAGAATTATCTTCTGGAATTATCCTACTGAAGACTTACTGCTAAAGGACACAATCCACTGTGAATGCCCTTTGCACAGTTCCCTTTGAAAGGAATGGGAGCTGTACCAATGCACGGGAAGAATATGGCATTATTATGCTATGCAGTCAGGATATAGAAATAACACAGCATATCTGTACCATTGTCTGTATTTATCTAGCAGCTTTCTCATGAGAAAAGTGCCCCTGGGTTTGCTGTAGTACCACATGTAACTTACGCAATTATATACATGGGTTGTCGGACTACTTATTAGAAGATCTCGGGGAAAGGTTGATCCTAGGGTAGTCTTATTAACTTCATTTCTGTAGGATTAAGAGTTTTTTGGAAAGTGGGGTGAAAAAAATATTACTGGAGTCCTGATTTACCTTTATACTTTTATTAGACCAACTCAAAGGTAATCAAATACTGTGCAAGCTTTTGAGTTCTCCAAAACTCTATCACCATAATACCTTTGTGAGCTGGCCTAGTAAAGGTATTATGGTGATACGGATTTTGGAATTTTTCTTTTGACCAATGTGGCTACCTTTGCTTTTTGTGTGACCTGGTTTATGCTGTGATCATGGGCAGCCTCCCCAGCTAAACATCATGTTTAAGAACAATAAGCATAGCTACTCCCGGTACTAGTGGGTTCGACCAGAAATCCTCAGTTGCTTCAATCTTTTCTGAAAGCAACTTCCAAAGAGTAAAATAAGATTGCATATTGTTTCCATATAACTTTTTTGTCTCCTTCCAGGAACATGAGGTAGAGAAAATGTTCACCCTCAAAGCAGGCTGCACCCTGCCTGCTGATGTGAAGAATATTATTTTCTTTGTCAGACCAAGGCTAGAGCTGATGGATATAATTGCTGAAAATGTGCTCAGGTAGAGTAGCATATTGGTTTTCAACTCCAGGTCAGATCCAAACTAGATGCGATGATGGCATAACCCAATTCAGGTCATGCTGAATTGTTGTGAAGTGGAGTGGGCTGGTAACAATTTAAAGTGCAGTAGAAGCAGACAGGAAGGGGAGGCTGACCCCCGCTCCCCCCCCCCCCGTTTGTCCTCAGCTGTTTTTCTGCTGGTGTGGTTTACTTCCAGCACCAAAGCACCTCTCGCACAAAAGTGATTCACTGCTGAATAACGAGCAGTGAAGAGCAGCAGACCCCCCTTTCCCATACAAAAGTAAGAGGAGCTCTCAAAAGAGAGATCAGAACCCCTTGAGCCCAGCTAAAGTCAGTGTGCATGACTCTGTATATTTTAAAATAAAAGGCCTCAGCAAAATCTTCATACATTCTCTGGTCTTGTTTTTCTTGCATTGATTGATAAGTGTAGGCCTTATTTGAAGTGACCCCCCCACACACACACACACTTATGAATTTGGTTCAGAATATTGAAGGCCAATACATTGCTTTGATCTGGTAGTTTCTGTTTCTCTCAAACTCTCTCCTTGTCCCTTTCCAGAGAAGACAGAATCCGTTGTCCACAGAGGGATTTCCACATCTTGTTTGTGCCACGTCGCAGCTTGTTGTGTGAGCAGCGGCTGAAAGATCAGGGAGTCCTGGGCTCCTTCATTCTTAGAGAGGAGTACAGCCTGGATCTCATTCCGTTTGATGGAGATCTGTTATCCATGGAGTCTGAAAGTGCCTTTAAGGTCAGTATTTGGTTTCTTTGTGTGGGTACTACAGAGTGAGGTATCTTTCCAAACTGAGTTCCTGGTTGGGGCTGTGCTAAAGGCACCAGATGCATCGTAGTGCTTTCTAATGAGTTACTAGCGAGCAGTGACTTTGGCTACCTGTTAACTCGAGGTCTAGATTAGAACCAGATCTTTCATATTCCCCACCCCCATTCCAGTGCAGCAAGGAAGACAAGGAGCAACTGTTCTCTGCATTGTAGGACAAGAAGCCATGGGTTTCAGTTACAAGGCAGAAGTTCACATGTATAGCCCCATCATTACAGGCCTTTTAGTGGGCTTTAAAGACCCATTTGTTTAGAACTGCCTTTTCTTAAAAGGACACAATCAAGCTGCTGGTTTGTTTTGGTGCCAAATATTGTTTTTATATTGTTCTGCTGGGCTATATGTTATTGGCATTGTTCTTTTATTGCTATTGTTTTATTAATTTAACCATTGTTTATTACTAAAATTGGGTTTTGATTTTATATGTTGGAAGCCATCTTGTTGGGGAGGCTTAAAATACATATTAAATAATAGTAAATGTAGGTTAGATTTTAGGACTACCTCTTTCCACTTGAAGCTGCCCAAGTATTAAAATCTGTTTTAGAGTCCCTTCTGTGGGTGCCCTCACTGTCAGATATTACCGTAGGTGGGTGGCAATCAGGGAAAGGGCCTTTTCAGCAGTGGCTCCCCAATTATGGATTGCTTTCCCCAGGGCTGCTTGCCTGCACCTTGTTTGCTCAGCTTTAAGTGGCAGGTCAGCACTTGGTTTGTTAGTGTTTTTCTGGTCACTTCATCTGTTCTGATACGTTCTTACAGCTCTGTTGTGATTTTATGCCTTTTTCTGGGCACTGCTTTGAAACTTCCAATTTAAAAGTGGAGTATATATTTTAAAAATAAATACTATGGAAAACCTCTTTAACAATAACAGCAATTAGCCATTGGCTGCTTTTCCTTTGGAGGCTTTTAAGGGGAGGCTGAGCAAGTATCTGGTACATAACATTCAACTGCAGCAAATTCTGCCTGACCAGAGGATCGGAAGGAAGGACACAGAGGCCTGTTCCAGTGTCCCAATTTTCCAGTCCTCTTTGCAACTGTTGCTGTTAAGCTAAGGATACCAACTGCATTCTAAGTTCCTTACCATCCTTTCCTTGTGACATTTTTTTGTAGGAGTGTTACTTAGAAAATGACCAAACCAGCCTTTACCATGCAGCAAAGGGACTCATGACGCTCCAGGCACTTTATGGAACAATCCCACAGATCTTTGGAAAAGGGGAATGTGCACGGGTAAAGATGAACTGGATATTCTTCCTTTATCAGTAGCTAACTTAGTCTGGCTTTCTGCCTGCAATTTCACAATGTGCATGCTGCTTTGTGTGGACTGTCTAGATCACAAAGGTCTACATGGGATGGCTCATTTCCTTGACTGATTGTATTCAAAGAGGCATGCTGTATGTCTGCCTTTAGCTTAAAACAAATCCCCTCTTTGTATCATACCTGATGTGTCATATCTGCATATCATATTGCATATCTAACTGTGATATGGGGAAGGGCACAGTTGGAGATTTTGGTTAATCTGCTGCACCTTTCCTTGAATGCTGAGGGGCGCCAGTGAGATTGAACCTGTCTCTTGCCCAGAACATTAATCCAGAGCTTCACCACACCTCAGGAAGTAAGAAATGCATATTCAAAGAGGTCTAAAATGTTTGGTCTGGTAGTCACTACTTGTAGCCTGGGTCATAATCTCCTGAATACTTTTGTCTTCAGCATGTGGCTAATATGATGATCAGGATGAAGCGGGAGTTCTCCGGGAGTCAAAATGCAATATTCCCTGTCTTTGATACCCTCTTGCTGCTTGACCGCAACGTAGACTTGATGTCGCCTCTGGCCACACAGCTGACATATGAGGGGCTGATTGATGAAATATATGGAATTCAGAATAGTACGTAAGCAGGCATGACGAATGTGACAAAATTACTGTGTTTGTCTGGATGGTAATCAATTATCTGTTGGGAAATAGGTGACCCTGTCTTTGACTAGTCCATATATCCTTAGTTTCTCCTTACAGTTTATGTTCATTTTTCAGCCAGGGAGGGAGATAGGTGCTCTGTCCAGGGTAGGGACAACAATTTGAAGAGGTGTCCAGCTTCAGTAACTAGGCCTTTTCAGCGCCCCCCCCCCTCACCTCCCCAGTTTAAAAAAAATTATTCCATTTTCTTCCCTTGCTCTAGTCTCCTTCTCCTCTAGGTCTTCTGTTTTCTCTAGGGGATTTTTTCAGAGTCTTCCCCTCATCTCCCCCTTATCAGGCTTCTCTGTGCCTTCCTGGGGCTTTAGGGACAGTGGGAATGACAAATATGCCCCCCTCCCACCACTTCTCCTCATCTTTGCCTTGTGCTACGTAACATTTTTTCCCAAAGAGTAGGTCAGGTTGTCTAACAGCAGTTTAGTAACTCCCATTTATTTCACTGGGGCTTATGGATAAATATTTTTCTCTTTTGTTCAATGGTATTATCTAGTCCAGAAGTAGTTTCCATCCCCAAAGTAAGAGAGAGTGAAAATAAAAGGTGGCAGCTTCTGCTGGATTAGTTTGTTGGAAAGAATTAAAACTGACACCCCACAAGTTGCATGTGTGTGCTTAACATTTGCCAACAGAAGTCGGTCCTGTAAAAGATACTGCTTTACCAGTGGTTTGCTCTGTTTACGGTAATCGTTTCACTTATTTTTTCCAATGTATACCGCACTGTGTGCTGAAAAGGCCTCAGGGCAGATTTCTTTCTTTGACTTATGTTTGGGCAGCTTACGTGAAACTCCCTCCAGAAAAGTTTGCTCCCAAGAAGCAGGGAGAGGGTGGCAAGGATCTCCCCACAGAGCCCAAGAAGCTGCAGCTGAATTCCGCTGAGGAGCTCTATGCAGAGATTCGAGACAAGAACTTCAATGCTGTGGGCTCTGTGCTGAGCAAGAGAGCCAAGATAATATCAGCGGCATTTGAGGTAATGGATCATTATTCAACCACCCCACTCTTTCTGAGTGTAAATCCATCTGCGTTGTCCATCAGCCATGAGGATGTTCCATGTTATATATACACACTTTTGATGCTGGCCAGATCAGGTGTCAGATCTACACTTTTGCTCCAGAGCTAGCCACGATTAAGGTTACCGCATGCATTGCTACAGATGCCCAAGACCATGTGTGCTATACAACAGGGGCGGGCAGAAGGTAGATCTCCAGATGTTTTGGACTTCAACTCCCAGAAGCCCCTGCCAGAATGGCCAATGGTCAGGAATGCTGGGAGTTGAAGGCCCAAAACATCTGGAAATCTACTTTCTGTCCACTCCTGATATAGAACAATGAACATTCTGTACCTAGGCAATCCAACCTTTGCACCAAGAAAAAAACAACCCTGAATTCTGTAACATATATAAATTATGGAAACTGAGTCTATCTACCTAATCTATTCTGCCGTTTGTTACCATTTTATATCATTCGGGTTTTACTGTTCATGAGGAGGGAAAAGAAGCTGTAAAGGGCACTGTGGCCCTGACCCCCTGGCTGTTGGATATCATATTTGGCTACCCCTTTTGCTTCTGAGAATTCAGCAAGCATCTCCCACACCCTTTTGAGCATATCATTACAAGCATAAGAACTAGAAAGATGCTTGTTTTTACTGAAAGGTGAGATTCTTAGGAAGCTGAATTCTGTGCCCAGCATAGTGCTACCAAGGCGTACATGTGGACTTGCCTATGGTATGTCAGAATCAAGTATATTTTCCTGACATGGTTTATCTCAGGGAGTGACATTGCCAGTTCCATATAACAGTGTGGAAACACAACTGGGCAACTTTGTCCCTTGCAGATACCTACATGTGTGTGAAATTCCTTCACGCCTGCCCTAATAGGATGGTGCATAAAAACGCACACTACTTCTTGCTGAGCTGTGTGATCTGAAAACATGTTTTCTGCATTTCTTTCTGCCCCTTCAAAAGGCCAGACCAGATACACTTGCCTGTTGAACAAGGGACCTTGTTAAAGTTTGAGTTTCATAATTGGCATTTGCAGGGACATTCATGTTTTTACGCTGGAAGGAAGGAGAAAGAAATGCAAGTTGTCAGATATAATAGGTGATAATGAAACAGCAGCTTGTGGGTAGCAGAGGGCCTATTAATGGCAGACTTCATTATTGCCTTCCTGCCTGGGCTTGCCATTCATATAGTTTACACTTCCACCAAGTTCTGCACTTTTAAATAAATGTGTTTGGATGTATGTGGGTGTGCTGCTCTGATAGAAGCTGGGCGTAGAATACAAACTTCTGGATTATCTTTATTAATATGTCATTACACACCTCTGGCAATCTAGTCCTTAGCATTAAGCTCTATGATCTTCACCATGACTGAGATAACAAGATTTCTCTCTATTCAGGAAACATTCTTAGGGGTTGTCAGATGATCATTTCTCACATCATTACATTGGACCAATTTATTTATTTAGAACATTTATGATCTGTTTTTCAATCAAGATTCTCGAAGTGAAGAATAGAATTTAAAAACAAAATACAAGATAATATCAGTAAAATGCAACAAAACAAAGGGACAACCCATGAGAGCAAGTGCTAATCATTAAAACAAACAATTCTGCTCCAGTAATTAGGGTGTATGTCATGGGCCAATTTCTTCTACTTGAGTAAATGGATTTTCTTCCCACTCGATCTTAGTAGGCCAGTGTGAGTTACAACATACCCTGCTAGTTGTATCCTTCCTAGGCTGCTGTGAAGTACAGTATACTGAGAGATATTCTTACCTTGTTGGGGGCAGCATTCAAACCTGAATCCCTCAGGTCCCAATCCAACACACTGTCCACTGCACCACACTGGCTGCTCTTTGGACAATAGAAAAGTAAGGTTGGAGGCTGAGTCAGGTGGATGCTGAGTTAAACTGTTTTCATTACCAGATCAACAACTTGCCATTCATTTGGCGGTTTTATACGTTGCAGAATTGATTATGGGAATTTGGATCTTGACCATATTTTGTGATGTTTTCATAGCAAAGAAAACGGGGGGGATTGTGTGTGGGGAGGAGATTTCTCTCATCAACATAAACAAAGCTGTTTTTTGTTAGTTGAACCGTGAACACAATATTTCATTTCATTCAATATATAGAACACAAATCATGGTTATATGTTTTGTCTGTGCGCCAGGGAGATTGAGTCTGAGCTGCTAACTGCCGGGTTTATTTTTTTAGGAAAGGCACCATGCTAAAACTGTTGGAGAGATCAAACAGTTCGTCTCACAGTTGCCACACATGCAGGCAGCAAGAAGCTCTTTAGCTAATCACACTTCTATTGCAGAGCTTATCAAAGACATTACTAGTGAGTATTGCAGCTACAACTTTTGTTAGTTTCTTGTGTATAACGAGCAACCAGTTTTAATACATTTCATGTAAATAAAGTCCCAGCAGCTAGATCCCAGCACTGTTTATGCTTTTATAATATGTCTGGACACACACAACATAATTGACCTTTATTTTCAAATGAAACATGTTCATTTACTGTTTTGTTTTGTTTAAGCATCAGAAGACTTCTTTGATAACTTAACCGTGGAGCAAGAGTTTATGTCGGGAATAGACACTGATAAGGTAGGTGAAGATGCTCTTAAATAGTTTGTTTTATTGGCCATTATCTAGCCTCTCTTGGAACAGTGATGGGTGTACTTTTTGAAAAGTAGAATTTGTTTCTGTTCCACTGTAAAATTCTGCAAGTTCCTTAAACCCAGTGTCCACAACAGCAGTTGTAGGGGCCATTCTAGCTCAGATTGCTGGTGGATCTGACTGATAATTTGGCAGTCACTATTTCTGATGAACAGGAACGACAAGTAAGAAAAGGAAGCCCTTGTTGTGGCTGATTTCAATTTGGTGGAAAATGCTCTTGAAATCCGGGTGATGAGGTGGGAAGCATGTTGCACGTCCACTAATGCATTCCTACAGATTAGAGCAAAACATTTTGTTTTGTCTTTTTCAGAACCTTTTGGTTTTGTTTGATGGCTTGTTTTTATATTTAGGTCAATAATTATGTTGAAGATTGTATTGCACAAAAGCATCCCTTGATCAAGATATTACGGCTTGTTTGTCTGCAGTCAGTGTGCAACAGTGGACTGAAGCAGAAGGTCCTGGATTATTATAAGAGAGAGATTCTCCAGGTTAGACTGATGAAACAACAAATATAGATAATTCTTGGGAGGAGCTTATGTACAATAGTTAGTGTGGTAACTCAAACTGTTAAAATTGAATATGGTATGTATTCTCTGCAGGATTGGGGTGGGCATGGTTAGTGGGAGAAAAAAATTGTCAAAAGCTATCAAGAAATGTCATCCTGCCACCATTTATTTATTTTGTTTGTGTGTGTGGTGTTTAAACCAACTTGCTCATTACTGCTTATCTTTCTACTGTCCTCATAACTCTAGTCCATTAGACCTTCACAGCAAGTGGTTTGTGAATTGAAGTCTCAGGCTACAATCTATGCACTTAGTTCCAAGTGAACATGCTATAGGATTGTGCTGTCAATAAGCCAAAAGCTGCATCCCCAAATCAGTACACAGTTTTGAAAAATATTGTTTCCCTTTCTTCCTTCCATCCTTGCAGATAGACTGTGTGTATCTTAAGCAAGTCAACTCACAATTCCATATATGATGTATAACATACAATACCACCAATGTTAAAAGTGATTGTTCTTTTTACAGACTTATGGCTATGAGCACATACTGACTTTAAATAATCTAGAAAAAGCTGGACTCTTGAAGGCCCAGTTAAGCAGTAGAAACAACTACCCAACAATCCGGAAAACGTTGCGCTTGTGGATGGATGATGTTAATGAACAGGTATGTTAAATGCCTTGTCTCTCAATTGTGTTATTGCTAAGGGTTGTACAAAAGGTAGCTATAAGTGAATGTGCTGCTCCTCATTGACTGCCCCTCCTTCCTTTCTGCAGAATCCCAATGATATTTCCTATGTATACAGTGGTTATGCTCCTCTAAGTGTGCGCCTGGCACAATTACTTGCCCGGCCAGGATGGCGAAGCATAGAAGAAGTCTTAAAGATGCTTCCAGGCCCTCACTTTGAAGAGAGGCAGCAGTTACCAACAGGACTTCAAAAAAAGCGTAGGTATCCTCAGACAGACACGCCATTTCTATTGTAATGCTGTTCTAGTTTTACTCTTAGGTGCTTAAAGGGCTGCTAATGACATCCACTAAGATCCAGCGATCTCTTGTAAATATTGGACCTGCAGTACACCAGTGATCTCTTGTAGATATAGGAGCTCCAGTGCACAGACACAATGGTGTCCTTGTTCCTGGAGGATGCAGCTTGTTCCCTGCAACTGAGCAGCTCTGCATCTGCAATGCAGCACGCATAGAACCCTGGAGCACTCAACAGGTGTATGGATTCAACCTAGTGAAAGACACACAAGTCCCATTGATTCAGTGCAACTTAGGCAGGCTTATCCTATATCTGAAGGTGCTTCCAGACAAGACTTTTACTGTGCAATTTCCTTGCCTCATTCACATAATTGCACAGGGGGTCCAGACCACGTTGTCTTCCATTTGTAACCCCACTGCTTCCATTTGTAACCCCACCACTTCTTCCATCTTTTTTTCTTACCAGAAAACATGTTAACCAGGGACAGACAGAATAACTGCACAATGCCTCTTGATTGCTAGCTCTAGGGACCCTCTGGAAGCATTCTAGTGACAGATGCTGCATTTATATATGCTATTGCTTCATTCCGGTTATGTTAGCGTCCCCATTTCCCCAAATTTCAGCATAGTAACCTTCCTTGTTATTAAGTAGCTAGTCTGAAAATGAGTTTTAGGGGGGGGGGGTTGGATGGATGGATGTAAATTTGAAGCCATTTTTCAACACACTCTCCCTGTAAACAATGCAGGTCAGCATGGAGAAAACAGAGTCACTCTTGTATTCTTTCTGGGTGGAGTGACCTATGCTGAAATTGCAGCTCTCCGATTTCTGTCTCAAATGGAAGACGGGGGCACAGAATACGTCATTGCAACAACTAAACTAATCAATGGAACAAGCTGGATTAAATCTCTGATGGAGAAGCTGGAGCCTCCACCTTTTTAGAATGAGCATCTGCACAAAGTTCAAGTGAAAGAGGCATGTTAGGTGCAGGTGTCTTCATAAGGAGCAGAGAAGTATACTGGCAATGGAAAATAATTGCTGCTGGATCCAATGCATAAATGATATTTTTCTCTGCATTCCTGCTTTGACTGTTCATAACTTTGCAATGAGCTGATGCCTCTGAAAGAGAGAAGAACATCAAGGAACAAAATGTCACAAACAAGGATTGCTCCTAATGTTGGTTTCTGAAATAGACACAGGAGCAAGGTGTCTTTGGCTGGTCCCTACAGTGCACCCCCTAGCATCATTCCCTGGCTTTTTATTTCTATTTATTGTAGCTTCTAAACATCCCTCTGGGTGGACATATTCCACAATCCCATACATTTCTCAGGAAGTTTTTCCTGGCACTAAACTCCCTCTCCCCCTTTCTACTGTCACCTTATTGTTAGTTCTATCCCTTCATGCCTTTCTGAAACTTTCTCCCCAAGCAGTGTTGTCATGTTTGTAGACCTGTACACAATCATTCTAAAGCCCCTTGCAAAGCTCCAAATCCCACCAAAGTCAAGTTCCACAGACTTGAATATGTTTGTAAGTTTACAAGTGACTTCAGCACCATCACCTCTACCATTTATGTTACACAGCTTCTAACACCCTTTCCCATCTGGTCTTACTTTTTTTTTCTTCTGTATACATCCTGAGACATAAAGCAATGACTGTTTTTTCACCATTTTCTGGGCCAGTACAAGAGAAATCTCCTTTCACTGCATATTGTAAAAATACCTGCATCTATTGGTTCATGTTGGTGTTTCTTTAAAAGCTTCCTATATTGATCATGCTTGTAAAATGAATATAATGGTGGGGAGTGAGAGAAGAGCATGAAGCATTTTGGTGCGTGTGCTTTACTGTTTGTTTCTGGTCAGCACTGATCAAATTAATACTGTTTGGAGAGTGCTGGGGGGTTTCTGCACATGCACATTCAAGGAGACAAATGTTTATTATAAAGATGCAATACTAACAGTTTTCTAGCCTGTGTGTGTTATTAAACATACAGTAAATACTGAATTATTTTGAACATATTCTGAAAGACAAGCAAAGACTGTTTCTCCTGCATAGATCCAGTATTTAATTTGTATTGCTGTTGCAGAAAGTGGTTTGAATCAAACCCATTTTATCTCGTTTAAGACACACAGAGATGATAGAACTTGTGTGTACATTTGTACACCATGGGGTGGGGAGGACTTTTGCCTCTGAGAATTCACCTTTTCTCCTTGCTGCTGCCTTGTGCTTTCTCAGTAACTACTCTTAGAGTTCTGTTTGCCCTTAACTATTAAGTATTTATTTATTTATTATATTTATTAATCGCCCATCTGGCCGGTCACCCGGCCACCCTGGGCGATGTACAATTAAAATACAATAAAACAATACAATATAATAATTAAAACAATATAAAAAATTCTTTTAAAAACCTAACCCACCCCATATTCCCGCCTGAACAGCCATGTTTTTAATGCACGGCGGAAGCTCATCACGGAGGGGGCATGGCGAAGGTCACTAGGGAGGGAGTTCCATAATGTGGGGGCCGCCAAAGAGAAGGCCCTCTTCCTAGTCCCCACCAGCCTGGCTGCTCTGGCTGCTCTGGCTGATGGGATAAGGAGAAGGCCGTCCATGGCAGACCTTGTTGAGCGGCCTACTTGATGTTGCTGGAGGCGCTCCTTGAGATAAACTGGGCCGGAGCCGTGTAGGGTTTTAAAGGTCAGAACCAACACCTTGAATTCGGCTCGGCAAGCAACTGGTAGCCAGTGCAACTCATTAAGCACTGGCGTGATGTGATCACGCCGGCGGCTGCCCTTAATCAGGTGAGCCGCCACGTTCTGTACCAGCTGAAGCTTCTGAACCGTCTTCAAGGGTAACCCTACGTAGAGCGCATTACAGTAGTCTAGGCGAGAGACCAAGGCATGAACCACTGATGGGAGCAGGTGATCAGGAAGGTAGGGGCGCAGCTGCCGTATCAGATGGAGTTGATACAGCGCCGCCCGGCTCACAGCTGCCACCTGAGCCTCCATGGACAGCTGGGAGTCTAGAATGACCCCCAAGCTGCGGACCTGGTCCTTCAGGGGTAGATGTACCCCATTCAGCAACAGGTCAACATCCCCTAACCTCCCCTTGTCCCCCACCAGAAGTACCTCGGTCTTGTCGGGGTTCAGTTTCAGCATGTTCCTTCCCATCCAGCCAGCCACTGACTCCAGGCACTTGGACAGGGTCTCAACGGCCAACCTCGGTGAGGACTTAAAACAGAGGTAGAGCTGCGTGTCATCCGCATACTGATGACACTGCACCCCAAACCTCCTGATGATAGCTCCCAGCGGCTTGAGGTAGATGTTGAATAACATCGGGGAGAGGATGGAACCCTGCGGCACTCCACAAGTGAGCAGCCGAGGGTCCGAAGCCTCCTCCCCGAGAACTACCCTCTGGTGCCTTCCAGAGAGGAAGGACCGGAACCACTGCAATACAGTGCCTCCCAAGCCCAACCCCTCCAGACGGTCCAGGAGGATACCGTGGTCAACGGTATCAAAAGCCGCCGAGAGATCGAGGAGGACTAGAAAGGAGCATTCGCCCCTATCCAAAGTCCTCCTCCTATCATCCACCAAGGCGACCAAGGCCGTCTCCGTCCCATGTCCAGACCTGAAGCCCGACTGGCACGGATCTAAATAATCGGCTTCATCCAAGTGTGCCTTCAACTGAGCACCCACCACCCGCTCGATCACCTTTCCCAGAAATGGTAAATTGGAGATTGGGCGAAAGTTGTTTAAATCCTGGGGATCCAGTTATGTTGTGTTTCAAGTTCTGTCTTGTCCTCTTGAATATTCCAAAGGGATCATTCTCATGGAGCAAAGCTTCTAATGTGGCACAAATCAATCTTTGTATGGATTGAAAAATTCCCTAAAGTTAAATCATTTTTGTGCTGAAAGTAAATTAATATTTTGTGTTTTGACTTCACTAGAGTCAGGATTTCCTGCTAAAGATTATGTGACTATATGTGAACAGGAAAATTATCTACCCAAATTTATAATCTGAGCAAAAATGGAAGAGCCCAAATTCACAAGCAAATAGATCTTGTTACAATTGTTAATGTACACTCTTATATTTGTATGTATTATTTCATTTTAAGTATTTACATACTGCCTGTAAGTGCTATATGCTTCCTCAAGGCAGTTTAAACACTAAAATGTGATTTTTTAAAAAATAAACAAAAATACAAAATCAGTAACATCTACAATTTATATCAGCTAAAACCAGTAATGAAACAATGAAAAGCAGCAACATTAGTCATAAGATATCAACACAGGATAATGGATCTGTTTCAGAACAAGTACTTTTGTAAAGATGATCTTCCATTAAGCTTTGGTTATTGCGGTAAAGAAAGCTATGTCATTTACTGTCTTCAGAGGGCCTGAGATTTGTTAATATAGATTCCTAAACCAGGGAGAGCTTGTATGTTTCTGGGAAAAAGCTGTCAGTCTTGACCAAATCTCTTGGGAAGTAATTACACCCTAACAGGCTTCCTGGGTAGCTTGATTTTGATCTGTTTCTGGTGAATGCCTTGCTGATCACAAGGCTAATAATTTGATAACAAGAGCACCTGATTAAATTTAGAGTCCATTTGCCAAGCTATAATGTATCTAAGCAACAACAACAAAAATGTGGTAAATAGCCAGGAGGAGGCAGGCAACATATAGGGCCAAAAATAAACTTTTTAAAAGGGTAAGTGGGTGTGGTATCTGTCAGATAAAGGGGGTATACATACATAGAGTAGTAAGTCCACTGAGAGAAAACATGCTGCATTTTGTTTAGAATAGATGAACAATCTCCTCTTTAGGACTGAGACCTGGGGAAACCAGTTCTGTGTTCACAGCAAGAGCCATCTGGGTATAGTGGTGACTGAAACCAGTGATGTCCTTAGCCAACCTCCTCCCCAATACAGTTTTCAGCATCTTTCAAATTCTGTTTCTGTGTTTTTTTAAGGAGGGTTGGGGACAAATACGCATTTAATAGTAAGGAATCTGCTTGAAGAACATGGGGGAAATGAGACAGACAGCAAGGTGCTTCTAGACGAGGCTTTAAATGTGCAAGTACCCTGCCCTGCCTCATTCACAGAATTTTACAGGGGGTCCAGACGTCTTTGACTTGTAACCTGCTTCTTTCCCCTTGTTTCTTACAAGGAAAAAACAACAACAGTTAAGCAGGAAAAGACATAATAACCTGATTTGCATGGCATCACAACCCACCATGGGCAGCCAGCCATGGTGGGTTGTGTCATCCGAACCTGGAGCATGTTCTGTGGGGTGGCTTCTTTTTAGCAAACATGCCATGCCAAGAATCTATGTCTTGTAGGGTTGCTCTTGCCCATAATGAGTTGTCATGTTGTCCGAACCTGGGAGACCCAATTTTATTGTGGCTTGTGGTGATTGGTTACAGAGCCACTTGGCAAGAGTCAAAAAAGCCTGTGCCACTTGCTTTTTGCAATCTTGCCAGTGACTGCCCTTCCACTGATGCTGAAATGGGCACTTTAGAAGGACTGTCACTTGTTCTCCAGCTTTTTAAATTTATTTTTTGGTCCCTCAGAAATGCACAATTGGAGTAGTAATTTTTTAAATTATTTTTTTGGGCAATTTTGCACAAGTATGCACTTTCAGCTGTCCGATACATGTATTATTTATTTATTATTTATTTAATATATTTATTTACCGCCCATCAGCTATAAGTCTCCCTGGGCGGTTTACAAGAGAAACAAACGTAGCCAGGACTGACGAGTTGCATCCTAGAGTAATAAAGGAACTGGCAGAAGAACTCTCAGAACCACTGTCTATTATCTTTGAGAAATCATGGAGGACAGGTGAAGTGCCAGATGACTGGAGGAGGGCAAATGTTGTTCCCATCTTCAAAAAGGGCAAGAAGGAGGAACCTGGGAACTATAGGCCAGTCAGTCTGACATCAATCCCTGGGGAAATTTTGGAGCAGATTATTAAAAAAGTCAGTCTGCAAGCACCTTGAAAACAATGCAGTGATTACTAGAAGCCAGCATGGATTTGTCAAGAACAAATCCTGCCAGACTAATCTGATCTCATTTTGTGATCGGTAACCTCCCTTGTGGACAGTGGGAATGCTGTGGACATAATATATCTGGACTTCAAAGCTTTCGACAAAGTGCCTCATGGTATCCTGATTAGCAAGCTAGCTAAAAGTGGGCTAGATGGAACAACTATCAGGTGGATCCACAATTGGCTACAGAATCGGACTCAAAGAGTGCTTATCAATCGTTCCTTCTCAAACTGGGGAGAGGTAATGAGCGGGGTACCACGGGGCTCGGTCCTGGGCCCAGTGCTCTTCAACATTTTTATTAATGACTTGGATGAGGAGGTGCAGGGAATGCTTATCAAATTTGCAGATGACACAAAGTTGGATGGAACAGCTAATACTCTGGAAGACAGAAACAAAATTCAAAGAGATCTCGATAGGCTGGAGCGCTGGGCCGAAAACAGAATGAAATTTAATAGGGATAAATGCCAAGTGCTGCACCTAGGGAAAGGAAACCAAATGCAGAGTTACAGAATGGGGGACACTTGGCTCAACAATACTACAAGTGAGAAGGATCTTGAATTGTGGTAGGTCACAAACTGAATATGAGCCAGCAATGCGATGTGGCTGCAAAGAAGGCAAATGCTATTTTGGGCTGCATTAATAGAAGTATAACTTCCAAATCGCGTAAATTCCCTTTACTCAGCACTGGTTAGGCCTCATCTTGAGTACTGCGTCCAGTTCTAGGCACCACACTTTAAGAAGGACGTAGACAAACGAGAGGGTTCAGAGGAGGGCAACAAGGATGATAAAGGGACTGGAAACAAGGCTCTATGAGGAGAGACTGAAAGAACTGGGCATGTTTAGCCTTCAGAAGAGGAGACTGAGGGGAGATATGATAGCACTCTTCCAGTACTTAAAGGGTTGTCACACAGAGGAGGGCCAGGATCTCTTCTCGATCATTCCAGTTTGCAGGACACGGAATAATGGGCTCAGGATACAGGAACCCAGATTCCACCTAAACATCAGGAAAAAATTCCTGACTGTTAGAGCAATAAGACAATGGAACCAACTACCTAGGGAGGTGGTGGGCTCTCCCACTCTGGAGGCATTCAAGGTGCAGCTGGACAGCCATCTGTCGGGGATGCTTTGACCTGGATTCCTGCATTGAGCGGCAGCTTGGACTCGATGGCCTGGTAGGCCCCTTCCAACTCTACTTTTCTATGATTCTATGACATGTAGTCTTGCCTGGACAATTTCCTTGTCTGTTTCAGCTGTCAAAGGTGAAAAGGGAGTAAGTGCACCAAAAGGTAAGGGGGACAATATCTCCCTCTTAGTGATGTGATCCTTGAGGCTGTAAATGTTGAACGGACACTTCTCAGTGTCCTCCACCTTTTCACCACTTCCCTGACTCTCCAGCTACTCCAGAATGAGGAGATATTAACTCCCCTCCCCTTTCGCTGTTCCTTTTCAGAGCTCCTTGCAGTTACTGTGGTTCCCTGACAGTTATTTTTTTTAATCCTTCGAAGGTGGCTGCATGGGACAGAGTGAATGGGGCCCCATTGTGGAGGCGAGTGTAAGTACTACTGATGCCCCATTTGCTCAGTCTGGGAAAAAGGCTTGGAACTTGAAAATACTTTCTTATTCTTTTGATTTCAGTTTAATGTACATGCATGATGGCTTTGCGGGAATGAGATACTTGCTTTCCATCAGGTGGTTTATACCATTCTTTTAAGCATCCTTCCCCAATCTGGCACCCTCCAGATGTGTTAGACTACAACTCCCAGCATCATCAACCAGCCATGTTGGCTGGGGATGCTGGGAGTTGTAGTCCAACACATCTGGAGGGTGCCAGATTGGGGAAGGCTGCTTTTAACAGCTGGCATCTTCTCTGTATGAAGAATGCAGGACTGAGGTTAACACACACACCTCCCCACCTGTATCCATGACATTCCAGAGGTAAGGCTATGCCTATGGGGAACACCATTTGGTAGCCGCAACGTTGTTAGCAACTTCACAGGCCAACTTGGATATTAAGGTGCTTCTAGACAAGGTGTTTATGTAATCATCCTGCCTCATTCACTGAATTTTACAGGGGTCCAGACAACATCCTCTTCCACTTGTAACACTCCTGTGTTTTCTCACTGCTACTTCTGTCTTTTTTCTTTCCACAAAAAAACTAGTTAAGGAAGAAAAGATGGAATAGCTGCGCAATGGTTTTTGATCGGTGGCGCTAGGAGCCCTCTGGCTGGAAGCACCCCAAGATTAAACTGGGAGCAAAAAGATGGGGAAAAGTGTTGTTATAACTTACAGCAACATTACCAATGCAGGTCAATCATTTTTCTTTTTGTTTTTAAAAGGGAATCTATGGTGCATAGGCCCACTATTATTATTATTTTATAATAATTGCTGCTCAATATGCAGTGCCCTGAGGACATCAGAAGTAATCTGAAACATTGCAGCAGAGGAGGGGATATTACTTGTACCTTCACCTTATTATATCTGAGCTCACACACCCCACCAGTACAAAAAGTTGTATCAATGCTGATCATAAAGTTTACATAATTAGGATTATGCAATCTTACCGTATTTTCTGACTGCTCCTGTGCCTTTCTTATAGAGCTGCTGTACACAATAAAAAAAATATACACAGTGATGTTTCTGAAGAGAAAAAAACAATACATTATTTTTATGGGGGGAAATCATACCTTATGACTGCAGCAAAAACAGCAAGGTCTTGTGGCACCTTAAAGACTAACCAATTTATTACAGAACCTTTGCAGACTAGAGTTCACTTCATTAGATGCAAATACAGTAATTAGAGGGTGTAATTAGAAAACCATTTATCCTGTCTGCATACATTATCTTTTCATTAAAAAGAAACCTGGAATATCTTTGTATGTACACTGAAGATGAACAAAGGAGTTGTGCGTATCCTATCCTAGAACCAGTCCCTGACCACACCTAGTCCATTAGTGCTTAAGTAGCCTTGTAAATACAGCGTCATTATGCCTGCCTCCTCAGATTAACAGAAGAGGATCCAGCTACATCGCTAGCATTTCTACAAGCCAGACATTCAAGAAAGAGACCAGAAACAGAGGCAAACAACAACTTTAAATGCCGTCATTCATCCAGGGTAGGCAACTGCTTCCCCTCAACTGTAATTTTATATCGTGTTTTTAAAAAAATTAAACTCTTGTGCTCTGCTAAATAGTTTATTCTTTTTCTGATATATATATATTTGTGTGTGTTTGTGTGTGTGAGAGAGAGATTGCAGGAGATAAATAAAATATGCTGCTGTTGGAAATAATGAGCAAGTTCAATTATTAAATACTTTTTTAAAAATCTGATAGTAACTTTTAAAAATGATTGCAAGTGCTTGGTACGCTGGAAATTGAATTAGGTCCCAACAGCTTTCATATTTGGAAGAGAAATAATCTTCCAAGCTTAGCTCTAGACTGATCCTGGCTTTATTTTTCTACTCTTGAGACACAAGTGAGATTAATTTATTACCTAATCAGTTTGGTGTGTATCTCTTTTTAAATGAAACTTCAGTATACTCAATAGCATGAGAAATGGGTATTATATTTTATCTTTATATTGATATGGCTCCTCAAAACAGAGTAAAGGCAAACATTTGCACAATTTAACAGGGCGAACAAGCACATACTTCCAAAGCCTGAGGACTGAAAGGATACATTCCTCTTACTTTCCCAAAGTTTAGGAACCATTGCAGCTTATTCTGTTACAGAACTGCATATTGATTTGACAGGGCATGGATTTTAAACATTTCCCCACTTTAACTCTAGTTATTTTTAGCAGATGTAAAGATACAAGCCAAACAATTTGTATTTAACCCCCAAATCATAAACAAAAGTTTTCTGCCAGTCTGTCCATTAGATGCAATTATAACATTAAATATTAAAGTAGACTCCCTTTGGAGGAATTGACTGCTTTGGTTAGTGCATTTAGTTGATATTAATGCACTATCAGGTATATAGAGGTTTTGTTCTCCAACCGCACACAATCCATTTGAAAGGTCTAATGTCCGCATGTTAGGCCAACTGCTTGCATCACTAGGTAATTATCTATGTACGTATTTTACAGCTTCCCTGTTCTCTGAAGTGTGTGGTTAGATTTTACAAACTACTTTCAAATCTGTCCAAAGGACTACTACCATCACCAACCTGAAAACAGATCATTAATCTTTTACAAACTTAGGCTGTAATCCATACATACTTACCTAGGAGCAAGACCCATTGAATTCAATAAAACTGAGTAAACATGTATAAGATTGCACTGTTGGAAAACTAATTTACGGGTTGATTTAAGCCACTGTTGTAGATCACAAACTCAGTTTCTGCTTTACAACATCTTTGACTCTGCCCGTTTCTCTCTTTTACAGAACAGGCTATTCCTATGCATTTTTCTCCACCAGCTTTCAAAGCCCGAATCATGCAGGACCAGGAATCATTCGCTGTCCATTTCCTGAAGGTGCTGAAGGAACTCCTGGCTTTTGTGCTGTTCAGTTACACAGTGCTGTTTGGAGCACTGTTGTTGGCCGGCTGGACCACTTATTTTCTGGTACTTAAGTGACAGCTCATCATTCTTTTCACCTGAGCTTACAAATCGAGACCCTACGTCCAACACCTGATCGATCAACACAATGCCCCGTTTTAGTCCAGAGACTTTGCAAGCTTATTGTGTCACCTGCTAAATTAGATGCATTTTAGATATAATAGACACAAGCCAAATGTTTTGTTAATTAATTTTTTAAACATATTCTCTCAGGAGTCAGTGAGAGGACTAATGGCAAGCTTATCCTCTCGAATTCCTTTCCCTTTTCTTTCCTTGGGAATACCCGTAGAAAAGCAAGAGTGGCTGATCAAGCTGCAACTTGTCTTCTTTTAGTCAGTCCTATAGGCTCACATGTTGTCTTCTTCTCCCCCCCACCACTCCCCACTTGGAGTGCTCTCTAACATTAACTCCTTGTTTTCACCTATTTTCTTATTTTTAATCAAAGGGTGTTATGATGTTGCTAACACCAAGCTGTCTGGAGAAGGATTGAAGCATCGTACGATTGTTATCTCTTTTGAAAAGAAGATCAATAAAATGACCTATGGATCTTCTGTCATTTTTGTTATTCAGACTGGGCCTTGTTTGCATTAAATCCATATTAACTGAAGAGCAGGTCTTCAGATAAGAACATAAGAATTCATATCACCACATTGTGTAAGATCCAAAGTAAAATATCTCAAATAATAAGGGGATTGAAAATAGATTTGGAATGTTCTGAAAATCTTCACTACCATAAATATGTAAAGCAATTGATGTGAATTACAGATAACAATTGTGATATTAAGGGAAAGGTTATAGCATTTATTCTTTCTGTTACCTAGATAATTATTACTTAGCCACTGGACAACTTGTCATGGTACTAGGCCTCATTCATCAGATCCTGGAACAAAAGAGATAAAAATGTACCTGTATTATTAATAGCATTTTTAAAAAAAACTTCTGATTTAATATTCTATAACTCAGATCACTACAAAAGTGACAATTAAAAATAAGCTATACAAGTATGGGTTTTGTTTAAAAGTTCCTGAACATTTCAGTTTCTATTCAAAGAAATCATTACCAAGTAATGGTGTTTACTCTCCCCCTGACCCCCAAGTTAATGGCCCTAGTGTTCAGAAGGGCTGAGATCTGATCTAGATGGCATTTTATCAAATTGTTAGATTTATTAAAATATAATACCTGCAAACATATGAGAACATGTGTAAATCATGGAGGCCATAATGCATTGTACAATTATGTGCAAGTGTATTCCACAAACATCCTTGGGATTTAAGCATATTTGATTATGCTTTGAATTAGGATTGGAAAGTTTCCCCTAATTTAAGCAGCCAGTGCATCAAGAGCCTCGTGTGCTGGAATAGCTATGCACACAAATGTGCACAGGATTTTGGCTATGTTGTGAGTTAACCAAGGCAGGTCCATGATTCACCTTCTGTAGTTCAACCCAGAATTCTGTTGGTGTATGTCTAAACTGTGCAACATACCAGATGTGGATACTGATACATATGTGACTCCTTCCACAGTGTACATGAAGGTATGTGTTCCTGTGTGTCTGTTCCTGAAAAAGTGAGTTTGCCTGGAAGTGCCATTTCCAAATGGGAGGAAGAAATTCTCAATAAGCTTTAAAGGCCTGCTCTGGGATATATTAATGATTAAGGGTGCAATCCTATGGAGATGAGGGTAAGCAAATGCAGAGTGGGAGAAGCAGCGGAGGTGATCTTTGCCTCCCCACTCCTCCCGCTCTGCATTTTTACCAGCCAGACGTTTTCTAATGACATTTTTTCAGGGGGAGAAGGAATGAGGTTGGAGTGGCTTCAGAATACCCCATGTCCTGGCCAGTCTGCTCCCTGCCCTGCCCCGCCCCACCCTGCAAAACACCCCCTTCTGCCCCTCTCCAAGGTCGCTTTTCCAACCTGAGAGAGCAGCCGGCATGGTTCTTTCTGCACCAGCTGCAAGAGGACGGGAAGGGGGCAGAGTGCCAAATCCCAGCTCCGAGGTCAGAGTGCCGTCTCCAACCTGAGCATCCGAACTATTCTATGGCCCCTCAGAAAATGTCTAGGAGCCATAGGATCATTCCCTAAGCTGCAAGAAGGTTGTGCATTTTAAGGAACATGTGATGTGATCAGCGGTGTAATAGTAAAATTTGAAGTGCATGAGCTCATCAAGACAGCCCCTATATCTATGCCAAGGAGAATCCATTATTACACCCATAGGGTGTGTGTGTGTGTGTGTGTGTGTGTGTGAATGAATGTTGGATTGAAGTGAAACTACTTAAAAGTACTTATAGCCAAATGCTATCGGCTATATGATTTCTGAAGAATGAAACTATTAAGCTTATTCCATTTATTGCAATAAAAGAATCTCACTGATTTAGGGTCTGTTGTGTCAGAATGCTAGAATGTGTACATGCAGGTCCGGGCCCGCAACAATATAATCTCCTGTTTTTCTTTTACTTATACTTAAAGGAGCCAACACTGCTTAAAAACTCGATCATAAAACAAAGACATCATCATCATCATCACCACCACCACCACCACCACCACCGCTCAATCCTTTGCATGTTTAGAGCATGGCTGGCTGAGGCATACTGGGAGTTGGACTTTTTTCTGTCTAAACATGCAAAGGATTGCACCCTCATTTAAGTTACACATTCTTAATCTTGGCTACAGTAAGATTACAGGATAGCTCAGTATTTTAAGTGTACTTCACCCACCCACCCCAGCAAAGAACAAAAGATGCCCAGCTGGTGGGTTTTGGTATCTTGAAAAGGCTTTTTAAAATTTGCCCAGGCACTCCAGTATGTTTTTAATGGCAGGTTTTTACTGGATTTTTATTAATTCGCCATATTGTTCTTTTGCTTCTAGCCCTTTTTAATATTTGTTTTGCTGAATTTATTATTTTTGCTGTTTTAGTATGTGAGCTGCCCTGAGAGTATTACACCGAAGGGTGGTCTCAAAATATACTAAACAAATGATGAATAAAAGGTAGAAGCTGTTTAAAATGCGCACACATTTTTTAAAAGTACATCTTTAACAAATCAGGATAGCTTATCAGCTACTTGTCATATCTGAAACTGGGGAGGAAGATTTTTCCTCAGCACACTCTAATCATGAGAAGGGAAATTAATCATTATGGACAACGTGAGCATAAATACTAAATAATAATAATAATAATAATAATAATAATAATAATAATAATAATAATAATAATGAGAAGAAGAAGAGAGGGAGAATTTCCCGCCAAAAGCTTCTGAGGTAACAGTTGAGCGGAATAAGCGCAGCACCAAAGGCCAGTCACGCGGCGCCCTCTGGCGAGAAGATTCGAAAAATTAACGGCGCGTGCTATTAACGCATGCGCAAAAGCTCGCACCCTATGATCTCGCTTCAAGACTCTTGTAGAGATAGAAAAAGACTGCACGAATTCACTAACGCCTGAACTTCCGGCAAAAAGTTGGAAGCAGCCAATCGACCATAATCGTCTACAGGCGTGGCTCTTGTAGATTGATATCTCTATGGTGTCGTGTCGTCCCTTCTCCCCAACCTCCCCCCACATTTATATTTCGGATTGGGCGTGAAGAAAAGCAGTTCCGTTCTAGAGAGGAAGTGACGATAGGGATCAGCGATGGTTTCGTAGTAATTACAACTTTTTCTACCTCTATGTAAAGCCCTATCCGAAGTAGGCGTGGTCAGAGGCCTATGAGGTGGACGGGAGAGGCGTGGAAGTGGATGAGGAATGAAAAAGAAATATCATAGAGAAAGGTTGTGAGGGCCAGACCGTCTCTTACGTTATCTGCTCTATGGTATTTTCCTTGGTGTGGAACATGACCTCACTTCCGTCGCGCCTCCAAAACCAGTCCCAAGATGGCGGCGGCAGCGGCGATGTTGAATAGTCGGTGGCTCCGGGGCTGCTGCACCTTTCTCAGGTATCTATGCAAGCCGCCCTCTCCATTTCGCCCCTCCCAACCAATCGCTACCCCGTACCTGAGCTTCTTTCCCAAATAACGCTTGCCTCAGGCGTTACAATGTAATAAATAAATAAGTTTCCCTCCTGGAGAAGCGAGTCCGTCTCCTGGGCACGTCTCTTCTTCCTCCTCCTCCTCCTCCTCGGGCTCGAATCGGAATGTTTGGAAACCCGTTAGCCCTTTTTATTTATTTATTATATTTATACCCCGCCCTTTTTCCTGCAAGGAACCCAAGGAGAAGATCTTTTGGAGAAGATCTACTCTGACACAATTACCCTTTATTGTATGTTCTACCTGGACATGTAGGAAAACGAGTAAGAAGCACGTCTTAATGTCAAGAGCGCTAATTAAAATATGCATTAGAGCAGCCTTCCCCAACATGGTGCTTTCCAGATGGTGGCTGGGGGATGCTGGGAGTTGTACTCCAACACATCCAGAGGGCATCAGGTTGGGGTAGCCTACCATAGAGTAATGAATTGTGTCAACATTTCACATTCTGGAATTAGTGCTCAGTAAACATGCCATCGATGGTCTGGAGTAAGTTGATGGTGGGGAGGGAGAAAGTCTAAATAAAATGTTGGTAAGGAAGACAGCTCTGAATTATAAAATCAAAATTTAAAGGTTCAGTTGGGCTATGATTTCGGAATTAATGCTGTCCCTTGTGGAAATATGCTGCCTTAAAACCCAGATGCACCCCCCCCCCCTTCAGCTTCATTATTTCTTTTGTAGGCTAGGGCCCAACAGCCTGCAACAGACCTCGGATGGTCTTAAAGGCCAACCAAACATTTGTTATTGTCAGGGCCTCTCTGTGCCCCAAGAGCCATGGAAATTTCTTATAGCTTAAAACCTGTAGGGGTAGACTCAGGCCTTGCTAGGTATTTTCCAGTGTCGGGGTTACAACAAAGAAGGCCCCATTGAGTCTCCTAACACCTTACTCCTTGAAATGAGGGGACCGTAAGCAGGACTTTCCTGGCAGCTGTTAATGCCGGACCCAGACTATTTCCTCCTCCAGACTGCATGTTTTCCTATCTAACTGGCTAGTCTTGTACCTAAGATGGATGTCTTTTCTAGGCGGAGTTTTCCAGTCCTGGCAAATGTGAGGACTCGCTGTGTGTCAGGATTGAAGGGACCATGGAACAAAGTGTCAGCATTGGGGTTTGGAATAACCTTGTCTGCAATTCCTATTGCACAGGTAGCCTTCTGAAAAATACAGCTTGGTTAAGTGCCAGGATGCAAGCTACTTCTTAATCTCTTTATTCTTTTATTGTCCCATCTGTCTTTATTTCCCTTCCAGTTCCTCTTTATGGTCTCTGTGCATCACACATACGATTTCTGCACCTGCGCAGAGTTTCCGTCAGAACTTTCTAGAGCACTCTGCTAATACTTTTCTCATGTCACTTCCTCTATTTTGCACTTCCACTTTTTCTCTTCCCCCGCCACTTTTCTCTGGAACTTGCTACTTCCTGATATCTGTATCTCTCCTTTGCAGCTGTTTAAGCAGTCAATAAATTATCTTCATCTATCTCTCTTGCTTTTGTGTCTTCATCATGGTGTCTTTTCAGACTGCAAGCCTGTGGACAGGATTGGTTTCATTTTAATATAACTGTACAACATCCAGCAGCTGGGGCACTCTATTATTGCTGCTGTTATATTTTTCTCAATGAGAAAATTCAGCTTTCCTTATGTGTGTGTATATACACATATACAGCCCTGCAGAATTCAGTGGCAGCATAAAATAAAAAATGTTTGTGTTGCAGCAGTTTGCTGGGGTTTGTTTATCTTAAAATAGAATGTGTTAATGAAATGATTAATGATGTTGGTTTGGGTGGTCATGGGATCCTAGTAATAATAGAGCAAGTCCAATAATATTTTTAATAACTAGAATCAGTCCAGTCAACCTTTTTCATGACTTGTTATGGAACAGGGGAGTTTAAAATATAAGTATTGTGAGTATAAGGAGTGTTTATAACCATGAATCGCTATGGGTGGCTTTGTGCAAGCCATTATCTCTTACCCTAATCAACCTTCTCAGGATTACTGCAAGTATAAAATGAGATGAGGATCAGAAAACTCTAGGTACTTTGAAATGTGCCAAAGGAATGATAGGAAGTGAAGACGCTTCACTGGTTTCCAAATTGGCCCCTGCCCTTTTTCTCCCTCTGTTGTAAAATAATCCTATTTTCTGTGAAATGGACTGGCACTAGATTCAAAGCACACCAGAGAAAGGCCACCTCCACACACTGCAGAATTAATGTATGGAACTCACTACCACAAGACATGGTGATGGCTGATAGCTTTACAGGGGGATGGGACAAATTTATGGACGATATGTCTGTCATCAGTTATTAGCCATGAACCTCCAGATCCCAGGGCAGCGTACCTCTGCATATACTTGCTGGGGAACAACAGCAGGGGCCTCCATGTCCCCTTGTAGGCTTTCCAGAGGCAATTGATCAGCTGCTGCAGGAACAGAATACTGGACTAGATGGACCTTTGTTGTGACCCAGCAAAGCAAAGCTCTTATAATGTTCTTATGTTCTTATGCTTGCAGTAGATGAGCAGTGTGACCAACAGTGCTGTAAATCCTTTATTTCAGTCTTCCCCAACCTGGTATCCTCCAGATGTGTTGGACTACAACACATCTGGAGGGCACCAGGTTGGGGGAGGCTGCTTTATTTGTATTAACATTTCCTGGCATAAAAAAATATGTTGCTGACAACAGCATAGGTTTCCTCTTTCCAGATTCTAAAGAGCCATTATCTTTAGAAAGCAACCTAAGGCACAATATTTATCTTTCAGAAACATGATCCGAATTCTCTTAGCAATGAAGCCTTGATCCGAAGAGCGGTCTCTTTGGTAACCGATAGCACTGGTACCCTTCTCTCTCAAACAACTTATGCATTAATTGATGCTTTGACAGAGTATACTACGGTAAGAAGCTCTTTGCCTCTGGAGACTCAAATTCTGTGGTATAATGCGGATCCAACCACAAGTTAATATGCAGCTTTAACAAGATACATCTCCCTTTGCAGGCAGTTTACACACTGGTGTCACTGTACCAGAAATATGCACACCTCCTTGGGAAAATGAATTCCAAAGAGGAGGATGCAGTTTGGCAGGTGATCATCGGTGCTCGAGTTGAGGTAAGAAGCCTGTGCTCGGGGTATCGTGCCATTCCAGAGGTAGAGTGATGCAGCATACAGCAGTTCTGGATTTGGACCTGAGAGGCCTTGATTCAAATTCCCTGCCCTGACTGAGTCAACTTGACTAAATAGCTAGTTCAAGATCAAGTGTATTAAACACCCCTCAGATATAATAGTGACCTGACAGTTGTAAGGTCAAATTAGAATGACTTGCAAGCCATGTTGAAAGTGTGCGAAGCAAGAGGTTTCCTTCCTTCATTTAATTGGCTTAATAAATGCCACATTTATTTGTGGTGGAATCAACAAGTTCAGATGGTGTTTCTAACAGTCTCAATGTGGTGATTGGCTTTACTTAGATGACTGCAAAGCAGCAAGAGTATCTGAAGCTCGAATCCAGGTGGATGACAGCCTTGCGCCTTTCAGAGATGGCAGCAGAAGCAGCATATCAGTCAGGTATTATTCACTGAAGCATATCCCCCTCATCAAATGGTTATAGAATACAAATACTTAAGACTTTTTCCTTCCAGTCATGCTTGTGTCTTGGCAGAAAGGCTGCGTATATGTGAATTGTCTCCTAAAGGCTTTGATCAAAAAGATTGTGTGCACATAGCTTTCACATACCGTATCGTTTGTTGTTTTTTTGGTTGAATTTCCCCCTCAGAAATTCCCCCAAGTGTTTAAACTCTTCCTGACTTCTAAAAGTGGATTGAGGATTTTGATGGAAATTTTTAAAAGGAAGTGGCCTGTGTGTACACACATGGGTTCATGCAGGGGTAAGCAAGCCAGTGCCCTCCACATTTTGGAATACAACTCCTATAATCCCCAACAATTGGCCATGCTGGTTGGGGCCAATAGGAGTTGGAGTCTAAAACATCCAGATACCAGGTTGCCTACCTCTGACTTAGTGTGTGTCTGTCTGTGTGTGTATCGATGAAAGGAATCGGGGACCAGAGCTGCAAGAAAGATCTGCATTTGCCACCAAGAGTATATTTAAAGCAGGGGGTCTCCAATGTGGCAACCACGAGACTAGGCTGAGGTGCACCCCCAGGCTTACTTCCCCCTCTGCAAGTGAATAGAACCAGGGAGAGAGATGAAGAAAGAGGAGCCGGGGAGGGGGAGAGAAAGAAAGAGGAGCCAGGGAGATGGACAGATGGAAGAAGGAAAGAGTCAGAGAGAGAGAGGCCAGAGTAGCGCACACAGGATGCACATTCATGCATACACACAAACGGGCACACCTGACATTTGTGTTGCCCCCACCCCCACACAAGCCAATTTGTGGTGGTGGCCCAGGGCACTTTTTCAAAGAGCAAAATGTGCCCACTGGCCCAAAAAGGTTGGAGACCCCTGACTTAACCTGTACTTAGACCCATTGAAATCAATAGGTTGTAGAAAAGCCTAACTTAATTTTAAGTCCCATTTACTTCAATGGGTCTGCTTTAAGTATGACGATTCAACGGTTACATGAGTCATGTTTGCTAAAATCGTAGAGCAGCCATCGATGTTTGCCTAGAAGCCTCAGTCCAGTCGTTGGTCCTGTGTAAAACTGCCCTGACTTTAACATGACCTTTTCAGGGGCCGATCAAGCCTCCATGTCAACGCACAACCACATTCAGCTGGTGAAAACCCAAGTGCAAGAGGTACGGCAGATGTCCCAGAAGGCCGAGACTAAGCTGGCCGAAGTCAAAACCGAGGAGCTCATGAAACTGAAGGAAGAGGAATCTTTACCGCCAACGAGTCGACAGGGCAACATGGAGGAAGCCGAGGAAGCCTACCTTCGCGAAGACTGACGTGTCACTAGCTTTGAGGATGCTACCACTGCTTCGGTTGCTTTGTGGGGGAAGGTGGCATGAAGTTGAAATACGAGAATCAGATGGGCACCTGCAACTTCTTTTGCTTTACCCATACTCTTTGGCTGCAGGCCCTGAACTGTGTAAGTTTCTAATCTGCTGGGAACCTTTTTTTCTATTTAAATACACAACTATGCAAATGTGAAAATAGCCAGCAGAGAGTACTTGTGGCTCTTAAAATCTGTTATTGGACTGGCTAATTGAGATGATCTAGTAACAGATGCTTAGACTGGAGATAATAGGTTCCAATCCACAGGGCCTGTGTTCTTTTTACATTTGAAAAATATTTACATGTCTTGTGAAGGCAATGAACTTATGCCATCAACAATTGTACCTGCAATTTCAAGACTGAGTTGTATTTCATTGCCAGAAATTAAGTTTGAAGGATATATGTCACTTTGTGTTCGTTCGTTTCTAATTATGTGAACCTACACTAAACTAATTTTTAAAATAAAGAGCCAGAAGGCTGAAATTAATCTTAATTAAAATTGAAGGAGGGAAACACTTGATAGGGCTGTGGAGGCAGGTGCCCAAATCTAGCACGATTCCATGATGGGACTAATTGTAGACCAAGGCATGAAACAGTGCCTCGCTCAAGACAAGACAGCTGCACCGAGCAATGGTGCTCAGTACATCTCATTGAAGCAGCCTGTTCAGAGGCTTTCTGAGTTGAAACAGCAAGCAGACATTTTTCTGCACAATTCAAAAGTAAAGATTTTTTTGACTTATAAATAAGTAAAGATGTTTTGTTTTCAAATCAGGGAAGTCATCAAGGACCAAACACTGAAAGGGATAAAATCTATCCCAGCTACAGAATTGCATTTAAAATCCAACCTACTGCAATAATGTGGTGATGGTGAGATGTATGCAAAATGGAGTTTATCTTAGTCAAACAAAAATCAAAGATAAGCTCTATGGAAACACGATTTGAATGAAGCAGCGCTTACAGTGAAATATTCACAGAAGGTAGTGCATGCATTTTTTGGAAAAAAAGGTTAATAGCTTTCTGTGGTCTGTTGAAACATGTGCACACAACAGTACCTTTAATTTATCATCCTTTTCTAGTTATCCCACACACGCATATACTAAAGTGTTAGAAAAAAGCCTGACAAGGGGGAGAGAGAAGAACCAATTATTTTCCAATTTACTAATATCTTTCCTAGCTGGTCACATGGGAACTATACATACTCACCACAGGTGATCAGCCAAGTGGCTATTTACAAGGCTGCATTGCACATTTTCTGTTCCCCATCCGTGCAATCTTACAAATTCTTTGCTTTAATGACCACAATGCTCTGATCTCGCTTTTAGCAATACAGAAGTAATTCAATGTCTGTAATAATCCAAGTTATTCACCTTTGCTGTGAAGGAAAAGAAGTGAGCTGGTGTTATATGCAGTGCTTGTCTGACCTTCCCCCTCCCTCTCTCCATGCCCCCAAGTCATGTAGTTTTCCTGCAAAAATGCCAGTGAAAAACAAGATTATATAAAATCCAACAAGATACATTATAGCTACTAGATAAGAATGAATCTATATAATATATTGCACATTATATTTATATATGGTGCAATACATGTATTAGTGGTATGTGTATGTATGGTGGCTAAGAGTGCAACAGTCCTAGAGAGATTAGTTTGCAGGTTATCGGCCAAGAATACCCAGGGGGTTTCTGTTACCTAGGCCTAGTGAATGAGCCTATATTGAGGTCAAGAGTAGTGCCTTTGACTTTCTACCAAGGACAAGGCAACTTGCTGCTGTAGGGGACCCCCCCCCCTGGTCCACCTATGCTGCACAATGTAATGATCTTAACTGTCATGGGTTCCCCACTGCCTGAGGATTATAAGAACTCTAGTTCTGCTAGCAAGCCTGAAGTGCTTCACAGAAATAGTTCCCAGCATCCCCTAATCTGGAGGCCATGGCAGTTATTAAACGGGAACATAGGAAGCTGCCTTATACTGAGTCAGACCATTGGTCCATCTAGCCCAGTATTGTTCACACTGACTGGCAGCAACTCTCCAGGGTTTCAGGCAGGATTCTTTCCAAGCCCTACCTGCAGGCCAGGGATCAAACCTGGGACCTTCTGCATGCAAAGCAGGTGCTCTGTCACACTGAGCTGTGCTCCCTCCCTACAGCACCTGGTATTCCAAGGTGGTCACCCATCCCAAGTACTAATCAGGCCTGACCCTGCTTAGCTTCCAAGATCAGATGAGATCGGGCTGTTCAGATGTTAAGATTTCAAACTAGTTTAAATCTCATGGAGCCATGCCTCAGGGGCAGATTAGAAGAGACCACAGAGGCACAACCTGGTCTTAAGGTCACAGGGAATGTTCTCATCTGCCATCTTTTTACGAAAGTAAATTTTTGTCCTGTCTTTCATGGGCGTTTCCCAAGCAGTCCCGGCTTCAGGCACTGACCAGATCCAATTAGCTTAGCTTCATGTCTCTTCAAGCCACGTCTCGGAACCAATCTTCCACTTGAACATTTGAGTTGAAAGGTAGATTACACACCTTGGCTACTGTTACATTTACAAGGGACCTGCTTGCCTAAGGCCCCTCCACCCGATTTCTGGGGATCTCCCTCCCCCTTACACAGCAGCTCACCCCATTCAGCAGGGTCACCTGACTCTCTGTAGTATTTTCAGGGGGCTGGAGGGGCTGCCGAGGGAAGGAGGGGGCAGGGAAGTCCACTTCTGCCGGTAGAGTTGATCCAGCGTAAATCTGGATCTAACCCGAGGGCTGCAGAAAGCTCCCCGGCCGGTTGCAGTTAAGCAAACTAAAGTTTCCCCACTGGGGCAATGTGCCCCTGAAATATGAATCCAGCCAAAATGAAGCACTTTTAAGTTCCACGGATTTCAAGGGTGATTAGCTAAAGGTGAACTTCACTCTCCACCTTGACATTAATGGAGCTTCATTCTGAAGGGGTTGTGCCCTCTCCCTATGACTAGGTCCACCACTTAATTTTTAAAATCCTGTTCCTGCAATCATCTGGTAAGGCGAGGCACCCAGCGTGACAGATATCCAAAGCAAGAGAACCTGAAGTGAGTAACTTGCTAAGTCAGCTTCCCCAACCTGGTGCTCTCCAGATGTGTTGGACTTCAACAGCATGGCCAGGAATAATGGGAGACCCAAGAATCAAGCCTACCTGAGATCAAATTTCTTTCCCTCCAGGCCCTTGAGCAGTCTTCCCCAACCTGATGCCCCCTGGTTGTGTTCGACTACAGGTCCCAGAATCTCCCAGCCAGCATAGCTGACTGGGGGATTCTGGGAGCTGTAGTCCAACACAACCGGAGGGTGCCAGGTTGGGGAAGACTGTTGTAAGTACATAAGAACAGCCATGCTGGATTAGACCAAAGATCCATCTAGTCCAGCATCTGCTTCCCACAGTCCCCAAAGAGATGCCAGCAGGAAGCCAGCCGGTGGAATGTGAAGGCAAAATCCATCTCCCATTCAACGACATACTGTGTCTGAATGTGGGGGGTCCCATACAGCCAGCATGACCCAACAGCCATCGAAAGCCATTTGGGTGCTAACCTTCAAAGACTTCTGTAAACAACTGCTTTAGAAAGAAAGAGAGTAAGAACATAGGAAGAGCTGTGCTGGATCAGGCCAAAGGCCTCTCTAGTTTGCACAGTGGCCAACCAGATGCAGTGGGAAACCCACAAGCAGGATACACGCAATAGCACCCTCCCGCTTGTGTTCCCCAAGAACTGACACACAGAGACATACTGCCTCTGATACTGGAGGTAATATGTAGCAATCGTGACTGGTAGTCATTGATGGCCTTATCCTCCATGAAATAAAGAATCTATGCATTACAGTTATTCTACCATAAACAACCTACTTTTAAAAAAAGTTATCGTTAATATCTGTTTAAGCCAACTTCTGTCAAAGTCTCAACCATGTTGTATTGCACTAGATGCATCCAAATCTGTTCTATAGTTTCTGAGTTACTGACATGGCACATCTGAGGCCGTCGTCTTTCAGCAACGTCCACATGACCCACAGCTCCGTCGGGCTCAGTTTGTGTATGATCATCAGTTCTTTGTACAGGCAGGGATCAAACGGATTAAAGGGCCTCTGGATTCCAAAGGTCTTAAAGCCAGGGTGGTGCACTGGGGTCATCCCCATTTTGGCCAAGCACATCCCAACAAAGACATCGTCGATCGGGAACAGCTCGGTCTCCTCAACTGTTGTCTGCAGCTGCCGCACTGTCAGCCGTGACATGATGTAGCCACCGCCTCCAGCGTAGAGGGGATAGAAGGACTGCCGGATACATCGACTCAGGGATGAAATACTTGGTCTTGGTGTTCCGGATCGGTCGGGCTTTGCTGATGACGTCCCCGGCAAAGAGATCCTTCTCGGGGTCCAGATCTTTCAGGAACTCCACGATGTTGTGAGTGTTCACGAAGACATCATCATCGCCCTTCAGCACAAAGCGGACGTGGGGGCAGTCGTTCGCCAGCCACCGAAGGAAGTGCAGCTCCTTCAGCGTCAGGTTGAAGAAGTTATCCATAAAATCCCACTGGAGGATGTCATCGAATTCCAGGCTTTCATAGGCCAAAAGCCGGTGGAAGGGAGTGAGCCTGGACTTGGACCTGCGAACGGCCAAGTAAGAAGAGCAGCCTCACCAATTTGCCGCCAATGATGGTCTCCTTCCCCCAGGTGTTCCTGATGGTCACCCTGCGGTCTACATTCACCGGGGCGGACTTGATAGCTAGCAGCAGGAATGTCTCTGCGACGCATCCAGAAGGCTTCAGCAGAGTTGAGAAGTTCCGGCAATGCTTGTACATTAAGAAAACACGGTAAACCTGAGGGAGGGAGGTGGAGGAATTGGCAACGGTAAGGTCTGGCAAGCATTCGCTAGACTTCCACCACTCTAGGAAGCCTGAATGTACGCTTCTGATTTCGCCCGTGTTGTTTTCCGGGTGCTGAAGACATGACCGATTTGGTGTCTTTCCTTAAGTATACCCAGCATGCGAGCAATGAAGCTGACAAGATGTACACTGAAAATCGTCTTGTTCTGGACTGCATCTCAGATGCTGCGGAAGGACTGAGCACCTGTACGGTTAAGAGACATATCACCATTAGGCTGCCTATACCTGAGCTCCACATAAGTTAAGCAAGCAAGCCTGGGTACACATACACAATCCCCTACCTTATTACTTGGGCTGTCCCACAATTTTAAAAAATCTTAATAGGATAAGTTTTAGTCAAGTCATTGATCAAATTTGCATGTAGGTAAAGCAAGATCTGAAGCAAGCAGCACACTTCCTTTGCCTTTTAGATGCATGCAAGCATTGTCTTAGAAGAGGCATTCCCTCCAAGATGAGGGGAAACATAAGCACCACTTAAAATGGTGCTTGCCGAAGACAGTTTTATAGGCTCATGTTTTTATTTATTTTTATGTGTGTGTGTGTGTATGTGTGTATAAATTGATTGAATGATGAATTAATTAATTAATTTAAAACATCTCCAAATCAGGGGCTTCACTGTAGTTGATGGAACTTTTTTAAAAAATGGGTTACCTGTAATTATGCACTCAAATTCGCCCCCACACACAATCATTGCAACAAATGCTCCTTGCTCAATCGCAGTTTTCTAGCTCTCCTTCCCCAGAGCATCATAGATTTCATAGATCATAAGAGTTGGAAGGAGCCTACAAGGCTATCGAGTCCAACCCCCTGCTCAATGCAGGAAACTAGAGGAGGGGTCTCCCATCCAAGTAATAACCAGGCTTGACCCTGCTTAGCTTTCCACACTCAGACAAGCTGAGCCAGCATACACCACAGGCCTTTCCATCAGAATAAAGAGAAGCGACCTGCCCAGCTATCTAAACATTTGTTGTTTAAATCTGACACCGGTGCCTCCAAGTCCTAAACTTGCAAACTGAGTGAGCAAGCTGATGGAAAATAACCGGACTGTAACCGACCTCCATGGTTTGATCAATAATATGCAGGTTTTGAGCTTTCTGGGTAGAGAGAGAAGCAACTATTTGGGTGCCAAGGGGAATGCCTTCCCTCCTCCAAACGGCACACGCAGATCCTCTTCAACTGCACAGAACACCTGCTGTGGTGCACACAAGGGTCTCACTGTGAAACTACACGGTCCAGTAAACCAATCAACAGACCTGCTCCCAGCAGCCATGTAAAGTCTCTTGTAGCCTCTTTCACCAGCAGCCCTCAATGGTGTGCAACACAGCAGCAAGGAGCCCCAGAGGGAATGGCCTGAGCAGCATAGAAAGTCATTTGGTGGCAGAAGGGCAAATGGCCCAGCTAAACTAGCATTGGCTGAAAAACGGTGCTTCCTATCTCCCTCCCCAGACCCTCTCTCACCCCTTCCTAGTAGGGTTCTGTAGGTGAAATGACCCCCGAAGTCAGGCCAACAGGTATGAGAAAGAGAGAATGAATACTTAGAAAGCCATCTGGAATCAGCTCAGACTATCTTGACCATCAGACTGTCTTGTTGATTCTAGTTAGTGGCAGAAGTTCTCCAGGGTCTGCAGCAGAAAAGGTTTTTCCCATCACCTGATCTGAATCTGGGACCTTTGGCAAGCAAAGCGGGTGCTCTATCACTGAGCCATGGACCCTCCTTGCACTATTATATGTTTCCCACATACGGGGGGGGGGGGGGGAAGAGAGCTAGTTTTGGATGAGCAAAGGCCCTGGAGATTTACGATATCATTGTCATGCATTTGTTTTATTTACCAGTATAAAGGCAAAACCTACGGGAAGCCAATAGTGCAATAGTTTGCTAGCCTAACATTGGCCATGGACACCAAAGTCTCCAAAGTTTTGCTGCTGCGTACAAAGAGAAAGCATTTCTGCCAATCCCGCCCACCACCCTGCCAATATTTTACTGCCCCTTCCTCCAAATATTTGGATGGGGCCCTAGGACCTTGCACCCTGACCTCTCAGGCACTTTGGAACCACCTTGGGGAGAAATGGCTGAAATGCTTTAAGACTGCAATCTCAATGGGGCACTTACTTGGGAGGAGGTCCTCTTAACCCTAGTGGAACTTACAGGTGTGTAAATGTGCACAAGATCAAGCTGACCCACTAGACAACTGTGGCCCAGCAGAGAGAAAGGGAGAACCCTTCGGATGAAGCAGAGAAGCAGCTCTGAATTCAAAACCCTGAATCTGAAAGTGGTTCCTCCTCCAAATCATACACCCCCACGACCAAGATCTCTTAACATCGTGTCCATCCAAAAGCTTAATTTTTGTGCAAGTCATTCTCAAGTGTGCCCCCCCACCACCATGGCAATCCTGGACTGATATAAATAAGTAACTTTGGGGCTCTGAACCCCTGAATTAACTTTGGACCACTCGCACCACTGTGATACTGTCCCCTACAAGATGATCTAGTCATATCGGGACTGATTTAAGGCTGTTGCTACACAAGTTGCTCTCTGGTGTGAAGTCAATTGATTTCTATCCTTCCCTGTGCCAAGGAATAAAAAAGTAGGGGGATTTTGCACCCCAAAATAAGATTTGGGACACCCCCAAACCAAACATCCACACAACTGGGAGGCAGCCCAGCATATGTCAGGCCATGCCTTCATAACACAACCTCTATTCCTTGTCTATAAAATGGGAAGAATAATGGCCTACCTCCCAGGGTTGGTTTCCTTGAACAACCAAGATTAAAGATTTTAAAGCACTTTCACTTTTTCATACAGTCAACCTGATCGCAGTTTACTCAGGAGGCAGCCCAATGACTGCAATGGGATTTACTGCTTCCAATCTGGCATACTTTGGGCTACAGTACAGCCTAAAAAATTAGGGGAGATTCTCAGCATATCACCTTGAATGTATGCTTTCTCCTACAATACTTCTGTTGGGCTATTTTGCAATGCCCTAACAAGGGGCAGCCAACTATCCTATCCCTCTAAGAAAAATAAAGAGTGAGGGCAGCATGCTGCTCCCACCCTCCCAAAAAGCAGCCCAACAGGCAGAAATTCAATGGGTTCATCTTTCTTTCTCCCAGCATTCTACGTCCGCGCTAGGAAAGGCTGCCATGAATATCTCACGCATTCTACGATTCTCTCCTCTGGTTCGAAAAGCGTCGGGAAGGAAGGCAAATTGTGGCTGGTTCTTCCCCCCTCCCCCGCCATTCTTTCCCACGGGGAAGGGGGGGCGTCTTCCACCACGGACGCTTCTTCGGCTGCAAATCCTACTGGGCACACACCTATCTGGGGATTTTTAAAAAGCCCCACCTAATTAATTAATACCGCTCAATAGCCGAAGCGCTCTGGGCGGTTTACAACAATGCCTGTACCCAGTGGGGCTAATCCAAAGGAAGATCGCACTTGCTTTGGCTCCCGTACCAGCCCCAAACCTTGCGCACGCCCCCCCCCGCCCCCAAATCCCAGCCAAACCTTGCAAAGGGCATCGCAGTGCACGAAGCTCCTTCCAACAAAAGACATGTCTCACCTCCCGCTCGGCTGTTTGGTTTTCTTTGGGCGATTTCTTTCAGTTGATTTTGGCAAAGAGTGGGCACGGGGAAATGCAGCGCGCGTGCCTGCCACTCCTCCCGGCTCGAGTGGCTGAATCAAGGGGGGCGGGTGAGCTGCTGCTGCTGCTGCTGCTGCTGCTGCTGCTGCTGCTCCGAACCCGCCGCCTCTCTCTGCTGCGGCACTTCTTCGCATGGATCCCCCACCCCGCCCCCGAGATCGAGGCTCGCCAGCGCCAGCGGCGCTTTCAAACGGGCGGCGAAAGCTCAGCTGGGGCGCAGGGGGCGTGGCCCACTCTGCAGCGGGGTCGTCATGGCGACGATGGTTCCATCCAAGGCTCAGCAGCAACAGCAGCCCCCACCACGAGACCCCGGCGGGAATCGGGGAGCAGCGTGGATCTCAAGGTGAGCCCTATAAAATTGCCGGGTTCCCAAAGAATGGAACGACGAGGCCGCTTCTCTGCTTTCACTGCCCCCCCTCACCTCCAGAATAATTTAGGGCGCAATCCTGTGCCTGCTTAGACGGGGGGGGGTGGAGTCCTACAACTCCCGCATTCCCCAGCCAGCTTTGCTGCTGAGGAATGCTGGGAGTTGTAGGACTTTTTCCCCGTTCAAACATGCATAGGAATTGCCAGTCCTTGGGGAACTGTGTTAACGAAGGGAGCGTTTGAGTTCTTCTCATGGCCTTCCATTAAGGTGAACGTCTCTTCCCCATCTGCCCTCAAGCCGCAAATACAGATTTAATTTTTTTTTAAAGAGAGAGAGAATATCCATTTATTTATTGTATTTCTATACCTCCACGGAGAGAGAACCGGCGTCTCAAGATGCTAGAAAAGATTATTCTGAAGGAAGCCCAACACGTTTCAGCCAAGATATTTTTAGGGGCCTTCAGGGGTAGCGTTTAAAAATGCATTCAGAGAACTCTTCAACTCAACTCAACAACTGCCTGTTATTTTGTTGAAGACAGATATCTTTCAGTGGTCTTTAGCTGGAAGGCCATTTTAAAAGCTACAACCTAAAAATATCGGGACCAAAACATGTTGGACTTTCTCAAGAATAAAGTATCCCCCCCCCCCCCCCAGCATCTTGAGATGCGTTCTCCCATCTGTAGTAGATTGCTTTCCAGTTTGCCTATACTCATTGTGTATTTCTATACAGCCTTTCTGGGATCCACCAAGGAGGTTTACAAAAAAGTTCAAAACATTGTAAAGCAACATTAAAAATCATACCAAAGATTTTAAAAGCCAAGTTAAAAAGGTGTGTCTTGGCCCCTTTCCTAAAGGCAGAGAGCATGGGGACCAGTCACAACTCCACAGGGAGAGCGTTCCATAACTGACACAGGAGAAAGCCCTTTCCTGCATGCCCAACAAGTGAGCCTCTGCAAGCGAGGGTGATCTTGGTAACAAAGCAGATTCATATAAGTGGTCCCTCAGATAAATAACTAAATTCTGAGCATAAGTCAAAGACATATGGTAACTTTTGTGCATGCTCATAAGAACATAGGAAGCTGGTCCTTCTAGCCCAGAATTGTCAACATTGACTGGCAGCGGCTCTCCAGGGTTTCAAGCAGGATTCTTTCCAAGCCCTACTTGGAAGCCGGGGATCAAACCTGGGACCTTCTGCATGTAAAACATGTGTTCTATCACCAGGGCTTTTTTTCTGGTGGAACTCACCGGAACTGAGTTCCAGCACCTTTTCTTCTATTAATTGCATTACAATTTAATCGCCATCTACTCCCGAGGAAATGTAATCCAAGAGTTCCGGTACCTTTTTCTCCAGAAAAAAAGCACTGTCTATCACACTGAGTTATGGTCCCTCCCTACAGCACCTGGTATTCCAAGGCGGTCACCCATCCAAGTACTAGTAGTAGGCAATCACTCGTGACCGAGTAAGATTGTCTTCCAGGATAAAATTACAAAAAGAAAATTCTAAAAGGAGGAAATTCTAAAAAATTGTATAGACTCTAGCGATGGGTCCGTAAGTGACTGTGGAGGCCAGTTCTAGATCCACACAGCTTCCCACAGTGAGGACACAGGTTACCAGATGGAAGATGGTCCTGTAAAGGATTCATTTGACGTGCTTTTCACTTAGCACATTTCTCCCTTTCACCTTGCACTCGAGCTTCTTCAAAGTCCATGGAACCTTTGTGAAAGGCCAACCTCCATTTAGACCGTTCATGGGCCAGAGCTTCCCAGTTTTCGATGTTTATATTGCATTTTTTTAGATTAGTCTTAAGAACATCTTTAAACCTTTTATACTGACCACCGATGTTCCGCTTTCCATCCTTGAGTTGGGAATAAAGTAACTGCTTTGGGAGACGGCAGTCAGACATTCGAACAACATGACCGGTCCATTGAAGTTGGCGTTGAAGGATCATTTTTTCAACGCTAGTAGTCTTTGCTTCTTCCAGTACACTGACATTTGTTCACCTATCTTCCCAAGTAATTCGCAGGATTTTCCGGAGGCAACATTGATGAAATCTTTCAAGGAGGTGGAAATGACGTTTATAGATAGTCCCATGTTTCGCAGGCATACAATAAAGTTGGTAATACAATAGCTTCATAAACCAGCATTTTGGTCTCCTTACAGATATCCTGATCCTCAAACACTCTATGTTTCATTGAAGAAAATGTGACACTTGCGGAGCTCAAACAATGCTGAATTTCACTGTCAATGTTAGCTGTAACAGAAAGATAGCTGCCAAGATAGAGAAAATGATCGAGATTTTCCAGTATTGCCCCGCCAAGCTGGATAGATGGCATCACCAAAGGGTTAACTTGCACTTGCTGATGAAGCACTTTGGGTTTTTTGATGTTAAGTGAGAGACCAAGTTTTTCGTATGCTTCTGCAAAAGCATTTAGGATAGTTTAGAGATCATCCCCTGAATGTGCGGAGATTACATTATCATCAGCATACTGAAGTTCCACAACAGAGGTTGTAATTACCTTACTTTTTGCTTTCAGCCTACTGAGATTAAAAAGCTTTCCATCTGTTTGATATATAATTCCCACACCAGTGGGAAGTTTCCCCTCGACAAGATGTAAAATCATGGCGATGAAAATAGCAAATAATGTTGGGGCAATAACACATCCCTACAGCACCTGGTATTCCAAGGCGGTCACCCATCCAAGTACTAACCAGGCCCAACCCTGCTTCACTTCTGAGATCAGACGAGAACAGGCTGTTCAGGGCTGTTAAGATGTTAGCTCATCACAAAACGACATAGGTTTTTCCAGCGAAGCTGTGGAGGATTTGAGGCACAGCACAGAAGCATTTTGCTCAGGCAGCCCTGATTCAAAAACAAGAACTCACCAACAACAGAGATGCAAACACAGCCAGACCGGGCCCTGTGACAGACCCTGTTTTCCCTATCCACTCATTCAGCACCGTTACAGGACCTAATGGCGTCCACCACAATATCAAGGGAATCCATTCACCTCCTCCTGCTACTGTTCTCTGCCAAGCAATGCCCTTCTGTTTTCTACATGTTATAAACGGGCCAGTCTCTGTGCAAAAGAACAATAAATGGATGCAAATCTGACATCAGAAACAGGTATGTTCAGAAAACAGTGGGACAACTTTTCAGTCTGTCCCAGGCCACTCCACTGCTGACCTGAAAAGTTGTCATTCTTCAACAAAGGCAGGCTCCAACATGAAACCCGCTGAACTAGAATTGGTAAATCAAACTTCTTGGTAGATTACATCGGTTTGGGTATTAATCGAGACAATGGTTTCCTGTCTCACTGGAGGTGAAACAGACCAAAGGCCTATTTAGTCCAGCATTCTGTTCACACATCGGCCAGCCAGCAGCCTGTATTCATTAGCTTAGCAAATCTAGGATGATTTTGCTTCCACCAATTTCATAGATCATAGAGTTGGAAGGAGCCTACAAGGCTATCGAGTCCAACCCCCTGCTCAATGCAGGAAACTATAGGAGGGGTCCCCCATCCAAGTAATAACCAGGCCTGACCCTGCTTAGCTTTCCACACTCAGACAAGCTGAACCAGCGTAAGCCACATTAGTGGTGTTGTGAATGGTTAACGCTGTACTTTTGCATTTCATTGCTGTTTGACCTGACCCCACTGTTCTGCAGTGCAATCCCTTTACCTGGGAGTAGGTCCCAGTGAACTTAATAGAGCTTACATTCAAATAAACATGCATAGGATTGGGCTGAATGACTGTGATCCTATAGTAAGACCAGGGATGGGAAATCTGGGGCCTTCCAAGCTAACGAACTACAGCTCCCATCATCCCTTAGCATTGGCCATGCTAGCTGAGTTTGATGGGAGTTGGAGTCCAACAATATCTGGAAGGTCCCCACCCCGGCATAGAAGGTTACCTAGAAGTGAGCCCCACTGAACTAAGTAAACAGGCACAGAACTACACCATCATACGTTTGTGAGTGGCAACCTTGTTGCCTGAAATTGTGATGGGCACAAGGGGGGAACTGGAAAGGAGAGGTACATAAAACTGTACAAAACGCATAAACATTCTTAGTTACAATGATTTATTTCAGTTGCGCTCTTGAGACGTTCACAAAATTTAGAATATCTTAGTAAGAACAGGGATGTGGTAGAGGGAGGCATGATGGATGAGGGGTATCTAAATCGATAAAAGGTTTGGATTGGGTGCAGAAGCTCTTGTTTGCTTCCTGACATTGCTGAGCTGCTCTGAAGCCATGAGGTTTAGAAACTTACTTTGTGATGTATGGGGAAATCAAGTTGATTAAGGGGATATTTTAATCAAAGCAAAGATATTCTGGGAAACTGGCTAGCCAGATGTGATGCTCAGGGGTTCCTGAAAGCCACACCAAAAAGCTTACAGCTGTGGGGAAAATGCCAGTTGTTTTTAATTTGTTGAGCTAGATGCCAAAGACAGAATAACTAAAGGTACAATCCTATGCATATTTAGATAGAAGTAAGTCCTATAACTCCCAGCATACCTCAACTAGCTACACCAGGTCCCCTGGTGTACCTATCCAAAAGAAAGCGAGTCCACCCCAGAAGGTTGGATTATGTAGGCCGCCTTGAGTTCCTTGTAGGAAAAAAGGTGGGGTATAAATGTAATAAATAAATAAATAAAAATAAATAGCATGCATTATTCGAGGAGGCCAAGGAAGCTGAGGCATAATAAACATGCTGCCCTGCTGTAACCTTTAGTCGCTGGCTGCCACCGCCTGTCCCCAGTAGATAGAGCTCTTGGGAATTCAGATCCATTACTCCTGCTGATGCACTTTTTAACGCAAAGACTGTGCTGTCTGCAAAGCAGGTATTCCAGTGCTTAGGGCTTTATTAGGATTTGTGAAGCCGACTTCCAGTTCATGTGTTGCATTTGGAATTCCACAGTCAGAGGAACCGGCTGGCTCAGCAGAAGATCCCCCCCTTCTGGGGAGTCTTTCTTTTTCCCCTTCCCTGCAAAAAGACAAAGAAAAAGCGTTTTCACTCCATTTGGGGTCATTTAGACCCCAATATCTTGGATGTGCAGGGCTTTTCCCCTGTTCCCTTTAATTGGAACCTAAAACTGACCCCGATGACCTTTTAGTCAAACCCTCAAGTAAGCTTGTGTCTGCGAACACCACAATTGACATAGCATCTCTTGTAGAAGCATACATGAAGTATGGAATGGCACAGGCTGGGGAAAAGGGTTTTATCTATTTTTATATCCTTTCGAGGTTAAGGAGGAGCAATCGTATATGTTTAACAACACAATATTGATACTGCTGTTACAATAAGGAGGAGGTGGTTTGTTTTTTTAATGGTTCATACCTTTAAGAAGGGTTGAGATGACGGAAAAGTGAGGAAGGGGTGTAGCTCAGTAGTAGAGCACCTGCTCTGCATGCAAAAGGTCCCAGGTTCAATCTCCAGGTAGGGCTGGGGATGACCCCAGTCTGAAACCCTAGAGAGCCTCTGCCAGTCAGTGTAGGCAATACTGAGGTAAATAGTCCAACGGTCCAGAGAGAGCAATAAGGCAGCTTCCTATGTTCCTAAGGAGGGGTTCACTGCTCAGTATTTGTTTTGAAGTGACGGGGGAGGGGAAGTAATGTCTGTGAGATGCCATAGGAAGTAACACTGGGGGGTCATTAAAGACCCCAGATACAGTATGCCTGTACTAGGCAATGGGTTGGATACAGACTTACAGAGTGATCCTATGGCCCCCTAGACAGTGTCTAGGGGGGCCACAGGATTCTTTGGATTCCAGAGCTCCAACCTCGGAACTAGGGATCTGTGCTCGGATCCCACCCCTGCAGCCGGCGTGGGAAGAACTGGGCTGGCTGTTTCTCCAAGGTTGGAAAATCAACCTCGGAGAAAGGGGCAAAGGGGGCGAGGAGTGGAAGAGACCGGGGCTGCCAGGATACGATGTATCCTGAAGCCGCTCCAGCCTCCTTCCCTCCCCCTCCAAAGTGCCGCAGCCAGCCAGACAGATCAAAATCAGCCATGGAGCTGACTTGCAGGGCGGGAGCTGTGGAGAGGCAGAGAGCACCTCCGCCACTTTCCCCGCCCGGCCTGGGATGCCCATAAGCCTCTGAGTTCAGAGGCTTATGGCCATCCGGACTGGATTGCGCCCTTAGTCATACTTAAGAGTAGACACAGTATAATCAGTGTGGTTTAAATAAGCCACGAATAACTGAAGTCCCATTGGCTTCAATGGGCTTACTCTATAACTAGGTCTGGATCCAACCCGGTAAGCATTAATATAATTTCATATATTATTAAAAATAATAATAATAAGAGCGAGAACATCTAGCAGATATCAAGCATGATACCAGTAGAAACAAACCGTGGGTGCTGCATGCAAGAAGAGAAGTACATGCAGGCAAAGTAATTCATAGAATCATAGAACCGTAGAGTTGGAAGGGGCCTATAAGGCCATCAAGTCCAACCTTCTGCTCGGTGCAGGAGAACAGATGTGGGCAGCCCAGGCAGTCACCCATCCAAGCACTGACCCGGCTCATACCTGCTTCGCTTCAGCACGTGGCCTGCATTATGTGCTCCTGAATATGTTTACTTTGGTAAATTGGTCAGATTTATACAAGAGAAAGATTAGGGAAGTGATGCATATTGAGAAACTGAAGGCCAGTGTGAAAGCTACAGAGGAAATGCGGAGTATGTGAACTGAGGGTGAGTTTTGTTTTTGGTCATGCCTTTAAGATGTTGTTAAGTGGAGGTGCTGGTGTTGTTCCACAAGCGAGAAACACCCTTCCTCTTGCAGATGTGTGCATTGTTGCTTTTAACTGCAAGCTCCCCTTTCCCAAACATGTCATTTTTATTCATGGCTGAGTCCACTCAGGCACATGATTTCCCATTTCCTTTAATGCAGCGAGTGAGAAATGCGCCCACAAATGCACACAGCACTTCCCTGACAAGAGATGACGCTTTGAGCATCAGCAGCATTTGCACACTTAAATCTACAAAGTGTCAGCCTTGTGCCATGGACTGAAGGATATTGTTTTGCATGAATGTATACTTCCCTTCATTTCCCCCACCCCATACACAGACACGCACACAAATCAACACCAATAAATTAGAATGTTTATCATTTTGTCAATTCAGTCCTTAACTATGCAAATTGCCACTGCTTTGCACATTTGTAATCTTAGGTAAGATTTTACATTTGCGGTTTATGGAATTTGGATGGGTTTCATCCAAAATTCTAGCACGCACGTGCACACACACACACACACGCACACAAAATGATGTAGATAGCGTGTGCTCTCCTACCATTACCTTTGGCAGGTGGTGTGGTTTTCCGGCTTGCTGTACCCTCTGTCCCAGCTTTGGGTTTTTTGTCCTTTTTTGCACCCTTTTTGCTATCCTGCAGAGAGAGGGAGAAGTTTGTGCTTTTCAGGGAGAGTAGAGGCATGCCATTGGAAAAAGGAAGCATAGAACCTTCACGCAGGCTAGGCACTTCTAATCGCCCTTTTAAACACAAGGTTATGACAGACTCTCGTGTCTCCTCCGACAGCAGTGTGTACCTCCTGAGGGAGGCCCAGCACATACATTTTGAGAATCCCCAACGCAGCCTGAAATTAACTTTGGCAATAGGAGCCAGCCCAGCAGATGGGGCACGACCATCTTTGTGCAACATGCAACTACGCAACGGGCGGGCAATATGGCACCGCGTGCTGTTCTTTCAGTGGGATGTTCCTCCAGCTCACTAGGCCTCAAGCCACCAATGTGCCTCACGGTTCCTGCTGTAATTCTAGAGCTCTCTACCAGGAGGACTCCCTTCAAAGGCTTTGGCTTCATCAAGAATGTTCCATTCATTTGCCTCAGGAGGGCAGCCATCTCAGCCCGTCTAACGTTCCTTTCTGGCCGTCTTTGTAAACACAGGCCCGGCAGCAGTTTCTGTCCAACGTGAGGCAAAGTCACTGAAATCAGTATGACGTCGAGGCCAAAGCCTGCATGCCAAATCTTTTGAGCCCCCCCCCCCCCCGCCCCCATTGAGCATCTTCTTTTCACAAAGGCAACCTTGTTGGCTTTGTGGTTACAGGTGTGTGTGTGTGTGCGTGCACATGTTCAACACTACTCAATCGGTTGCCAGATACCTTTTCTTTTGGTGATGGGGGCTGAATGCGTAACTCTGTTATCAGCACGCCAAAATCGCACACTGTCTCCAGCAGTGATTCCCCTGCAAGAAGGCTTTCCAAGTTGACATGGCCAGAGCCCAGGGTTTTCAAGATAGGGGGATCACTCCGTAGCTCAGGCGAGGGCGATTTCTTTTTCTTCTTGTTCCCACCCTATATGGATGGGGTGCAGCGTCAGAGAAAATCCGTCCAGGTTATTTATAATTCCATAACTAAGGGCACATTCTTATGCTTGTTTATGCTGGTCAATTGGTGGTAATAAATCTGTCTGTCTGTCTGTCTATGCTTGTTTGGAGAGAGAAAAGTCCTACAACTCACCAAGCTGGCTGGGGAATTCTGGGAGTTCAGGACTTCAAAGTTCCTCCTCTTCCTTCTGATGGTTTGTTCTCTTTTAAACTGGGACTGGACATCCCTTCAAATAGAGCAAGCTTTCAACATAGAGGACAGTCCTCTAGTAGCAGCCCTTCAAATAGGCATCCTCTTTTTTGTTGATCCAATTCCTCTTTTTCAGCAATGCATAAGTGGCTACCCTACCCAAGTCTAACCTGCTTTACCTTTCCAGCATCTTTCGCTTTTCCCTTCTCCTCTTTCTCTTTGTCCTTTTTTCCTTTCTCTGCTTTCCCTTTCTCTGCTTTCCCTTTCTCCACTTTCCCTTTTCCTTTTTTGGTTGAGCTTTCGATTGGAGTGACATCAATGGGCCACGAGACAATCTGTTAAAACAAGAGAGCATCTCAGGGCTGCAGGAGGACAGAATCTTAGTTAAGCTATTGTTGTTTTAAATGTAAGAACGGAGGGACGTTTTTTCCTGCTGCTGTGTGTCTGCCAACATTTAAAAATCCAAAATCTTCTCCCACTGATCTTGCAGTCTTCTCCCCCATTTCATCCATTAAAATAAAGACAACAATCAGGGTAGAAATTTTAATCCAGGCATGCATTTTTACTATATTCCTATGTGTGTGCTAAAAACAAATACTTCATATCGCCATAGTTCTAAGGACGTGTATTTAAATATGTTTCTACTCTGCTTGTAAGTTCTAGTTGTGTCATCACCTGTTTGGCTTCCCAGTAAAGGATTGTAATAGGCACTATTTATGAAACTTTTGCTAAATTTGAGGAGCTGGATAGCTTGAATCTATAGTCATGGAAAATGCATTTGTATTATTATTATTTATTTTATTTAATTTAATATATTTATTCACCGCCCATCAGCCAAAAGGCTCCCTGGGCGGTTTACAAAACAAATTTGTAGGATCTTAGAGCTGATTTATTTAAGTTGCAAGTAAGTGGTAAAGCTTTCAGATGAGCTTAGATATCCCCCCCCCCCAAATCTAATAGGCTCAGCTTAGCACTTGGGGCAATTTACTTACCTTGGTTACGTTTATCTCGTGGAGCAATTCACCTTAACTGTTGATAACTGAAGGAGTGCCACAAGAAATCAAAGCTGCAGATCGGAAGAAGAAGTGGCTTCACATAGGTAGTGGACAGCACATGGAAAGCATTCCTTCTTGAGATTTTTTGGGTATTGCAATAATATTGACAGAGAAATGAGGCAATGCTTAAAGAAAGAGTACCAAGAAAGAGCCAAGAACCGAGCACACACAAACAGATGAGAAAGGAACTGAAGAATCATTCCGGACACTAGCAGAGCTGGTGACCTGACCGACTGTACATCATGCGGACACCTAAAAGAGCATGTCATCTCATGACTTCTGGACAGCTGCATGCAGAAAACTATTTAATTCAAGATGTTTGTAATAAAAAATAACTGTGGGGTGGATATATATTAATCTTTGTAAACTGCCCAGAGAGCTTTGGCTATTGGACAGTACAGAAATGTAATAAATGAAATAACACTACCTAGGAAACCACAATGGAAGTGGAACTTAAAAGGACAAAGGGTAAAGTTGGAAGATTCATTTTTAAAGAATGAAATTAGGGCTTCTCTGCAAAGAGATTTGTCAGGCTAGCAATTTTAAGGCATCCCAAATTCGTTGTTCCCACCTGGTCCCACCTCCTTGCCAGGCCTTGTCCCTCAAAAATGAAAAAAGACCCTGCCTCAGAATAAGCTAGGTACCTTTTCCTCTACAACTGCCACAGTGGTTCCAGCAAGAAGATAGGCCTTCAACGCAATCATGTCCCTGGTGATATGTTCTTTCTTGTATTCACACTCTATAATCTCAGCCCAGGGCTTCCGAACGGTGGAATGAATATTTGCTAAGTGGAAGAGAGGGGGAAACAAGGGGTTTAGTGAAAGCACAGCTTCAGAACAGAACAACTCAGTCATTTCATCTAGGGCACAGGTAGGCCACATGCGGCCTGCAGGCCGCATATGCCCACCCATAGCTGTTTCTGTGGCCCCCACTGTGTTCCCCTGCCACCGCCGATGAAATCGCAGCAGGGAGCACATACCTTGTTTACAAGTGGAATCACAGTCCTGGAAGTCACCCAGAAGCACCATTCTGTTTGGAAACAAGGTGCATGCTCCCTGCAGGCCTTGTTTCCCTGAGAAATAGCTGCCGTTTTGCCTACAGCAGCAGCAAAATTGGTGGGTTGGGGGGGGGGCAATGAGGCCCCACAGCCCCCGGAGGTTGCCCACCCCTGACCTAGGGGATCAGTTTCATAACAGCGTAAGAAAAGTTTTGCTGGATTAGGCCAAACGGTCCATCTATTCCAGCATCCTATTTCTCGCAGTGGCCAGCCGGATGCTTCTGGGAAACACATGAGGCAAGAACACAACAGCCTTCCCTTAAATTTTGCCTACAAGCAACTGGAATTCAGAGGCACACCACCCACTCTGAATTTTCCATTCAGCTCTTCCCCTGCCAGCTTGCCCATGCCTTACATTCTCCTACAGAGGCCAGTCTCCGAGTGCCTTCCTTTAGGGAAGTATGCCTTGTATCTACAGAGGAGAGGGCCTTTTCTGTGGAGGCACCATGACTTTAGGACACCCTCCCAAAAGAAGTACATCTGATGCTGACATTACAATCTTTTTGGTGCCAGGTTAACACCTTTTTTTCTTTTTTTTTTTTGCCAAGGCATCTTAAAATAGTAATGTTCCCTCCCCTGCCTGCTCTGTGGGTTTTGTTTTTTTAAAAAATAATAATTTGATCTATCAAGGCTAGAATTCTGTCTCTGGTAAAAGCACCTTTCAGACACATTTTGAAGAAATGTGTACAAATGTAGAACATAAGCAGCGTTCTTCAGTCCCTGTCAATCTTTTCTCCAGTGTCTTTCAATCAAGACATCCTCAGGAAGAGGAGTTAATATCCAAGACAGTGGCCCAACCTCCCTCTGCCACCTCAAGGCAGGCTTTCCAGAAAACTAGCTGCTGACAAGACCAATAGCATTGCTGGAGTTTTGCATCAAACCAGGCCTTGAAACAAAAACCCTTTTACTGAGATGATTAAACCTCAACTTTGATTTGCAAATGCAACATGTTATATGCAGACACCAAAAACATCCACACTAGATCAGATGACTTTTCAGGGTAATAATATCCTTTGTTAATAATTAACCATCACGGCTACGCTAGCTAGAAGATCCCTCCCTGACCTCAGTTGCTGAAAATGCATTGGTAGCAATGCCATTTAAGAAGCAGCTAATGACTTTCTGTCTATGCCAACAAGCATTCCCATCAGCGAATACAGCCCTTGGCCTGCTGGCTGAGGCTGATGGGAGTTGCAATTCAACACCCCTGGAGGGCACCAGACTAGAGAAAGGCTAGCTTAAACACCCCAGACAGACAGCGTCCACTGCTCCCACATCAGATCTCTGGGGAGACAGCCAGCACCATAAGATACGTACAAAAACCAAACTTTCTCTCTGTGTCTTTCTCTGTTCCTGGCCCAAACCGCAGTCTGCTTTTTACACATAGACACCTAGTAGAACACAGTCCACCTTTGCTGATGTGGTGGTGGTGAGAGATATCCTCCTTTTTCTCCTAGCCATTCAAAGGTTCAGCTATTGAGGGCAATCAGCCAATCTCCCTAACAAAAGGAAGGAACTTGGCAACTTCTCTAGGATCATTAAGGCAGCTGGGCCAGCAGTGCTCCAGGATCCAATAGCCCTCTTCTGTCCAAATGTCCCATCTTATACTAGCTAGCATATTCAAACCCGTCTCTGCAATCATGAGGGCTAGAACATTACTTCTGAAAAATAAAATTGAAATTGGGCTTCTAAGGCAAAGATGGGCAACCTGTGGCCCTCTAGATGTTGTTGGACTGCAATTCCCATCAGCCCTAGCCAGCATAGCCAATGGTGAGGGATGATGGGAGTTGCAGTTCAACATCATCTGGAGGGCCACACGTTGCCCACCCTATCTCTAAGGGTTCTCGTGAGCCTCAGTCTTGCACAGAAAGATGGTTGGTAACACATGCGGGCTGCAAATTCCCTTCTGCCCCATGGAATCTCCCTCCATCAAGCCCCGTGGAATTTATTATTTGTATTTATAAGACTCCTATAAAACAAGTTCTCTAGCTGTCATACAATTATTTTGAAACAGAATAATAAGATAAAATACAAAGATCTAAATCTATGGTTGATTGTTACATGAACAAGCGCTATGCTCATACATTCTCCCATCTCAAGTGAGACTGTGAGAAGAATAGAGTTTTTGCTTCAGTTTTTGTGGAGGAAGGGGGGGCTGGCTGACCGACCCGCCACAACCCACCCTTTCCTACCCAAAGGACCCAAGACCCCCAGAGATCTCAAGGTACCAGACTGCCAGCCTCTGCTGTCTGCAATCCTACTTGAATCTCTGTTCAGGGACTTGCCTTTATGACTGTAACCTGGATTTAATTGCTGGAACCACAGAGCAATCCACAAACACCATGTGGGGTAAAAAACCAAAAGAAGGTTTATTCAGGTAGCATTTTACAACAAGAATAGGGAAATGAGGGAAGGACACAAAATTAGAGAGAGACGCTTTGGTACAAAGTAATAGAGCTGCAAAATAACAAAACCTACTGATTCCTTATATCTCCCAGGCACACAACTAGTTACCTGGGGGTCAGTTCTCTTCCAGGGTTGGATCTAGCACAGCCTTGCTGCCCGGGAAGACTACACACCTACCCGAAGGTCCGAGATGGGTAGCCCTCCACAAGGTTTGCCTTGCCAAAGCCCTCATTCAGCTAATTTCACCAGGAGCTACCTGGGGTCGGATCCTGAGGCCACCCGAAGGCTTGGGCCTCTGCTTGGCTTGCCGCCATTGCTCCAACAGCCAGCAACCACGCGATGACCAAAGACAAAGAACAAAACCCACACATTGGGAAATATACCTTCCCCCCTCCCCTCCCCCTTTCTGCAGCTCCGCCGCTTCCAGCCAATCAGGATGCACTTCACCTGGCCAGGCAGGGGAGGGGGACTCATGGCATTTGCATATGAAAGCCGGGTCACTGTAGACTTTTCAGGACTTTCAGGCGCCATGCCCCACCCAATACTTTATGCACATTTCACCTCCTCCCAGCCCCCAACCGGCCTTACTTGGTTTACACATGAGGAGGCGTGTGTGTGTGTGTGTGTGTGTGTGTGCAGGAACCCTCAGAGGCTCTTTTCTTCACAGTTTTCAATAAATAATGGTTGAGTGCTACATCTGAACTGGAAACTGTAGTTAGAATTAATTATGGTTTATTGAAACATACGAGCTTCATAAATCTCAGTTTGGTTGGCTTGTTTCCCTAAACCAAAGTTAATACAGTAGTTTATCCAAGTTTGGAAATAATGCTAAAAACAATTTAGTTAAGAACAGAAGTGAAGTTTTTCAGTCTCCTCCTCGCAACCATGCCAGATAAGGACATAGGAAGCTGCCTTATACTGACACTAGACCATTGATCCATCGACCACACTGACTGAAAGCAATGGCTCTTCGGGGTTTCAGGCAGGAGTTTTTCCAACCCTACCTGGAGATGCCAGGGATTGAACCTGGGGCCTTCTGCATGCAAAGCATGTGCTCTACCACTGAGCTATCGCCCCTCCCCAAGGGAGCAGGGAGCTGATCAAGCCTGAGGCTTATTCACAATGATAAACCACAGATTATCTTTACAGCCAAATGCTGCCATTCCCTCTAAAGAGCCAAATTGTGTCTGTTCACCTTCATATAAGAGCACAAGCTTAGAATTGTATCCTGAAACCAGAAATTCAAAGTAGAAAAGTATTTTCTAATCAGCACTGTGTAAGTATCAGCAGCCACATTGATGGGTGCTGGTTCATCCAATCAACACCTCCACACAATCTTGTAGGCCCAATAGAAGTCCTGAACACTCTCGCAGGAAATCATGAAGAGAAATGGATGGAAGAGGGGTCACCCACCGGTCTCAGGAGCCAGCTCCGATTTATTTGGTGTGTCCACTGCTGCAGGATCATGGCTTCCCCCTTCTTCTGTGGCTGCTGGTGACTCAGCATTCAGTGCAACTGATGTTGGACTATGTTGGGACACCACAACCTGGGACAGAAAAGCATCCGGCATCATTCCCTTGGGAGGGAGGGCGCGACATGCACTTACTTCCTGACTTATTTTTACGTCTGTTAACACTTTTGATGGCTTTTTATGAGATGTTATTCTGTTCTGTATAATAAAGGGCTGAAGTGAACTAACACAACTCACTCCCTTCTTTTGCTCTTTTACTGTTTTGTCATTTGAATCTGTCAGATGATTGTTCAATCCCAGATTATTATTATTATTATTATTATTATTATTATTATTATTATTAATAGTATTTATCTTTATTATTCACCAGATACACCAAATGCAGTCATTAGTGATAAGTAGATGAAATGATAAAAACACATAGTCCTATATATCCATATATACTCCCAGGAATAGATTGATCAATCGATCCTGCTTTTCTATTATTTATACTCAAAGGAGCTAACACTGGTTAAAACTCCATCATGAAACACAAACAAAACAAGCCACTAATAAAATCTCACAATTAAGTTTACGGGCATGACTACAGTCCTATGCAAGCTACTTGGCTCAGGCCCACAGGGCAAAAGGAGGGGAAAAGCACAAATTTGCATATGCTAATTTACATATACTCTAAATTCTCTCTCTCTCTCTCTCTCTCTGTGTGCCTTTAAAGGACCGTCTCCTGAGGACACCCCTATTTGTAAAAAGGGGTGTATGGACAGGAGAGAGGAGGGCATTTGATTTCAGAAAAAAACTTCAGGCAGAAAGATTCAAGGGGGGAGGCAGCAGGAGGTGAAGCACATGTGGGCAAAAAGCCAGCTCATCCAGGGGGATCCAATGCAACAGAGATCATCAGGGCCCCTGTCCCTTTCTTTCAGCAAGTGCCCCTGGGCAGCAGGGTGGTGGGGCAGAGGGCCTCCCAGAGATTCAAGGTTCCAAATGAAAGATTTGGGGCTCCAGCCCTAGTGGGTCACCCCCTAACACCACTTCTGCCTGGGGGTAAGCTCCGCTGAACTCAATTCCCATTGAAACCAGGGGTGTTGAATTTCAGATGTGTGGTCTAAATCTTGCCCTCAGGGATTCAGCAGATGGCCCCACCCCTTTCTGTGGCCCCACCCCTTTCTCCTGTCCGCCAATCATTTTGGTGGTTTCCTGGCTTTTGCAGTTTTTCCCCCCATTCTAAAAAGTTGAAATGTTTTTCCTAAGGCTTCGTTACTGGCAGTCAGAGCTGTAAGTTAAAATATGGTTGTATTTTTGGTATTTTGGATCCATCCTATTTGCCTTTGGTCCCGCCCACTGCTGGAATGTGGTGAGGAAGGCTTCTCCCAAATTGAATTCGGCTCCTGGGCTGAAAGAGGTTCAGCACCCAATTTAAGCCGCCAGTAGGAACTGCATTAAAAAACAGACAAGCCCCCTATCTCAAAGCTCAAGAAAAGAAGGGAAGGCATTTTTTAAGTGAAGCATTTCAAATATATATACCTTGATAGTTTCCTTCTCAATTTTTTCACCTTTGGCAAATTCATACGTCACGTAGTAGCTGTAGGTGATCACGGGAGACTCAGGGCCGCTTTCGGGTTCCTCCGGGCCTACAGGATTGGGGACCCCTCTGATTTTGCCAATGGTGACCATCATTTTAGTATTGCGTCTTAGGAGCTCTAGGAAAGAGGGGGACGAAACATTAAATAACAGCAACATCGATTTTAATGCAGAGTGCAAGAAGGTCCAGGCAGGACCTTCAACCAGCATTTAACAGCTCAGCAAACTAGGAATGACCTGTCTAGCTACAGAGGCAGAGTAGGGTTCGATGCCTCAGCTATGTAAACATCTGGTGGGGTGGAGAAACAGGGATTCTAATAACCTACAGATAAGATCTGCAACAAAATGTTGCAGTGTGGGATGCACCTGTTCAGGGTTCCAGCCAGCCATGCCCTCTTCCATAGGACTCCATTCCATTCCCAAGTCCCGTCCCCCCCCAGTATTCCATGCCCACTGAGCAAGAAAAATCGTATCCTAGTCAACTCTTGATCATTGAATATGCTACTGTTATACTGCCTGTGGGGGTCTGGGGTGGGGTTTTAATTTGCTTAGGATAGCAAAAAAACAAGACAAAGAAGCCTGGCAAACTGCAGTTAGCAGAGGGCATTTGGCATGCCTTTCTGAATTTCTGGTCCTCCAGCCTGAACCAGTTTCACTATTCTAGTCTGTTTAAAGAAGTGGTTTAATTAAAAGGTTTGACCACTAGGGGTCAGCCAAGGGCCATGAAATACTTCCCGGGAGGCATTTCTAAGCATTGGCTCTCCAGCAAAGACAGATGATGTTTAGATTCATACAATTGTGACCTGCAACAAAAGGTTGCAGTATGGAGCGCTCCCTGTTCAGGATTCCAGTCACCCCATTCCGTTTCCCACCCACATTGGTTTTCTGATCCCCCCATCCCAACAGACACTCAGCATTCTTTGTGGCTACTGAGAATGCCCCGTCCTCATTGGGCTATTTTGGGTCTCCCCTGCTCCATCTTTAGGGATATTTTTCTAATTTTTAAAAATTACTTCTACAGTCCTTGGGGCTCCCCAAAGCCTGCTGTTAACTCCCTCCGGTGCATGGGTAGTGCGCAAGCAGCAGCACCCACAACCCAAGCCCAAAGAGGTGGCCCGCCCCTGCTTTAAAGCAAGGAAGCCTCACCTGGGTTGCTAGCCAGGCCCAAGAAGTTGTGCCTCTCATCTGGCGTGATGATCACGTCATCAAGGGTGCAGAGTTTTGGCAGGCTGTCTATGGCGAACCCTCTATAGGCAGGTAGCAGAGCGAGGGGGTTTCCCTGCAGCACAAGGATCCGGAGCTTCTTCAGTGTCAGGAGCTTGGAAAGCAGGCTCAGCAAGTTGGTGAAGTTGTTATAGCTCAAGTCGAGGGAGACGAGGTTTGGCCTAAAAGGGAACAAGCCGATTGGAAAAGGCGGCCCTTCAGCAAGAGTGGCTAAAAGGTTCCTGATGTGGACACACACTGTGATGTGGGAGCCACACTGAAGAAGGGCAGCGGCGGATCAATTCTCTGGATGAGAGACTACTGGAAGCCGCAGGTAAGAGCGCAATACAAGAATTACATATAAATATTGGATTTCTTTCAGATTTAGTGATACCTAGAGCAGACATATTGAAATCTATGGGACTTGAGTTATTAATATTTTTACTTATTTATTATTTTTATTATTGCAGTCCTTCACAACAACATCATCATCATCATCATCATCATCATCATCATCATCATCATCATCATCATCATCCCACCTTTTTTCAGTACTGGGGCTGCTTTACCTCTAAGGATGGTGTACATGGCTCAGCCCCTGCCTGTTTTATCCTCGCAAAAACCGGGCCTGAGCCCAGACTGGAAGGATTCGGGCAATCAGTTTCATCCAAGAATGCATGCAGTTCCCCCGCCACAACCCTTTCCATCACCTTGGGCTTATCTGCATGAGACATTTATTTTGCACTTGCGATTTTTCACTCACAGTAGTTTGCGCGTGTTTTACATCCTCTAGGGCAGGGCTTTCCAACCTTGGGTCCCCAGATGTTGCTGGAATACAGCTCCCAGAATCCCTTGCCATTAGCCATGCTGGCTGGGCATGGTGGGAGCTGCAGGCTAGCAACATCTGAGGACCCAAGGTTGGAGAGCCCTGCTCTAGGGCCTCTCCCGTGCTTTCCAAGCATTTCCGCGCTTTTTTCTTCAGTATTCTTGCGGGGAGAGAAATGTCGGTAATACGTCAGGGTATTCCTGCCTGCTTAGGGGCTTGCAGTTACCAGAAAGTGTCTGTGAGGTACTGCTCCTCCGACGAGCCAAGCTGGCAATTGCGGCCTAGCCCCAGATGTTGGAGCTCGGGCGGCGGAGGAGCACAGAGGTCCTTCAGGCCATCCACTTCGTTGCCACAAAGTTCCAACACCTGCCAAGGGAGAGGAGAAAAATAACTGTTGGAGACCATGTAAATTTGTACCCCTGTTCTAATGTTTTGTTAGGCCTGACTAGAGAATCTTGCATTCTTGTTTTCTGCTTTCTTGCCTTTCTGTAAGAAACTGCTTGCTAAAGTTGCAAATAAATCTGAATTGAAATGTAAGGGAGAGAAAAAGTAAGGTTGCAGGCAGCTTTGTTTACAGCTGTGGGTTGAAGGGAGAGAGAGAAGTTTCTGATAAGAGAAAAGGCAAAAGGAATGTGTGTGCAGTAAGTAGAAAGGCGGAGGCAAGGGGGAAGGGGTGTGTGCTAGCATCAGACTGATGCGTGTACCTTCCAAAGAACAGAAAGGACAAGATAGAGTTGTACTTTGGAAAGGAACAGAAGGAAATGTATGTACAAGGAAGGACAGAGGAAGTCGTTGAATGTACGTATGTGAAAGAGGTCATGATAAGGAGAATGTTTTTCTACGCAACTGTATGTAATGTGACTGTATGTGATGCAAACCTGTATCTGATCCCATGCTGTATAAAAGATCCAAGAAGAACTGGAAACGGAGCTCTTGATTTGAGTCCCAGCCTCCTAGAGCCTACTTGAGGCCTCAAATAAAGTTGGTTTCCCTTCTCCCCTCGGTGTGTTTATTGGGCAGGGCACACTTGACTTGAGGCACGGACCACCACTTTGCTGAGAGAGGACACCTTTTTGGTGCCGGCAACAGAACCATTGGGGGGTGGGGTGGGAAACTGAGGCTGAGAATGCCCCATTCGTTCAAGGACATCCCATTCCTATCATTTAATGCCAGAGGGAGAAAAAGAGATGAGGAGTTTTGTCTCCACCATTCTTACTTCCAGAAGGATACCATCACATCTAGCAACGCTATCACATCTTGTGGCAAGACATCCCATAAATATATTGCATATTGTATGAATGAATGAATGAATGAATGGGAAAAGATGTGTAGGAAGAAGAAGGTCTGGCTGAAAAACCTTAAAGAATGGGTTGGGGGCAATACAATATTATTGTTTAGAGCAGTGTTCTCCAACCTTGGGTCCCCAGATGTTTTTGGCCTACAACTCCCTGGGGCATGCTGGGAGTTGTAGGCCAAAAACATCTGGGGACCCAAGGTTGGAGAACACTGGTTTAGAGTGTCCATATCTAAAGACTGTTTTAGGCATGATGATGTAGGAGAGGAATGAGAAGAAGAAGTAGTTTGTGTGAATAAATAGATGCTGGTTTTTGGCCATGAAATTTTATTTTGAAATACGGTAAACAAAAAATAAATCAAGGCGACAACAACAACAAAGAAGATACACAATACTGTAACGGGATCATTAGAGAAATAAACTTGTGAATTATAATTCAAAGTCTATGACACCAAAATGCTTGTGGAACAGCTAGAGTAAAACGGACGAAGTAGAAACTCACAATCTAAAGAAAGAATGAAAATACAAGTGATATAGCATGTAAAAGGGGGTGGTGTTATTATGCATATGTGTGTGCGTTAGTCAGAAGAAAATACAGGCAACCGTACTTGGATGGCATTTGACCTACACATGGAAATAAATGGAAACCCTGGTGCTATCATATCTTCCTTAAAATTAGGATTCCTTGCACTTGAATAAACAGTTTGTCTGTCCTGCCAATCAGTTTCATGCCAATTACTAATATTATGGAAGACAAAATTCCTTCTATTCACTTTCTCCATGCCATGCCTAATTTCCTCAGCCTCTACTACATTTTCCCCGCACGCACACACATGCACACACACACCCTTAGTTGTCCTTTTTCTTTCCTTTACCTTCAATGTTGGAGGGAGGTTGGCGGAGTTGATTTTGCTGATGTGATTTGCACTTAGGATGAGCTCTTCCAGGTTGGGAAATTTTAACAAATCAACATCAATTTCAGTCACCTGGGAAGAAGGTAAACAAAACACACACCTATATATATATATATATATATATATATATATATTCTGGGAGTCAAAGTGCACCCAAAGGTCATCCAGTCCAAGCTTCTTGTTACAAAGCAGGAGTACCTGTGCACACACCGGCACCCCTGCAGAGCAGACCAAGGTACAGAACATCAAGTATACTGTGTTGCTACCAGCAGAGAGCAGGTGCACCGTAGGGAAAGAGGAGCAAAGCAAATTACTCCAGATGACTCAAGGGAGTGAGCCTAGCCACATGAAAGGCAAAGATCATACTCAATTCTTCACACTGCCAGTCCCAGGACCGTGTACACTCTACACTCAAAAAGTGACACCATGGTAATCCAAATCCAGCATTTCCCCCCAGCATGCAGGAAGAACCTGCTACAGGGGGGCTGGTGACTCCAGTATCAGTGGGGCTCCTTATCCATTGCATCCTTTTGTTTGAGCTTTATAGGAGCTATCCATGGTGCCGTACTCCACCCCAACAATAGGTTCACCACCATGGACAGCTCCTATAAAGCTCAGAATAAAGGCTGCAATGGATAAGGAGCCCCGCTGACACAGGAGTCACCAGCCTCAAGTTGCAATCACAGACAGCATTACGCCCATTTCACAGACAGAGAACACTCATCCTTTGAGTCAAAATGACACAAACAAGGCCACCGAAGGTGTCCGCATTGGGGTGGAATAAGGATTAGGCCAGGGACGTTGGACCTCTTGCAGCCTGAGGGCCAAATTCAATTTCGGAGAAGCTTTAGGGGGTCACATTCCAGTGGGGGTGGGGCCAAAGGAAAAAGGGGCGGTGCCAAAGTTTATTTGAAAAGTTTATTTGAACTTAAAGCTCTTATTGCCAGTAACTGAGCCTTAGGAGAGGCATTTCAGCCTTTCAGAAGGGGGGGGGGGCTACACAAAAACTGGGTGACCATCTGGGAAACCCCAGAAGGGCTGGATTTGGCCCGCGGCCTTATGGCGCCCCACCCCTGGATTAGGCTGTTCCCTCAAATGCTGGGCATCTCTCTGTGATCTCACACATCGCCAGCACGGCTAGGCCTTTTGGCCACTCACGTCTTTGTTCACGATTCTGAGCGATTTGAAGTAGGAGAAGACGAAGCTGCGTCGGATGACCCACGGCGACTGTACCGCCAGCTCCCGCAGCTGCTGGTCGGCGGGGCTGCAGTCGGCCGCCAAGGCCCACGGGGAGCCGAGGCTGCTCAGGAACTCCGTCAGCGACTCGGCCGTTTCTTCGTCAGGAGGCGGAAGCCTGTCGCGAGGGGCAGGGCTGGCCCGTTGTGGGCTGTGGAAAGCCTCGACTTTCCTTGGCGGAAAACGGGACTTATTCTGCACAGGATACAAGACAGGGAAGGGGAACTGAATTATGTGTGCTGGGGGCAGGGAAAAAGCAGGAAAGATGCCCAAGGACAGACAGACCCATTCCAGCAATCCACTCGGCCACGTGGAACGGCACAACCATGCCCAATAATACATTAAACAAACAAAAGTAAAACGCAGTTTTATAGTGAGCTTCCTGTGTATAGTGCAAGCGCATCCTTTAGGGACTGGGCCAGTCGCCTCATTCCCCATCACGGCCCCATTTGATTATTATTTACAAGACTCCACATATGACCACTCACACATGGTGGTTGCTTTTTGTTGTTGCTGTTTTACGTCAAGAGCTGGCAACCCTAGATTATTCTTCAAGTGCACCTATATTCCATTTATTTAACTATATTTATATTCTATTTATGTATACCTTTTTATTAAGAGGTATAAAAAAATATGTAACCACTACAAAGGCTCCTAAAACTCACTGTTTGTAACATTTTAAAGATCTGTGCTATTTATTAATTATTATTTATTATATTTTCAATCCGCCCAATAATCAACGTTCTCTGGGTGTATTAGAAATAGCTGAAAGACTAAAATGCCATACAAACACTTTAAAATATAAAATACAATACAAATATTTAAAAGAATAAAATACAATACAAAACAAACAGCACCGGGATAGATAAAGCAGCCATAAATGGCTAAAACTAGGCCTCAAAAATGCCTCTGAGAAAAGAAAAGTATTTGCGTGGCACTGTAAAGATAGCAACAAAGGTGCCAGGCAAACCTCTTGGGGGAGAGGGCATTCCAGATAGGGGGTGCCACATCTGAGAAGGCCCCTCTCTCTTGTAGCCACCAACCTAGCTTCCTCCGGCAAGGGCACCCAGAGGAGGGCTTCCAAAGAGGTCCTAAGGGTTTGAGCAGGTAAATACAGGATATATTTGTTTATATCTAAGGAGCAGGCCTATTTATTTTGCCACAAATCTGGTATCTGGCATCTTGTGGGGTATAGTTTATACAAAAAAAAATTGCTCAGTATTCCTTCTTTAAGACAACATCATGAGAATGATTATATTGAACCTTTTGGAGTTTTCAAAGCACTTTGCAACCCCCTAGTTCTTGTGGCCTTCTGCAACTAAGCCTGCAACTAACCCGAAACACTTACAACTGAAACCCCTGTGGATTGTTTCCCTGTTTATCCCTCCCTCCACTTTCCACCCTTTCCTCTGCTGTATCTAATTTTAGATTATTGGTGTTTTGTTTTGTTTTTAAACCAGAATTCAGTTTCACTTCAGCAGACCCCGGGCCCATCCGTTGTCTTACCATTTTAGACTGTAAGCTCCTTGGGGCAGGGCACTGTCCTCTTGTGCTCTTTAAAGCACCATGCACAGGGATGGGCTACACAACTAACTAAAGAATAAATAAAACGATTCTCCATAACTCTTACAATTCAGAGCTCACTTACTTAATGTCAGAAAAGGTAAGAGGCGTGAGGCCCTTGATAAAATTCTCAAAGCCTTGCCTCCCCTCTCCCAAGGTAGACCTGCATTAGTACCGTAACTGCCCCCATATTAATTCCTAGCAGAGGTGGTGGATTAAAGCCGGGGGCTTAGCAGTTAATTCTCTTAGGGTGCAATCCTATAAGAAAGGCCTACAACTCCCAGCATGCCCCGGCCAGCTGTCGTAGGTCTTTTTTCTGTCTAAATTTGCTGCAATAGGATTGCACCTTGAGCTGATGGGACATCACCAGATCTCAACCCTACTTGAATACTCCCAACCAGCGATGCCCTGTGATGGGAGAGGAGGGTGCAAAGAGTGGGACCCCAATATCCCCTACTTACCCAGCTCCCTGTCCCGCAGGGAAACTGGTCCAGGCACAACTTGTGGAGATGCTCCCAGAAGGCAGCCGAGGCACTGAGGCCATCCATGGCTCCACTCAGGCACACCAAGGCAAAAAGCAGCAGCAGGCGGGCTCTTCTCCCCAGTGCCAAGGGAATTCTGCAGGTACCAGCCAAGCGTCCTCTGTTGCTAGGAAACAAACTCGGGTTGCTAGGAGATGCTGTTTGTTTTCCAAATGGGAGAGCTTCCAGATGAGGCTTTTATTGTGCAATTGCCTGGCCTCATTTGCAGAATTTTACAGAGGGGTCCTCCAGACGAGGTCACTTTCCACTTGTAAGGCTCCTATGTTTCCCCACCACTTCTCCCCCATCGTTTTTCTTACCAAAGAAAATCTGTTAAGGAGAGAATTGCTGCACAAGGTCCTTGGATGGATAGCGCTAGGAGCTGTCCATCGGGAAGCACCTGTTTCCCGACCAAGGAATGCGCTCAGAGTACTTTAAGGTTGCAATTGCATACACACTTACCTGGGCGTAAGTCCCACTGAATTCGATGGGGCTTACTTCCAAGTAGACATGCACAGGATTGGCTGAAAGTCATTTCATTAATTTGGTGGCCTCATCAGCAGGTGCAATTGTTTTGTTTTTTTAATGCTGTATGAGCACAACCCAGCCAGAGGTGCAAAATGGGCTAAAAAGATTGTGCAACATATTAACAGTCGTTAAAATAATGCCAAAGTGCATAATGTTCTCTTTTCAATTTGACATACTTCAATGTCTTTTCCTTTTGTGTCATGTCTTTTAGATTGTAAGCTTGAGGGCAGGGACTGTCTAATATTAATCTTTGTAAGCCACTCTGGGAGCCTTTTCTGGCTGAACGGGGTAAAAATGCTGTAAATAAATAAATAATAAAGTGTTTTGAAAGTGGCAGATGAAAGAAGAAGACGACAGCGTGGGCAAGAGACTGGTTGCAGTGCCACTCTTGACTGCAGCAGCCTAACACAGTAAAGCACATTCAGCCTCTGAATAATATTGGCAGGAGGGGACGGCAGGGAGCCGCAGACATGTGGCCGGACAAACATTGCTGACTGGATAACCGCTTTTGACCTGACGCACCGTAAAGCAGGAAGCAACAGAAATAGTCTTATCTGAGCAGTGAAACCATGGAATTAAAACAGTAGTTGTCTGAATGGTACGCAACTTCCCCCCCCCCCCAAATTTTACTAATCTCTTCCATGCCAAGAATTCAGACTCTTCTGACTGAGTTAGGAGGGAACTCTTCCCCCTACCCCTCCAAAAAATCCCAGGTATATGCAGGCTGGTTTGCACAGTGAAAGGCACTCTGTCAAGGGGGATCCAAAGAAAAGGAAGCGAGCAATAAACACAACGAAGAAAATCCGACCATGGTCTGTACTGGATAAACATTATCCAGATCAAGTACCTGAACAAAGATAACCGAATGGGGAACTCAGTCAAGGTTGAGGAGTGGAAGGGCAAAGATAATGAGTGGATACAGGAGGAAGGGAATCAGTATAATTCAATATACAGTCAGCCTCTTTAAGGGCAGATGGAGAAGCAACGAGAAAGTAGAAGAGAAAATTGTGAAGAAAAAGAATTCAGATCAAAAGTAGGAAAGTCCCTAAAAGGTTTAGTATGAGGTTCAAACAAAGTAAGATCCAAAAAAAGAGTAAAAAATGAGTGAAAGCCAATGTTCAAAGACAGGTAAGACATTAGACAAGGGATCGGGACAGTGGGAAATAAATCACAGCAAGAAGAATATTAATAGCACGAAAGAAATGAATCAGTGTGATACTCAAAAACAAGAACTGTATTTATGTATTTACGACATTTCTATACCGCCCAATAGCCAAAGCTCTCTGGGTGGTTCACAACCATTAAAACCATAAAATGCAACATGAGATACAGTATAAAAGTGTAAAAGTTTAAAAAAAAACTACAGTATAAAACAGAAATAAAATCCAAAGTAAAACCTAGCAGCGATGCAAAGATTAAAATATAATAACATTTAAAACAGAAACTGAGGACGCAATCCAATCAGGATGCCTGTAACACTCTGAACTGAGAGGATTACCGGCATCCTATGCGGGGCGGGAAGAGTGCAGAGGCGAAGGTCACCTCCATGCTCCTGCTGGCTGGGGCATGCTGGGAGTTGTAGGCCTTTCTTTCTGTCTAAGCTTGCATAGGATTGCACCTTTAGACAGCCAATTTCAGCTGTCGTAAGTGCAGCGCCTTGGAGCGGGAGGGAAGGGGGCTGAGGCGCCGCGTGGATACTTCATATCATGGCAGTGCCTGGCTCCTCCCCGCCCCGCCCCCTGGAATGCCCACAAAAGCCCTTCTCTGAGGTTGTGTTTGTGACCTTGGAGAGGCAGCTGGCGCGGTCCTTTCCACGCCGGCTGCGGGGGTGGGGTGGGGAGGCGCTCCGAGCTCAGATTCTTAGCTCCGACCTCCAGCGCAAGTTTCCAAGATCGGAGCTGTGACTCCGAAATATCCTATGGCCATCTAGATGCTGTCTAGCGGCTGTAGGATTGCACTGTGAAAGACTAAAATGCCTGGGGAAATAGGAAGGTCTTCACCCGGCACCGGAAAAAACACAATGTAGGCAGTAGGGGAGCCTCTCTGGGAAGCTCATTCCACAATCGGGGTGCCACGACAGAAAAGGCCCTCTTCCTAAAAGCATAAAGAAGGAAAAGAACATGAAGAAGGAAAAGAAAAAGGCAATAGAATGACAGAAGAAAATCCACACATTCATCCCAATCTGGTAAATGAAGTAACGGTAAGTGAGAAAAAGGTAGAAAGTCATAGGTTATAGGACTCAGTTATGGGACTCGGGCATAACAGAACAAAGTAGCTGAAATCCAAGTCAGAGCAAAGCAGGAAAAATGGGATGAAACAGAATCAGTCATGAAGAACAGCATCCTTACAGAGAGCTGAACAAGCATTCAAGAGAGTGCAAAAGAAAAGAAAACAGATTGACAGGCATTAGAAATCAGATCAGACAGACAGAAAGACCTGGATAGAGCAGGATTAAAATAAAAATCACTTTCTTGTATTAACACCCTAACATAAGGGCAACAGGACTAGTCAGGAAGTAAACACCAGTGCAGTAATAGAAAGACAATACAGGCAGCTACGGCTGTATTGCCTTTATTTCACTGAATTAAATAAATATTTTATTAAATATTGCCTTTCTGGTTGACCCTATTTCCCCTTATGCTATTAATCCTGCTTCTCACTCCCTAAAGCCTTATGCTATTAATGCTATTATGCTTCTCACTCTCTAAAGCCCCACTCTTGCCTTCTGTATATACCAAGATGCCGATTCCCTTTCTAGCGGGGATTTTGCCAAATTACCCCCACATCCCTCAGCGCCTCTCTGCAAAGGCTTCTCACTAATCCTTCATTATCTGCACGTAACCCTAGCTAGACTTGCACACATGTGTGCTTAATCACGAACCATCTTAAGATGAAACTCTTATCTATTGCTTCCCGGTTTGTTTAGATTAAAACAAAAACAAAAAAACCCCCAAGGGTGAATAGTTTTCTCACATCCCCAAATTTGGCAAAGAACACGTCGCATGAACAAATTGACTCAGAGGGGTCTAGTAACTTGCAATCCTCACTAAAGAATCTAACAAAATATTTGCTCCAGCCCGGCAGTTCTTACACTTACAGGGTATGAGGCTATGGTACAGTTCAGGTGGTCTCAGAGACCACAATGAAAACAATGAGAGGAAATGCTGATGAACAACTAGTGTTGCTCATAAAATTGCCAACAAAAACAGCAGCTCTCGGCATGTTAAAAACTGAGCAGGTGAAGGTTTTTGTTGGTATGAAGATAAAACAATAGGGAAAATTTTAACTTGGGTAGGATCTACACTAGAGCCCCTTTTGTTTGTGAGGTACCACTGTGCCAGCATTTTTTAAAAAACAACTACTGCTCTGGGAGCACATGTTAATGAACATGAGGCTTCTCTACATGAGGCATTCATTGGGCACTAGTGATTCCTCACTCATGGTAGTTTGCAGGAGCTTTATATATATTATACGACACGTCATCCTCCTCCAAGGCCTCTCCCGTGTTTTGCAGCCATTTTTGCGGCTTTTTTTTAGAGCAAGCAAAGACAGGTATTATTTCCCCATCTCATTATAAGGTGTTATGAGAATAATATGTTTATTGCTCAATTTAAAGATCATTGCACTACAATATTAAAATACACATAAAGTTAAAACAGAAAAACTATAAAATACGTATTAAACCTTTAAAATAGGATAAAAGGGCAACAATAACATGGCATATAGGAACCTTTAGCATCAAGTCAATCACCTTACATTGATGTCTCTGAATCTTTATAGCACTCCACAGCAAGGGTATCCAAATAATTTGCTCTACATTTGATAGCTTTAATGGCAAATACCGCGACCCTCTGTATCACATGTGGGTTGGATGAATATAATAAATAGCTCAGTTTCTCCTTTCTACCCCTGTATTTCACTTTCTTTAAGAGAGGCTCTAAATATCTTTCTCTTATATCTCTATATAATTGACACTCGAGTACATAATGAGCCAGATCCTCAAGGGCTCTATAAGGTATTATGAGAAGCTCATGCATTTTCGCAGTTCTGCCATATCACAGCTGTACCACAGTGCCACCTTGTGGTTGTGTAATGGAATATACAGAAATGCAGAGAAAGAAAACCCCCGGAAAAAAACCTCGTGTAAAGGACCCGCTCTTAATCCCACAAAGAAAATGGAAGCAGAACCCTCAGTAAAGTAGTGGGTTAAAAGCTTCATGTAGAGAAGCCCATAGTGCAGAATCTGCTGTATTTATAACATAATCAAGTGCCACACACCAATGCATAGTGTTGTAATTGTAGCGGAAATAGGAGGAGTTTGAAGGATCACATGTGTTGTCTTGTTTGTGCTTATAGTGCAAGCACATGCCGCAAGCCACAGTATACTGCTGCAATTGCAGGGGAAATAGGGGGGCATGATGCCATTTCAGTTTGATATTTTTTTTTCGTCCACTAACTGCATGTGCACCTTTGCAGATGTGCAGGAACACAGGTTTAATAATAAATTACGTGCATGTGCACCTTTGCAGCTGTGTAAGAATGGTTCAACAATATGTTTATGGTTGTTCAGAGCTACACAGCTGTCTAGGCGTGCAGTGAAAAATAGCCACACCCAAAAAATCACAGATTTCACGACTGCAAATCCCATCAAAATCATTGCACGGTTGAGAAAGACTATGGAACATTATTACAATATATGATGAGTCGATGACAGCAGCAAGAATAATCTATGCTCAAAAATGGAAAGAAGCAGCAATACCAACTATAGAAGACTGGCTGTTGAAAATTTTGGACTTAGCAGAGATGGCGAAATTGACTTGTTTAATTAGAGAAAAAAAATTATCTTCATTTAAGAAAGACTGGAAACCTCTGGTGGACTTTTTGGGGAGGAAGGAAAGTGACTTAATAATTTCGGGTTTTGATTTTTGAATATCAGTAAAGGTGATAGAAATTCTTTCTGTGAAAATAGAGAAAACTTAGATTGGATAAGGATTGGTAATGTTTGTCAGACAAAGAGGCGGAAGCCAAATATGATTTGTTTTTGTTTTGGAAAATTCAATTTACAAAAAAAAAATTAAAAATCATTGCATGGAAAGAGCAGGGAAGGGTAGGAGGAAGACATGGGAGTGGGGAAGAAGGTGGAGAAAAGTTGTAAAACAAGTTCTACAGCTTTAAAGCCACTCCCACCAATAAAAGTTAGAATATCGCTAGATTGGACACATGACTTTGTAGCGCACAGCAATCACAAGCACTGAAAATGTCATAATAAAAGTAGCTTGGGGCAAATATGGAGAGAGAAATATAATCAGGACAAGGATTAGGGAGTGTGCCTTGAGCCCCGTATATGAGACATACATTACAGTACCGGGATGAAATGCTAGTGTGGATTGGCCCCTGCTTAATTAATATAGGTCAAGCCGCTGCTAATGGCACAGGAATGGGACCAATAAGTCAGAAATCTTCCAAGCTACAGTTTTCCTTAATGTTTCCACCACCTGCTGAAGAGACAAGCAACGTTTCAGTTAAAAAATGAAGTACACAAAGAGGTAGCTTGCCTCTTCCACACTACAAGTTGCAGGAGCAGAAATTCCCAGCTGCGTACATGGTTCAATGAGAGACGGAACTCTGCACTATGAATCAGAGTAAAATCAGGGCCATTGTTAACCATGTCATGATTCCATTGAATTGTGGGAGGTTCCTGATGTGGAAAGTCAAATTCACCTTTCACTTTGTTTCACTTCTGATTGCTTTGCTCGGCCTTTTGATCTAATCTTCCTCAAACAGAGAAGGGGTATTTTGTTCCTCATAAATGACTTCTGGGGGGTGGGGGTGGGGGAGAGTAAGTGGATGACTAGAAAGGGGCATTTTAGATTGCCAGGAGCGTGGAGGGTGACGCATGTTGGTGCTTATCGACCTTGGGGAGAGTCCACATACTCAACAACACAGCGCATCACCCTACTCCCGCTGACTGGAAAAAAACAACAGCAGGAAAAAGTTGAGCTGGTCAGAACAGTGCTGAGTAATTTCACACATTATCTGCACATCTCTGGCCTCAAAGCTGTCATTTCCACTAGCATTACTAATGTGTCATGGATCCAGATTTGAAAAGAAAAGAAAAAAATAGATAAAATTATCCAAGGTTCAACTCCTGCACAAAACCCCCGTGCTCCAAGAAACTGGAGTCACCGGGCCAGATGTTGACCCCACTCAGTGGTATTCCTGAATATGCAATGAATTGCTCCTGCCTATTTATTAAAGCATGTATATCCCGCCTTTCTGTTTAAAACAACAACACGCACACCACAAATTGGCTTGCAATATCAAATGTTCAAATGATTAATTATCAATGAAAGGATGCAAAACTGTAAAACTAAGTGAATCGTTTGTCTATGAGCTTATGTAGCTGCCTTACACGGTGTCAGGCCATTGGCCCCTCTAGGCCAGGGGTGGGCAGCAGGTACATCTCCAGATGTTTTGGGACTTCAACTCCCAGAAGCCCCAGGAAGCATGGTCAAGGGTCAGGAATGCTGGGAATTGAAGTCCAAAACTTCTGGAGATCTACTTTCTGCCCACCCCTCTAGGCCATCATCACCTGCTATGTAAAAGCAGATGTATGCAAAGCAGATGTTCTACCAGTAAGCTCTCAATGCTCCTGATGGGCAGCTGAGGCGGCCTAAGGACAAGTTTGGCTATTGGTCCATCTTGTCTCCTTCGACTAGTAACGTTTCTCCAGGATCTTGGGTCTTTCCTATCCTCTGCCACCAGACACCGGCAAGATCCTTAGGCCACAAGAATGCAGTCAGCTCATCAGTGATCTCAAATGCAAGCAAGTGATTCATTCCAGTAATAATGAGGAAGATCCGTACAAACTAGGGAAGCAAAAGTTAATGCTTTTAGAACTGCCTGATGTGATTCCTAATCTACCTTGGTATTGCCAGTTTAGCAAAATAGTTGCCCTCACCCCTGTGCCAATCGGGACCCCAAGCCTTGGTGATTTTACCCCCCAAAAAAGCAAGCCTACCTGAGATCAAATTTCCTTCCCTCCAGGCCCTTGACCAGCCTTCCTCAGCTTAGTGCCCTCCAGATGTGTCAGACTACAACTCCCAGGCTGGGGGATTCTGGGAGTTGTAGTCCGACACATCTGCAGGGCACCAGGCTGGGGAAGGCTGCCCTAGACCCTCCAACTTGCTTCTCCAACCCTCCCACTCCACAGACACAACTGTTGGAAAAAGCAGAAGAGTCGACAGGACGGGGAGACCAGAAATGTCCCCACCTCTAGAAACAACAGTAATAAATAATACAAAAACACTCGCAAATTGATATTTTGAAGAACACTTCCGCTCCCAAATAGAGAAAGTATGGATTTGAAAAGAGCTTCTCTCAGGGAATAGAAAACCCCCCCGCAGGCGATGAGGAGAACGAGCAGGGCCGACTCCGGGTTTCTAAGGGCCCTTGGGCACGGCACCCTCCATGGGTCCCTCCCTCAATGCGCCCACCTTCTCACTGCCACGGTCACCAGCGGCTCTCTGGCTCTCTCTCGTCATTGCGACCACTTGCTGGCTTGACAGGCAGAGAGCCAGTGAGTGAGGAGGCCGCGGCACCTGCTGCGCCTCTTCCTCCTCACCACTGCGGAGGTCCGGGCCAGAGCGAGAGGCAGGTGAATGAACCTGTTGCGACAGTGAAGAGAGGCAACTCCAGGGGGCTCTTGTTGGTGGGGCCCCCTGCTGGAGGGTGGGCCCTCAGCAAGTGCCTGACCATGCCTACCCTTGACTCAGGCCCCGGGGAACAAACCTGCTCTATCCAGATGTTGCCAACAGGAGCAGGGCCTTTACATTTGGAGTTCTGCTCCAGATAGCTAGATGATCTTTGGCGAAGGCCCTTCTCGTCTACATCCATGATTTGAGGCATGTTTTGTGGGGGCAAGAGACAGGGCCTTCTCAGTGGCCACTCCCAGGTGCACAAGCTTGTCTGAGCGTGGAAAGCTAAGCAGGGTCAGGCCTGGTTATTACTTGGATGGGAGACCCCTCCTCTAGTTTCCTGCATTGAGCAGGGGGTTGGACTCGATGGCCTTGTAGGCCCCTTCCAACGCTATGATTCTAAGAGGCTAGTTTGGCCCTCTCTTCTCCTTCCACTGGCAGGCTGAGGCCTTTGTATTCAGCCAGGGCTTTGGCACATGAGCTGGTTTGTCGCTGAAGGAGCTTTTCCCCCGATTGCAAAGTGATTCGGAATTCTCCCTCTTCCACACCACCCTTCCATTGGGCCCAGGTAAGGGGCTGGAGAGCTCTAGAAGAGGGAGGAGAGGCTGACCCAGGATCTCTGGCGCAAATTCCCTAGGGCAGCTGAGGAAGCAGATGTCCTTTGGGCGGCCATCGTTGTGGATCCTCATCTTGCATTCAGTATAAATAAACCTCTCCTCCAAGACTAAGCCTTCGGTGTACGCCGTCTCGAGAAACTGAAGCCTGCATCAGCACTTGAGCCCCTGACACGCCTCGCCTCTCAGCAGTGGGGTGCAGGTGTGTAACATTATTTTTTAATTAAGACTTTGTTTTTTTAAAGCTGGACTTTATTGTCAGCTGCCTTGAGCGCCATTTTTGGGTGGAAAGGCAAGAAATTGTTTTTAGATATATGTGTCTCTCTCTGTGTGTTGTGTTTGTATGTATATGGGGTTTTTAAATAATGTATTTTAAAGGTTTTAATCTTTGTAAACTGCCCAGAGAGCTTCGGCTATGGGGCAGTATAGAAGTCTAATAAAAAACGAGATGGAATGAAATGAAATATACATTAAAGAAATAAATGCTCTTCAGGAGCTCTTGCCAGATGTGTCTTTCTTATGGAGACAACCACTCTTCCCTCAGCTTCAGCAGCAGCCCAGCAGGTATTACATATACCAAAGCATAGAAGAGGCAGAATCCAGAGTTTATGAAAATGTATCCATAATTATTGACACAAAAATGAATAATTAACAAGCATGTGCGACGTTAATGTTCAACAGGCCTATTTCCATTTTCCACTCTGTGTCTTGGGACTCACAGATCCTCTTCCAATCCCCTCAGGAAATTCACACACAAACACCAGTTCATCACTTACATGTGATATATATCTATATCAGTGTTCTCCAACCTTGGGTCCCCAGATGTTTTTGACTTACAACTCCCAGCATGCCCCAGGGCTTCAAGTAGGAATTTTTCCCGACCTAACTGGAGATGGTGGAGATGAGACTGGCCAGAGGTGCAGTGGAAATGTGGAAGACATTTGACTTCCGTGGAGTCAGGTGGCACGCTGCCACTTCTCTCTTCGGACCTGCATCTCCTTCTGGGCTTGGGTCCTTAAATGGCTAATGGCTAAGTGTATTCCTGATATTTCAGTATATTCCTTATATTTAAGACAGATAAGTTGATAGAATCATAGAAAAGTAGTGCTGGAAGGGGCCTACAAGGCCATCGAGTCCAACCCCCTGCTCAATGCAGGAATCCAGGTCAAAGCATCCCTGACAGATGGCCATCCAGCTGCACCTTGAATGCCTCCAGAGTGGGAGAACTCACCACCTCCCTAGGTAATTGGTTCCATTGTCCTATTGCTCTAACAGTCAGGAAATTTTTCCTGATGTTTAGGTGGAATCTGGGTTCCTGTAACTTATTCCGTGTCCTAGCAAGTTCCTGGCAAGTGGCAAGGTGGACACTTAGTAAGGGCAGTATAGGTACCGGTCAGGGCCGGATTAAGATAGGGGCGATTGGAGCTGCAGCCCCAGGCCCATAACAGAAAATAGGCCCACAATATAGGGACGCGCAGCACGATTTGAGTTAGCTCTGATCGTTATCATTCAGCATAATTAATTATTGTTTCAAGATTAGAAAGGTGTTCTAAGCACATCTGCATTACAGGCTTGAGGCAAGACCTAGCAAGAACTGTTGTTCTCAAATTAGCATTTCGGTAGGTTTTTGCATTTCAATCACTGTTACTACATTTCTTTGAAGCACATGGGGGGCTTGCTAGGGTCTGTAATATTCAGATTTAGAAGGGACCTCTCTCTCCAGCCTCGAGCAAAAGATCTTTCTGATTCGCAGCTCAATTGTTCAAATGCTAGTTTAACAAAAAAACAAAAACGAAAACGAAACAAAGCAACAAGAACAACACAATTATTCTTGGTCAAGCAAAGCTTCCTGGCTTTTTGTTGTGGCTGCTTTTTCTTTTTTAATAAATAATTTGGGGGAAATTGGGAAGACCCTTACTGATGAGCTGCAGGAGTTTTTGAGTTTTGGCACTTTAATGGTAATTAAAATATTTAATTTGTTTTAATATAAAATTGCATCTTCATTTTATTTATTTCCATAAAAAGGCCCACCAAAATCCTCAGCACCAGGCCCATAATGCTCTTAATCCGGCCCTGGTACCGGTTATCTGTGTAGGCCTTGGCAAGGCTAAGCAGTTGACCTTGACGCAATTAAGACCGATAACTACATTAAAAGCAACAGGTGATTTACAGAGGCTTTATAGTATGTAAGTCCCAGAGAAACCACAGTTAGATTGGACCTCAGCCCAGGCTGAGCCGCGGCAGCGCTCTGCAAGTCGGCCAAGGGGTCCATCCTTCTTCTTCCCCGGGTTCCAGACAACTGAAGGGGCGTAAGCATGTATTTCCTATATGTAACCTGTTGATTTCTTCTCTGAGACTTATTGGAGAAGTTTCAATAAAATTAGCTCCGTTTCCTTCACCATTTGTGTGTTTATTGCAAGGTTACCGAGATAGCCTTAAGGCTAAGAAGGGAATTTAACTTCTGTGTCCCTACTCTTAGGAACCTAGGAAGCTACCCTATACTGGGTCAGACCATGGGTCCATCTAGCCCAGTACTGTCGACACTGACTGGCAGCCATGGCTCTCCAGGGTTTCAGGCAGGAGTCTTTCCTAGCCCTACCTGGAGATGCTGCCGGGGCTCGAACCTGGGACCTTCTGCATGCAAAGCAGGGGCCGTGGCCCCTCTCTAACTTCCTCAAGCTAAACTGATAAGCATCACTTATCAGGGGAGAGAGAAATCTGATTAAAATTTCAAAGAAAATTGAAATAGTTTACATATTTGCCATGCATGGAAAAAAAAAAATCCTTTGATGCGTGGGAGAACATGGAGATGTGTATCAATACGGTTTATAAGTAGAGACGTGTATTGATACGGTTTCATGGTGCACGAAAAAGACACAAAGCTCAACGGTTACCAGAAAGTTGAAGACTGCTACTTTTACGACTCCATTAGCCATGATGGGCGTTAAAGGTGGGTATGACAAAGACAAAGTCATTTCCATGGATCCTTTTTTGACAATACAGATTGCAGTCACAGGGCCCCTGAACTGGATCGGGACCGCAGCAGGGGGCAAAGGTTTAAAGCTCCTCAACTCCCCATGCCATGGTCCTAATCGAGCTCCCAGTCCCAGCACCTGCAATTTGCTGCTTTTATGTGCCAGCCAGGGAGGAAGAGATGCCCTTTCCTTCACAGTCAGCACAGAATCCAAGCAGGAAGGGGCGGGGCTAAGGAGGAGAGGTCTCGAGGGTCAGGTGGGAAGCCTCCAAAGGCCAAATTCGGCCCAGCGGCCACAGGTTCTCCTTTCCCCTTATAAATAATCTTTTTTTTTTTTTTAGGTTAAAAATGTAGATGCTTTGTTTTTATAGAAGAGCAACAGTTGGTGACAAAATATTACAGAAAGTATAATTTTTAAAATTTATCTCCCTTAACTATTAGGAGTCATAAAAGGTGGTATATTATATTATTCACTAACAATGAAATGGTGGTGGTGGTGGTGGTGGTGGGTGGAAATAAACAGATGATACCAATGTAGTCCCTCATTTCTAATGGAACCTCACCATTGCAAGCAATTATTGGTGACCAAATTCAGCATTCCCCAACCTGATGCCTTTCAGATGTGTTGGACTGCAACTCCCATCATCCCCAGCCAGCATGGCCAAATAACGGGCATTGCGGTCCAACGCACCTGGACGGCATCGGGTTGGGAAAGGTCGTTTCACAGCAAATACGGATTCTTGTATTTATCTCATAAGGGGATGGAGAGCAGGAGTTTTCGAACTTGCTGCCTTCAGGGAAGTCTTTCCCCATCAACTTGTCTGTCTAGGAGGCCCTGCATATCTGCTACAGAACCCCAGGGCACTGGCAAAGGATTGTGGGAAGCTCCCTCCATCAATGTTGATCACTGGCCAAGCGTGTTGGGCCTCACAGATGCCCCGAAGGAGCTCAGAGAGCCCTGCAACTTACCCAACGCCCTGGTACAGCTCTGCATTGCAAAGGAAGATCGGGTAGCGGAGGGCAACGTATATTTCTAGGTAGTTTATCCACCATGCTGGTTCCACTTATTGAGAAACCTTCCTTAAGCTGAAATCACTGACGCAGAACCTGGGAGAGGGAAATGGCCCAATTCTTAATTACATTTAGCTGCTGCTGCTGCTATTATTATTATTGCAACAATCCATCATATTTTTTTACCTGTTTGTCTTGTGAACAGAAATCTGTGGCTTGATTTTTGTCTTGTGCGGCACATTCGCAGCCCCAGCCCCAGACATCAAGAGCCACTTTAAAGATGAAAAGTGTTCTGAAAAACTAGAAAGCATGGCAACAAGGCTTTTAAAAGAATATGTAAGTATGTTGAACTGCTTTCTCCTCTTCATATTAAACCCTGGGAACCTTTAAGCCTACAAACCCTTTATCTCTCCCCTGATTCTTATACAAGTAAAATCGGAGAAATTGATTTCTAATGCAACACTCTTCCCTAAAGCTCCGAGACTTGGAAAGTGGAGCTTAGAAATAGACTAAGAAATAGGGTTCGCACAACACGCTAAGCCTCAGTAGGCCCCTGCTGACCTGGCAAGGCTTTTCCATCGCGCTTCGCAAGGGGAGGAGGCTCTACAGTTGCAAGGCAGGTGTGTGACCCAGCGCTGCTACTGCCTGGCTGTGTCGAACCCACCTGTGGGGCTTCTGCACTGCCTCCTTGCAGACCCAGGCCCAGCAACCTGCTGCACCACTCCCACCTGCAACAACTTTGGGGGTTGGGGTGGGGCTGCTTGCTCCAGCTGGTGTCTGCTGGATTGCCTGCTCCAAGTGCCGTGGGAGGTTAAGGCCGCATCACCGGAAATGTGTCTCTCAATGAAGTGGGGAGGTGATGGGGAGTCAGGGGGGCAGCCATCAGAGTTATACAGGGCAGAGGGAGATACGGAGAGGGGAGACAGCCACACCTTAAGAAGAGAGGGAACAACAATAGGGTGCTGGCTGTCCCCTGACTCAAATAACCTGGCAACAGACCCCCTGGGTTGAAACTGCTGGTGATGAATGCCAGGTTGGTGAGTGGTAAAACTGCCGCTATCCAGGACTTGATCCTGGATGAGCATGCCGACCTGGCCTGCATTACAGAGACCTGGTTGGATGAAGCTGGGGGTGGGTGGGTTAATCTCTCTTGGCTCTGCCCTCTAAGGTTCTCTGCCCAGCAGCAGGCGAGACCTGGGGGGCAGAGAGGTGGAGTGGCAGTGGTCTTTCGGGACTCAATTCCCCTGACCAGGTGCCCTATCTCACAGTCTGCTGGGATCGAGTGTGTGTATCTGAAGGTGGGTGCCCAGGACAGAACAGGGATTCTGTTGGTGTACCGTCCACCCCGCTGCTCAACAGTATCCCTGCCTGAGCTAGCCGGGGTAGTCTCGGGGTTGGTGTTGGAGACCCCCTCGGCTTGTTGTGCTGCAGGATTTCAACATCCATGCTGAGGCTGCCCTGTCAGGAGTGGCTCAGGACTTCATGTCCTCCATGACAACCATGGGGCTGTCCCAAATGGTATCTGGCCCTACACGTGTTGCTGGACACACCCTGGACCTTATGTTCTGTGTTGGATGGGGTGATAGTGATCTGAAAGTGGAGGAACTTTCTGTAGTTCCGTTGTCATGGACAGATCACTACCTGGGGGGGTTTAGACTTGCTGGCACTCGGAACCTCTGCAGGGGTGGAGGGCTGATTAAAATGGTCCGCCCCAGGAGGCTGATGGATCCAAATGGTTTCCTGCTGGCTCTTGGGGATTTTCCTGTTGCTTCAGCAGGCGATTCTGTTGAAGCCCTGTCCGATCTTTGGAATAGAGGAATGACCAGGGTGGTGGACACAATCCCTCCTGAGCGTCCTCTCTCACGAAGTGGAGCCATACCAGCACCCTGCTTTTCTAGGGAGCTGGCGGCGATGAAACAAGTGAGACAGTGACTAGATCGATGTCGGCGGAAAACTCAGAGCGAATCCGACTGAACACAGCTAGAGCCTATTTGAAGGCCTACTTTGTGGCAATACGGGCAGCAACAAAACATTTCTTTTCCTGCCACTATTGCGTCTGCAAAGAGCTGCCCAGCAGAGCTGTTCCAGGTGGTCAGGGGCCTTCTATACACTAGCCCCCAAGAGGAGAACTTAGACCTTTCAATAGCCCGCTGTGAACAACATGCTCAGCACTTTACAAAGTCGCTTGGATCCGCTCTGACTTGGACGCTATAGCTGATACAGACCCTGTGGATGTAACTTTGGCTCCTGCTTGTCCAGTGTTATTGGATACTTTTCCATTTGTACAGCCTAAGGATGTGGACAGGATCCTTGGGGAGGTGAGAGCCACCACGTGTGTTCTAGATCCTTGCCCTTCCTGACTCATAAAGGCAGCCAGAGTGGGACTGGCTAAGTGGGTAAGGGGAGTGGTTAATGCTTCTCTTCACCAAGGCAGGGTACCAACCTGCCTGAAGGAGGCAGTGGTGACACCCTTGGTAAAAAAAAAAAGCCCTCCCTGAACCCCACTATATTGGATAATTATCAGCCAGTATCCAATATTCCTTTTCTAGGCAAGGTATTGGAGTGCGTGGTAGCCTCCCAACTCCAGGGATTCCTGGATGAGATGGATTATCTAGAGCCATTTCAGTCTGGCTTCAGGCCTGGTTATGGGACAGAAACAGCTTTGGTCGCCTTGGTAGATGACCTACGCTGGGAACTAGACAGGGGGAGTGCATCCCTGTTGGTTCTGCTGGACCTCGCAGCAGCTTTCAATACAATCGACCATGGTATCCTTCTGGGCCGCCTCACTGGGATGGGTCTTGGAGGCACTGTTTTACAGTGGCTCCATTCCTTCCTGGAGGGGCGGACCCAGAAGGTGGTGCTGGGGGACTCCTGTTCAACTCCCTGGCTGTTGGCCTGTGGAGTTCCTCAGGGTTCCATCTTGTCCCCCATGCTATTTAACATATACATGAAGCCGTTGGATACAAATAAATATAACAACAACAGGTTAATTACAACAGTCTGAACCTGGTGTGGCTTATAAACCACCCTGCTAAGCCATGGCTTGCGGTAGGGTTAAGATAACCCTAGTAGGTTTAGCGCGTCATCTGAACCTCCTGTGGCGCTGTGGGGCCTGGGGCAATTTTAAGCCCACAGAGTCTTCAGAGCCTCTGTGGGCTTAAAGTGACATGCAAACCCGGCCATACTTTTGTAAGATCACAATGAATTCAGGCATTATTTTCGTACTGGCAACTAACTCTTATGAGATAAAAATATTGTGACATTTTAAACATATCATTACCTTTTGAACTCTATATATGCCATTTGGCTCAATTCACTGAGGAAAGTCTCTGATGAAACAGGACAGAGGTTCTTTTGTACACTTAAGGTGCACTCCTATGCAAGTTTAGACAGGGGGAAAAGGCCTACAGGCTACAGCTCCCTGTCTTGGGTGTTCCTTTTTTCTTTTCTTTTTTTTGCTTGCTTTTCCCTGCTGCTGCTACCACCTCCTCCTCCTCCTCCTGTCGGGAAAGAAAGTGCCCCGCTGAAATGGAAGTGGTGTAACTCCCTCTCATCTTACACAAGCGACTGTGGGGTGGGGTGTCCTCTATTAGCGATAGCGTAACTTCGCACGCTAACTTCCAGGGAGGGAAGGGTTAAAAAAAACAAAACACCACATAGACGAAAAGGGGAACTCTCTATGGTATTCGATGTTTCTTCCCGCCTTTTGTCCGTCGCACTTCCTGCTATGCCCTCTCTCTCTCTCTCTCTCTCCCTGCCTTGGAAGCGGCGTGATCTTCATGTTGTAACCTAAGATGCCTTTTGCAACCTAAGATGAACCAACATACTCTTCTACAGACGTATACTGCAATTTGTGAGCAAAATTTCTTTTCTGATGTAACCAAAGACAGAGTAAGACTGTTTATTGCATTTGGGGAGCGGGGCGGTGGGTTTAGCCGGCCAGGCGCGGGGATAGCCGCTGTGTATGTGCTTCCAAGTTCCAGTTAGGGAACGGGTTGCAATGATGGAGCAGCCAGTGGGGGAAAGGGCGTCTAGCTAGCAGTGTTTGATTTGTTGTAATGTAAACTGCCCAGAGAGATCCAGCTATTGGGTACTATAGAAATAAAATAAAATGAATACATTCAAAAGAAAGGGGCTATGGCTCAGTGGTAGAGCCCCTCCTTTGCTTGCAGAAGGTCCCCAGTTCAATCTCCAGGTAGGGGGCTTGGGGGGGGGGGACTCCTGCCTGAATCCCCAAAGAGCCATTGCTGCCAGTCAGTGTCTAGAATATGGACCAAGGGTCTGACTCCATATAAGGCAGCTTCCGATGTTCCGTTGTTGAGAGAGCTCAAATGGGTGTTTGTAGCCTTGTCGGCATCTTTTCAGCGCAACTCAGGAGGCAGTGGCGGCAGCCTCTGCACAGTTTGTAGTTATGTATTGCCTAACGTGAGGTCAATGTTAACAAATGGATGCCTTTGTTTCAACTTCTATAGGGAAATCGCAAAAACATTAACAAAATTGAGATGTCAACGATGCAACAAGCCATCTCTGCCAGGTTTAGAGGACTACCCAACTGCTCTTTTTCACAAGCACCGAACATAACTGGAACCTGGAACATTGTAAAGGCGTTTAAAGGACTATTTGAACAGTTTGACAGCACACTCACTGGCAAAGTGCTGGAAACAGCCTTCAAAGAACAGGAATTTTGTTTCAAATCCAGTCTCACGGACCCCACCTCTTCTCCTGCAACCATTACTTACCAAAAATCAAATGACTCTGCCACAGAGGATATGAACCTTTACTATGCCCTTCGGTGCTATAAGAAATGCATGGAGAATCTTAATTTTTGACCTAGAAATTAGTTTAAATGAAATATTTTGTTGACATGCACCTACAGAATCATGAGATCAACTGGGCACTGGGCATTTAGATTAGTGAGGCTAGACAGCAATCCTATGCACGTTTACCTGGGAACAAGTCCTATTGACTCACCTCTAAGCAGTTATCTATAAGATTGCGGAGTGGAGATACATGCGATCGGTACAGCCCAATCCATGTTTATGCAGAAATAAGCCCTACTGTGTTCAATAGGGTTTTTTCCCAGGTAAGTGGGTATAGGATTGCAAGCCTTTGTTTATTTTAATGTTTGAAAAGCAGATATTTAGAGCGCAGTCCTATGTCCTTCCAACCTTGACTATCGGGACATAGGATTGGGCCTGGAAGGCGCTGTGACCTCTGAGGTAGCAGCGCCGCAGAGCACACGCCCACGCCGCCGCCTTGGAGCCAGCACGGTTCTTTCTGCATGGTGGGGAACTCGGTTCCTCTGTAGGGGGGGGCATTCCTGGGGGCGGGGAGAGGAGGAGTGAGGCTCCTGAGGAATCCAGGCAGCGCCTCAGCCTCTCCTCCTTGCGAGGAGAGGTAAAGCATCTAGACGGCCGAAATCAGCCATCTAGGTGTTTTTGAGGGCAAGGGGAGCATGGTGAATATCCTATCTGCCGTGCTCTTCCCGCCCTCGATAGGATACCCGTAATCTTCCGGGTTCGGAGGGTTATGAGCAGCCCCATACAATTGCACTGCCCGTTTATTTAAAAATCTATTTATTTATTTAGAACATCAGTATATTGTGTAATATAAAACATTTTATAAAAGGATATATTATAAATCTGTATGTGTTTTACTGATCTCAGTGAGAAATCAATTATCTTAATGTATCTAAAGTATTGGAATGTCAACTGCATGCATATTTATTTATTCAATTGCTCTTAAAGTTATAAGCCAGCTTTTACGTTTTAGAAAAGGTGGGGTGAGAATCTCTTAATAAATAAAAATAAAATGTTATTTACCGTAACATTTTACGTTTATATTTGATGCATCATTGAAAGATTCCTTGCAAAGCTGTTCAGCTTGGCATGGCTTCCTTCAAACTTGGAAAAGAAATCACCTGCCTCTCTCTCTATTAGGTATTTTTACTCTTTTATTTTTACTCTTTTATTAGGTATTGAGCTCCTACTTAGGCCATTTGACTGTAGATATTCCATAAACATATTTATTTATTATATTTATATCCTGCCTTTTTTTTTCCTGCAAGGAACTCAAGGTGGCTTACATGATCCTCCTTTTCCTCTCCATTTTTATCCTCACAACAGCCCTGTGAGGTAGGTTAGGCTGAGAGTCAGTGGCTGGCCCAAAGTCACCCAGTGAGCTTCTTGGCCGAGTGGGGACTAGAACCCAGATCTCCCGAGTCCCAGTCCAGGCACTCTAACCACTATGCCACACTGGCTCTCTGTTTTATATCTATGTCTATATATATATCAGTTATAGACTAAGAATTATAATTAGTAAATTCCTTTGTCTCTTTAGTGACCTTTATTTATTATTATGTATGTTGTTCTTGTTGCCTTTAGTTTAACTTTATTTCAAAATAAAATAACTTTGTTTTTTAATCTGTGGTTTTAAATCTTATACTTATATTATATTGTATTTTATGGTTTTAACTGTTGTAAACCGCCCAGAGAGCTTCGGCTATTGGGCGGTATGAAAATGTATTAATTAAATAAACAAACAAACAAAATGGCCGTTTATCAGCTGGCTGACTGGCAGCATGATCACATTCAAAATTTGTATCATTTCTCTGGCCAAAGTAAAAGACTGTTTCTCTGCCAGTAATCCTTCACACACAGCCTCCTTGAGTGCCATTTTTCCTAGTAGGCAGGGTACAAATCAAATAAAGGAATAGATCGATCAATAAAACCAGTCACTGTTCCAAAATACAGTCATGCCTTGGATTGAGAGCATAATTCGTTCGGAAACGTGCCTGTAATCCGAAACACATATCAAAACGAAATCCCCCCAAAAAAATTTGTACAGAGATTTTTAATTTAAGCAGTACTACAGTACTTGTATTGCAAGACGTTGCTTGTATATCAAGTAAAAAAAAATTAAATATTTAAAAATTTGCTTGTCTTACAAAACACTCTCAAACCAAGTTACTTGCAATCCAAGGTATTACTGTATAGCACATGTGACCATTACCTCAGGTAAAGGTAGTTTCCTCACAGCCCCATTGAGTTCCATGGGACTTACTCCCAGATAAGCAGGTATAGGATTGCAGCCATAGATGCTATGTGGGCTTCAGGTTGCCCCTAGGATTGCTGGGACAAAGAGGCAAATAACATAGAACTTTTAAAAAACAACGAACAAACAAAATCCAGCAGTTACCTGGATCTGTCTCCAGCCTTAAGCAAGATTTGCAGGCTCCTTGTGAGGTGGAGGGCAGAAGTAAAGAGAAACAGCAATTTTTATATTTGCAAAAGTGAAGGTTAATTTTAGGTGCTGGGTTAGGTAGAAAAGTCAATAGAAGCCTAATTTGGTAGTTTTAACTAGTGGTTGGAGGGAATGTTACCTTCAAAAACAAAAGTCCCATCTTTATGCCCCCCCCATTATGGAATGATCTCCCCAATGAGGCCTGCCTGGCGCCAACTCTGTTATCCTTTCAGCGCCAGCTTAAGACCTCTTCTCTGAGGTATCCAGGGCTTTTTTTCTGGTGGAACTCACCGGAACTGAGTTCCAGCACCTTTTCTTCTATTAATTACATTACAATTTAATCGCCATCTACTCCTGAGGAAATGTAATCCAAGAGTTCCGGTACCCTTTTCTCCAGAAAAAAAGCACTGGAGGTATCCAATGGCATTTAATGGCTTATTTATTTATTATATTTATACCCCGCCTTTTTTCCGGCAAGGAACCCAAGGCAGCTTACATAATCCTCTCCATTTTATCCTCACAACAACCCTGTGAGGTAGGTTAGGGGGGGGAGGCATTTATGTCGGTCTAGTATTGAAATTGTTTTAGCTGCTCAAATTGTTTTAAATTCCGTTTTAAATTTTGTATATTGGAATGTATGCTGTTTTTATTGTATTTGTGGTTTGTGTGTTTTATGAATTGTTGTGAACCTCCCAGGCTAATGGGTGGTGTAGAAATGAAATGAATAATAAAAAAATAATAATTTATGTAGCAGGAAATCACAATTTCCACTTAGATATTCTCTTAAAGCGGGAGTGGGCAACCTGCAGGCCTCAGCCTAATTTCAAGTGTCCTCTGCAAGCAATTAGTTCAGGCCTCCACAGTGGTCAGTTTTGAGGTGCGAGTGCTCATCACGACAGTCCCAATAGCCACGTCGTCCCCAAGGAGAGTCCAAAAATGCAGGCAGCAGTGTTGAGCCATATCCACAAACCAGTACTAGCAGTTTTCATCTCCACCAGGATCAGGTCTCTTGTAAAGCTCATGGGTCTTAATTGCCAATTCAAGACAAAGCCACCCCCAAATACTTTGCATTATTAAAACAGGGAACAATACATTGTTGCTGGAAAAATTCATTTCCTCTCAGCTAGTGTTAGGATTGCACCTACACTCAAAAGGAACAGGGTAGTCTGAGGTGTGTGTGATGGCAGAGCACAATAGGCTTTACCGAAACACACACACACACACAGTACTTGTTTCTAAGTGGATGCTTTTAAAGTAAATAACAGAAAACATGATTTCTCAGGTACTATAAGCTTGATGGTTACATACTTTGTAGGTGCAGTTTCTTAAATGTTACTCATACTGTGAGGTAAGGAAAAACTACAGAATATGTCTCCTTTGTTAAACCCTAGCAAGTGTCCGTTAAGTCTGTTAACTATAGGAACAGACTGTCAGAGTGGTAGAAAGGAATTCCAACCTGTTGCTAGGCAACGTCCAGCATTCCCTCCCCTGATACCAGTAAGTGGTTTGCTCCACTGAACCCTGCCCCCGACTTCTCAGAGAAGCTTGGTTTCTGCCCTTGCCCTTTAAATAGAAAATAACAGTCTATCTTAACCCTTTACTGGGCAAGCAACTTAAAAACCTGTCCCTGCAGAGTTGACATCTTCTCATCACATATTCCAACAGGATGGCAGGTGACATCAGTGTCCCTGCTAATTAGAAAGTGCCGGCCCAACCCCGACAGAGAATGTGCCCCTTGACAGAAAAAATGTTCCTACCCCTGCCTTAATGGCAATCTTGACCTGAACCCAAGATGCTGTGTAACAGGACTGGTCCACCATACATGCAAATCTGCACTAAGCGAACCACATCTCCAACAAACAAACACATTCATTAGTTTTTTAAACATCTTATTTTTCTATGTTAAATGCAAACATCTTATAATTGTTTTCTTCTAAAATTTACATAATGGTTTGACTCTCTCATAAAGGTCAAGTTCTGTTCTGATTCTCTGAATGATACACCCCTCACCTTTTCTCAATTCTTCAAATTAGTTTCTATTTCCATTCTGTAAAAAATTTACTTATTAGATGGAATCTGAGAGTTTTTAAAGCACTCTTGGTTGTTTTTGTTGCAACAAACTAATGGAAGTTTCTCTGGAAGTTATACAGTCTTTGTAATTGTGGTTTATTTCTTGCAAAGTAAGAAGCCTTTACAATATCGAGTATTATCCTTGAGAGGAAATGCGGCTTTTTCACTCCACATTTATCTGGTTCGTAGATTTGCTGTGAGCAGCCTACTTGCATTGTGTACTGTGGTATTTGACCTCAGATTTATTTGTGTGTGTGTGTGTGTGTGTGTGTGTGTGTGTGTGTGTGTGTGGCATTGCAACTATGAGGAAGCTTTGGGGAGTTGAGTTGATCGTTCTGATTACCAAAGAACTGTTGACACAGCAAGGTTGTCCTTGCCTTGACAGAGGAAAATGTGGTTGCCATCACATTCGACTGGAAGTGATTTATTAGAAGATCTGAGTAGAAACAGTGGTTCAGAAACTTTTAAAGAGGAAGGAAAAAAGGGCCAGTGGTTTTTTGAGTAGATAGATGTAGGTTCAGGGGGTGGGGGAAGTTCATCACATAGGCGTCCTGGAACTGCACAGCTTCAAGTCATACAGACAGTGGAGGGCTGAACATGTAGATCAGTCTTAGCAATTGAGCCTCCAAAGAATAGGAAGCATGATTGAGCTGGAAAGTGGATCATCTTTTACAGTTTGCACACTATCATCCCCAGCTCTTTAGGTATCAGAGGCAGCCTGAGAAATGTTGATGGCAGAAAGTCAAAATATCACCGCAGCTCCCAGGTAAAAATATATAATAAACTAAACAACACAAACAAGGGTCTTTTCTGTGGCAGCACCCAAATTATGGAACTTTCCCCCTAGACATTATTTGCTATCTTTTAGGTACTTGGCAAAATCCATCCTGATTTCCAGGGCCTCTAACAGCATTTTATATTTGGTCCCTTTTCAATTGGCTGATTGCCGTTGAAAAATATATTGGGAAGTATCCAATGGAATGCTCCACTGCTGCTGGTTTCGTTGTGCTTACTGGAGCAACCACTTGTGCAACAGGGCTTTCGTACGTCTAAAAATAACTACGGAAATGCTAGCTTCCAGATAGGGACAGGTCAGTGGAACTCCCTTCTGTGAGCTCTGATGTCCTGCCCCATTCCAGAAACCAGTGTTTCTGCTTGTTTTGGGTTATTTTTAAAAGTGCGAAAGTCCTGTTGTGCAAACAGTCACTCCTGTAAGCTTATGGGCACAATAAGATACTACCCACTGTACCCAAACTGTGTTTACACAGTGCTTGAGATTCTTAGGGCACAATCCTATGTAAGTTTAGACGGGAAAATGTCCTACAACTTTCAGCAATCCCCAGCCAGCATGACAGGTGCAGGACTTTTTCCCTGTCTAAACTTGCATAGGATTGCACCCTTAGTCTCGGAGAAGGGAGATGGTGGCTCAAGTCAAAGATCAGACAAAAGGATTTTCTATCATACCATCTAAGAGCCAATTTTACACCAGAAAGCATGAGAGGGATGTTGTGGCCAGTGCCCCGCAAACCTCTCTTCACCTTGCTACAATCCAAACCGCAAAGCATTTTATGGGAATTCTGCAAGATGACCTCCTTTGAGCTGGCCCAGTTTCAGCAGAGTAAGGGACAACTGCCACGATTCAATATTGTATTTTAGTATCTTAACTGCATGAGACCGGGGCTGGCCCAAGACATTTTGCAGCCCGAGACAAAGGACAAGATGGCGCCCACCCCTTCCATACACAGAGGCCGACTTGGCAGTTGAATTCTACCTTGACACTGGTGACAGGACAGCATCCTTCACTGCACCTGAGGGCAGCAGGCTAGCTTATGGGGCACAGGGGAGACTCCACCCTGCAGCATCTGCCACCTATGGCAGCTGCCTCACTCTGCTTCATGGTAAGGCCGGCCCTGCATGAGTCTGTCTTTTACACTTGCCAGTTCCCGAATTCCTAGGCTAGAGCAGAGTACAAGTCTAAACAGGACGTATTGCCCCAGAGATTCTTGGGTTTCAAAAGCAAGACACCTTTATTGAAAACAAACATTACAGCTGTGGGTTTTTCCTCCAAAAAATAGTATTTATTTTGGTTGTAATTGTAAAAAAAATAATTAAAAAAATGCAATTGCACTGATGAAAGAGAGCAACCTAAGAGGTTGCCACAGAACACCATTTTCATGCAATAGAATAGAAATAACAAGGCTGCAATGAAGGGCTTTTTCTCAAGTCTCCAACCTTTGTAAGATTGTTATATTCTTTTAAAAAATGAAATAAAACCAAATCATACAAATTTTATCATTTGCAGTTGCAAAAGAAGCATGTTTTGTCCAAACAGAGCGATTGAAGAAATATATATAACTCCAAATGTCATTTATTAAAACAAATAACATATTTATGACTGCAGTTCGGATTAAAACCAGCCCCAAAGCAACCAACCGCAGAACAATCATATCGAAACTAACCTCTGTACATCACCGGTAACTTTACAAAGCCATGCAGAACCTTGCCTGCTTGCCAATCAATGTCTTCTCCGTTCACTGCTGATAAAAATGGTTATTGAGTTTTTAAGTGTGTAAAGGGGGGGGATGCAGGCTCAGATGATTCACGCAAGGTGGGCAGCGTTAAACTCCTGTAAGAGTGTTAAGGCCTCTCTTAAAAGGCCCGATGCAAAGGAAGATGGGGCTCCTCTACCTTTAATAAAAGTTGGTCTAAAAGAAATAATTTCTTCAGGTACAGCTTATTATGGCAGGTGTGATCAAACCTGCCCTGGCTGAACCTGTTACAACCAAGGTAGAACAACCACCAAGGTAGAACAACATCACCCTCCTTTGCATCTCGGTCACCCTTGTCTGCACTATTCACAGCACTCTGTGTTAGAGTTTATACCAGCCTTTCCCAAACTGGTGCCCTCCAGATGTGTCGTAGTCTAACACATCTGGAGGGTACCAGGTTGGGAAAGGCTGGCATATACCAATTTACCTGTGAGGAAGCTTGTGTTAGCAAAATTGTGTGTGCGTGTATATGTCGGAGTTCTCCTCAACCGCATCCTCCCACCGCCCCCAATGATTCTGTGCAGACCTTGATTCTGTGCAGAACGGGCTCCGTTCCTTGCACTGAAAGCGACTGCTGTGGGGTGGGTGGGTTTAAAGTGAAAAACTCAACCACTTTGTGGCCGTCAGGGGCACCCTAGGAATGTCCTACTGTAGTAATGCCACACAGGGTTAAGAGGTGTTTGCTCCTGGAAGAGGAGTACAATCAGTTCCTTTCCGAGATGCAACAGGAGTTAACGTGTTGAACAGCTGAATGAACCTGGAGCCACTGTTGGTGTGAACACAGTCCGAGTGTCATGATCTTGAGCAGTGTTCTCCAACCTTGGGCCCCCAGATGTTTTTGGCCTACAAGCGTAGCTGGCTGGGGCATGCTGGGAGTTGTAGGCCAAAAACATCTGGGGACCCAAGGTTGGAGAACACTGATCTGGAGGGAAGTAAAAAGGCAAGACACCCTGTATCTGCATCCCCTGCAATGAAATGAGCTGGGTGGGGTGCAGTATGAGAACAAATGTCACAATTTGTGGGCCTCTCTATTTCTAGGACCCACCAGAGCGCCTGCATATAAAAATGCCACATGGGGGGGGGGAAGGGTTGGTAACTCCAACGAGAACGAACACTAGAGGTATACAACGAGATTCAAGTTCTCACAAGCGGTTGCATTTCTTTAGCTGCTTTGTCTGATGCCCCAGACACAATCTTGGGGCTCCTGAGAGACCTTCCCCTAAAGAGAAGGATAAGTTGTGCAACTGGATGTGTATTGGGCAGGCCATTATTAATTTTCTAGACATTTTTCCCTTCTTTTGTCTTTAAAGTTGCAAAGATACCCCGCGCTGTGTCAGGATATCTAATCGCAAATTTTACAGAAGATGAGACTCTTTTGCTATTAGATGCACACCAACCATCTTGTGGGGCAATAAACATCTTAAACAGAAAATCACCTCCCATGAATTGCCAGCAAATGCAACATGACCGAGTAAAGGCTTCCCTGAAGATAGGTCATTTTTAGCGCTATCAAGAATGTGAGGTGGGAACAAGCAGCTAGTCATTCAAGGGTGTGGAAAGATGGTCTCTGATGTTTTTTTCCTTCTTTTTGGCTGCAAATAACTTACCATCAGAATGTGAGGGCTGCTGAGGCTAAATAATAAGCTGTACCTGAGGAAATTCCTTATACCAGGCTTCCCCAAGCGGGTGCCCTCCACACTGGGGATGCTGGGAGTTGTAGTCCAACTCGTACGGAGAGCACCAGCTTGGGAAAGACTGGCCTAGTGCTGCAATCTTATGTATGCTTTCTTAGGAGTAAGCCCCACTAAACACAGCGAGGCTTGCATCAGGTGTAAACATGCCTAGGATCAGGCTGCCCAAGCTTATTTCACTGGGGTTGAAGGAATTTTTCGCATTGTTAAATCCAAGCAACTCCAAAGCTAAATGTAATGCGATGCTCTTGTTCCGATAGAGAACAGAACATACAATGAACATGCATCTCCGCAAACTAAAAGAAACAGGTAAAAATCTGGTTTCCACAGTGCTACATATCTTGAGGAGTGCAAAGGGAATTAAAATTGCCAGCTCCGGGCACAGAGTGAGTACCTGCGGCTTCAAGAGCAATTCAGACACTGCGCAGGAGTGCCGTCTCCTGCCCCGGGTACCACAACAAAGCTCCATCTTGGGGAGGGAGGTGGGATGGTTCTATTTCCGGGGGGGGGGGGGAAGCAGCAAGTCCTGCCACACTTTTCAGAATGCTGCCACAGCTGACCCTGCCGGATTCCCCAGCCACCACAACACCCGGACCCTAACTATCTGCATGTCTAACTATCTGTTTCAGTCGAGGAACTCTGCTTTAAAGGTATTTTAGATTGGGGTGCAATTGAGCACCACTTTAAAAATTCACTGAAAGATGCAACTTAAGCAACTTAAGCACTCCGTTGTAGGTGCTTCCAGAGGGAAGGCTCCTAGTGCTAGCAATCAGAAAGCACTGGGCAGGTTTCTCTGTATTTTTCTCCTTAACCGTTTTTCCTCGTTAAGGAAAAAGACAGAAGAAGTGGTAAGAAAACACGGGAAGGTCATGAGTAGAAGACAACCCCCTGTCTGGATCTGCATTGTTATTTGCACCAGAGCATGGCTATAGAGGCAGGGCTCACTAGGCAACCTGCTCAGAGTTGACCTGAGAAAGTTGGAATTTCTACAGATGCTGAGACTATGGAGAAAACTGTACAGTACCAGCATTTGTTATACCGGAGAAGAAACTGTAGGGCTTAGAGAAGGAACCAAGAGTTGGCATTAAGCTAGTCTGGTCCAGTCCTCTTGCAAATATGCAGCCAATTAAGACACAGCCATTGAACTGCTGATGAGTCCAAAGGAGCAAGAGGGAGCAGCCCTGGATTATTCAGCCCCCTGGCAAAGCCCGCCTCTTTCCAGATTGTTTTTAAAAGGAGGGTGAAACAAAATGTTAAGCGCAAACACAGTTGGAGGAATTAAAGTTAGGAAACAGGTTTGATTCACAGCCGCTTGCTAACATTCTCCCTCCCTCCCCTCCCGCGCACACACGCACACGCACACGCTTCACTACTCTAAAAAAGAAATGAGTTGTATCAAGCTGAAAAGGGGCTGAAAACAGGATGGGGTACAGTAACTGTGCTGCATTTGCACTGTAAGTTTATAAAATTCACAGATCAATTAATGGGTTAGATTAAATCAATTGAAACCCCCCCCCACACACACACACCTTTAGACAGGTAAAAAAAGTGCACTGATTAATCAGGCAGCAGGTAAATATATATTAATGCTAGTACTTCTAAAAACAGCAGATAGCCAGCGCCATCTTAAGAGGCATTTCTCTATTCTCTCACACAGTTCTGAATTGCCTCTTTGAAGACAACACCTGGGATGACACACACAGACATCATCGAAAAAAGTATGCTTTCCTCCTTCAGCACGTCTGGTTCACTCACAGGCAAATTTAATCGATTAAAGGTGCAATCCTATGCAAGTTTAGACAGAAAAAAGGCCTACAACTCCCAGCATGCCCCAGCGAGCATAGCTGGCTGGGGCATGCTGGGAGTTGTAAGCCTTTTTTTCTGTTTAAACATGCATAGGATTGCGCCCTAAACCAGCTAATCCAAATATGATGAACTGACAAAGGTCTCTTTAAATCAAGTGAAAACCTTAATTATAAGACAACTTGGCCTCAACACAGAAGGAAGATATAGGTGTAACTGCTCCCGGTCCGTCCCTGAACTATGGTTTAAGGGATCAGGAGCAGGCTATGGGATCCCACCCCTCACCCCGAAAGCTCCTCTTGTGCGCAAATTCCCTCTGCTGCCCTTAACCACGATTAAGGCTTATGTCAGCACCTTGGTTAAAGTTAACGAGAGTTTAAAGCAATTCCCTGACTAAGGGATTGGGAACATTATGGCTGAACAGTGTGGTAGCAAGAAGAAACGGGTACCGAGAGAGCTCAAAGCTGTCATATTTCTAGGACAATTTCCCTGTTACAAAACTAGCCCGCATCTCTCCCGTGGCACCAATTATGTCAACTGTGTAGAGCTTCAATCAGGAGCTTTGCAGCACAGGTTTGTAAATGGCTACTGTTCATCTATGGCAAGTAAGTATCCACTGTGAGCAACCAGGTAGGGAAATTTTGTTTTAGAAGGATCTTTTCCTCTCATGCCATCAGCATGCCAGTATAGGTATGTGTGGGCAGGCAGGCTACTGAGATTTTGTTTGAGGGCTAGCAACTTTTGCGGGTTTATTTGCAAGACTGCGTACAACACGCAAGAACAGTCAGCCTAGAGTTTTAAAAGGTCTCTATTTATGGAGAGATTAAGCCCAGTTTAGAACAAACACTCTTCACACTTCTGCCAAAATGTCTTGATTTAGCCACTGGTTAGTCAGAAGTGGAGCGGGGGAAGAACAAACATTAGCTACTGAGATGCTACAAAACTAAAGCTGATCCAGTACTAATAAAATACATCCTAATTGTAAAAAAAAAGGAAAAAAAAGAGCTGGCCCAAGAGTATTAATTTACAGCACAACCCTATCTTCTCAGAAGTAAGTCCCACTGAATTCAATGGAGCTTACTCCCAGGTAAGCGTGCATAGGATTGTAGCCTTAATGTCTTTAGCATGCTTTTGTACCATTGAGAAAATTTTCTATTTTCTCCTTTGGTTAGGTATTTCCCATTCTAGTCATTGGTCGGGATCTAAAGAGCTACTTCTGGTGCACCCGACGGCTTGCAAACATTTGCTGGCTTTTTGGAGCATGAGGGCTATTTTCCTTTAACAAGCAGCCCCCTTGCCACCTCCCCTCTCCAACGTAGCCCAAATTGAAATCCTTGATTCAGAAGTAGGGAATTTGCTGCTCCAGCACAAGGCTGATCATCATGTCGATGCACCATTCTTTGGCTCCTGGCCTTCAGCTTTCACTGACAGACTAGGAGACCCAAAACTCAGCAATAACATAAAATAAAAAGCATCTTACATCTCATAAATGCCGGGAGTGCGTTTCCCATTCAACACATGGGTCCTTGCAGCATCTCTGCCCTCTCCATCTCTCACCGAGTCCTGGTGCCTGAGGTCAGGTTGCAGAAAAACATTAGCACTGCATATGTTTCTATATGTTGCATTGAAGGAGCGCTTCTATTGCTGGGTGCAGGAGGTCTCTTGCCCTGCGTATTTACCTGAGTTGGCTTTCCCATTTGACCAAACCCAAGCGCAGCACCAAAGAACTGTCCCTTGGCTACTTTCCTCCCACCGCCAACAGTTCTCTCAGCCTGATGCCAAGGTCCCGCATGTGCTGGAAGTTGAATCAACCACAAAGTGGCGTCTAGGTCTTTGTAAGGCTTAGATGTTCACTGTGGCTTGAGGAGGTCACACTGTGCGTCTTTGGTTAGGTTTCTCCAGCTTTTTTGTTGAGCTTACTCACTGCCTCGGTGGCTTGTTCTGGCAAGCGCGACGGGTCGGAGAGAATGGAGGTGGTTATACTCAAGTGCCGAAGGGTGTTCAACACCACTGGAATGGAGGATGAGGAGAGATGCAGAGAGCAAACCAACGTGGTTACTTTGATTGCCAAAAGGACTCACATCAGCTCAAATGTGCTTACAGTAGGATTCTAGCAAGGACACCGCAGAGATACAGGTGAGAGAGGCACAATGGCGACACTGGCTGAGAATGATGGGAATTGCAGTCCAACACATTTGGGGAAGGCTGCAATAAACTAAGGTTTATCCCAGTCCTCCCCAACCTGGTGCCCTCCAGATGCATTGGGACTACAACTCCCAGAATCCCCCAGCCAGATACACACAGGATCTTCCACTTTCAAACAAATCATAGTTAAGATTAACCAGCTGTTGGCCACTTCAGAGTAAAAGCGCGAGGTGGGGTGGGATGGGAAGAGAGCCTGAGCCTGAGGCTCGCTCCTGTCATGATGAACCATGGTTTGTTGTGACGTCTGAACACAGCCAATGAGAAAGAATATATATTTCCACATATACTCCCCATATGTTAAAAGATACGGGCGTATTCAAACCCTGAGCCCACTGAATCATACATCTACACTTGTTCTCGTTCACACATCACAAAAGTTAATAGTAATCTGAGTCACTATTATGTAAGTATATCTTGTGGTTTCACAGGGCTTGCAGTGGCCAATACCTTGCTAGCTTCAGTAGTGCAGCAGGTATCTGTTGTTCCCACAGGGCCTCAGAATCCACCAATTTTTGAAAAATCATGTCTACCATACCCTGGAATAAATCCCTCAAATGCACTTTTGTGGTCTGAAAGCAATTCCCATTTCACCACCAATTTGAGAGAAAATTCCTAAAGGCACAATCCCATGCATGTTTAGACAGAGGAAAGGCCTACAACTCCTAGCATGCCCCAGCCAGCTATGCTGGCTGGGGCATGCTGGGAGTTATAGGCCTTTTCTCTATCTAAACATGCATAAGATTGCACCCTAAGCCGTAGATACCCAAACCACTTAACCAGCATCTTGCTTTTAATTGCCTCCAGGGTCACTGTGCCATTAATCTCTCAGCATATCTATACAGGCCAACCTGCTTTCCATTGCTGCCTTTTTCCTTGCATGCGAAATGCCAATTTGCTAACGTACACAAGATTACAGAAGTCAAGCTGACTTCCCCTGCTGCCGCCACCACCACCACAGGCAGATCCTTGACCGAGACTCCTCTTAGGTTTAAGCTGCCACTATGAAGATCTGAAAGGAAATGTGCAAATGCCCCCCCCCCGCCCCTGCCCCCCAACAAGCCTCTACTTACTTGGCCTCAGGACGGGCAGGGAGCAATGCTGATCCACCCATGCCAACGCTGTCTGGTGCAGCTCCTCTAAGCTGGTGGTGGACACCATCCCATTGAACGTTTCAAACAAGGGGTTAATGATGATGCTGAACTGCATGGCAATTGAGAGTTAAGGGCAAGACTCCATATGCCCTGAGATTTTGCACAGGTGACAGCAGGAGGGCATAACCGGGACCATTCTAGAGTGCATCGTGCATCTGGGGAGAGGGCTGGAAATGGTAGCCAAGTTTTTGAGAAAGGAGGTTAAAATGGGGCAGTGTTTGATCTGTTTTAGCAATACAGGCCTGTGGCTTATGCTGGCTCAGCTTGTCTGAGTGTGGAAAGCTAAGCAGGGTCAAGCCTGGTTATTACTTGGATGGGAGACCCCTCCTCTAGTTTCCTGCATTGAGCAGGGAGTTGGACTCAATAGCCTTGTAGGCTCCTAGCCTTGTAGGCTCCTTCCAACTCTATGATCTATGAAATCTATGAAACCCCTACAGCGTGTATGTTGTCAGGACATTCTCCAGAACCATAAGAGCTAGGACGAGCTCTTTATCAAAAACAAAACCCTAGGATTCTGCAGAAGTCACCAAGTTTTGCATCAGAGGCCACTTTGTTTTCCTTCCAACATGTGGCGTCCCTGCTGCTTCATCACTTCCTACCTGCCATTCTGGAAAGGACTTCATGCCGTGCAGAATTTAACTCATGGGATTCAGTGCTGTAATAGTGATGGCCACAGGCGGCTTTTAGAAAGGGTTAAGCAAGTTCACGGAGGGCAAAGCGATCAACATTCCTACTGGGTTCCTTGCAGGGAAAAAGGCAGGGTATAAATATAATAAATAAACAGCAATCAAGTCATGGCTGCCAAATGGAGCCTGCATGAGCAGGGGCAGCATCCCTCCGGGTACCGGATGGGGAACAATCAAAAGAGGAAGGCCACGACGTGCATTGCGTCCGGCTGCCTGCTGAATGCTGCGCTTGACGGACACTTGGTCCAATCCAGCAAGGTTGCTCTTGTGACAGAGCACACAGAGATTTTCCTTCGTGGGACTTTCTAGCACGTCTTGATTCTGCTGTCCAAGCAGCCAGGGCCAGCCCAGTACAGCAAGAGGAAGGAACATCGTCTTGGGGGCATCAGAATTCAAGGCGCCAACCAAGGGCAGCAATACAGTTTGAGCCAGTCCTCTACACAGCATACATTCAAGGCGTTGCGTTGCGTTGCGAACCCTTTGCTTACCCAGGTTGAACCAGCGTATGGAACATGACACAAGCAAGGCCTTAAAACAAAACAAAAAGGAAAGAAAAATGCTCTGTTCCCGTCAGAGCTGCCTCTGATATAAATCACAGGAAATGAGCAGTTATTATCTTAGTTGAAGCTTGGCGAATCCCCTCTTATCTCTCCACCGTATCACAAGGCATCAAGGCTTCTGATGAGTTGGTTCTCCCACTGATGCAACAGAATCCTCTCAAGCTTTAAAGGGAATTTTAAACCTAGAAAGCACTGCACAATACGTAAGGCTCGTCTTTAGAGGGTAATTCCTGGATGACGCAAGGGGCTTCCGTTTCCATGATGGATGTTCCCCACCCACCCTGGACGCCACTGCCGGCCTACGTCTGTTTCCATTTTTCACTGAAAAATAACCTATAGCTGTTCTTGAGAGGCATAATATGCCTCCAAAGCTGGAAGTGTGGCTCATGTGACCACGAGGTCCAAGGCGTGTGTGCATGTGTGCACACGCACGAGGGGGCAACCTGGTTGCACAGCTCACAATTCCAACTGCTAACCTCAAAACTAAAATATAACTGCATTCTTCTGAAAGCGCCCTCAATTCCAAATGGTGCGTGATACCCGGACGAGCCGGAATGCTGGACTAGATGGGCCTTGGCCTGGCACAACAAGGCCGCTCTAACAGTCTTAGGCTATGCTAAAGGAGGGCTTGCAGCTTGCTGGGAGGGCACAGGCTTCACATACAGACGGTCCCGGGTTCAATTCCTGGCAGCTGCTGTTAAAGGGTCTCAGGTGCTGGAAAAGACACCTGGAGGAACTGCTGCCAAGTGGCGTCGACAATACTGGGCTAGATGGACCAATGGTCTGATTTGGTAGAAGCTTGTTTCTAGTACTGAGCTAGATGAAGGAAAGGTCTGACCCAGGGGAAGGCAGCTTTGGATAGGTTAGACCAGTGTTCTCTAACCTTGGGTCCCCAGATGTTTTTGGCCTACAACTCCCAGCATGCCCCAGCCAGCGTAGCTGGCTGGGGGCATGCTGGGAGTTGTAGGCCAAAAACATCTGGGGACCCAAGGTTGGAGAACACTGGGTTAGACAATGGGTGGGCAGAAGATAGATTTCCAGATTTGGGACTTCAACTCCCAGAAGCCCCTGCCAGCATGGCCAATGGTCAGGAATGCTAGGAGCTGAAGTACAAAACATCTGGGGATCTACCTTCTGCCCACCCCTGGGTTAGACCATCAGCCTCAGATAGGTCAGACCCTTTACCACGCTGCCCCCCCCCCCAGTTGGGAGTGGGAGCAGCACGCAGAGGAATCCCCCACTGCAATCTCTTAATCATTGACTGGAGGTGACAGTGGGGATTCATCTCCCCACTAGCCGCCACAGGTGGGGTCTCGGGGATGGAGCCCAAGCCACTGCAGGCCAGGTGGGGAACCTCCGCAGCCTGGATTAGCCCTGTGGACCAGGGGTTCCCCACCGCTGGGTATGGGGAAGCCTGAACACCTCTCTGTTTTCTTCTCTGAACCATTTTTCCAGGAGTCTTGACTAGGCCAAGAGGAGGAGTCTCAACCCATCTTGCTTCAAGGGGTACAATACAAGCAGCTTCACTGGAGGAGGGAGGCGGGGTCAACTTAATCCATTCTTCCTCACTGACATGACGAGTTCAAACCTTGCCTACTGGAGTGCCTCGATCAGTTGGCAGGCTGGCTTTGGAGGACTATACTGATATGGAGCCCATATCAGATGCCCTATGTGTCACCGTTGATTCTTCCGGAAATCCTGACTGTGTAAGCTGTGTGAACAGCTGAGCTTGCTACTTGACTATCCACCCAGTGCATTCCTATTGCCACTGAATGGTCAAAGCCGTAACTGGGGTTAGGGGGCAAGGGCTGCCGGGCAGACCCAATGGAAATCAATCACGTCTACAGGATGAAACGCTGCAGCCAATGGAGCATCCAGTAGGAGAGAGCGTTGAATGGGACACCCAGCAAAGCAAACGCTTAGCTCCACCTGAAATGGAACACTTTCCCTCACTCGTTTACATACACTAGAAAGGGATACAATCCAGAACTTCCAATTCTGCAGGGTCCTGTTTCTGACGTATTCCTCAAACATACTCCGCATCTGATCGAACCTCTGCCGCGTGATGGGAACCCCTGTGGCAGGGAGCTGTTGCTGACAAGAACTGGCGAACAAGAAAAGAACAGAACTCAAAATATTTTCCTCCCCGAGATGGGCTAAGAAAGAGAGAGGCTTTTTCGTTGTAAGACCAAAGGGAAAAATAAAAATAAAAAACCACAGAGGACAGCAGCTACTGAATGCTGCAATGCCAAAGAGAGTTGCTTTGTTGCGTTCGCACCTCATCCAAATGACACCTTTAAGCCTGCCCAATTCCTCCATCCTGACCTATCCACTTAATGTACATTGCCAAACCTGAAGACAGGCACCGTGGCACTTCTGGGTCCTGGGCAACATCTGGCACACATCTGGAGCCAAACAGATGGTATTTATATTCCTAGCGAAACCGTCCCCAAACAGTGCCAGTGACTTTAAGCATTTCATCTTACAACTTTCAGGTGTACTGGAGGGCCACCTCCCCCAAACTGCTGCCCTCCAGATGTATTGGACTGCAACTGGCTGGGAATGATGGGAGTTGCAGTACAACACATCTGGAGGGCACTGGCAGGGGAAGGCGAGTCTAGGGGTAAATCGTATTTGGCTAGGAATCCCTGGATGAGAATCATAAAAGGCATTCCCCCTGGAACTGTATAGTTTATTTAAAAAGGATTGGACGAATTTGTGGGAAGACAGTTCTATCAAGGGCTATTAGCCATGGCAGCTAAATGGAGCCACCATGTATCAGAGGCGCTGCACCAGCCAATACCAGATGTCGGGAACAAAGGACAGCGGAGGGGGCTGTCATCTCCCTCCCCCGCTGGTGAGTTTCTTGGAAGCCTCCAACTGCCCGCTGTTGTAAGCAGAATGTTGGACTAAACAGGTCTTTGCTCAGATCCAAAACAGATCAGATGCTACCTAGAATACCTCACACATGATATTTGTGTGCCTGAGAACAATTACTGAGAGTGGAGGGTGGGGGTGTACTGGGAACCTGCAGAAATATGGCTATGGGACCGTGCCCATGACGTTTCCTCAATTCCTGGTTTGCAATTATTCTGACTGGCTTTAGTGACCAGCAGCTATTGGGCCTATAATGCGCCAGACAGACTCCCAGTATTGGTCCTGGGGACTTTCCCTTACTGCCGGGTGGGGGGGGGGGGAGAGAAGAGGCAGAGAGAGAGGGCATGAGCACATGCTACTTGAGCTTTTAACCCTCACATGATGGTAGCATTCAGCTCCTCGATTTCTTCCCGGAGGCGCTTGGCTTCCTCTTGCATCTGGGATCTCTCCTGCTGTAGCTTGGCAATGTATTCCACCGTCTTCTGGAGTGTGAGGGCATGGCTGATCTGCTGCAGACACAAAAAGGGGTCAAACTCAGCTCAGCAGACTTGAGAGGCAGAGAGGTGATTAAAAGCATCAGAAAAGGACTGGGGAGACTCGGATTCAAATCCCCACTCAGCCATGAAGCTCCCTGGGTGACCTTGGGCCACTCACTCTCAGCCTAATCTACCTCACAGGGTTGTTGTGAGGATAAAAGCACAAGAGGGGGATTGGGAGAGAGCTATCTATGCTCCCTTATGCTCCTTGGAGGAAGGGTGGAATAACAACAGGCTGCCCCGACAAAAGTTCAAGCCGGAGGAAGGACTAAGAACCACAGGGTCAGGGTGTGTGTGTGCATTGTGTACATGTGTGCACAAGGCAGGTGCATATGATGATTCCGTGGGAATGCAAAAAAACCTATGAAATGTAGTACTGGACACAGTATTCAGCTTCCTGAAAATGACAGCTTTCATTTTTTTACAAAAGAAGATAACAAGTTTCTAGACCTTATGGTTGTGATCATACGTTTGAAAGTGTGCGGCAATGTCTGCTGAAATATCAGAAAGCCAGAGGGGCTGAATAAGATCTTCAGTGGCTGGGGGCAGGGCTTCAGTAGCCTGCACAGTTCATGCCCCTCCCCATAACTAGCCAAACTGGGAAAAAGTATGTACAATAATAAAACTGGAAAGATAAATTCATGCAAAATTCACACAAAAAATCATGCACTTTTGCTTAATTTATACAGGTTGCCGGATCAAGCTGTTCTTGGCACATGTCATGATGCCCAGCCCTCGGACTGCCCAGTCTGCAGCAGAGGATTTTAATGAGGATGAAGTACAGGCTACTTCCTCGGCAGGTAGTCAGTGCCTTATTCAGGGCTCTCCCGGCCAGAGGGCACAGCCTTGCCATCGTCCTCTGGCCCAGCCAGTCATGAAGCTCCCTGGATGACCTCACTCACTCACTCACTCACTCACTCACTCACTCTCCCAGCCTAATCTACCTCACAGGGTGGTTGTGAGGATAAAAGCACAAGGGGGGGGGTGACGGAGAGAACTATGTATGTGAGAGAACTATGATGAGTCCCAAAGTGGAAGTCTCAGGGGAGGGGGCCATTTAACGGTCCAGTCAGTTCCTCCAGTAGGGGCACAGCTGCCCACACTACAGGTCTTGTAAGACTACGTAAGGCTTCAGTTGGCTTTAGCTCCCTGCTGAGACAACATCTTCCTATTGTTGTAATAGGAGAGAGAGTTCCAGCCAGCAGGACCCACTTGGCGCTATCCAGGGTCCTGTTTTCTTCCTGCCTTGTTCTAACTGGATGCTGCCACCTTCCACTGCGAGCCTCAAGGGACCACAGAATGGGACAGCGCAGAATTTCCAATTTCAGTTTGGCGGATGCCACCCTCAGTGTGTGCAGAGCGAGGAAAAGCAGAGGAAGGAGGAGAAATCCCACTTTTGGATCCCCACTAAGCAACTTACTGATTTGGAGTTTGCCGACACCAAGCTGTTGAGGGTGCTAAAGCCGATCTTGATGTTAAATCTCCGCTTCTGTTCTGCTGAAATGTGTTTCATCCTGCGATTCTGTACCAACAGAAATAAAAATTTGGCTCTTTTCAACATTTTCATAATTTCTGCCTCACTGACCTCATCAACAGGACAATGGGGCTGAATTTTTGGGACAGCGAAATTCAGATCTTGTCCCTGTATAGTGGAACGTCGCTGAAGTGCCAGGAAAGCCTCTCCCCTCCCCACACAATGTCAACACCAACTCCTTGGTGCATGAGGACAAAGGAAAGACCAAAGGGCTGAGGCCATGAGTGAGGCGAGGAAGGGCAGGGCAATTTAAAAAGAGTAACAGGGGTGAAGGAAAGCTCAGAGTTTACCAGTCCCAGGACCAACCCCCTAGACCCCATGCCTCAATGCAGCCTTCCCCAAGCTGGCTGGGGGATGCTGGGAGTTCTAATCCGACACATCTGGAGGGTACCCACTGGGGGAAGGCTGCCTTACCGTAACTATGTCTCAGTACATATAATTGAAATCAGCTCCTGCGTCCTTTTCTCTCCTGTTCCTCTGCCGTACCTCCCTCATGTCTCTCTCTAGAACAGTGTTCTCCAACCTTGGGTCCCCAGATGTTTTTGGCCTACAACTCCCAGCATGCCCCAGCCATAGCATAGCTGGCTGGGGCATGCTGGGAGTTGTAGGCCAGAAACATCTGGGGACCCAAGGTTGGAGAACACTGCTCTAGAAGGTAAGCTCCTTGAGGCAGGGACCTGTCATCTCCTCCTCTCAGAAAGAATTGGACATTCCTTGTACATAGCTAGGACTACATAAACAGTCAACCTCTCCTCCCACAACCCGTCCCAGGCAGTCACACGCTGCAAACAGTTCATTCCGCCAGGCCGCTTACACTGGGACGGATCAAGAAAGCTACCACAAAGGGCAGCTTCCACCCAACCTGTGGCTTACGCTGGCTCAGCTTGTCTGAGTGTGGAAAGCGAAGCACGGTCAGGCCTGGTTATATTGATCTATGAAACCTGGAGCCTTCCAGAGCGGTTGGACTACAAACCCCATCTCCCTCAACCCACTGGAGAGGGATGATGGGAGTTGTCGTCCAACGCCTCTGGAAGGTGCCAGCCAACAAAGGGGCCAAATACAAACCTTGAATGCAGCCATCTGGGGATTGGTTGCGGCTTTCCCGGAGCAGCTGCTGTGTGGGGACTGAGGGCTGGGGCTTTGTTCCGAAGGGCACGGCGAGACCTGCCCAGACAGCTGACTGTCTCGGCCTTCGGAAAACAAAACAGAACACAGACCATCAGTCCAAGAGGAGTTTTCCACAGCGAATGGAAAGATCAAGCCGCAGAGTCTCCACAGATTCAGCGTTTTGGCTACTGAGCGGTGCTCCTTGGATGGAGGGTTTTCTAACCTGGGGATCCTTGGAGGCTTAGCAGCCCCACTCTCAAAATGATCCCTGTTGTCCGCACATCACAACCAGCCACCATGGGTCGATTCACCCGTGGCCCCCGTGACCCATGGAAGGGGCGTGCCGTGGCTTGTTGTGCTGTGCGGACCTGGCGAGTGTGGGTTGTTGACGTGCTTAACAAAAACGCCCCCCCCCCCAACCCTGGCTATGAGCTCTGGGTGGTTTGTTAACCATGGCAACAACCCACGTTCGCACGACAAGCCACGGTGCACCCCCGCCACAGCTCGAATATGCAAAATTAACCCACGGTGGCTTACCCTGCTACACGAACCACGTCAAACTGCCTTGGTCTTTAAAGCCTTGTCTTTAAAAGATAAAACAAAAACAGCACTTGCTTGCTGTTTTTGATCTTGCCCTGAAATGCAGGATGGATGTTGGGTGCGTTCGAGGGCGTGGTCTCAGTTCGCCCAGAGCAAAGATCCAACAGGCTTGCATGCGATGAGAGCGTGCCCCAGAATCCCCCCTAATGCTTAGGGCAGCCTTCCCCAACACGGCAACCTCCGGATGTGTTGGACTACAGCCCACATCAACCCCAGCCAGCATAGCCAACACTGACTGGGGATGATGAGGGTTGCAGTCCAACACATCTGGAGAGTGCTGGGTTGGAGAAGACTGGCTCAAGGAGTTCAACGTGGATGCACAACAAATGAGTTGATGTGGGAAAGTTTCCCTAAAAGAACTAAGTTCAAAAACCACTTGTTCTAGAGCATCCTCGTGTGTCTTGGGTGTCTATTCCTCAACGGGCAGTCTGTGAGCCACACCAGTCCCTTCCTCTCCTCCCCACTCGCCACTGGTTGGAACCCCCAGATCTGACCATCGTGTTTCTTTAAGATACTAGGTATGTACACACATTTGCATGTTCATAGTGTCATCTTAAAGCACAGGGAGGAACTGGAGCTTGGTGGGAGAGCTCCTGCTTTTCTTTAAGATACTAGGTATGTACACACATTTGCATGTTCATAGTGTCATCTTAAAGCACAGGGAGGAACTGGAGCTTGGTGGGAGAGCTCCTGCTTTTCTTTCAGAAGGCCCCGCGCTCAATCCCTGGCACCTCCAGGCAAAACAGTATTGGGTATTATGGCTGGGAAAGACCCTTCTCTGACTGAGACCCTACTCCTGCCACCAGCCAGAGTAGACAGGACTGGGCTAGAGGTACAAGGCAGCTTCATATGTTCAGACCGCTGGGTCTGGGATACCCTTAGCTCTGTGCATGTGTGCGCATGCATACACACACACACACACGAGAGAGAGAGAGAGAGAGAGAGAGAGAGAGAGAGAGAGAGAGAGAGAGAGAGAGATCTGGCCTGTCCCACAATTTAGTTGAGCTACACTTATCTAGATACTTGTATGAGCAAGAGGCAGCTTTATAACACTTCCACGGGAATGGCTGGAGCCAACTGCAATTTGGCCCCTTCTCTGGAAGTGTCCTACTCATTATGTAACTGCAATGTTTTAGGGCTGGAGGAATGCTGGGAATTGTAGGACATTTTTCTGTCTAAACATGCACAGGATTGCACCCTTAGACCGTAAGCCTGAGGGCAGGGCCTGTCTTATTTTTTAAATCTTTGTATAGCGCCTAGACATTTTTAGATTCTTTGTTGTTATTCTTCAATAGTAATGAAAACAACAATAAGAAATGGTGCTCCAGTTATGGAATGCCCTCCCCAAGGAGGTTCACCTGGCACCAACACTATTACCATCTAGGCACCAGGCAAATAAGATTTTTATTTACCCAGTGATTTTAAGAGATGTTACTGTTTTAACTGAGAACATTTTAGTCTGTTTTAAAGTTGTATCTGCTGGGTTGTGTGTGTGTGTGTGTGTGTGTGTGTGTGTATGTATTTGTAATGGTGTACACCATCGTGAAATCTGATATGAAGGATGGCATTAAAAGAAAGGAAAGGAAAGGAAGGAAGTTTTCCATCATGTTGATTTTTACAATTGTTCTGTGGGATCTGAGCCACTTTGTAGGTCAGAGTAGGCAGCATGAGAACTCCGTAACATGTGAGGCAGATAATCCTGTGTTTATTTCAGCACACACACACACACACACACACACCACTGCCACCACTGCTTAAGACTCTGCACAGTGAGATGAATGCAGCTGTCTCTCTCACACAGGGCATTCAAAGGTTAAACAAAGCACTGCCGCAGCAGGATGAGTCCAGGTCTGAAAATAAAGACTAGTGAGCAGAATCACGAGATCTCCTGGAGCTTACTGGGGGCCCTCTGAAGCTTTGCAAATGTCCACGCCTGAAGCCTCTCAATGCTCACTTAAATGCATCAAGGGAAGCTCCCAGGATCCGAAATTCTTCAACTTACTGGGTGAAGGCGAGGGGACCTGCGAGGAAGTTTTGTGGGAAGAGGCCTGTTCGCCTTTCACCAACGCTTCCTGGATCGCGCTGGGAGAAAAAATGTGCGGAACTGTGGCTGGGACCGGCTGGGGATTTGGACACTGTTGGCCTGGGCTGAGCAGAATCCTGCTGTGGAATTCTGTTGCTCGGGGTGCCTGGGAACAAAAGGCAGAGACAGAAACGCAAGGCAGGTTTTCTGCATGTTGCTGGAATCAACACCCGTGCCTCCCCATCCCAAGCCCAAGACAGAAGATTTGTTTCTTACTCTGGCCATTCCAGATGGTGCAATTACAACATTGGGCTGGGAGATCCTCGGGGCCAACACCCCCTCTCTTTTCAACGGCGCTGGAGTTACAATCACAGCTCTGGGCTGTCCCTGAAAGGCCACTGAAAAACACAGCAGAAGGTGGAACCAGGAGAGGAAAAAGAACCAGAGAACCATGACCTAGGGAGAAGGAGGTATCCACGGACTGAGCCCAGCTGGTGTTGTCTATCCAGCACTTAAAATGTACTGTTATAAATGTTGCATTATTCTTACACTTTCAGACATGTTTACACAGATGCTTACAACTAGTTAGCACTGAAAAATGATGATTCTGGATTTCTGTGTCCTGCACGGTCATTCAGAACAAGGGGAGATAGTTCTGTGATTTCTCTACACTCCAGGTCATGGTCTCACTCCAGGTGATGATGCACTTGAAATGTGGGTCAGTCAGTAAATGATATACCAAGATCAACCAAGTTCAAGTGCAGGCAAATTTGGTTTGCATCTAGGTCTACATAGTGCAAACTCGATAGCCTTGTAGGCTCCTTCCAACTCTATGATCTATGAAATCTATGAAAGTCCATTGTGGGTCTGCACTTATCCTTTTGGGGCCAGATGTACTATCTTCCCCTAAGAATTGATCTCAGGCGCAACTGGTCCTTCCCGCTTCCAGCAGAACATGGCTGTGCAGGGTGCTGATTGGCTGGCCCTTAAGACAATTGCAAAGCCATTCTCCCACACATAGGTTTTGTTTTGTTTTGTTTTTTTAACGGACAGGTTGGCTTTTTGAATGTGTCAAACATCTAACTTTTTTTTTAAGCTTGCCTAAAGCATGAGGGGACAGGCAAAATGAAAGAGAACATCAGTGTCTCATTTGGAGCCAAGTTATGTGCATTATTAAAGGTGGGGTGGAGTGGGGTGGCAGAGCTCACCCCACAGCGGGGAAAAAATGATCAGGCTCCTGTCCATACACATTCTTGGTTATGCAAGATGTCAACACAAGCTGTGGTCATTCTCAATCACAGGGGCTACAGATTAAAATGCTTGTCTTCACTTAGAAAAGAGGCAAGTAAGGAGGGACATGACAGAGGTGTACAAAATTATGCATGGTGTGGAGAAAGTGGATAGGGAGACATTTTTCCCCCTCTCTCATAATACTAGAACCCAATAGGGTCACATCCCATAAAACTGATTGGTGGGAGATTCAGGACAGATAAAAGGAAGGACTTCTTCACACAGCACATAGTTAAAACTATGGAATTCACTTCCACAAGATGTAGTGATGGCCACCAATTTGGAGGGCTTTAAAAGGGGATTGGACAGATTCATGGAGAAGGCTATCAATGGCTACTAGTCCTGATGGCTACATGCTGCCTCCAGTATCAGAGGCAGGATGCCTATGGACACCAGTTGCTGGGGAACGTGGGCGCAGCGTGCTGTTGCCCTCATGTCCTGCTTGTGGTGGGTTTCGGATCGCTGGTTGGCCACTGTGTGAGCAGAGTGCTGGACTAGATGGACCTTGCTCTGATCTAGCATCGCTCTTCTTATGTTCCTCCTGCCTCCACTGATGCTCTATGGTGACCCCCAACACAATGCACTCTGGACAGATTTAACCGATTGGGTTAAAATCTATCCCAGAATTCTCCATGCCGGAAATTTAAGCTATTACTGAATATATCACACAGGGGATTTAAATGGTTATACCAACCCACCAGGCATCCTCTGTCCACTTTGTAAATAAGTAATCATGGATATATATATAGATAGATAGATAGATAGATAGATAGATGCGCACCCAGCAGATATTTCAATAGCTTTTGTCAACTTTTCTATTCACAACTATTTTCTTATGTTAGTGTTACCGATTAAGGCTGAACTACTCTTTCACGATGGATAAAACAAAACAGAGCGAAGAGGAAAAAAATCTGTGTTGGACCAAGATACAGTATAAAGGATTTATTGCGTAGCCCACAGAATGCATTTGCAGGCACTGCACGCATGGACGCACTATCCGCAATTTCAAGCAAAAAGTTCCCATCTGCAGAGTTAATTGTGGGGAGGTCGGGAAAAATCCGAGAGTCCAGTGTTCAAAACCACACTGTAATAAATATTGCAACAAACAAAACAGCTGAACTCAGCAGGGTGCCAAATCTCCACCCTGCACCTTGATTTCCAAAGCATGCTCTTTGCAGAGCACGCTTCCAGAACACCGTAAGTTCAGGATTGTGTTTAACTTCTTTCCATGACTTTGCTTGCCTGTCATGTGCTGAGTGGTGCTCTGCATGGAGCCAGTAGTTGATGTAGAGTAGTGTTCTCCAACCTTGGGTCCCCAGATGTTTTTGGCCTACAACTCCCAGTTGGGTGTTGTAGGCCAAAAACATCTGGGGACCCAAGGTTGGAGAACACTGATGTAGAGTTTGGGGTTGGCCAGCCTGATGCAGGAGGTAACCCCTGGCACACATACAGAGTGATACTGCAAGGCGGGGGGGGGGGGAGAAAAGCTGAACTTAAGGCCATGCTGATGTGTTCCCTAAACATAACCCACATTACAGAACATTACCCACATGTATGGAAGTCTACCCGTTTTGCCAAATTGCCACTGGCTGAAGGGATTGTGTGAACAAGCCCTGGAAGGCTGTCAAGGTTTGGTTTTGTATTTCCTGAAAGCGTGTACAGACTGATTAACAGTATAAACAGTGCAGCACATTTACATTTTTGCTTGGTAACCCTTAACGCTGAAGTCAACTTTTCTATTTATCTCCACTAACCTCAAAATTAAGTATGGAGAATAGAGGGGCAGCTCCAACTGACTAAGTGGCACCAACCGCCTTGCAGAGACAGTAGAGATCTTAAACTTATCTCTTTCCGCTGGGCTCGGGCTTTCGGGTCCATTAAATAATTAAACTTTGGGATGCTGCAGAAGTGGGTCAAGAAGCTTCGTGTTGCAGGTAGGAGAAGGGAGTCACAGATCGGAAGAGCTGCTTGCTCAGAGCAACTGAATAATGAAAAGACCGTGGGCGCTTCCAGATAAGGATGTGCGTGGAGCTCGACTGGGGGGTGGAAGTCCTGCGAACTCGCCGGGATCACCCCCACGCCCCCCGAGCTCCACTTGCCCTACCTGCTTCCCTGGCTCGACTTGCGTTCTTGTGAGCGGAGCCGGGAAAGCAACTTCCGGGTTCCCGACGCTATGTTTTTAACGTAGAAAACACAAGTTACGCAAATCACGGCTGCTTTTAACGCATCTTACACCATTTTCTACATAAAAAACGTAGCACTGGGAACCCAGAAGTCCGGCAAGTGCCTCGGCTGGCGCTTGCTTTTGGCCCGCCTCGGCAGGCATGGCAGCAGTGCTTGCCAAGCATACAGTGAGTTGGGTGGTGGGCAGATCGCCCACCCTACTTCCAGACGAGGTTTTTACCGTGCAATGGCCCTGCCTCATTCATAAATTTTACAGAGGGGTCCAGGTGATATCATCTTCCATTCATAATCCTCCCAAGCTTTTCCCCACCGCTTCTTCCAAGGAGGCTCTGTTTCTTGAACAGCAGCAGACACACAACACACACACACACACAGGCACATGGCTGGGGAGAGTTTCAAGAAGTTTGTGATACGGCACTGGGGAGGGCGATGCCTCTGAGCAGCAGCTGCCAGGGAGCAACAGCAGGGGAAGGCGACGACAGCCATCACGTCCTGCTTGTGGGATTCCTGAAACACAGGAAGCTGCCTTATACCCCAACCTTTTAGGGCCCGTGGCCACATCTGGGAATTTGAGAAACTGATGTGGGCGCCACCACAAAATCACTCTCACAGTGGATGTGGCTAGTCACATACTGGCTGCTGTGGGGGCCTGGCTAGTCAAAGTAGAGCTAAAGCGATGGTGTGGGGGGACAAAAACAGTGAGGCTGGGAGGGAGGGAGGGAGGGAGGGAGGGGGAAATAGAAAGGCAAAGGGGTAGAGGGGAAAGAAAGAGCAAGGCTAGAAGCTAGAAAGGGAGAGAAAGAAGACTGCCCTAACAGTTTCCAAGGTTTTTCTTAGAACAATTTTTTTTAAGGGGGCACGGAGAGGAGAGCTTCGTGGGCACCACTGGAGGTCCCCGTGGGATGTTGGGGACCCCTGCCTTATACTGAGTCAGACCATTGGTCCATCTAGCCCAGTTTGGCCAACACTGACTGGAGATGCCGAGGACTGAACTGCGGGGCCTGCTGCAGGCAAAGCATGCGCTCTGCCACTGAGCTTCTGGTCTCCACATCCCTGGGGGCTGCCACTGTGGGAAAAGGGATGCTGGACTTGATGGACCCACCCCGATCTGACCCAGCAGGGCTCTTATGACCTCATGGGTTGTGCTGTTCAAATGTCGAACATCTCCCTGGGTACATACAATCTCCGTGAGCCAATCTAAAGCAGTTGGATGCTTGAACTTGAGGGGTCTTTTTTTTTCCCTTCCAGAACTAAGGTATTTGTCCAAATCTGCAAAGTCTCTGCCACACACAGAAAAGAAGGAAACCTCCAAATCCCTGGCAAGCACCCCAACACTGCATCTGTGCAGATCTCCTTGTTAGGAGATGGATTTGCCACACCAATGGCATCTCACACCCACCCTGCCTGACAGGGCAAAGAGAGACACTCCAGGACCACTCACCTGGGGTGACGTAGGCATCTCCCAACACAAAGGAGACTGTTTCTGGCTTTGGAGCAGGCACGATCTTCTGTGGCTTCTTGGGCCTCGTCCTGGGGCCAGCCGTGGAGAGCATGAAGGTTGTACGTGGCTGCAGCTGAGCCACAGGGGTCTGCAGTGCCAGGCTGCAAGGCAATCCTCCTCTTGCTGGCTGCTGGGTGGCGAGGCGGCCAGCCTGGCTGTGGCTGAAGGTGGTGGCGGGGACATTCTGCGTCGGAGTGGAGGAGGCCGTGTGGGTGATCACCAAAGATTTGCAGAGCCCGAACTTTGGGGGCTCGGGAGGAGGGAACACGGGCCCCTGGGAGGCCATGCCAGTGTTCAGAGGCAGCAGTGTCTGCTGAGGCTGAGGAGCGACGCCCGGCGGAAGGAGCGTCGGAGCAGAGAACGGAGGCAGGAACTGAGGCTGGCCGCTCAGAGATGGCTCGGAATTGAAGCCAGAGGGCGGAAGCAGGGAATCCCTGCTCCTCAGGCTGAGGCACTGGTCTCCACCAACGTCCGCTATGGTGGGAATGATGGGGGCAGGCACTGGGCTGGCAACAAGCCCTTCGCTGAGGTTCAGTGGGGGGAGCGGGTTGGGCAGAGAATCTAGAGAGAGGCCCGAAGTCTGAAAAGAGAGTGGGGGCTCATTGAACACGGGCTGACATTAGCAGAGAAAATGTGAACCTCCAAACAGCTGAGAGTCAGGACAGCGAAACAGAACAGATTCCATTGTGGAATTTGCCCAACCTAACAAATAATTCTTACAGAAGTCACTAGCTTCTCTTCCCACCTTCTTCTATTAGCTATTCAGACACAACCATGTTAGTTATTAGAGTCAGCCTAGCGTAGTGGATAGTGTCAGCCTTGGAATGGGAGAACCTGGGTTCAAAGCCCTGCTTGGCAAGGAAGCTCATTTGGTGACTTTGGGGCCCACAATCTCTCACCCTAACATACCTGGCAGGGTTGTTGTGTGGACAGAATGCGGGGGGGGGGGGGCAGAGGGACCACAAGGGCAGGACAAATATGTAACTAAGGGCGCAATACTATGCAAGTTTAGACAGAAAAAAGGCCTACAACAACTCCCAGCATGCCCCAGTCAACACAGCTGGCTGGGGCATGCTGGGAGTTGTAGGCCTTCCCCCCCCCCCCCCATCTAAACGTGCAAAGGATTGCACCTTAAGTAACAAATAACTTGTGGCATATTGAGAGGCTGGAAGAAAATACACGCCTCTAACTTTTTCAAGTTACAAACATGCCCCTGCCTCCTTGCCTGGAGGCCTATGCAACACACCATAGGTGACCACAACTCAGATCAATAGTCAACTCCCCCCACCCCAAGCTCACCTCCCACAGAAATACATAAAGCAGGTGTGTGTGGCTAACTGGGAACCCCTGGAGGTTCCCAGTTATTTGGCCCCGGCCTGAGGTTCTGACCCCCTGGTCAACATTGCCTGGCTGTGGCTCTCCAGAGCTGCAGACTGGAGTCTTTTCTAGCCCTGCCTGGAGATTGCAGAGGTTGAACACGGGACCTTCTGCGTGCAAAGCAGGGGCTCCACCACTGAGCTACAGCCCTTCCCCATTCCTACCTGGGAAGAGTGACTGCAAGCGTCTGCCATGGCAGAATTGGAAGCAGGAGTGATGCTGGGAGAGAAGCCACCGGAAGAACGATTGTTCAAAAAAAGATCTGAGCAAAGATGGAGGAAGGAAGGCACACATTACAGTCCTTTCTGGGTCCTCCTATTCATTTTACAGCTGCACTTTGCTACGCATCCTTTTAAAAGGGGGAAAGCACTCACGGCACATCCAGAAATAAAACGAGCAGAGAGGAAAAAAGCACATTGAACACTAAAAATATATATATAAGGAATGTGCTAGTTTACAAATTAAGATGCTCCTTTTACTTAAGATGGCCTTCTAAAAAAAAATTTGTTTACATTTATGCATTGCAATAACTGTTTACCCTGCCTTTTTAAATGCAAGATACTCTACACAGCTTAATAAATGTGATTTATAAACATTTCTAACTTGTTTGTCCAAAAGGTGGGCTTGCAACAAGTTAACATTAAACCCAAAATAAAGATGACAATAAAACCCATTCTACCACCCAATTCTACTGCATACTTAGATCCAGGCCAAAGAGAGGCCTATTTCTCACTGAGGTGGAAAACACATGTCCGGGCTGTACCACATCAGGATGCAGGTGGGGGTACATCTGAGCAAATGCTTCTGCAACAACAAAATCCTCTGTGCACAGAAAACCAGCATGTGCAGAGGGATTTCTTTTGCTGGGGGGGAGAAGCATTCACTTATGTGAACTCCTGCCTGCAGCCTGAAGTGGTACAGCCCACACAGAAGTTTACAGCCTCACAGTGAGAACTGGGCCAGATATTTTTTTGCAGGGGGAGAGCATAATTGGAAATGGATTGTATTACTTCGGACTGCAGGTGGAGGATTAAAGTTCTGAATGCTCTCTTATGTTAAGAACTCTGTGCAAATAGAAAGCCAGCACAGCAAGCGAAGGTCATGGCTAGAATCCTTCTCCCCAATATACTAGTTTTCTACCTGCAAGGCGTTTCTGACATGCAGCAGCATTTAAAAGTGGCATCTCCCCACCACTGCAGTCTGAAGCAGTACAGTCCGTTCTACCATCCCACTTTGCTGCATGTGTAGACCCAGCTTCCTCCCTCTCAACAGTGACCAAATCCCCAGCAGCAGTTCTGAAAGCTCATTAGCTTTCCTCAATAAGCGGGCAGAGGCACTATATCAGGTACATACAAGGGTTTGCGCTTCGTTTCTGAAAAACTCTTACCTTGAAAAAACTCAAAAGTATCCATGCAGTTTGGTTGGAGAGGGCAAAGTCCTGGCTGAATCATGTCGGCATTCCCCAAGTGTCCTGGAAAATTTCAAAGACAAAAGAGAAATAGGGTTGGAAGGGTCCTTGGGGAAGGCGAAGTGGGGAGCCCTATAGTTCTCAGGATTAAGAGAGTCCCCCAAACACTAGAGTCTAGTCTAGATAATTTTCTAGACTTGGCCAGTAAGGAGAAAGTGGCTTGTATAACAGGCAAGTCTAAAGATGGAACCAGATAAAATAATTATTCTGTAACAGATACATTTTAAAAGAGCAGTGGTGTTAGTCTTTTGCAGCACGTCAACAAAGAGTCCCATGGCACCTGAAAGCCTAAAGGCACAATCCTATGCATGTTTAGACAGAAAAAAGGCTTACAACTTCCAGCATGCTCCAGCCAGCATAGCTGGTTGGGGCATGCTAGGAGTTGTAGGCCTTTTTTTCTGTTAAACATGCATAGGATTGCACCCTTAACCAATTCATTGTGGCACAAAGCAAGAGCCTACTTCTTAAAATGTGCATTCCTTAAGGCAACATGGGACCGTTATTCTGAAGGAGAGGTAAAAAAGCCAATTTCCTTTTGATAAGGCAACTGGACAACCAATTCTGATTATCCTCTTACTCAAAGGAAGTGTTTCCCTCTCTGTAGAAAGGATAGCAAAGAACAGTCTTCTATGTGGAAAAAGGAATATCACGTTTCATTGCCCAAGGACATGGTCTGCTTCTCTAAGTTTCTAGCTCCTGCTGCTGCCTATTGACATCTTGCCTGCAGAACTCTTCATCAGGCAAGATGTCAATATAAAAACTATAAAAAAATATACATCTCCCCCTGTCACTTGTGTGTATAGATCAGCAAATTTGAGGTTGACACTTCATGCATCTGATGAAGTGGACAGTGTCCAAGAAAGCTTATGCCAGAATAAATAAATGTGTTCATCTTTAAAGTGCCAAGGCTTTTTGTTGTTTTTGCTCCAAGAGACTAACACAGCTACCCCTCTGGAAAATATAAAAATTGTCTATTTTCTCTCTGCTTCTGTTTCTACCTACCAAGGAACTTGTGTGTTTCACCCAAGGATGGAGAGGAGTTTTAGAGTAACAGCTCCATTTTATTATTCTCAACAATTCTGCACATGCTCAGAGACGCTACTTCAAGGCAGGATGCCCTGACCATTTTAAAACATGCTCTGGGTGTAACCCCACCCCAATACTAGCAGCCAATGAGAAGCACATTTGGATATAAAAGAGCAAGGAACTTTGTCTAATGAGAAAAACAGAAGGAGTGAGAAGCAGCAAGCTTTCTCTTCTAGAATGGCTCCTCTGCACAGTACACAGAAAATAGCAAGGTTATACCGATCTCTCTGGGATTTGCCCAGGAAGTTGGCTGGTGAGAAGAGAGCGTGGAGAAGAGGGTGTCCGGCAACTCCGACATAAGCATGTCTGTGCTGAAGAGGGAGTCCAGTTCCATAGGGACTGGTGTCTCTCTGCTGTACATCTCCTGAGGCCAGGGGAATATGTCATCATTCTGGGGAGAGGGAAAGGAAAAGGTTGAACATGAGAGTCTGGAGCTGCACCCAAGTTAGCAAGGGGTCTGCAAGGAATAAAGCTTAGTGATTCTTCTGAGTCAATACTAGGCAGCCCTGGGATTTTATTTTATTTTTTATTTTTAAAGTATAGCTTTGGAACCTTCCCCAGAACAGACAAAACCAAGGCTAACACAAAACCTACCCGGGCCAAGCTGGAAAGGTCTTCATCTTTGTGTTTCTGTAACTGGAGAGGGAAAAGAGAAAATGTTTTTTTCCCCAAAGTTACAGCATGGTTCTAGAGTTATCAGGATAACTAGAGTTATCAGGATCTGAAGCTCCCATTTAAGTGAGGAATTCTTAGTGGGATGAAGCAAAAGAGTCTATGATTTATCATTCCCACACTTGAGCTGGGACTATTTGCGTGACAATAATATGCACAAATCTGAACAATGATTTATTTCTTTTCAGCTGATGTGTTTTTAATGTGTGTGTTTTTAAACTGATGTGTTTTAATTGTTGTGGTTATGTTTTAATTATATTACATTTTATCTGTACGGTATTTTATTATTGCTAACTATCTTGAGCACTATTTTTAATGGAAAGGCAGGGTATAAATAAAATAAACAAACATACAAATAAACAAACATTTATTGTTCTATATCATCTGATTTAAACCAATGGAATTGAATTACTGACTCTTTCCTCACTTTCAGAAACAACTCACTTGCTTTCAGAAGGCCATTCATTGGTAAGCTGAGCTATTTCCACCTAAAATATCAATTGCAAAGCAAGCATACCCTTTTTTTGAAGTAGGTTCTCCACTTGTGATACTCTCGGATAACTATTTCTATCCGCCGTTTCCAATAGTTCCCTTCTGTTGCGATAGCCTAAGAAAAAATAAAATAAAAATAGGTGGAGGGAGACGGGGGAGGAAATCATTCAGGCAGAGTAATGCAATGAAAAGAATGGAGAGTTGAAAACCCACCTCTGCTGAGAATTCACTGGCCCAGTTCATGCACAACAGGAAGCCATAGTTTCCTGATATATGAATGAGCCAAAATGAGCCTCGCTCTTCCGTAACTTTCCCTCCTCTCCTTTTTCATGGCTGCAAGGAGATCAGAAGCATCCTCTTCCACAAATACAGTTCCCTTCGATGACCAAACTTAGGGAACTGTAGCTTGTTTAACTATGGTTAATTGAGAACAAGCCAGAATCTGGAACTGTTGGCTTGTTTAAAAGCAGAAGCAGATGCTTCCAACCTCCTCCTTGCGACTGTGGGTGCTTCCAGACGGAGGACTCCTCATGCTCCCAGTTAGAAGGAATTGTGGAGCTATCCTGTCTTTTTCTCCTTCATAGATCTTCTGCAGTAAGACAAAGGATGGAAGAAGCGGTGGGAAAACACGGGAGGGTGATGATGATGTCTCGACCCCCATGAGGCAGGGCGCTGGCATCATGAAAGCCTCATCTGGAAGCACCTTGTCTATGAAAGAGGACAGGAGAAAGCATCCAAACCAGACTAGCCCCCATTGCTCCCCCAATGGGGAGCGACGGAGCCTAGGTCAGCTATGCCCCGCCTTCACGCACCCTGCCTCCTGGGGGAATGAGGCGGGGCACGCAAAGCTAGCTGAGTGCCCTCCACCCCTCTGTAGGAGAAGCAAAGGGGATTCAGCCGCCTCTCTTTCTCCTGCTAAGAGGCTAGGGTCCTAGTTTTCCATTCTGAACACAGAGGAGGGGGCAGGCATAGAAATGCAGGATATTCGCCTCTTTGTAGGCCAGCAAAAAAACCACCCCTGCAGGCTAGTAACTTTTGTGGGCTTATTTACAAGGCTACTGTAAAGCAGCATGTATTGTGATAATAATACCACAAGAGCTATAGAAACACAAGAAGGAGCAGACAGTGTGATGCAATTAAGCTGAATGCAACGTAAACCAAGTAAGCCCACAGCATGAAGGGGGGCATTATACTGCAGGCACACTTTACTCTGGAGCACCTGCCTGACATACCTCGGGACGCCGGTGCTCATCTACCTCCACGGAACCATCCAGGGGAGTCACAAAATGGCACACGGGGTTCTTCCGCTTCTCCAGATCTGCAACGAGGAGAACACTAGCAATGCATATCTCCGGGGCGGGGGGGGGGGGAGCATGTCAGGTTGGATTTAACTGCCGTGCTAGGTAAGCCACAGAGCAGGACTTAAGCTGTTGCATAACTAGAGCTATGCACATTCCAAGATTCTGCACAAGTGTTGGGAAAAACACACACACACACCCTCAAGAATGTGGCACAGAGAACAGAATTCAGCTACTGCCGGTGCCAGAAATTCAACTGGAAACCCTCAGACCTTCTCCACACAGGGCTTGCTTGCTCATTCCTCACCCCCACAATTCTACCTGTGTCAAGATCAGGAGTGGGCCCCAAACATGTGCACTTCTCCCACAAGCCCCCTCACAGAAATGAACAGAAGCAAAGGAATGGACCAGAAAGATGCCACATTTCTTTGAATGTAGGATCACTGGGGGTAGAAATGAACAACTAAGCCAGGGAGAACTCGTGTTCTAGGAAAATGTTGGATTGCTTCCAGTTTCAACCATTCACTTTTATTTTATTTTAAAAGGTGACCCTTGCCCTGTAAATGTTTAATTGAAACATTTATATTAACATTACAGTTATATTAAAACAATAAGAACTGAACAAAACAACAGCAGAAGCAGCAAAGGCAACAAAACTACCCACAGAGAGGGGAACAAGCAAGGGAAGGAAGACGCTCCTAAATTTCACACTGGGAAGAATCCTCCTGGGACTCAAATGTAGAGTGAACAGGCTTTAAGCTGAGATCATCTCCTGGGGTCCTGCTGCATCTGATGTACTGGGGGTGGGGGTTATACAAGACAGAGCCTTTTCAGTGTTGGCACCTAGATCACAGATCTTCTTTCCAAGGGAGATTTGCCTGCCTTGGATGTTAATGGGTTTCAGAGGATAGACTAAGACTCTGCTCTTTCAGGGGTCATTTGGGCCAACAAATAATGTAGTCACTTCTATCCTATCTGGCTTTGTCATCTTCCTTGCTGTGTTATTACAACATTACCTTATTACTGTATTTAATTGCTTTGTGTTTATATTGCTGTTAGGACCTTGTGGGGGCCCTGAAGGATGAAGAGGCAGGTTATACATATTTAAAAGTAAATAATGCCTCACACAGGTCACAAACGGATGCATGGATTTCCACCAAGCGCACCGATAATACGTGTCGCTTACATTGCATATACCAGGCCCTCCAGATGGCGTTGTTGAGCCGGATTTTGTCCCTGCACTGAAGTTTCAGGCCTTTGAAATTCTTCCACTTGGGTGAAACCAACTTGCCACTGCAAGAAAGTAGAAAAAACCTCACATTTTAATAAATAAATGAATAAAATCCTGTTTTCTGAAAGTAAACAGAGCAGGGCCACAACATACTAGGCTGACAGCTCTGAAGGCCAACCAGCACCCTATTTCTAGGCCTCAGCTCTGATTCTGACTAGGCCCAAGAGCCAAGCTGACAGGAACAGGTTGTGCCCGGTGAAGTCAAAACCCTTTACTCTGGATACTGAGCGAAAACTATTATCTGCCTCGCTCGGGGGTGGAGGGGGTCTGTTCAACAGATGCTTCTCCACCACCCAGTCCTCCTCACAAAGAGTAACAGCACAGAAAAAGGCAGCAGATGCGTAGACATTCTGCTCTTTTGAAGCCGATATGCTATCCTTAAAAAGCCACATCCTTTCTGCTCACAGTGCCAGCTTCCAGATTTGGAGTATACATGAACAGAACACTCAGAGGCTGTGGTTTCCAAACTTTCTTCCAATGATCATGGGAAGCTGCCATATGAGAAGCCGGATGGGCATGCTCCTCTAGCCCAGTTTTGTCTACCATGAGTGGTAGCGCCTGTCCAGGGTCTCAGGCAGAGAGTGAGGTTTCCCCCATCCTCTGCTACCAGATCCTTCTGCAGCTGGAGATTTATGTATTGATAAAAATATTGCTGTCGCCTTTCAGCCCAGAAGTGCTCCCAAGGTGACTTGCAATTTAAAACTTTAAAACATTTTAGGGCACAATCCTGTTGACTGCACCCTCACTGCTTGGAAATTGGAGTCTTCCGAAGTTGGAGTCTTCCGAGTTTCCTATGCTGAAGCCAGCAGGGCAGTGGAGGCAATCTTCACCTCCCCGTCTTCAGTCCTCCCTTATTTTTGTCAGACGGGCTTTTCAACCACCTCCTTCCCTCTTCGCCCACTGGAATGCCCGTTTTTCCTCTTCCTCTGAGGTTGCTTTTCCAACCTTGGAGAGGCAGCCAGCTCCACTATCTCCACACCAGCTGCAAGGGGGAGGGGTCTAAGGTAGGCTCTCCGAGCACTGCCTCTGACCTCAGAGGGGTTTTCTGAGCTGTCCTATGGTCGTCAGGACGCTCGCCCAAGGACCATAGGATTGCTTTCTTAGAAACCTAACCCAGGAATTGAACTGGGGACCTTCTGCTAATCTATTCCTCCACCAAAGAATGCTGTGCAAGCTGCACTAAAAAAAACTGTTGTTACAGGGTGGCATATAAATGCCATAAATAAATGCTAGAGCAAGGATGGGGAACGTGCGGCCCTCCAGAAGTTGCTGGGCTGCAACTCCCATCATCCCTCACCATTGGCTATGCTGGCGAAGGCTGATGGGAGTAGCAGTCTATCAAAACATCTGGAGGGGCGCATGTTCGCCACCCCTGTGCTAGAAAGATCCTTAGAAGCAGAGGTGTCTCCATAAGGTAACTCATGATAGCGGACAGGCATCTCCGAAAAGGCAGTTTAGCTCACCCACCACTACAGAATGTCTCCTAAAATGCAGAACCATTTAGGGGGTGGAGTGGGGGAGATGGGGATATTTCAGGGCAGCCTTCCCTAACCTGGTACCCTCCAGATGTGTTTTGGACTTCAACTCGCATCAGTGCCAGCCAGCATGCCCAATGGTCAGGAATGCTGGGAGCTGTCTGAAATGTCTGGAGGGCACCAGGAAGGCTGTTCTAGGCTGCGCTCAGCTCACACTTGGCCACGGTAAGGCTCAACAAGTGTGCATGGAGTGCCTGCCTTGGTGTGCCTGCACAGGGGCTCCTCAGCAAACAAGGTGACAGGGGAAAGGATTCCCTGAAGGTAAAAGAAAAAGCTGAAAGCCCCTGCCCTGAGAGATAAGCCCGCCCAGAGTCATCTACAATAAAAAATAAAAACAAAGCAATTCCCAGGTTTGGCAGCGTTTGGGTTTTTTTCCTGTGCTGGAAGTGGGTGAAGAGCAAGTCTGCAAAATTTTCACTTCTTTCCTGCAGCTTGGCATGAGTTCCCGAGTCAGACGTAGCACTAAAGAGCCACCAGGGGAAAATATTAACTCTGGCCCTGCACGAGATGCACCATATTTAAAACTTCTCTCTCAGTGCTGTTTTACAAGAAACGTTCTGGGCAAAAGGGTTTTGAGGAAGGTCATTGCTGCATGTGTGTGGGAAACAGACCCAGGATAGACTTAAATATCCACCCCTCAATCATCTCACCAAACAGGCAAAGCATTACTGTAGAGAGGTGACAGAAGTGGTTAAATGCAACTAAAAAGAACAGAAAGGAAGCATCTCTGCCCAAGCAAAAATATAATCCTCAATTTAAACTTGGCAATGTGGTCCCCAGACCATGAAAGAAACAGTATTAACAGGCACCAGATAGTCACAAAAGCTCAATTAACTTAAAGAGAACAGAGAGAATCCATTTTGGTTGAATTGCAGACAGCAGCCGGGGTTCATAGAGCAGAACAGCTATTTCTAAACCATATACCATGAGAGGGACTGGAGCATGTGTTGGAACATTATGTCATGGTTCTGGATGCATCCACCACTCTATGCCCCCCAGAGCAGGGGAGACACATGCAGCATTGATTTTACACACACACATATACATGCACCAATATATGGGCAGTGACATCATCCTAAGGGATGAGAGCCAGTGTAGTGTAATGGTTAGAGTGTTGGACTGGGACTCAGGAGATCTGGGTTCTATTCCCCACTCAGCCATGAAACTCACTGGGTGACTTTGGGTCAGTCACTGACTCTCAGCCTAACCTACTTCACAGGGTTGTTGTGAAGATAAAAAGGAGAGGAGGAAGACTATGTAAGCCACCTTGGGTTTCTTGCAAAAGGAAAAAAGGTGGGATAGAAATGTAATAAGTATGGGTGGAGCGACATACTGGGGTTTGCCAATGCAGCCCCACAGTACAGCTGGCAGAAGCTACCACCACTGGTCAGAAAGTGCAGTCTCCTCCCTGAACAGGCCTGAGCCAGGAGCGGGAGAAGGAAATGCCAAGAGGCAAGGAGTGAGCTCTGGAAGCTTTGATTGTAGAGTGAAGAGAGCCTTCGATTTTAACCCAGAAGAAAAACCCGTTCACCTGGAGTATCAAACATGAGAGACTGCGATCATTCTCAGACAGGGTGTTGGTGTTTGGGGCTTACCACCAGCTTTGCTGCCAACATGGCTGTATACAAGGTAGGCAGAGAAGTGGGCCAAGGACATGCATGAGAAGGCCTGCAGAGACTTAGGAAAGGGAAGGCTTTCCCTATGGCTGGTGCTGGGACAAAAGCCCTGAACGCCTACACCTACCAGCACAGAGACAGCTGCTTCGCTTTTTCCTAAGAGCACCAAAGCTGGGATATGACATATAGATCTTGAGGTCACTGGGAAAGTCATTCAACCGGTCCATGGAGTCCAGACTTCCCCTAATATTTTCCAAAATAACCCACCGCCACGATCATCACCTACTGATTTGCAGAGAGTGGTACGTACAGCTCTCTTCTTTATACCCATGGCTGTGTACTTTAAAGCCAGCACGTGGGGTGAGATATGCTAACCTTAGAATCCACCCAGATCAGAATACAGGAAGTTAAAACAATAAACCTAAAGTTATTTATGGAACATAAACAACTTCCAGAAGAGGTAGCCATCAGAAAAATAATGGTTCTAATAACCTAACATCTCTGTTCTCACTGACTCATCTCCCTGTTTTCTAACCAACTAACCCTGTCAGTTCCCACTTCTCACTCAACTCCTTCTGTCCTCAAACCAACCAACTAATAATTACTGATCTTATTCACTCACTTCCTTTCCCAAATGACACTGCTCCACCCATCACGCCATTCTGGCCTCCGCTGCCAATCATTCCTCCACTCATTCATCTGTTACAAGGCATTATTCCCCAAATAATCCTGTAACAGCTCACAGTGGCAACCAAGTCCGTGACGGTCTTAAGTCTAGACAGGGAGGACACGGCCAGCTGGCTTCTCTTCTTATCCACCCTTGAGGGTGCGCAGCCAGCTTTATCCCTTTTTAAACCTTTTGGGCAGAATGGCTGATACCACCCTGGGGCTGAGGACTTCTTTAATCCTTGCTACGCTTCTCTCTCTCTCTCTTACACACACACACACACACACACACCACGCCAACCAGGACTGCAGAAGAGCTAGGTAGAAAGATTGGCTTCAAATCCCTGAACAGGGGGTCTCTCTCTCTCTCTGGGCACCTTCTGATGTTACATTCCATTTGAAAAATGACACATCTCTGGAGCAAAACAGACAACGATGTGGGAGATCCATAATCAGATCTCCTGCTGTTTTAATTTTAACTTAAAAGCAGCAGTCACTGAATCAGAATGGGGCAGTGACATTGTGGGGGACCCCTTCCTACTTATACTGTTTTCCCAATCCAAACTTCCCCATTTTCCCCAGTGATTTTTGCATTAAAATTAAAACAACAGTAAATTCCAAACACTGGGATCTCCCACATCTCATCTGCTTTGGCCCTCAGTAAAGTTGGAGAGGTAGAGCGGGGCAGAGGAGGAAACCTAGTCAGGATGGGGATAAGAACAGAAAGATTCTGCTGGATCAGACCAAAGGTCTATCTCAGTGTTCTCCAACCTTGGGTCCCCAGATGTTTTTGGCCTACAACTCCCAGCATGCCCCAGCCAGCATAGCTGGCTGGGGCATGCTGGGAGTTGTAGGCCAAAAACATCTGGGGACCCAAGGTTGGAGAACACTGGTCTATCTCATAGGAAATTGGGAAACTGCCTTATACTGAGTCAGACCATTGGTCCATCTAGCCCAGTATTGGCAACACTGACTGGCAGCGATGGCTCGATCCAAGGTTTTGGAAAGGAGTTTTTCCAGCCCTACCTGGAGATGCCAGGGATTGAACCTGGGACCTTCTGCATGCAAAGCCTGTGCTCCACATCTAAGCTATCACATCCAGCAGTGGCTAGCCAGATGCTCCCCACAGTGGCCAGACAGATGCCTCCAGAATGCCCGATAGCTCAGGAGCCTTCCCCAACCTGATGCCTTCCAGATGTGTTAGACTACAACTCCCAGCATGCCCCAGCCAGCCATGCTGGCTGGGGTATGCTGGAAGTTGTAGTCCAACACATCTGGAGGGCACCAGGTTGGGGGGAAGGGTACAGTTTTCCTGCTGATTCCTTCCACCCCAGCAGCTTGTATTCCTTCCACCCCAGCACCCTGGGAATTTCAGTTTGGCTGGACACACCGAGGTGGGTGGGGTCTAGATCTCATGGTTGTGGAGCAAAATCTGCTCTAAAGGTTCAGACACGTATGATGGGACGAAACAGAAGGGATGGGAATCCCAATGCTTTTCCTTTTCATTTATGCATGTCATTATGAAGTTTGCTCCTTTAGAGGTGCTTGTATTGTTTACTTATAATTTTCATGTTTTTTGAGAGCCACCCTGAGCCTTTGAAGGGCACCCTTAAGATGTCCTTTAAAGAAATAAAGTAGAGCCAGGCCCACTCCTCTATCAATGGGCTCTGGAGGGCTTACCCAGCTGACCAGTGCTAGGAGGCTGGATCTAGCCAGCCTTTTAATTTCCCACACACCTCCAGGCAGCTAGATCCATCCCACCAGCACTGATCAGGGTACCAGGCCAGAGGCGGGGGAAAGATAAGGCCAGGGCAAGAGGCACATGTGAGTTACAGCCAGCCTTTATGCTTTCAAGAAATGGGGACCAGCCATTGCTTCTTCTGGGATAACACTGGGTGTTCTCTCACAGCTGCAACACCTACCGATGGCTCCTTCAGTTTTCAGTCACTATTTTATCACCATTTTGGAACTTAGTGCTGCAGACCTCATGGCCACAAGATCTAGCCTAACCTTTGAACTTTTCTGTTTCTTCCCCCATCCCCTGCCTCTTATATCACCTAGCCTGATTAAGCATTTTGGAGGACTCAAAAGCATGCACAATCATTTGTAGCATTTTGGCTGGTCCTAATAAAGGTATTGCCCAACTGTGGAATTTGGAGATCCTAGCTTGCACTGAGCCAAAGTTTCTGTTACATCCAAACTTGGAGACTCTGGCTTAATGTGTGTTAACAGCACAAGATAACACATACACATACACAGAATCAGAAAGAAGGAGTCTGGGCCAGCTTGGACCTGCCACTGCAATAGCACCACCACTCTCACTTTGCATGGAGCATCCAAGCCAAGCCAGAACCAGTGTGGGAGAATCCTCAAATGGCTCTCCCCACCTCCTCGACTTTAAGGGTGCTTCCACCAAGGGCCTCCTGTGCCCAGAACAAGCACTGCAAACAGGCAAGTCCAAAGATACCAAGATTCAGTGGGTTGGATCCAGCCTTAGTCATACTTAGAGCAGACCCATTGAAATCAATGGGACAAGTCTGTTGACTTTTAAAATGTCCAAGTCCACACAAACATCTGCAAAGCCATCCGCAGGCAGAGGTTTGAGTCTTCCAGGCATATCCCAGTAAATGTGAGATTGCAGCAAGCCCAGCCTTTGACCTAAATGCCCTGCCAAGTGGTGCTAGGGGTGATAACCTTGGCATGCCGGGATGCTTCCAAAATAGGCCAGAAAAGGTTTTGCAACACTGGTGCTTGTTTCTCTTCATGGCCTTAGGCAGCAGTCATAAGACACTGGCCCACATAAGACACTCAGCCCCAGTGGGAAGAGAGATTCTATCAAGACGATCTTTCAACACCAAAAACAGGTCTTTCTTTCTTTAGAATGCCAACTGACAGGCTATAGAACACTGCCCTCTCTGTGCCTTCAGGCAGCAACTTAAAAAATATTGTTCCAATGCACTTTTCAGTAGGGTGTTCTCCAAAGTTTATTATTATTATTATTTATTATTATTACTGCTGCTGTTTATTTTTTGGTCTTACCATTTTTTTGTTGTTTTACTGACATGATTTCGTGACGGTTGTTAGCCACCTTGAAGGTCTCTCTTTTGGGGATGGAACAGTGGAGATTTAAGTATTATGAAAAAGATATATATATATATATATATACTGCAAAACATCAAATCAGTTAAGCGACAGACAGACCAATTGAGAACTCCAGGTACACCACCTTGAGTTCCATGATGAAAGAAAGGCAGAATATAAACGTACTGAAATTGAGTAACAGGCAACTTGCCTGGTTGCCTGTGGCAAGTAAAAATCACCTTCAGATGACCAGGTACAAGAGCTTTTGTAACCTGGAAAAGTTGACTCTTTGCCCCAGCCTTTCAGGCAACTTACATGCCATAAATGACTAAGAACAGAATGTGTGGATAGGTGGGCTAGTAAGTTTTTTTGTGTGGAATTATTTTTTGGAGTAATTTGCAAGGCTAAATAATTTTAAAAGGCTGTAATCCTATGCACACTTACCGGGGAGTAAGATCTACTGCCCTCAGTAGGACTTACTTCTGAGTAGACATGCATATGATTGTACTATAAATCTTTTGAACATGTTGACAAGCTCATTAAAAAATTAAAATAGCTCCCCTGTCTGGATCGGCATAACCCTGCTCCCTCCTGGCTCTAATCCTGCAAGGAGAGAACCAGGTTCAGTCCAAGTTTATGGCAGGTCAGATAATAATTAATTACCAACCCAAGAGGCAGGTAATACTTTAATTAACCTGCATCTCCGAAGGTGACTTTTTTTTTTTTTTAAAGCTGCTAAATCCCAACAGGACATGCTGCCTCCTCTTTAATCCTATATTTCTTAAGAACAGTGTCATATTTTTTTTAAAGCCTTTCCTGCCTTTTATTTACAAATCCCCGGGGGAAGACAAAGATACTCCAGAAAGACATGCTGAGGAAAGGGTATTAAATGTGACAAGTGAAATAAAATTTAGTTCATGGGAAGTACTGGAAGCAGGAAACCACCCAAGAGCATATTTGAGCCAATCTGTTTGACTCAAGACAGACAGAAAGACAATCAATGCTTTCTGTTGGACAAACTTCAAATGACGAAAGAGCATGGATGACGTTCAAGCTACAGAGAATGCTTCTTCTGTACATCTTGAAACACACACATTGTTAATGTGTTGCACATGCTGTTTCATGGGTCACAGCCTTTGTGGTTTTGGCCACTGTGCACCTGATCACTGAACTCCTTTCTCTCTGTATGCAAATATGCGATGAATGCATACGCATATTGGAGAATATCACTTTCCATTCTATCTGAAGCAGCTTGACACAGACCAGAGGGCAAAGCAGAGATCATCATAGTGAAAAAAGATTTTAGGAAAGACCATTTTAGATAGACTGAAGAAAGGAGAGACAAAGTACTTTTGCCTATACCAGGGGCAGGCAACCTGGAGCCCTCCAGATGTTTGGGATGACAACTCCCATAAGCCCCAGCCAGCATGTCCAATGGTCAGGTATTCTGGGGGTTGTAGTCCAAAACATTTGGATGGGACCAGGTTGCCTACTATGTCCCAGGTCTATGTGTGAATCAAAAGGCCACGCTGTACTGGGGAATGTAGTGGCAGGAGAGGTTACAAAAGTCCAGATAGCAGTGGGGGGGGGGCAACGTTTGGAATGCCCCCCCCTCGTTAAAAACAACAACACAGAAAACTACTGGGCCCTTTCTTCCAATGGCCATGCTGGCTGAGGATTGTGGGAGTTGTAGTCCAACACATCTGGAGGGCACCAGGTTGGGGAAGGCTGGTGCAGAAGATTCAGGCAAACACTAGTAGGGTTCTGAGCCACTGAGCCACTAAGAAATCTGTGTAGAAGAGGAGAGCTGTTTTTAGTTCCAACTTATTCTATTCCTGGGCAGAATCCAATTATAAAATTGGTGAACAATAGCACCCAGATCCCATCTGCTGCACTGAGGGGATTCTTGGACAGAACCCAATTATAAAATTAGTGAACAATGGCACCCAGATCCCGTCTGCAGCACTGAGGGGATTCTTGGACAGAACCCAATTATAAAATTGGTGAACAATGGCACCCAGATCCCCTCTGCAGCACCGGGAAGACTTTCCAAATAAGTATTCTGCATACACATCAGCAAACTGTAGCAACTCAACACTTTTATGCCTCACTTTCAATACACACTTGCTCACCCCAACGCATGGTGCACTGAACCCGTCTTTTGTTTTACATCTGAAAGGCACTGAATAGTTAATTAAAATTTGTCAGAATAACTGAATAAACTAAAGCCAGTTTAGACAACTGCTCCCCCACATCCTGGGCAAAAAGGTGTTTTTGGCTTCTACCCACAGTTTGTCCCTGGGAGTGTTTTCATTTAAAAATTTTAAACTAATCTCTCTTTTCTGGGGAACTGGACGTGTGAATTCAACTCTCTCAAAGCCAAAACTAACAATATTTCTTCAAACAAAGGTTCATTCAGAGCATCAGATAAGAACGCTCACTTATTGTGCTCCAGAGCAAAAAGGCAGAGATGTAGGACAAAAACATTCCTGTATTGAGCCAATAAGAATTGTTATTTCCCTCCTGTCTGGGAGGCTTTGATGAAGTCCAAACTCTCCCACTGACTTGTATTCACTTTCCAGAATAGCTAGAAAGCAAATCCTCAACTGCAACTGAAAGCTTCAGTCAGAGCCTATATTTCTCAGCCTCAAGGCCCAGACTGGGAGTGGCGGGAGAGAGGACACACTTTACGCAGGCCTGGAGGTACATGGTAAATGTACCTCCTTATGGTAAATCTGTTACCATAAGGAAGAAATTTAGGATAAATTGTAGATCACGCATAAGGATATTTTTGCAAACATATTTCCCTGCATCTATATGGGTATTGAGACCTTGTGAGATTTGTTAGAGACAACCAGAAACTATATTAGAATACCGAAGCGACAGTTGCACAGCCTGGCAGTGACCTTTGATCCATATGTGATGATGTTTATTTACGGTCTACCGACCACACCAATATATACATACAATACAGACAAGATATACCAGCTCTCAGTTGTACACTCAGAATAAAAACATACAATAAAACTGAATCAGGCAAGCATAGAAGGCCTAGTCAAAATAGTAACATTCAAGAATTTTGCAACTTCTTTAGTGATTAAACTATTTGAGCCATCAAGCAAAATGGTCAAAAGAGACTCTAAAGATCATCCAGGGAAAGTTTGTGCGATTGGATGTATTAGAGTCTCTCTAGCCCCTCGATAGAAACTGCAGTTAAAAAGAACATGCACAACAGATTCCACCTCCTCGTTGTTGCAGGGGCAGCATCTATTTTTCACTGGGAGTTTACTGTATCTGCCATCCAAAAGTTTGGAGGGTAGAACATTAAATCGGGCTAAGGAGAATGCTCTCCTGTATTTAGGGATAGATAACCACTCTAAATAGAGCATCCCATTTTTAGGATAAAGGCCCAACAAACCCAGTGACAGAGGGGAACATGGGCCCTGCGCCACTGCATGGAGCTCTTGAAAATTGATGTCAGTCTCTGCTTGACTAGAAATTTAGCTTTCTCCCAGGACAAGGATAGCAAATAGGAAGGAGACAGCCCAATTGAGGCAACCTTTTGCCTCACTGCAGGAGATGTCAACAGGGTGGCTGTCACTTGCTAGCAGGCGGAAGGAGTAAGTGTCATAGGTTTCACAGGCCCCACAACACATGGGAGCAAATGAAATTGACCTCCGATTCCCAGAATGCATTGGACAACTGTCACAAGATCACAGGGGCAGGGAACAGTGTCGAGAAGGCTCCTGCATCACCCTATCTGCTGCTCTCAGCTCTTTTTACTCTTTAAAAGCCAGTGCTCATAGTCGCAACAGTACCACAATCCACCTGAAGATCACGGTGCCCCTCCCTGTGTGTGAGAAGGAGCACTGTGGCAAAAGCAAGACTTTGGGGAGGGTGTGTGCAAAAGGGGAAGAGGAACAGTGTTAACTACATCTAGTAGTAAATCTCCAACGTTAATAGTTGTATGTCCTTCTAAACCAGGGGTGCAGGATGTGTGGGAATCCAGGTGTTTTGGTGGACTGCAACTCCTATCAGCCCTAGCCAGCATAGCCAATGGTGAGGGTTAATGGGAGTTGTAGTTCACCAGCATCTGGAGGACCACACATTCGACACCCCTGTTCTAAATGTGTCTAGAGCTGTTATATATAAAAGACAAAAACATTTCTATAATCTACAGCATTCCTTTTAATTGTTACATCTTTCACTCCGTTAACACTAGGTAAGTAATTTAGAAAACTTTCTTTAATTTGGCCTCAGACTCAGTGTTGTGTGTGTGTGTGTGTGTTGTTTTGTTTTGTTTTTTGGCAACCAGAATGCCTGTCTTCTTAATATAAAGCACCACACCTCGGTTTAGCAGAAAGTTGCCAAGAACAAGAGGAGTGTATCTATCAACTGAAAACATGGCAATGGAAAAATCTGTAGGAGAGACAGTAGACAGAACGAAGTTTTCCAGTGGACATGTCAATGTCAACCCAGTGGTAAAAAAAAACAAGCATCAAATACTCCGTCATTAAAACAGAATGCCAAGTAACTTTGTGCCGTCTCCGCCACTCAGGTTCTGCAGCGTTTTGACTGAATGGGTGCCCCAAAATGAAATGAACCGGCACACTATTTGGCCATGGAGGAAATCGACCAGTTTAGACTCCCTGCTGGGCAAGAGTTGTGGGCAAGACCAAGCCAAAGAGGACCCCCAATTCCAGCCTCACCTGCAGGAACAACTACAAAAAGAGAAGAGTCACGCAAAAGAAAATTCTCAGACAAGTACTGTCTTTCTGCCAGGTGAAAAGTTCTAACTCCTCCCAGTCACACAGTCTTTACCCAAGATTGATGGTTATCAAGAGGAAGAGACGGGCCTCTCTGGGGGAGAACTGTCGTGTGATGGATACTTCATTTGGCACAGTAGTAATTTCCTCTCCTTCTCCCACAATATGGCCGGGTGGAAGGAGGGGAACAGAGGGGTTGCCCAGGAGAAACATTCCTTTTCCTGTTCTATAACCAGCACAAACTGTTATTTTTATCTCCCTTCCTGCCTGCTTCTTCTTAAAATAGCCACTGTAGTCCCAGCACCCTTTCCTTTCTCTCTCCACCCTTTTCCATTCTCCTAATCTTGCCAGAGTTTCAGAGTGCCGAGAAGAAGGGTTTAAGGGAGGTGAAAACAGAAGTCTGTATGTCTGGTTGTGGTTGAGTGGAGCTGGTTGAGCAAGAGAACACTACATGGTCTCCAGCACTGGGCTGAAAGGGGTGTGACGGGAGATTTGGAGTTGATACAACTGGGAGTAAAATCCTGACCTCATTAGAGTTATCAGATGTTCTTCATTTTAATGAGTTGGGATGGAATGGAACAGAAGCGATGACACAGCAGTCACTATGCTATCAACATAACTTGTTACAGTTAGATTATATAACTGCCCTTGTGCTTGTCCCAAATAAAAGTTTCAGTCAGGACAGGATGAAACCTGACTGCCACATTTCTGATAAAGTAGACTGTAGTCCACAAAAACTTATGCCAGCATAAATTTGTTCACCTTTAAGGTGCCACAAGACTCTCTGTTGTTTTCGTTGCAACAAACTAACATGGCTACCCCTCTGGCATGGAAGAGTAGAGGGTGCTGGACTTGGGTTCAAAACCCCAGTTCAACATGGACTAAACTGGGATAGCCTCAGTTCTCCATTTTTAGAAGTGGGGCTGAAATACGACCTACCTACATAACAAGGTTGCAAGAGGAATTTGAGTTTTAAAGGATTTGTTTTAAATGCTGAAAAGTGCTTAACATATAACTTTAACTAATCCAGGTTAGCAAGAGCATGGAAACGGAAGATTTTAGAAAATGTGGCTTTTCTCTTGTCCTGATGCTGCAATGTGGAGAAGCCTCACCTGCCAAAATTCACCCTGCTTTTCAACTATTGCAAGTACTGAAGCCCTGTCCTTCTGGAAATGTATGAACCTTATAATAATGTGATGAGTCACAATTCTAAAGTTGGAACATTTCGAAGAATATTGCCAGAAGCGCCTCATGATTTTAAAAACGGCCGCATAAACCAAGTCTTAAGTAATGGCTACTGGCAAATAATCGAGCACTTTGGGCCTGGCCTTCAAGGCTAAGATAATGTTTCTGATTATCAGCAGGCACTGACCGAGGGGGCTCATGTGGAGTTCCTCAAAACAAACTTAGTCCTTGTCTCTCATCTTGACAAAAAGGAGCTCAAGGAAGAGTTCCTCACTTCACAGAACAGTGAGCTATTTACCACGGGCAACAGGTGGAGTAACCTGACGCTGATCCTTCTGTCACTTGGGACAGAATGCTAATGTAGCATTCCCCACACAACATGACAAGCCTATAAATACACCAAAGAGTACAAGGATCTTTTTCTAACAGCCTCTCCAGTGTTCCAGAAAGGAGCACCTCTCCCACGTTGAACCTGTCCAGAATGCAAACGCTTTCAAACATGGGAAAAACCAGCACTGGGGTTATCATTCAAAGCAGTCACATGGACTCAAACGCTCATCAATGAAGCAGCCGTTTAATGACAAATGTTAAAAACATTAAACTGAGAAGAAGCCAGGCTACATCTTCAACCATGGAAAGAGAAAAGTCCAGAATAATAACAGGAAACTTTCAGAAAGCCCGAAGACCCCTTCCATAGGTTTAAAAAAATGGATTGCTGCAAGTTAAAATGAAATGTGTTTTATTAAAAATGAACTTAATCAAGGTGGCCACTGTGTCACAATGGGGGGAAAATGCATGCCCTTGAACAACTTTATCTGAACTTTACACGGTGCTTAGAAAGCAAAAGTAAACACTTCTCTCTTGCTCTAAAACTGAGATCAATGGCTCCTGAAAACAAATCACAGCACTTGTTACAGAGCAACCTTTTTATGAAAGAGAAAGGAGAGGAAGGAATGCCTTTTAAAATGCTTTGCATACTTGGAGCTCCTCATCCCATCTGCCACGCCTGTGTTGGCCAACAAGGCCTGAAAAGGCCATGGAGGTCCCTGGTTATTTAAAGACACGTGGTGGGGAGAGGGACAGCTGTCCATCCCTTTGGCATTTATTGTCCTGTAGTTTGTTTGCTTGCTTATTTATTTATTATATTTATACCCCACCTTCTTTCCTGCAAGGAACCCAAGGTGGCTTTCCTCCTCTCCATTATATCCTCACAACAACCCTGTGAGGTAGGTTAGGCTGACAGTCAGTGACTGGCCCAAATTCACCCAGTGAGTTTCATGGCTGAGTGGGGAATAGAACCCGGATCTCCCGAGTCCCAGTCCAACACTCACCACTACGCCACACTGGCTTTGATAGTTTATCTATCTATTTAGCCTCAGGCGGGCAGGGGGATCTGGGGTGTCATTACAGGCATCAGAGTGGGACACAGACAGATGGGGCCCATGGGGGATGACACCCTCCGCCCCAGAATAGGAGCTGCTACCCATGTTAGAGAGTGTTTTGCCACTGTGGAAAGGGCATATGTGAAGAGGATACCATTTGGATTTTCTCCCTCAGGCATTAAAAAAAGTCATCTTTAGGCTTATTTACTTCCAGAACGGGCCCTGGATGAAGACTTGAGAAAAATATTTTCTCCAGAATGGAAAAATCCATCTTTTCCCCAGAAAGATCGGAGAGCAGGAAATGGCAGCAGATGGGTTTAAAACCCCTCTCAGCATGTGGCGTTTTAGTCCTGCTATAACATTTTCCACATGAAAGCTTCTGCAGAAATTGTTCCCATGGAACAAAATGTTATACCATCACCAGCTCTCTCATCAGCACCAGAGATAAAGAACAGAAAAGAGGGCTGTCTGTCTGTCTCTCTCTTTTGCACCAATTTCTGCTAGTATAAAAACCATGCAAACTTTTGAGTTATGCAGAACTGTTCATCAAAAGCAGGCAGCTCTGCAAAGGTTAAAATGTTTTTCAATTCATAGCTCATGAGCCTAATCATGACACACTTCACCAGGAAAACTGGGATTGGGGAAAACTGCAGCCTAGCTGGAAAGAGCTCCAAGTTCCCCTCTGCCACACTCCTGATCAGCCATGTCCTCAGGAGTGGAAATAATGTGGGAGTGGATGTCAAGACCAGTATGTCAAGACCAAGACGGAGTTGCAGGGTTATGAACAAGAGAAGACTAAGCCCCGCTTGAGGCCTCCTCTGAGAATCTTCAAATGAATGCTGAATATACAGCACCCTTCAAGAACGGCTATTCCCAATCATTCCAGAGCACCCTTGGATCAGGGGACTAAATTGGCCTTTAACAGCAATAACATATACTTATCATGCTAGAGCGGCAATCATCCATATTATTGCATCTGAAGAATTAACACAAACCTGACTGTCATCCTCACTTGGAGCAGCTATACACAACCAACAGCAGGGATGTCTAATCTAAACAAACATCCATATTCTGTAGACTGGCGCCAAAGGGGATAAAATAAAGGAAACACTGAAAACAGGAGGCTAACGCACTGGAGGAGGTGCTGTTTTATAGCTTGTTTTTTTCTCCACAAAGACAGACAAGAAAGACAGAGACAGACAGACACACACACACACACAGAGAGAGAAATGCACACAGTTATTCTCTTATTGGGGCTGCACCACTCTTGCTCATGTTTGAGTATCATGACACCGAACAAGAAGAGAACAGGGTTAAATGTGAACATATGAAGCTGCCTTATACAGAGTCAGACCACTGGTTCACTTACCCCGGTACTGTCTTCTCTGGTTGTCAGTGGCTGTCCAGGGTCTCAGGCAAACATCTTCCATATCACCTGCTCCATGATCCTTTTTAACTGGACATGTCAGGGACTGAATCTGGGACCGTCTCATTATATAAAGCATGTGCTCAACCATGGAGCCATCGACCCTCTGCCTAATGGGATTTGAATCATTATGAGCAAGGAAGGATACCTTGAGTCTTTCCGTTCCTGGGTTCATACTGCCTGTGCCAGAGGGGCTGCTGTTGCGAAGGGGGCTCTGGGAGAGAACTGCTGCTGGGGAGCAGGATTGGTTTAGGATAATGATTACAAACACCTTTGGTAATTAGAGCCCAGCTTGAAAGCCACGGAACACTCCTGATTCCCAGTTCACCCCTTCAACAAGATCTACAGCTCTGTGATTTTTAATGAAGCAAAGAGCCTTGTGACACCATAACGACTATCAAATTAACTTTGGTGTAAGGCAGCCTTCCCCAACCTGATGCCCTCTAGATGTTTTGGACTTCAACTCACAGCAGCCCCAGCCCACATTTGGAGGGCACAAGGTTGGGGAAGGCTGGTGAAAGCTTTTATAGACTAGAGTCCACTTCATCAGATACATATTTTCTGAGAGATTTGGTCATCCTGAATCCAGTGGCCAACCCTCGATGCACACAAACTTGCCCCTTCCTTAAACTTCTGTGCAAATGATTACGGGGCAGAATCCTTAGCTCAGGAATTAACCCATCGAGCGGCAAAATCCCAGTTTCCGGCTGGCACGTGTGTACAGAAGACAAGTGTGAATGCTCAGACAAGACACCTCTGCCCTTGGGCAGTGTAGCAGATGCTCCAAGTGGAACCTCAAACATCTCTAACCCGGAGCCAATCTTCAGCCACTGGGACAGTACAGAGTGATGAGAAGTAAAGCGCTGCTCCACTTAGCACACTGGAGCTGTTCGCCTTATCAAGTGGCACTTAATTATCCCATAATGTGGCGCGAGTGTCGGTGAAAGGAAGGAGCGCAGTCAGTCCCCATTGTGCCAGCAATTGGCTCACAGGCAGCCAGCTGAGCAGCTGTGGAATCAAGCCACAAATATCCACACCTTCTGACAAGCTCAATGAAATGAGCTAAATCATTCGCTTGCCTGCTGAACGAAGGGCATGTAAAGGGATTATTAAGCCTGAATTTCCCCTAAATTGCGCATTTACAGAGAGATTGTAGATTTTATAAGCCTTCCAGCTAAACCCTCTGGTGTGGAAACAGGTACGCCAAAGGTGCTTCTGAAAAGGTTTTTGAGCAAAATAAAAATTAAGTAATAGGAGCTTCAAGATGCAGAAGTAGTTTCTTCTTATCAGAGGAGAGAAAGCAGTTTGGGTATGAGTTTGAGGGTGAAATGACCAGCTGAGAAACAGCTAAGCACCCTCTTCCCCCCTCCCATGCTGAACTGCAGCATCCCAAGGCAGTTTTTCATTTTACATCCCCCCCCCCCCCCCACAAAACCCTTGGGGCTTCATGACCTGTATCTGCATGCCATGTGCAGTCAGTTTACTCCTGATTTACAGTTTGGCTAGACTGATCTAGCAGAGATAAGGCTCAGTTATTTAAGACAGTAACCTGCCGGGCTGACACAATGCCCTGAAAGTAGTAAACTATTGTCTTAGGAAATAGAATCCAGGTGCATTCCAGCAACATAGAACTGTTGTAAAACATGGGTTTATGACAGGTCAGTCCTGCCTGAGAAGGTAGGCCTGAACACAGGCAGGCAACTTTAACAGAGATGAAGCCTCATGAAAGATATCAAGCACAGCCCAGGGAAAAAGTTATGCTAAGGCATCCTACTGATTTCAATGGGCTCAAGCATGACCCATTGGACTGACTGGACTGCATCCGGTGCTTTTATATTGTATCTCACTCCACCACCATGTAGTTAAGTTACTTTAGCCTTGATTCCCAACTATTTGGCGTCTTATCTACTGCCTCCTGGCTTGGCTTTTGATCTGGTCAATTTCCTCCATAAAGTGTTTTTTCTCAATTTTGGTTTCTTACAAAAGGTTAGTGGCAGTTAAAGATAAGCTCTGCAAGAGTTAAACTGCTAGATAAAACCAAAAATTTGCACCAGAGCTCCACTGCAAGCTAGAGCAAGATGGATTTTGCAAGCAATCAACAGCAAGTCAAGATCTGAATAAACAAATGGGGGGAGGGGGCACCTTAACATTTAATTCCGGATGACTGCGGGGGGGGGGGGGGAATCCACATTACACTGTAAATCAGCAGAATGGTACTGCTATATTCACCTTCCGCAGTCAATGCTCACAGGACATACTCTTGTTAAATGTACTGCAGTCATCCTGGTTTGCCACCCCACACCCCCACACCTAACTCCATAGCGTAGAACTGGGTGTTGCCTTGAACAGATGATGATGATGATGATGATGATGATGATGATGATGGTGGTGGTGGTGATCTTTAAAAAAAGAAAAGAAAAAGCTCTTCCGGCCCCTCACAAAGAAGAAGGATGCTGCTGCTGCCACCCTCCTGTGGGGTCAGGGTGAAGCCAGCAGGATCAGCGTGCCATGCCCCTCCCCTCCACCCAAACGCAATTCCCCAAAGAAGTCTTCCTCCCGTTCTGAGTTTCCCAAGCACAAGGCTCCTGTTAAATCAATGTGATACACTTGGGAGTAAGGGCATTGGAGAGAATGTGATTTACTTCTGAGCAGACATGCCTTCTGGATAATTTACAGCTCCCTGCTCTTCGGGCAACAGGGGTGAACACAGCTGTTTAAAAAGGGGGGGGAGCCTCCTGCTCCTGTTCCCTTTCAAGCTCCATGGCAGTTATCCTGGGGGTACTGCCTTTCACACACAGGAGAAACGGCCATTGCAGAAGAAGGGGTTCTTTGTTTCTGGTCCACCGCTTATGTGGAGGTGCACACGTGCGCAGCAGCAAATTAAAACAAAAACAAAAAACCACCGACATGCAATTCCCCGAAGCGGCCTGCTCGGAGATGCAGAGCTGCGGAGGTGTGCAGGAACATTTACAAAAAATAAAATAAAAATTAAGAAGCTTCCGGGGAAGAGGGCAAACTGTTGCACAACAACAAATGGCGGAGACCTCTCTTCCCCACCAGACGCATGTGACGCCGCATTCCCACCGCCCCTCAAAAACTATTGGCTAACTCCAGTGGCAACACTTTTGTGGCCCCACCTCGGACAAGTTTAGCACACACTGGCTGCGTACTGCGACAGTGAACTGTAATAACTGGAAAAAAAAAACCCATGATAAACCTAGTCTGGGAAATTCCAGAAGAAACGAAGAACAATTATGCAGGACTAGTGCGACCGGCATTGAAAAGTGTGTGTGTCATGTGTGCCCCACAAGTCATGGCAGCAATACAGTACTGTAATAAATCTTAGGTGTGGGTCTGGCCTGCATGTTTGTTTTGTCTTATTTATACACAGAGAAGGCATGGTGTTTCTGAGTTTGAGAAGCCCTTGCTTACAGACTGCACTGGAGACCTTTCAGCCTGTTCAACCTGCAGCTTGTGAACTTTTTGCCTTTGTTTGCTTTGGTGTGGCAGCATAACCTTTAAGTACCATATCAACAGCAACGCTCTTCTGCTACTGCAACAGAGAGAGCAAGTAGTTCTGCTTTCACACATATAGGCAGAATTTCTTTCAAGAAGAATTCCACATGAGAACAGAAGCAGATTTGTTAAAATTTTAATTCTATACTGCTTCTGTATCTGATCCTAAACCTGCTGCAGTCTCTCTCTCTCTCTGCATCTCTCTGATCTCTCACAGTTAATACCAGGAAGTTGTGCAATCAGTCTGCCACACAAGTCTGGGCCTTTAACCACCATCACACTGAGAGAATTATAATCAGTGGGACTGCAAGGTTTAGTTGATTAACCAATTAGGGTGAAATCCCAATCCTATGCATGATTAGACAGAAAAAAGTCCCACAATTCCCAGCATTCCCCAGCCAGACATGCTGTCTGGGGAATGCTGGGAGTTGTAGGACTCCCCCCCACCCCATGCTGGCTGGAGAACGCTGGGAATTGTAGAACTTTTTTCTATCTAAACATGCACAGGATGGCACCCTTAATCTATTAAAACTATTTGGATTTGAAATGTACCCCTGATTAACTGGGCCACAGAACTGTGTCTTTCTTTTTACATTCTTTTTAATACAAGTGCTTACAACAGGGATGCAGAACCTCGAGCCCAGGAGCCTGGAGTTTCCCAGAAGGCCCACCTCCTTCCCTAACCACTGATCGTTTGGTAGTTACCTTGTTTTTGTGCAGTTTTTTCCCCTTCTAGAAGGTTGAAATGCCTCTCCTAAGGCTTAGTTATTGGCAGTAACTGAATAAGAGCTTTAAGCTAAAATATACTGGTATTTCTGGCCCCACCCCCTTTTGCCCCCAGCCCCGCCCACCACTGGAATCTGGCCCGAGAGCTTCTCTGAAATGGAATTCAGACCTCAGGCTGAAAGAGGTTCTGAACCCATGACTTACAAGAGCCATGGGCGGCACGCACCGTCTTAGAAGAAGCATTCCTCCTCCTCCTCTCTCACACAGAAAGGCATGCCTCTTCTAAGATGGGGGCTACTACATAGGTGCTGGCACCACCTAAAGCAGAGCTCTCCAACCTTCGGTCCCCAGATGTTGCTGGCCTATAGCTCCCAGCATACCCAGCCAGCATGCCTAATGGCAAGGGATTCTGGGAGCTGTAGTTCAGCAACATCTGGGGACCCAAGGTTGGAGAGCCCTGATCTAAAGGCAATAGAAAAAAAACCTTTTCCCCCCTTCAGAGCAGATTGGGTCAATTCATTACTACTTGAATAAAACTCCTATGATGAATCAACTAAACAAATTATAGAAACACACAGTGATAGCAGTCAGATGATTATTGTTCCAACTGTAACAATAATCATCTGTATAGCTGCAGGGACACAGATGTGCCTAAAGTTTCACAATATGCCACAGCTTACTTCCCAGAAGGAAGTGCAAAATTTGCCAGCTCAGGGAAAGAGATTTCACAAGCAGGCAAGCACTTGAAACAGCACTTGCCGCACAAGAGGAAACTCAGGAGCAGCATGGCAAACCTCACTGTGCCGTTCCGATAGACAAGAGTACTCAGCATCTCTCACCCACAGAAAGGACTTACACAAAATCTAGTAACTCTTGCAGGGTCTTGCTTTGGAAACTTAAAAATAAATGTGCAGTTGTGCCGGGGGGGGGGGAGTAGCACAGTCCCTTGACGAACAGCCAAGTGGCCCTGGGACTGGAGAGCAGAAGGGAAGCAAACACTGGATTCCACCAGCAGCCGGGGGACCTAGAGCCTCTGGGAGGCTGCACCTCCTGCATGCCAGGAATAACATCGAGCCAGGGGGGAGACCAACCTGGCCCATCCATTAGCAGGACAAGGAGCAGTGGCGGGGAGCTCGCTTTCCCCTCCCTGCCAGGAAGAACACTTGGCTCCAACTGCCTGTAGCCCTGGGACTGCAGAAGGAAGAGGAGAGAACGCTCTGGCCCCATCCATCAGGTGAAGGAGCGAGAGCCATCAATTGCTATTCAAGCAAGAAGACCAGCAAGGGAAGGTCAGCCTGGCCTGAATGGGATATAAATGCCTGCTTATAGCTCACCGCCTTGCTCTGATCTTGAAGAACTGATCTCCCTCCTCTTCCTTTTCCCTCCACTCCCCTGAGAGAGGCCTGTCTCTCGCTCTCTTTTATTGCTGTGAACTGCTTTGGGAGACAATAATTGTCTGAAAAGCAGGATAAAAATACAGTAAAGTTAATAACAAAAACAACAACAACCTGCACCCACTTCTCCCTCTTTTTAGGCTCCCTTTGCCACCGCTACCCCTGCAAAGACAGGCGAGGCAGCCAGCAGAGGCCTAGACTGCTATTCCCAGCTAGGAGAGACAGCATGGGCTATTGCCATAGCGCTACAAGGCCAACCTGGCTCCAGCCAGATGGGAGAGGCAGCCTCAACAGTGCCACAGTGATGGGGGGGGGGAGGCGCATCTAGGTGACTGGAGGAAGGGATGGGGGTGAGCAATAGCCAGTGTAATGCAATGTGTCAGACTAGGGCCAGGGAGACCTGGCTTCAAATCCCCATGCAGACATGGAGCTTGCTGGGTGACCTGGGGCTAGTCACTATCTCTCAGCCTAATTTACCTCACAGGGTTGTTGTGAGGATACAATGTGGGGGATGTATGCCATTCTGAGCTCCTTGGAGTAAAGTTGGGATTAAATGTAATAAATAATAAAACTGCTGCACCCAGGAAGGCTTCCGATTCTTCCTCACAGCCCTGGGTCTCTACTCCCTTGCCCTTTTCCATGTTTTAGCAACACCAATGTTCCTGTGTTCCAACTTCTCTTTCTCAATTGCTAGAAAAATAGCCCTGCTGGAACCAGAAATTGAAACATTGCAAAAACATCAATGCAAACCAAGATCTGTAACAAAGCGAAGATCTTGAAATGTACTCTGTTTGCACGTAGTTATCAGATGCAAAAAATGGATATTTAAAGCACAGTCTCAACAATCCAGAATCGTGTGTGCTTCTATCATTGTGCAAAATTCAATTTCAGAATCAAACAATTACACTTCATGGCAATTAAAAACACCTGTGTGAAGAAAAAAAGGAGGGAAAGATCATTTTGCATCAGAATAACCAAAAAAGGCCAGCCAGAAAAATACTCTGAGCCAGATTCACGGTTTAACACTGGATCATTTCACAAGACACAAACATACAAAACAATCAATGGTAAACCCTACCGTGTTCAATGGGGCCTACTCCATCATCATCATCATCAGGTGTTCACTCGTGACCGAGTAAGATTGTCTTCCAGGATAAAAAATTTACAAAAAGAAAAAATTTAAAAGGAGGAAATTCTAAAGAAAATTGTGTAGACTCTAGCGATGGGTCCGTAAGTGACTGTGGAGGCCAATTCTAGATCCACACAGCTTCCCACAGTGAGGACACAGGTTACCAGATGGAAGATGGTCCTGTAAAGGATTCGTTTGATGTGCTTTTCGTTTAGCACGTTTCTCCCTTTCACCTTGCACTCGGGCTTCTTCAAAGTCCATAGAACCTTTGTGAAAGGCCAACCTCCATTTAGATCGTTCATGGGCCAGAGCTTCCCAGTTTTCGATGTTTATATTGTACTTTTTTAGATTAGCCTTAAGAACATCTTTAAACCTCTTATGCTGACCACCGATATTCCGCTTTCCATCCTTGAGTTGGGAATAAAGTAACTGCTTTGGGAGACGGCAGTCAGACATTTGAACAACATGACCGGTCCACTGAAGTTGGCGTTGAAGGTCCCTAGTATGTATGTTTAGGATTGCAGCTTTAGAATTTTGTGGTCCCTAAAAAACCAACAGACTGATTGTGGAAAAGTCTTAGGGGTACTAGATTCTAGGCTTATGTTGGCTGTATGGCTACTCCTCTGGAAAGTTTCAGAAAGTAACTGTGTAGTACAAACAGACTGGAAGAAGACCTTATTGAAACCAAAAACCTGTCAAACGGACTGATACCAGCAGCCAGGAGGTGGAAAATCTACACTCTCCCTCCCTTCCCCACTACTTTGTTCTATAAGTAGAAGAATTTTCCACATTACTCCTCCAGCTACCTGTTACTTGCAGATGCCGGGTTTGCCACAGCAGCCCAATCATTGCCAGGGTAGAGAGAGATCTTTAGAACAGAAGCCCCCTACTAGAAACTGTGTGAGTGTATGTAGTGGGAAAGCATAAAACGCTACTGATGTCCTCTCATAACATCCCTGTTTATTACATTTATGCATGTTGCTTTATGGGGTCCTAGATGCCCAGGGTTAGTGCAGAGAGATCTATAACCAGCCTCCTCAACTCTCAACATTTTGTGGAGGGGAAAGAGACTCTTTGATTGGATTCTTGGTGAACACTCCTTTGGCTGCAAGGCAACCCAAACCACAATGGGCCCTCCTTGAAGCTAAATCATGCAATGCTGAGGGATGCAGCTGGGCCGTAGCCTACACACACACACGCCCCAGCACACAGGTAAGGGGCAAGGACTTCATCACGGCTTGTCAGGATAAGATCCAGCAGCTGGAAAAGGAAGCCTGAATTCCTCACGCTTCATTTTGCCAGGGGTCCACAAATCTGCTCCCCACACTCACGTCCCTCCCTACTGTTGCAAGCCAACACAACCTTACACACACACACACACACACACACACACACAGAGAGAGAGTTCAGAGCTGGGGAGGAGTATCCAGGCCGCCATCTCCATGTAGCCAAGACAAATGGCAGCAGGAAAGGTGATTGTTGCAATCCTCTGTAGCACCCACCACATAGCCCAAGAGGATTTGCCGATTTAAATGAAGGTTCAAATATACCTCTGAGAGTAAAGTACTTCCTTGAGCTTTTAAAAGTCTGGCTGGGAATTCTTCCAGTAATTTAAAATGCTCCAGGGATTAGTTCACTGTGGGACAAGCACAAATGTATCCAAACTAAAAGTATACTTCCCACCGTAAAGCCTGGCAGCTACTGCCAAAAATGCCTGAGATGATGGAAGATTATCCAAACAGTAGATTAAGAAAAACAGCACGTAAAAATATAGCCAAATAACAATTTAAGGAATACGGCATTAAAATCAGGATGCCTTTAATCCCTTACAAGATCATGTTTTCTATGAACTGAGCCATCCCAAGTATAAGTCTGCCCGGGAAGTTGCCTTGGCCCACATGTCAGAGAGACAGTAACGCCTCCCTTCCCCACTTGAACAAACTTCCCAGACACGCATGATTGTGAAATGCACATTACAGTAAAGCCATAAAATGGACTCCCCCATCCCAGCAGCCTGAAAACAAATGGGCTTTGGAATAATATTTAGATCACAAGGTACACTAGAAGCAAACATGCCCATTACCGTTGATGTAACAGCTTTAATAAACAAAGCTGTGATTCTTGTGTTATGCAACTTGTTCCTTTTCAAGAACTCATCTCATCCTCAGGAAGAATACTGCTCAAGAGTTTAATGCTGTATTCCTAGAACAAGTAAACATGCATAGGATCAGGCTACAACAGCCTTCCCCAACTGCTGCCCCCAGATGTATTGGACTACAACTCTCATAATTCCCAGCCAGCATGGCCATTGTAGCCAGCTGGGCTACAAGGCAGCTAGAGTCTGTGGGCTGAAATCTCACACTGGGATGAAGTGAGACACTGAGCTGGCCATACTGCTTCATCCTATAATCAATTAGGCAGGCAGGACCCAAAACAGATCAGGCAATGTAGCTCCTTGTCAGAAGCAGGATCTCTTAGACCTAAAAGTTTTCTCACAGATGGCGGTCTATGAAAATCTCCAAATGGGATTCTGCACTGTCTCTAGGCCGCTTAAGTCGCTGATGAACTGCACTTTCAGCTAAGACAGTATTCCTGCTGTTTCACAGGGATTGATGTTTCTGAAGTATACACCTCCTCCTTCTTGCTCACCTTGCCCATTCCTGTACCCTAGAAACCAATGTGTCTTCATTTCATATGCACCCGAAATAAGTCAACAGTTCCAAATTCATCGGAACACAGATCTGGGCCTGACCCATAACTGGATGGGTGACTACCCTAGAACCCCACATATACTGCTCTGAGCTCTTTGTAGAGAGGTGGGTGGGTACAAATGTACCATTAAAAAAAAGAAAGAAATATAACAATGAGATCCTGATGCCTACTTCGAATAGTCCATATGACTTGAAAGAATGCATTCCGCCCACTGTGAGGCTGACTGATAAATTTATTACACACACTGCCCAAACATGTTCTGCGACCAGGACACGCAGGTTTATTTCCAGCCAGCCAAATCTCTTGCATTCTAATATTGCCTAGACTTCCCTTTTTGAATATTCACAATACAAATAAAATGCTCAGCTATTCCTTCAGGTTCCCCCCACCCACCCACTGCCTGTGAAAAGATCTACTTGCTTCAGGTGTTGTTGTTTTGTTCAATAATGACAGATAAGGCGAGACAGCTAAGTTAAGGAAACTGTCAGTTGCCAGCCTTAATACCAAGCATTTGACAGCTTCACCTTGGCCAAGGGAGATAACACACCACATGATCCAATGGCCTGGGGTGGGCGTCCTTGCCTGGAGAGAACCTCTTTGCCACATCATAAAAGAAGGTCTAACCAAGGCTATCCCTGCTCCTAAGCTGCACATGGGGAAAGGAACAAGAGGAGACTCTTCTTTCTGATGTTACTAACTAGCCTCAGTCGCCAAAAAATAATAATCCTTCAACAGGCTTGCATAGGAATACATAAAAACAATTAGCCTACAGAAAAATGTTACTAGCCCCACTACATATAACAATGTGGTGTAGTGGTTAGAGTGCTGGACCAGGACTCGGGAGACCCGTGTTCTACTCTATACTTGGCCATGAAGCTCATTGGGTGACTTGGGCCTGACACTGACTCGAAGCCTAACCTACCCCACAGGGTTGTTGCGGGAGTTCGAGCCAAAGGGGGAAGTGGCACCGGGACGCAAGCAAAGGCAACTGGTGGTTCCCCAACGGTACCGCCGTGCCGTGCTGCACCTCGCCCACGACGTGGCATGGGGAGGACACCTGGGGCAGAAGTGGACCCAAGCTCGAATCACAGAGGGGTTCTACTGGCCCATGATCGCCTCCGACATTAAAGCTTACTGTCGGTCCTGCGATGTGTGCCAGCGGGTGGGACACAAGGGGTTCTACTGGCCCATGATCGCCTCCGACATTAAAGCTTACTGTCGGTCCTGCGATGTGTGCCAGCGGGTGGGACACAATCGCGATCACCCAAGAGCTCCCCTTCAGCCTTTTCCGGTGGTGGGGATCCCTTTGAAGCCACTTGCTTAATGGTCCCATCCTATGGTGTTGAGTGGCCATTTCTTAGGGGTGCCGAAGTGTCTGCTCTGGAGAGGTATTCAAGTCTTATGTAGATGGGGCTGATATGCGAGAGCATTGACAAACCTGGTGATGCTGCCTTCCCCCCTGGGGTGATTCTATGCAGATGTTGTTTGTCCCCTTTGGCATCTGTGGAGACTGGCTGTCTCCCCACCCTGGGTCTCCTTCCCCCCTCCTTGGTGAGTGTGTGTGTGTCAGGCAGGGGGCTTAGGTTGGCTTTCTCCACAATCATGTATGCCGCCTTGGGCTCTTTAGATGAAAGGCAGGATAGAAATGTAATAAATAAATGTGAAGGACTGCCAACCGGTCCTTTAGTCAAGACCAGAGATCAAAGGTGCAAAACTGCCAGCCCTAGCTCTGCCGTCTTGACTTGATTCTCTCAAGGCTTTGCCCTTGGTCTATACACTGGATTTAGCACTGAACCACAGAGGAACCACACACACCATGTGGGGTAAAACCAGGAAAGTTTATTTAAGGTAAACAGATTACAATAAAAGGTGGGGAATGAGGGAAGAGGGAGAAAGGTGGGGAGACACTTTGGTACATACAAGTAAAGCTATAAAACAACAAAACTAGTTCTTTACTATATAAATACCCAGGCACTCCCTTTGTCTGGGGGTTGGTCCCCTTCCCAGGGCTTGCCTCAGCAAAACAGCTCTACTCCCGCGAAAGCGTGCAGACAACAACCCAAACCAGAAGCCACAGCAGCAGTATAGATTCTTCCCCCCAACCCTCCTTTCAGTAGCCCAGGTGTCTTTAGCCAATCAGGATGAACTTCATCTGGGCCAGGCAGGGGAGGGGTGGCTCTTTGCCACATTTGCATGCAAATAGCTGTGGCAAGGGCCATCAAAGACATGGGAGACTCTGCGGGTCAGGAGCCATCAGAGAAACTATGTACATTTTGCATTTCCCAGCCCCCAGCTGGGATTATACTTGTGTACACATGTGGAGGTGTTTATCACCTAAAAGGGAGGGGCAAGAGACAAAGTCAATCTTTGAAATGCATCTCTACCTGATCATCTGGAAGCAACCTTATTTGTCACAAGCAAATCGGCAGCTTACACACCTACTCTATAGAACTTGCATACTGAAGTTAAGATTTAGGACTAGGGCTCCCAAGGCCCCCTAGACTGGATTTATCCTTAAAATAGAAATGCAATTACTGGGGGCAGGGTGGGGGAGAAGAGAGAATGGACTTGTTTGTGAATGTTTGACAGATATAAAACAGACAATATCATTCATTAGAACAATGTCTATGGCTAAAAGAAGTATGCAGAATTTGAACAACATGAAAAGTCTGCATAATCCTCTTACCTACAAAATGCTGGTCCAATTAAAATGCTCTGCTTTACCTATTTCATATTTTCTTGGACCACCATGACAGAAGCTGTTTGAATGCAAACAGATCATCACAATGCAGCCTGCTTGGGTCACTCTGTCAAGTGCCAAATGGAAATGTTGGCATATAAGTCAATGAAGACGATAAATAATACTGTCACACGCCATTTTTTACTAGAGAGTTAACAGTGCTAGTTTTCGTTGACGTCCTAGTCTGGGCAACTTCAACAAACAAGATTCAGAAGGCTTAGGCTAAGTAATGTCAGTATTAACATCCTTACCTAAAATATAACAACCTGTTATGCATCTATCTTAAGCAAAGTCTCCTTAACAGATAAGATAGCCTCCGACACTGCTTAGTGAGGCAAAGCATGCAACTGGATCAATAAAGGAGGAATCTCTGCTCTCTCTATGTACTCGTGCATTAAACTGTCTTAGGAAAGGCTTCTATTTGTTGAAATTCTAAGAGCTCACTTCAAAATCACAAGTAATATTTGCACACCCTTGTTAAAAGCAAGAAAAATAAAAAAAAATCAGTAGAGGGGTGTGTGTGGAGGGGCACTTGGACATTATTTGCCTCTAGCAGCCTTCTTTCCCATACTGGGCCCCTCTACGGGGGGGGGGGGGGAGTAGTTACACAAGTCATGTTCATTCAAGACTGGGTGAATCTCAGGTTGATAGAACCCTTTATGAAATAACTTGCAAATTTTCATCCATAGTAGGGGAACCATTTTTGTGAAGTGCTTTGAGACAAAGGGAGTGTAAACCTTCAGGCATTATCTAATTCGAACCAGTCACACCTAAAACTGATCTTCAACCTTATTGTTGTCATACTTTGATTTTTAGACAGCAGAGCTGAAAATATTCCTACAATCTTTCTAACATTATAAAACCTAAGACAACTCTTCCAGAGCTTACTATTGTAGCAGGTGAAAATTAGCAATTGCATAGCATATGATGCATAATCTGAGTATTACTGGCTTCTAAAAATGAAACATTTCCACCCCGCCCCTTTTCTCCTGAAAAACAACCATCTTCACAATGGAATGCAGCAGTGGCTTAACAGCCCACTCTACAAAATGTGTTTTGGCACTGCTGAAAATAAGTTTGCTTTAGAATTCACTCTCTAAAAACCATCCTCACAAACTGGTCTTGAAGATAAGAGCAGCACTAGGGGATCAGACCAAAGGCCCACCTAGTCCAGCATTCTGTTTCTCAGAGTGGCCAACCAAATGCCTCTGGGAATCCCACAAGCCTGAAGTAAGATGTGGGCAACAATTCTCTCCCACTGTTGTTCCCACCAACTGGTGTACATAGGCATACTGCTTCTGATACTGGAGGTAGCAAATGGCCATGATGATCAGTAGCCATTGATAGTCTTCTCCATGAATTTGTCTAATTCCCGTTTAAAACCATCTGTTGGTAGCTATTGATGCTAGCAAATTCCAGAATTTAATTATGTGCAAAAAGTACCTCCTTTTGTCTGTCCTGAATCTCCTACCATTCAGTCATTGCATCATCTCAGGTTCTAGTTTTATGAGGGGAGAAAAAAATACTCTATCCACTTTCTCCACACTGTGCATAACTTTATCAACCTCTATCATGTCTCCCCTTACTCTACTTTTTTTAAGCTGAAAAGCCCCAAATGTTGTAATATTTCCTCGTAGGGGAGTTGTTCCAACCCCCATATCATTTAGGTTGCACTTTTTTGTACCTACCAGATTATTGGCTAATGCTCCAGCTCAGACTCCTGGAACAAATGATCTAATAGCAGAGCAGACTTTAAAAACAACAACATTGTGTTTCAAAGGCACACACTTTTTGCTCACGGTAATGTATTGACAGACCTCATGTGTTGAATTTGGTTCTGGCTGGCCACTGTGGAAAACAAGATGCTGGACTACAAAGGCCTTTTTTGGTCTGATCCACCAGGGCTGTTCTTATGTATGTCAATAAATCAGCTTAGCTGACATTCGCGCAAATCGTGGTCCTGAAGTGAAATCAAGAGAACTCACCCGAGAAAAGTCTATAGCTTAAAAACTACCTGTAACTGGAATTCCCAGCAAGTATTCTTGCTCCAGCCTACAGTTCTAGGTAGTGAGACGGTTCACACGACACGCCGGGTTCATTGTGGGGTTGCTGTGACATGCGAACCCAGCCACCGTGGGTTATTTGAGGGTTAAACAACCCCTGCATAACCCTGCTACAAACCTAGAGTTATGTGAGGGTTGTTTAACCTTCATATAATCCACGGTGGCCGGGTTCGCACGACATGGCAACCCCCAATTGCTCCAATCAGGGTTTGCATATTCAAAATGTCACCTGGCACACACCACAGCTCAATGTGGGTTAAACAATCCCTGATGAGCCTGGTGTGTCATACGAACCGAACTGTATCTCTTAATGTAGCTTTTACCGTTTCTCTCTTTATGAAAAGAACTCAGGTCTACTTTCTCACCATTATTCAAACAAAGGAAATGACATGGTGCTAGAAAAGATGAAGTGTAATCTTTTCTTGCAGTTAGCAAAAGGGGTGAAAGAAACCAAAGCAAATTGCTAACTTGAAATACCTGAAGATTTTCCATGATACTCTTACAGATCATTCTGCAAAGATTTGCAGTTAACTGCTGTTACGAATTTGGGGGTCAGACTCAAGCAAGCTTGAATACTTACAGCTGATACTGTAAAGAACGCAGAATCTCATGATCTTTGCAACACAGATCCAGTACATTTATTTTTTAACTCTCCTCCTTGACTAAACTAACCCTCACTTGTTTACATTCTCTAAAAGCCTGAGAGATGAGCATCTCCCAGGTCAGGTCCACAGCTGGATACAAGACATGAAGCCCCTGAAGCAATCCTTGACTTTTTAAATTACTCATTCTTTAAAAGGTGGGATGAATACAAAGAACAGAATTTCAAAAAGCAAAAGAAAACAGATACTGAAATGAGAAGGAAAGGGAAACCACCACAAAGCACACACTCCATTTCCTGGTTATGTTTGTTTCCCCAACTCTAGCAAATGCTGACAGATGGATGTTAATCTTCTCCTCTCCAGAGATTCCCCAACACTGGTATTGCCCCCACCTTTAATCACAGGTGTGTCTAGCCCCAGCAGTTTCTAGCCAACACCATCTACTCCCCTTCTTCTCAGAGGACCTCTATCTCCCACCCTTGTCTCAAACAGCCCTTTCCCACAAGCAACCCACACCACATGGCCCTTCTGTAGCCACATTATCCCCCCTTCCCCTGCAAAGAATCTTCCCCAAAGATATGCCATCACAAAAGCACCTTTTCCTCAAGAGGAGTTCTGCTCCCCTTTAATACAACCTGGCCTCACATAACCCCGCCCCCACCAGAGATGCCCCACCCCTGCCACACAACTTATGGAGGGGTCCATTTGGGCCACTGAGTCCAACACCCTGCTCAGTGCAGGAAACCAGTTTAAAGCATTCCTGACAGATGGCTGCCCAGGCTCTGCTTCAATACCTCCAGCGACAGAGAACCCACCACTCCCGAGGCAGTTGCTCCCACTGTCTTACTTCCCATCACAAACTCTCCCCCCCCAGCCCCCCCACACACCCTCAATCCTCCTGGTTCCCATTAAAAGGCCGGCCCCAACACACCCTATTTCAAACAGTTTCCCTGCCACAGGTTACCAAATACCTCTTCTCCCCCACCCCACATAAGAACATAAGAAGAGCCATGCTGGATCAGACCAAGAGCCCATCTGGTCCAGCATTCTGTTCACACAGTGGCCAACCAGTTGCCTGCAGGGAAACTCACAAGCATGAAGGCAACAGCACCCTCCTGCCTATGTTCCCCAGCAACTGGTGTACATAGGCATACTGCCTCTGATACTGGAGGGAGCATATAGCCATCAGGACTAGTAGCCCCTGATAGCCTTCTCCATGAATTTGTAATACCCCCTTAATGGTTTTAGAAGGCTATATGGGGGGTGGGGGCTGATCTGAGTACAATTAGGGAGAGTTGGGGTGGAGTGTGTGGACATCATTAAGAGCCCCCTTTGGCTTCCCCCCATTATTCAACCAGTGCTAACCTACCTCACAGGATTGTTGTTGTGAACATAAGAAAAATTAGCTTTGCAAACATGCTCTATTCTTGAGAAAAGAAGGGTGTGATTTTGAAAAATATCAGAAATAATTAATGAAATAAGTCATCCTTCTCCAAATACCCACCCAGAGAGTCCTCCTGTCTTTTATGTTACCCCACCACCCAAACACACCCTTGGTTGGTTTTTAGGAAGGAAAGACATGATTTGGCTAAAAATTAGTAGGTGTGAGAGAGAGACAGTCAGACATGATTTAGGGGAGAGGGAGACTCAGGGCTTGGAGCTCATGGATTAGGAGCCCCCTTTCCTTCCCCCTCCCATTACTTAAACACTGCTATCCTACCTCACAAGGCTGTTGTGAGAAGAAGAAAAGTGTACAGGATGTCCACACTCCAATTCTTTGTTGGAAGGGTGGGAATAATGATGATGATGATGATGATGATGATGATGATGATGAGACCCCTTTCCTCACTTCACCTCCCCCAGTCACTCAAGTACTGCTAACCTACCTCACAAGGCTGTCATGAGGATAAGAAAACTGTGCAGGGCACTAATGCTCTGATTCTTTGTTGGAAGGGTGGGAATTATTATTATTATTATTCCTACTTAAAAACAGTTTTTAGAAGGGAAAAACGTGATTTGAGTACAACTGGGCGGTGGAGGAGAGAAACAGGCATGATTTAGGTATGGGGGAGAGTCCCCATCACTGACCTACCTCACAGGGCTGTTGTGAGGAGGCTCGCCTATTTTTTGTTGGAAGGGTGGGAATAACAACAACAACAACAACAACGCTGTTGATGTGGCTGTCCCCCTCCAAAGACCTGATGTAGGAGTACGGGAGGGTACCCATATCTTCCCCCCCTCCCATCACTGACCTACCTCACAGGGTTGTCGTGAGGAGGCGCGCCTATTATTTCTTGGAAGGGTGGGAACAATGATGATGATGATGCTGTCGTCGTCTTCCTCCAAAGACCCCCGCCCACCCAACGACCCCCCCCCCCGACAAAGGGCCTCCCCGCCCTCTTCCTCTGCTGCCCGCGGGCCGCGCGTACCTGTAGGCCAGGCTCATGCACTCGAAGAGCTTGGTGAGGGAGGCGTCGATGCTGAGGCGGCCGCCGCCGTCGCCCGCCATCCCTCCGCCGGCGCGGGCCCCCGCGGCGGCTCCGAAGCGGTAGGTCTGGCAGGTCTGCTCGTTGACGGTGTCGAAGTCGTAGCCCTTCTTGGGCGGGTGCTCGCTGTGCGGCGACGACACCATGAAGTGGCCCGAGTGGATGATCTGAGGCGCGCCGGCCGAAGCCGAAGCCGAAGCCGCCGCCGCCGGCCCCCCTCTCCTGCCGCCGCCGCCGCCGCCGCGACGACGCCCACTCGCGGGGCCATCTCCGCCGCAGCGCCCGAGCCCAGCCGCCGGCGGAGAGCTCCCTTCCTCGTCGTCGCTGTCCTCCGACGAGGAGTCCTCGTCCACCTGCGCCCTTAGCGGCCGCCCGGGCCCCGGCAGCCCGCGGAACCGGCCCGCCTGCATGAACACGTCGGCGGCCATCGGAGCTGAGGGAAGAAAGCGACCCGCTCGCTCTCCGCCGCCGCTTGCCCCGTCAGGCCCGCCGCCTCTGCCGCCCCACCCCCGGCCCGGCCCGGCCCAGCCCGGCCCAGCCCAGCCAGCCGAGCTTAGCCCGGCCCCCGCCACAGGCCGCCACCGCCCCGCCTTTTCCACACGCCTCCCTCCCCGTTTTGCTGCTGCCTGCTGCCGCTGCTGCTGCTTTTGCCACCTCAGCCAGCGCAAAAATGGGGCCGGCCAGCTGGCTGTAGGGCGGCCTTTGCTTTATAGCCCCACGAGCGTTTGGCCCGGCCCAGTGTAGCAGCGAGAGGAGTGTCGCTCTTGGAAAAAAGGCGAGCGAGGGGAGGCATGACAGAGGGGTACAGAATCATGCATGGTGTGGACTGGGAGGCTGGGTTCACACAACACGATAAACCATGGTGGCTGATAAGCCATGTTTGTTTCAGAGTAGCGGCTTGTCCTGTTGTCTCAGCCGGGCAGCATGGTTTGTTCACCACGCACAAGCCTTTCTGGCCGGGTTCATACAGCACGACAAGCCACTCTGAAATACACATGGCTTATAAACTACGCAGCTGATCTTGTGTGAACCCAGTCAGTGTTCTCCTTCGCTCATATTACTGGAAGCTAGTGGGGTCATCCCATAAAGCTGATGGGTGGGAGATTCAGGACAGATCAAAGCAAGGACTTCTTCACACAACGCCTAGTTAAACTATGGAATTCGCTTCCACACCGTTCATAGTGATGGCCACCAATTTGGACAGCTTTAAAAGTGGGATTGGACAAATTCATGGAGAAAAAGGCTATCAAGGGCTACTAGTCCCGATGGCTCTATGCTGCCTCCGGTATCAGGCAGAATACCTATGTGCACCAGTTGCTGGGGAACATGGGCAGGAGGGTGCTGTTGCCCTCATGTCCTGCTTGTGGGTTTCCTGTGGGAGTGTGAACAGAATGCTGGACTAGATGGACCCTTGGACTGATCCAGCAGTGCTCTTCTTACGTATGTTCTTACGTTGACAAAGTGACCCTCTGCTAGTTGGACATGTGCAGGCCTGTAGCCAGGGGTGGGCTGGGGGGTGTCTGCCCCCCTAAATTTTATCTGCCCCCCATTTTTTTCAAATTATTAAAAAACAGCTTACCATTTTGGCCTGCAAACCAGATGAACTGCCCCCTTACTTTTTTGGCACACACACACCCCAAACTTTTAGGCTGGCTACAGGGCCTGGACCTGCATTCCCGCCGCCCCTCCCTCACAAGAGATTGATTGTCCACCAGGGCAACAGAGGCTGTCTCAAGACCCAAAACAAGGTTGGAAGTCAGACTGAAATGGATCCACATTATAAAATCTTTGCTAAACTGCAATTAAACCAATGGATACTAACAGTTTGCTTCAAAATGTATGAAAGAAGAATTTAAAGGAACAAATAAGATGGTGTTTGAAGGAAGTGGTTGTAGTGTCTGAAAAGGTGGTGAGATTAGATGCTCCTTTGAATGAAAGACTGTGCAGCCAGGGAAGCAACTAGGTGATTTTAGACCCTGGACTTAGGGTGCAATCTTAGGCATGTTTAGACAGAAAAAAATGTCGGGTGGCCAGCCAGATGGGCAATTAATAAATATAAAAAATAAATATAAATATAAGAAATAAAAAGTCCTACAACTCCCAGCATTCCCCAGCCAGCTGGCTGGGGAATGCTGGGAGTTGTAGGACTCTCTTCAGTCTAAACATGCCTAAGATTGCACCCTTAATCGTCTTACGGGAGACCCCCCCCTTACTTATTTGTTATTTCATTTATTTTTTGTTTATACCCCCACCTAGTTCTGCCATAAACAAAAATCCCCAAATCCCTGTTGCTGTAATACCTACCGTATATTAGGCCAACCAAAACATTGCAAGAAGGGGGGGAAAGTGCAAGCTTTTGAGATCCCCAATTTTTTGAGTGATCTTTTGGTTAGCCTAATAAAGGTAAGCAACATGGATTTTGGAAGTGTTCTTATGGTCTGCTTTTGCTTTCTTGGCCCCCCAAAATGGCACTCAAGTCGGCGCACAATAAAATCTTGGTTAAAAACAGAATCTTAATTAAAACATAACATTAAAACATTTTAAAAACACAAAAACACACGAGATTATATCCTTCCCTAACCTATTCCCTCCCCTCACAAAAAAAGCATAACTCCCGTAGTTATAACTGTGGTGACTAGAATTTTCTTCTATGACAAAAATAGTTATTCCCTGTAAAATATGTTGAAGATTTGTTTACATGCTTCACATACTTGCATGCTTCCAGCTTCTACCCAGAACACACCATAAAATGCACTGCCTACAGCCAAGGCCTACAAAACAACCATATGTGTTTAGACAGACAGAGACTCATAACAAAGATTTAAACCAGCATTGCTCAGACTACAATACCCATCCAGCGAAGTGGGTAAAAAAAAAAGAAAGATGAACAGGGCCAGACTGGCAGCCAGGGATAATCTACTACAGGACAGACCCAGAAGAGAAAACAACAGAGCACCACTTGTTACCTGCAGTTCCCAGCTAAAACCACTCAAAGATACCATGAATTACGGTATCTATAGTCCATCTTGGACAATGACACGTGCCTCTCACAGGCCTTGGGTGGTAGGCCTGTACTTGCTTATCGACAGTCCCCCATCCTAAAACAGCTATACACCAGCAACAGCAGACCAGGTAAAAGAGATTCAGACACAGGAACCAGCCCCTGCAACAGACCCGAACACCAACTCTGTCCCCATATCTACTGTGGCAACGCTATTACAGGATGTAATACTGTCAGCCCCAAAATCAGAGGTTCATATACCTACTCATCTTCCAATGTTATATTTGCAAGCAATGCCTTACTGCAAGGGTGGGCAACTTGTAACCCTCTGGTTGTTTTGGCCTACAACTCCCATCATGCCTCACCATCAACTTTGCTGGCTAGGGCTGATGGGAGTTGTAGGCCCAAAAAAATCTGGAGAGCCACAAGTTACCCACCCATGCCCGACTATTTTTTACATAGGACAGACAGGCCTGCCTCTATGCCAAAAGGATAAACAGACACAAATCTGACACCCAAAATGGCAATATTCGAAAACTAGTGAGGAAACACTTCTTTCTTTTTTTCTTTTATTGCACTCTGTCACTAATCTTAAGGTGGTCATTCTTGAACAAAAGAACTTCAAAGATAGCTTCCAACACAAAATATCTGAATTACAATTCATCAAGAAGTTCAACTCTCACCTGTGAGACAAGGTATGGATTTTTTAAAATCACACGTGTTCATCAGCTCACCACTGCAAGGATATCTTATCACCTAACAACTATTTTTAATTCTCTGTACTTGCTGCATTTCAATTCCCTCAGACCTCATTGTTTACAATCCTCTGCAACCATGAGTGTATATATTCTTGTAACTCAAGATAGCACTTCACACACCTGATGAAGTGGGCTGTAGTTCGCCGAAGCTTACCCTTACCTCACTGTTTACCATTCCACCCCTCCCACCCAACCCATGTGTATATTGTGCTTGGACACACCTTTCAAAGTCCATCACAGCAGCTCCTGTCTCCAGAAAAGGGGCAAAATACAGCTACATATAAGGATGCTGCCTTCTTGCAAAGTACCCCTATAAGGGGCAGCTTTATATCAGAGAAGTAGGGGGAGTACTTTATTCAGCATTCCCCAACCTGGTACCTTCTAGGTACAGTGGACTGCAACTCCCATAATTCCCAGCCAGCATGACCAATGGCCATCCTGGCTGGGGAATTCTGGGAGTTGCAGTCCAACACCCCTGGAGGACACCCGGCTGGGAAAGGCTGATTCCCCAGCAATACCCCCATGAGAGTCCAGATCCATGCTTGCAAGGTAAACATGGCTCCCAAACACTGGGCTGGGGAGGGGGAGTTTTGGGGGTAAGGCAACTACTGGGTAAGGGTTATACTTCCCAGATGCGAATAACTCTCACCCAAGTGAGCTTTGCAAGAAAGGAGCCTTCAGGGCTTCTGTCAGAATCAACCCCAGCATGGCAGTGGCCTCTATAGTTTACAGTCAGAATCTGATCAGAGGTGGTCCGGAAGGGTTTGGAGTCCAGTTCAGTAGCGAGAAGCTGAGGGTCTAAGAGTTTGGCTATGCCTGTTCATGGAATGGCAAGAGGAAGTGGGGGCGGGGCGGTTTAGGCCCAGTGAGCCTGTGGAGTTTAATAAATGTATCTCAGTTTTCTCAGGAAAGCAGGGAGGAATGAGTCACTCTCATCCAGCTGTTAGTTGTTGACCTTGAATGTCATGCCTATAGTTAAAGACAGTGAACAGCCTCTCCATGAGAAACTAGCAGAAGGGGTAGGCTTTTTCAGAGGTGACCCACAGGTTGATAGTCAACTCAAGAGGGCAGAATAGAAACACCCTGTTTAGTATAGGGCTCATTTATGGACCAAGATCCCATCAATTGAGGGGTGTTGTTGCAGCCCTATCCTTGCTTTAAAGTAGATGCCCAAGCTGGGAGCCTTTTCTGGGAACATCATCTTTAATGTCCATCGTATATTGCCCGTAACCCTTCATGTTTGAGACTTCCCTCCATCGGAGCTGCGAGAAACACTTCTCACCTGGACTTTAGTCTGTTTCACCTGAATTGTCTGTTTGATCTGTGAATTATTAAGAACCTGCCATGGAAAATATTGTTATACAGGCAATGGGAAAGCCACATTGTATTGATCTCTGACAGTTATTACCGTAGCTTTTGACTGTTCTTGGAATTAAATATTGAGCCTATAGCTAGTTGCCATCAGCTATATGATTTCTGGAGTTGCAACCATTAAACTTTTGCCATTTTATGTTCATCTTTGGAACTGGACTGGAACCTGTTAGTTAATTATGGTGCATGTGTGTGCCCGTGTTGAAAAGCAGCCCGAAAGTCATCAGCATTGTGATCCTAAGCATGTTTACTCAGAAGTCCCACTGGGAACAGAGGAGTAAGCATGCTAATTCAGTATTGTCTACACTGACTTGCAGCAGCTCTCCCAGGTTTCAGCCAGTGGTTTCCCCAGTCCTAGCTGGAGATACCTGGGATTGAACCTGGGACCTTCTGCATGCAAAGCATGCAAGTTTTACCACTGAGCTACGTCCCTTCTGTATAGGCTTAGAAATATAACATGCTTTTGAATCAACTAATTAGTTCGTAATCAAAAGATTCACACGGTTTTTTGTGTTGTGATTTTAAAATTTATTTTTTTTCCAAAATGAAACCATTGTACATTGTACAAACCATAGCTACTGATGGAATAAATAAGTGAAAAATTATACTGCTGTACAACACACACAAAATCATTAAGATGGAAAAACGATTAAGTATTTTTTAAAAACCCACAAAATTCTTTACACCTTCTAGCAAGCCTTTAGATATAAAGAACATTCCAAAACATAGCAATGTTTCTGTATGAAGAAAGCTACCCCCAAAGCCAGTAATTTTTATGCTGCTTCACTGATTGGTTGCTGCTGTTTTGTTAAGTGCCAGCACTTTTTGGAATGTTTTAACATCTACGTTCCCTCAACCATAAGAACTTTAAAATGAACAGTTCTGCTATAAAATGTTTGGCTGAGTAAATTGCCCATATGGAAGGCCTCCACTCCCTACCCCATTATCCCCCCACGACCCACAAAGATTAGTTACCGGTACCTTTCTAACTTATGTCTAGGCTGTAGTTTGAGAGTAACCAAAGGTCCAAATGCCCAGCGTGTAGATAAGGAAGCACTTCTTGATATTTGCACTATTTCTAAAAACAAAACAAAAAAAAACCAAACTGGGTACGATCCACCAAGCACCGCTGCTGCATGACCTCCACTGAAATTAGCAGATTGTACAACTAGCATTTGGTGGACAGCATCCATTATCTGCAAGAGAACATCCAGTCAGTGTCATGCAACATTTCACAGCACTCTCTCTTCTTCCCTACTCAGTGCTTACAATATACCCTTTTTCAAGCAAGTCTATAGAAACCAAATCCTGGATCTGGTACCAAGCCTCAAGTAATGCAGATCCCTTCCTTGCTGGCTGGATCTTAAGCAGATCCCTTCCTTGCTGGCTGGATCTTAACCATAATGTTCAAACATTAAAAGTGTATTTAACCGCACATCCAAATGGCCTATCAATGTTATCAGGCACTTCAAAGAAAGACTAGGAACAGTCCGTACACGATTGTGAATTTCTGCATACCAAGCAGTGTCAAAATCCTTCTCCATCCCATTAAGAGGATACAGACTGATACTAACAGGTTTAAAGAATCCAATTCGGTCTGCTTTCCCCCCTCCCCAGACGTTTATTCGTAAATAGAGGATCCAAATATCTATAACTTTGCATGAGCTGCAAATCAAGTGTTGTTACTTACACAAAGCAAAGCCACTAAGCACTATGGTGATGCTGGGGATTTTCTTGAGACATGGAATAGCAAAATGATGGCACAGTTTATCAAAGTCTACTGCCACACATCTCTCGTGTGCAGGGCTCAGTCTGCATGTGACGCACAAGCAGGCCCCAACAAAGACAAAGTTGATCATGCAGTAACAGCAGGCCTTACTGCACTGCTGCCACATTTGAGGAAAGAAGTCACAGGAGGAACTAAGAAGCCAGTTTCATCACTAAGCTTATCAGTGTCAGTAAAGCCAATAAATGTTTTTCTACCTAATGAAAAATTTGAGGTATTTTAGTGCTATTTATATATATTTTTTATTCATTTAAGTACAGGATTCAGCTTCAAAATTAAAAAGCCCATCTACTTTCTTGGAAATTCTGTAAAAAAAAACCCAACACAACCACAGAAATTGAAGCTTCTACAGAAAGCAACTACTAGACATAACTTATCAACGGTGGTTTCAGAGACATGGACCATTTTAGCGCTGATCAATTAAAAGCTACATAATTACAATTTTTTTAAAGTTCAAAAAATATATTTGTCTATTTCATAGATCAGCCAACATGTTTTTTTAAAAACAAACAAACCCACAAACCCTAGTTAAATATGGATGTAATGTCCACACCAATTGCAATTTAACTAGTCTTCACCCACTTTCCTGAAACAGAAACACGATGAGAGAAGAAACCAGTTTATCATTTAGTAATGTATATTGTGCAAATATAATGTCTCTTTCAGATATTCAATGAATGTGATCTGAGCACAGAGAGACATTTTCTAGGGAGCACGTTGCTTTCATGAATAATTTGCAACCAAATTTAATTTTGATGAGATGCAAAATGTTTATTTCAACGTAAAAAGAGACATGTGTATGGCCACTTTCTCTGCAGTTTAACACCTCCATAAACATTTGATGGAAGGTTGGAATCAGCACCTCCACCTCTTCCTACTATTTTCATAATTGCAAACGCAATACAGTAGTCAAAACTCAAAGCCATTTTCACTATTGGAGAAAGCAGAAATAAAGCTTAGTAAGTGACAGTTATGCACAGTGCTTGGACTGGAAGCTATTTAATTATTTTAAGAAGTCGCCCAGTACTTCCATTACAAACTAGACATAACCGTATTGTGACTGCAGGTTGTAGTTTCATAGTTACAAGACTCATCTCTTCACTTTGCCACCTCTTTATTTTTGTGAGCATTTCTCATTCAGACAAATATTTTCCCCAGCCATGAAAAGGAACTGTATGAGTTCAACACTTCCTTATATGTGCAAAATACTGAGCACAATCCAGCAACCTCTAGTCACAATTAAGCCCCACTGAAAACAATAGAGAGAATTAGTCATGACAACTTTTTGCTAGATTATGCCCACTACAATTGGCATTGAAGCACCCAATATTTGCAGTTGGTCCTGCACCACTTTCAACTGACACTAAATGGATGAGATTTGCACACAGCCTCTATTGCTACGTCTTGCATGCAGGAATTAAAACAGAAGTTTTCATAAACATAGATGTCTGAAGGAGAGATTATGGAAAGAACAAAGCTATTTACAAGCTCCTCTTGAAACAAAAATAAGTGTCAGGTACAGTATAGCCTGGAATATGCATCAGTAAACATCTTGTTAAAGAACAGTACAATGAAATCCAGTTAAAAAATGATTTAAGAATATATCTATTCAAAACTACATCTGCCATCGTGCATATGCCCATTTAAACCTGTATTTATAATGGACTCCCTTTCAGAAAATGCTCAGATACAGATATCTAGATCTAGTACTTAAAATGCATAATTTGCCTCAGTACTTATCCAAATCAGCACTACTTTAAGCAAACTGCAGAGCATGTTTGCTTCAGATATATCAGTTTGAAAATACTACATTATACAGCCAAAAGGATGCATTCCACCAGGAAATTCTCCAAAGCAAGCTATGTTTTTGTGCAAACATTTCCATGGGAATTGCACAGGAGAAGTTATTGGCGGTTGAAATACAGGGCTTTGAAGAATAAGTCATCCCTGTAACTGCAGGAAAATTAAGCATCAACCATATGGTTCTCTCTGGACTCCAACAGTGAAAATGGCTTCCTGATTTCTCTCATGTTATCTCTGTGTTAGAACAGTAAGCACCAGGGTATAAAATAGAAAAAAAGAGACTAAAAGCTTCCTAAGCGGCATTGTACAAACATAGGCCACTTTGCAAAGGAGACAGTTGCAAAAACAGGTTTAAAAAATTAAGCACTGGTTTGTTTTTGTTTTGAAACACAAGGCACAAGAAAACAAAAACAAAAAGCAGACATCACATCAGAACAATGAACTTCACATGAGAAGAGAATACCTGACCTGTACCATCCTTAAATATCTTACAATGTTAAATAGAGAATGGAAAAAAAAATACAGCAGCAACATAATTGTAATTTTGACATTAGAAACAGTGCGTAGACCCCTCCTGAGTTGTTTACTCCAACCATTTCAGAGACAGTAACTTAAATTCTCAATGTTTTGCTTCACAGGAAAAAAGTTTTCAGTGTCTGAAGAGATTGAGCCTTTGCTTGGTTTTCTTGGATTTTTCTGTGGTAACTTGAAAAGTTTATAGGAGTTCTGTCCTCATCCAAGAGAAGATACTGAAGTACGGTTGTTCTATAATTTAGCCCACTGATGTACCTTACATAAAAACTGGCCAGGAAGAATCTAGAGTTTATATTTCGTCTATGTTTTGTTGAGAGGGAGCTTCTACTTTCATCTTTTTAGACGGTGGTACTCCTTCAGAGTCCTTAACGTTGGAGAAGAGATAAAAAAGAATTAGCATCAGCTTTTAATAAATTCAAGAGATTGTTCTTGTATTTCAGGGGTACAAGGTAGCACCACATGGCAAGTGTCACAACCAAATAACTATGCTACTTAAAGCTGCTCTTCTAATCTAATTTTATTTTCCCTCATAGTTACTTATGTACTGTATGTGCTGTCTTCTAAAATGGCAGCACACATTTACCATATGCCCCCACACCGTAAGACATTTAAGTATTGCTACTGAACTTCTTTCCCACAAGACACACTACGGTTAGTATCAGAAAGAACCCAGAACACATCTTTGAAGCTTGCAGATGGCTATGGCTAAGTGCAGTTCCCAGATAAAATAACACGAGGAACAGAAGTTATTTCTACTACAGACAATTGTAATGTGTTCAAAGTAACATGCAAAAGGTTTGCAAGGAAAAAAACCTTCATCACCTTCTGGCCAGGAATTTAAAAGGAAAAGAAAATGAGCCCTAATTTGCCAGAATTTGTTCTCTTCCAGTTGGTGGTTCTGGCATCATTTCATCTTTGTTAACACTTTACATGAGAAGGAACACATCTTTCTAAAAAAGGAATATATGGCCCTGTGGCCCTCTAAATGATGTTGAACTCCAACTCACATCAGCCTCAGCCAGCATGGGCAAAGGTCATTGAATGATGGGAGTTGTAGTCCAACATCTGAAAGGCCACTGGTTCCCCATCCCTAAAAGGATAATTGTCTAGCATTTTAGGTTTACTATGAAACCCAGTTGAAGCATTTTAATACATTTCCCTATATTAATTTCCAGCTCACTGCTCAGACAAGCTGAAAAGCACAACAGACTAATTATCTATTCTTATATGAAAAAAAATGCTGTGACCAAACGTGAACATTTTAAAGTTAATCCTATGAGCAAGTCGAGTCAAACTTTGATTCAGACTGCTAACTAGATTTTTGCTTTCCCCATGCCACCTTAATTTAAGGTTCCAATTTATTTGTAAGAGAAAATCTGCCTTTCTATCACTTTGAATTACCTGAGAGTTTTTAGATGTCTCTGTGGTTATGTCATTTTCTGCTGAAGGCTCAGTTTCCACTTTCTCTGAACTATTCATGGAATTATCCATTGACGATTGTGAATTTTGTTCATCAGAAGCATCTGAAAGAATTAGCAAGATAGTTTTCAGTCAATGTATATAGTGCTTTTCATTAGGGCTATCACCAGATTACAGATTTTAGTTGATTAACCAAATGAATTTTAATTGATTTAATCTGCATATGTTTGCATGGAACTAAAACAATACTTTTGAAAAAAGAGGCACATTGTCTTTGTTCCTAGAAGATTGCATGTTTATGTTGCAGCCTACATCTTTTAAGAAGCATTCCACTGTTTGAGAGAGTGAAGGAGGAGTGCCTCTAAGACACAGAAACTGCAAATGGCAGGCACAAAGTACTTATATTAAAAAATGTGTTGCCTGATCAGGGATGCCTTTTTAGTTGATTTTAAAAGTTTTACATTAATTAATCAAACCAATGTTGCAACCCGTCTTTTTATCTAGCCATAACTGCTTACAAATCTTTGTCCTTACCTTAGCTAGAACCCCCCCCCCCAAAGATTCAGCGCAAAGTGATAGCTGGCAATAGATCTATATCAAACTTAATAATAAATCAACAGGCTAGCTAGAAGGTTTTTCAGCCAGCCACTAGAGGGAGGCACAGCCACATGGACACGTAGAAGGTAAACTGATAAATGGCAGCATTTAAGAGATTTGCAAACATTTGGATGTATTTATGGTATTTATGTGGTATGGATATTCTACAGCAGGGATGGGTACTGGTAGATCTGTGGGCAATTTACAGTAGATAAGCAAATCCCAATTGTTTAACAATAGCAACGAAGTGACTTTTTCTACCTAGATTATGCTACTTGGGGTAATCAGAAGTAGCAGCTTGTCCTGTTGACTAAATACAGGGCAGAGGGGAAAGAAAAGGACAGGTTGCTTACCTGTAACTGTGGTTCTTCGAGTAGTCATCTGTGCAGTCACACATATGGGCTCTGCGCGTGCGCGGAGGCCGTTTCGGGAAGTTTCTAAAGCTGAGGTAAATTTTGGGCGGGAACCCCTCCCCCCTGGCGTCCTCCTTACACGGGTTCCCGCCCTCTCCCTCAGTTCCCCTGAGACCGCCATCGCGATCCCAGAGTTAAGGGAGAACATATAGGAAAAAAGAGGGTCTTCCCAGTACATAAATCAATACTGAATACGAATTCGATGGTGTTACACGGTATCGATCATCGTCTGCCCAAAGGTCCCGGTTCAGTACACCATCGAACTCGACAGTGACACTGTAGCGGGGATAGACGGGCGGGTTGTGTGACTGCACAGATGACCACTCGAAGAACCACAGTTACAGGTAAGCAACCTGTCCTTCTTCTTCGTGGTCTCTGTGCATCACACATATGGGCAGAGTAGCAAGCTGACTTACCGGTGGAGGGTCAGTGTCGAGATTATTGTAGGACCGAGGAAAGGACAGCTCTGCCAAATGCATTGTCCCTCCGGGATCGAACATCAATCTGGTAGTGCGTCACGAGCGTTGAAGGCGTGGACCATGTAGCCGCCTTACAAACCTCCATGATCGAGATGCCCCTTGCAAAAGCCGTCGAGGTTGATACAGCTCTGGTAGAGTGAGCCCGTATCGAACCCGGCAAGAGCTGTCTTTTGAGTTCGTAAGCCAGCTCGATACAGGTCACAATCCAGGAAGATAATCGCTGGCTCGAGACTGGCAAGCCCTTGGAGTGTCCACCGTAACAAACAAAAAGACGGGGAGACTTCCTAATGGACTCAGTATGGGACTTGTAGAACAATAGAGCCCTTCGTACGTCCAACATGTGCAGCTGATGTTCCAATGGAGACGACGGGCTTTGAAAGAATGCTGGTAATGTCTTGATTTAGATGGAAGGCAGACACGACCTTAGGAAGGATCCTCTCATGAAACGCTTGACTAGCGGGTTCGAAAACAAAGTGAATCCATCTTGACCATTATGGTAAGCTGACAAGGCAGCCAAATAGACCCTTAACGAGCTCGTCTTAAGCCCTTTGTGTTGCAAATGAAGCAGGAATTGCAGCACTTGATGGATAGGAGCGCTAGAGTAGGGCACTTCAATCCGACCGAGGTAGTCACCGAAGGCTTTCCATTTCCTGGCATATGAAGCTCTAGTGGATGGTTTCCAAGCTTCCTGCAGTACGAGCCTGATCTCCGAAGGGAGAGTGCTCGGTATCAAATTCGCCAGGCTGTGAGTTTCAGGATGGACGGATTCGGGTGTAGTAGCGCGCCTCGAGCTTGAGAAAGTATCGTTGTGGTATTCGGTAGGTAGTGATACTCTCCCTTGGATAGTCGGAGGCGTGGCGCAAACCAGGCCTGCCTCGGCCACCATGGAGTCACTAGGATGCAGTTCGTGCCCTCGGACTGGATTTTCGAGACGACTTTGGTCAACAACGGAATCGGTGGGAATATATAAAACAGAGTCCCCAACCAAGTTATTAGGAATGCGTCCCCGATCGATGCGTTGTCGTGTCCCGTTCTGCTGCTGAAATTGTGGCAAGCTGTATTGGCCGCAGTGGCGAATAGATCTACGGTTGGGGTTCCCCACAGGTGAAAAAGGGACTGCCGAATTCGAACGCCAAGTTGCCACTCGTGAGAGTTGAGAGACATCCTGCTGAGGGCATCTGCCAGTGTATTGTCCTTCCCAGCAATATGGATGGCTCTCACTGATATATGACGAGGGATCATCCAGTCGAATATACGGAGGGTTAGGTTCGTCAGCCGTAGCGAGCGGGTGCCGCCTTCCTTGTTCAGGTAGGCCACAACTGTAGTATTGTCTGTGACCACCTGCAGATGTCTCGCAGCAAGTATAGATTCGAGGGATTTCATCGAGTTCCACACTGCTTTGAGCTCGAGAACGTTGATGTGCCTCTCTCGATCTTGCGGGCCCCACGGGCCTTGTGCTGTGTGATTCCCGCAGTGAGCTCCCCAGCCCAGGGGAGAAGCATCCGTTGTCAGCGTGAGTGAAAGCGTGACGGGTTGGAAGGGTAGCCCTTTTGTCAGATTGGAGCGGCTCATCCACCAGCGAAGAGAATGTCTTATGCCGGTCGGAACAGTTAGTCGCGTTCGATGGGCATTCATCTCGGAATCGAACGATCTTATGAACCAGTTTTGGAGCTGGCGCATACGAAGTCGAGCGAGTGGAACGACCGATATGGATGAAGCCATGAGACCGAGGAGCCGTTGGATCGAATGGGCTGTGCACGACGTCGCCTTTTGCAGTTTCGAGGCGAGGGTAAGTATTTTGAGAGTTCTGTCCTTCGGTAGAAAGGCGCGACCGGCAGTAGCGTTTAAGAATGCTCCGATGAATTGGATCCTTTGAGTTGGAAAGAGAGTGGACTTCTTTTCGTTGAGGCAGAGTCCGAGCGTGTCCAAAGTGTCGGTAGTCAGGCGGAGGGCGCTCCAAAGTTCCTGAGCAGACGGTGCAACGATGAGTCAATCGTCCAGGTAAGGCTAGAGCGTCACCCCTTGAGTTCGTAGAGCAGCGCAGACTACTGTCATACACTTGGTAAACACCCTCGGTGCCGTCGAAAGTCCGAATGGAAGTACCTTGAACTGGTAAGTATCGGATCCGATCTTGAACCTCAGGTATTTCTGGCTGTCTCGATGGATCCCTATGTGGAAGTAGGCATCTTGGAGATCGATGGATGCAAACCAGTCGGTCTTGCGGAGGAGAGGCAAGATCGATTGGAGAGTGACCATCCTGAACTTCTTGGGTGGAATGTAGAAGTTCACTGAACGTAGGTCCAGGATCGGTCTGAGTCCTCCATCCTTCGACACCGTGAAATACCTGGAGTAAAGGCCGTCCTGTACCAGGTGTGGAGGGACCATCTCGATGGCCCCCTTGAGTAACAAGGAATCAACCTCCTCCCGCAGCGTATGGGATGGCTGCGTGGTGCGGATGCCAAGAAAAGGTGGGAGAGAATCGAACTCGATCCTGTACCCATGTCGAATAATGTCCAGAACCCAACGATCGGTGGTAATTTTTTTCCATGGTGGTAGGAAGAGGGATAGTCGGGTTCCAAACTGAGGTCGAGCCGGAAGGATCAGAGCAGAGATGTCGGTCGTGCCTTGGGTCGCGTCAAACTCGTCGTCTTTGAAAGTCGCCTTCTTTACGGGAGCCCCGGTACCGTTGCTGCTGGTACTGACGGTTTGGTGCCCGGGGCTGCTGTGGACGAGAACGACTGTCCTGCCACTGCTGCTGCTGTCCCTGCTGGGTCGGAGCTATCGGGGGCGGATATCGAGCCCACCTGCGGCGTCTGAATGGCTTAGAGGATGGTTGTGGAAGGAGGCCCATCTTCCTCGCATTCACCCGGGCTTTCTGAACCGTGTCGAGAGAGTTGTCCGTTTTATCATTAAAGAGGCCGACTCCGTCGAAGGGCAGATTCTCAATTTTGGCCTTAGCTTCCGAGGTCAATGTCAAGGACCTTAGCCAAGCGTGCCGGCGTAGGGCGACTGCACTCACCAGGGATCTCCCATGACAGTCCCCTTGATGTCTGGCAGTATGAATCTGCTGTCTGGAGGTGTTTGTTGCTTCAGCCTGGAAGACTCTGGCCAAGTCTCTCTTCTCAACCGGCAGATAGTCTATCAGCCCTCCCATCTTCTCCCAAAGGAAAAGCTGGTACCTAGCCATCGTAGCTTGGTACCCAGCAACCCGGATCCCCAGGGCGCTCGAGGTGTAGACTCTTCGTCCGAAGTTGTCTAACCTTTTTCCTTCGGGGTCAGACAGAGTGGAGTGTTGCTTGCCCGACCTGGATTGTGCTGACTCCACTATCATCGAGTTCGGGGTTGGATGAGAGAAGAGAAATTTGGCTGTGTCCAGCCTGATTTTGTAGAGAGCATCAAGGCGCTTTGCCGCAGGTGGAGCGGTGGATGGGGAGCTCCATGATCCTTGCACTGTCTCCAGCATCGTCGGGGTGATTGGGAGCAATGTTGGGCCCGAAGATGATTTCGAAACCGCGTCGAAGAGAGGGTCGACCTCTTTCTTCTCTTCGACAACTGTCTCCAGACCGAGGGCTTGGGCCATTCGAAGGACCTGGTCCTGAAAGGTGCCCATATCCTCAGAAGGGGATACCGCGGCCTGAGTGGAGACGTTCTGGTCCGGAGATGTAGAAGATGGGGACAGTGAGACGATCGAGTCTGAGTCAGTTAGGGGAGACCCTGGAGTCGACGACCTGCGGGAGCGGGATACGGCTGCCATCGAAACCGTAGTTAGTTGGTCCTCTCTCTCACCAACTTGCGAAGGGAGGGCCAGAGGACGGATCGGAGGGGATATCCTGGGGCTCGGACGTGCCCCTTCTCGTCCCGGTGGAGACCGTCTGGTTTCCCTTCTGGGGGAGCGTCTCCTGAGTGGCGACCTCTCTCGGGACCGGTACACCCTGGTCTGGTACCTGTATTCAGACACAGGGGAGCGTCTCCGACGATAGCTGCAACGGGACGCCAAGGAGTCTCTCGAGTCCTGAGACCTCTCCCTGTATCGTTGGAGGTCTCGAGGTCTGCAAGAATCAGACGATCTGGAGGATGCCCGGTCCCGGGTAATCACTACCTCCTCAATCTCGAGTGACCTGGATCGAATCGGTAGAGTATGAGCCCGTACCTCACGAACAGGAGAGGCGAGGGTCGGAAGAGCAGTGGTTCGTACCGGAGGCCTCGAGTCCGATATCTTGCCTTCTGATACTGAGAGTGCCTGAATAGCCTCCCTCGATCCCGAGGGAGCTTTTGGTGGAGAGCAAGGCGGTGGATCCCTCGAGCCCGAGGGAGCCTGTGCGGGAGGAGACTTAAGCCCAGCTGGGCGTTCAACGGTCACGACGTCCGTCGGATCCGGGGCTAGCGTCGATCTCGATCCCGAGAGGGACGAAGCCAATTTTTTTGCCAGTCTCCTTGCCTTATCTTTCCACTCCTTGCTCTTCCTTTTCTCCTCTTTCTCTCTGCGAGCCTTCTTGGCCTTGCTCTTCGATATCATAGTCGCCACGTAGGCCTCCTGAGCGTCCGCTGAGGAGACCGTGTGCGATGGCGGCGTACTAGGCCTTGCCAAAGGGATAGGCTTTTCCGCAGGCGGTTGGAGAGCCCTCTTGTATAGAATGGCAGTCAACTTGTCCGCCCTGTGCTTCCTCGCTTGTTTTGTGAACGCTTGGCAATGATAGCGTCCACATTATGGCCCTCGCCGAGGCAGGCGAGACACAGCGAGTGCCCGTTCACCGGAGGAAGTTTCGTCCCGCACCTTACGCATTTGCGAAAGGGGGCTTTTGGAGCCATAATCGGTAGAAGTTGGTGATCCCACGACGAGCGGGGGGAGAAAGTTGAAGATTGAAGAATCCTCGAAAAACAGTAGTTACCTAGCTGAATTCTAAGACTAGAATTCCAGAACCTCTCGATAGAACAGCCACACGCGATGGCGGTCGAAGAGGAACTGAGGGAGAGGGCGGGAACCCGTGTAAGGAGGACACCAGGGGGGAGGGGTTCCCGCCCAAAATTTACCTCAGTTTTAGCAACTTCACAAAACGGCCTCCGCGCACGCGCAGAGCCCATATGTGTGATGCACAGAGACCACGAAGAAGAACTAAGGCTTTGTGCTTGGATCAGCAGGGTGGATAGTGACACAGTCAACAGTCAACTGACAAGGAAAGTGAATGAGGATGACTTGGGAGGAAAAGTTTTCCTCCTTTAAAAGCTTTGAGAGAGAGGATAGCCTTAGACTGTAAGTCTACTTGCCACTGGCATAGGCAGAGGTTCAGTGCACCACCACCCCTGCAGCCATGGCCCTGGCTAAATATTGGAGGCCATCTACCAAGGAAGGAATTTGCCAAGAACTTGGCTGGCCAGTTTATTGAATCCTCCTTTCTCTAAGGTGCTTGGATTGGGATGGCACCTCGGGAATTAAGTATTGTGCCCACATACCGTAACTGATGCTCTTGCAATTACAGAGTTTGCAGTGGTGGCACAGATAGCCAGCGCTGTTGCCTCATGGAGTTCAAGGCCATATCCGCCTTACAATCACCTGAATCGGACAGGGATTCCCTGCCCCCTGTGGTCACAAAAGCCTTAGGGGTCAATGCCACTAAAGGATCATCCACTGTCAGTATCTGTAGGGACTCCATAGTCTGAGCATGGAGGTTATAGAATATTTATGAAAATGATGTCCTGTCCTAGCCACCCCTGGATCTTTTCACTCTCCCTGTATAATGTTATTAAATGAACAAGGAAAAGGCACACCTGGGGCTGAAGGTGCATCCCTGGGGAAAACCTCAGCTGCTCCCAGCAGCTCCTGATCAACTGCCTCAGTGCACCAGGAGCTGGGGGAGGAACCTTTAATTTTAAGGTCTTTATGGCTTTGGCCAGAATAACTGGAAAAACTCTGGGCTGGGCAATCTGCACCGGGAGGGAGCAAAGCCAGGGATGCCCCTTTGGAAAACTCCTCCTTGTTCAAAGCCTACTTTAGACCCTCGCTCAATACCCGAAACAGACCCCAACGGAACCCCTCTGCCAGAAGGAAACAAGCTTTCTTGATGTTGTATATCTTATCACCCCATCATCCCTGGACTCCTCTGGTAGTGAACTAGCGGTAGAGAGCTGGGGCAGGGGGGAGGCACTGTCTTATGCGCTAAAGAGCGCCGTGATGACTGCAGATGCTGGTGCTTGCTCTTTTTTTACAACTTTCCCTCCCTTTTTGTAACTAGGGGGCAAAGTAGAGGCAATGGGGGAGGTGAAGGAGGAGGGGAGAGACAAGCCTGTGGCTCATGCTGGCTCAGCTTGTTTGAGCGTGAAAAGCTAAGCAGGGTCAGGCCTGGTTATTACTTGGATGGGAGACCCCTCCTCTAGTTTCCTGCATTGAGCAGGGAGTTGGACTTGATAGCCTTGTAGGCCCCTTCCAACTCTGTGATCCTGTGAGTTGCTAGATGACGAAGAAATGCGGTGTCTATCCTGCTTTCGTTTGCGGCCGCATGGCTAGCACTGTGGCTGCTTCGTGGACCTTCTGCTTGTTTAAGTGCAGGATGTCCGCTAGAGTCCAGGCCAGTCCACCTGTTGCAGGCAAGCCTGAAACAGCCTCCCCAGCAACCTTGGAAGGGCCTGAGGACGACAGAACAGCACCCTCTTTCGGACTTTGCTCAGCCCCAGATATGGTTGCTGCTGCCGTTGCCAATGCAGAGAGATTTCCCATGTGCAGATGACCTCTCCCCTCCTCACTAAGGGACATGCCCCTTCCCCACCTGTAGTGTAACTACTGCCATGTCTGAAGGAGGGATACGAGGGTGGTTGTCACCAACTCTGTAGACAAGGCGTCTGGAGTGGCAGCAAAGGCAGTCTTGCCTGGCTGCAGCCCCGTGCGCACTAGTAGAACTAGCAATATTAGGGGACGACCCCTCCTTCGATGAGGGGAAATGCTGAGAGACCCAGTAGAACTGTGGTCATGAAGCCTGCAAACAACATGGGTGGGCTCCCGCAGGCAGCGATAGTCCTGAAAAAACAGCCCCTTCCTCTCTCCACAGATTTTTTTTTTTTAATGAGGTAACTTCTGAGGTGAAAAAGAGAGAGGAGGGGAAGCAGGAGGGTGAAAGAGTCTCTCACTCACCCCTGCAATGGGAGCCCAATCCGGAATATAAGAAAACCTAGCACTCCTGTCTAAGAACTGACAGAAAGGTGGCAGAAAGAGAAAAAAGCCCTGTGCTCCCAAAGAAACGGGGAGCGCACGATTAGCCCTGCTCTTCTGTAGGAGGTGGAGCCAAGACTGAGAGGGGCTTCTCCCCTTCCGGTGGGACCCTGCCTTCTACGGAGGTGGGAGTTAACCGTTTCCTCCCTGCTCCACTCCCTCACTGACTGACAAACAGATGTTCAACCTTGGACATGTGGAGCTTGAGATAACAATGAAGCATCCAAGCAAAAATATCAGAGGCAGTTGATTGGATGGAGGGGGAAAAGATCTGGACTAAAAAGGCAGAGCTTGGTGTCAGTGCGTATGTGCTGTAGAAAGTCATGGAGTGTAGATGGAAAGAATAGCAGAGGGCCAGGTACAGAGCCCTGAGGGACCCCAATGGAGAGGGAAAGCAGAGGAAGAGCTTCCAGCCAGAAAAATAGAAGAGCAAGCAGACAGGTAGGAAGAGAATGAGCCAATACAGTTATAGAGACACAGGGCATAAAAAGAATCAAGTAGGATCAATAATTATGCAAAGTCACAATGCAAGCAAAATGTAACTAGGACAAAGGAACACTGTTTTCAAAGCAGTAGGAAGAGGGGCAGCTGCATACCTTAACAACTAGGAATCTTCTACCCAAGTGGGAGGCACAGCAGATCTGCTAACACGTGAAGATTAACTTGTACATGTGAAGGAATGGCCTGAGTGCCAATCATTTGCCCTATTTATCTACCAATTATGAACAGGAAGGCCTGCTTGCCCTGATAAGATCAAATAAGTACATTTATATGAATTACCTTCTGAACCAGGTTCCTCTTTTGCATCTCCTTGAGGATCATCAGACTTTGTTCCAGAGCCATCTGCCTGCCCCGTTGAGTTCTGCTCTGGCGCAGGACTCGAGTTGCTACTGTTCTCCTGCTTTATCGGCGAAGCATCAGCTATCGAGCTCTGGTTGCTATTATCATCTGTAAATAAGAGATTGACTCTGTGAAAGATGAACATTCCAAAAATGTTACGTGTGTGTGTGTGTGTGTGTGTGTGTGTGTGTAGAGTACATAGAATTATCTTGCATTCCTGGTACATCCCAACGTTTCTTCTCAAATCAAATAGTTCTCAGTGTTGGAAATTCAACCCAGACCAATGAGAGTGTGAATATTTGAGTGATTTTTTTGCTACAAATACTTACCTCAAGCCAAATTACATCTGCCACTGGCAGTCTTGCCTGCTGTTCACATATAAAATGGGGGTGGAGGAGAAGATAACGCAGTTCCAATTTTATCTAAAGGGGCACATGGATGAGTGGAGGTAACACACACACCTCCTCATGATCCATTGCCCAAATACCCCACCCCCCAAAGCCTGGTTGCAATACCAGACGTTAACAAGACCTGAAGAAAAGTTCCTAGGGCAACAGATCATGACGAGGTAAAGAGGAGAGATCAGTTCCCCTCATTCTTCGCCCCTTTTGATGTTAAAATGAGACACAGGAACAGGGTGGACACATGAACCAACCATTATAGCTGCTGCCATCACATCTCACCTAGTCTGGACATCAAATATTTATAAGCCATTCACAGGCTCTTCCCAGCTGTGTAATGCCTTTGAGAGATGCCAACTGCACTTTGGGATTTAGCCATTTTTTTTTAGCAGACATTAGGGAGGTGAAAGAGGCATTCTAAATCTAGGATAGTGATGCGGAGTCCAGAATTTGCTCCATAGTAGCCAGTCATGTAATAGCCAAGTTATTTTCATTAAAAAGAAAATAGTGTCCCTGTCAAGTCTTGACCAAGCCATGTGCTGTTGTCATGCTACTTGGCATACAGTAAAACACAAGGAATAGGGAGAGGCAGCAAAATTTTAGTTCACCCAGGCGAGCAAAACAAACAATTTAAAAAAATCCAACCCACAACTTGGGCCAGCTTGCAAACACAGCAAAAGTGATCATCCCATCCACAAGTGCACATCCTATTTGCGCTCCATTTCCCTAAGATCTGTACACATGTTGCATGTGATAGTTGACTCACCTAGTGCTGTGTCTCATTGCAGGGGCACAATTTAAAGGCCTGAATTACACTTTTTCACCACACTCGGCAGAAGGGAAGACACAAATGCTGGGACACACAGGAGGCATGGCTGCAAGCACTGTGGTAAAAGTTACTAGTGCACAATTACTATTCCCCCATGGGGTAAACACGCTATCTGAAAAGCCATCTGAAGATCTCAGTTATAGGGCAAAATCAAGCTGCAGCTTCCAAGCTACATCAGATGACAAAATATACTTTAAATTGCTAGTTCAATCAAACCCACAGCAAGGGACGAAAAAGCTGGTAATGAGATTTCAGGCGAATCTATTCCTTATTCATGCTAAGACAAACACCTGGTTTAGAGGTATGTGGGTTTATATTTTACAAATGCACTTAGCCGTAGAGATTTAGAACCATCCCAGAAGCCTGAACTGACCTACTGTGAGGAAGACCAATTCCACTCCACCCAGGTTTTGTGGACCCTCTCTTGGAACAGCTCTCCAGGTTTTCAGGGAAAGAGCTCATGTTTCAACATGGGGAAGGTCCCCAGCTCAGTGGCAGAGCACATGCTTCGCATGTACAAAGTCCCAAGTTCAATCCCCTTTGTCTCCAGTTAGAAGGATCAGGTAGCAGGTGGTGGGAAAGACCCTTGCCTGAGACCTTGAAGTTACCAGTCAGAGGAGACAATACTGGGTGAGATGAACCAATGGTTCAACTCGTTATGAAGGAAGCTTTACATAATGTTCAAAAGATCCAGGATAGCCTCATACATGGAAAGTACATGCTCTGCTATTCTCCTCCCCACAAGAACTGGAACCGACATGGAGTGGAGTCCATGGGTTTGAAGAGCTTATCACATCTTTTTCATCTTAAGCACATTACTGCACTTTGGAAACAAGGATGAAGTTTTATTTTAACAAAATAAGGGGGTTGGACTCGATAGCCTTGTAGGCTCCTTCCAACTCTATAATATATGAAATCTATGAAATAAGAAAGTGGTCTTGGCCACAGCTACCGACTAAATAATTCCTCTGTACAGTTTCAGTGGCTCCCACACACACTTGCTGAAACATACTAGCTAATAAAAGCTATCGCCTTACCTACTTTGCCTCTCACTGAGACATCCAGAATTGGAAAATTACAGATTCCACTGATGGTAACCATGGTAACATTTAATGACTCACTTTAAGTGTTAATCTGTCAAGCACACATGCTTCTGGAAAGAAAGCATTAATTTTCCAGATTCACTTTTATCAGGTTGGAGACTTCCCATGGACACATACAGCAGGGGAAAAGAAACCCCCTTTGACCCAGAATCTCCTCTGACATCAGCTGAGAATCTGGAGCAGCACTATTAAAGAGGTGATAAAATGCAACTAGCGTGAAACTAGAGTAATAAGAGAGATGAAATGCAGCATCTCCAAGAATGAAGTTCCCTGTTTCTCAGAATATTGTTTATTATGTGCTTAGTTCAGCCATTATTGGTGCAAAGAGTTTAAAGGAAACAGATTTAAGTGAAACATTAGGAAAAATTCCCAACAATCAGATCATATAGGCAACCAGTTGCTAGGTAGGAAGGCTGTACAATCTCCAGAGGCTTTCAAAGCAAGGCCGAACAAATCATTTCTCAAAGATGCTTTTAAGCAGCTGGGCACTAATGCCCCAGGGACAGAGGACTGGCTTCAATATGCCATTGGGTACTGTCCAAAATAATCTACAGGAGTCTACAAATTCTGGCTAGCTTTTGCAGCCAGTCAAAATTGCAGTTGCCATCAAGGCTACCTCTCCCTGAGGGGTAGAGGCAGGGTCTTGTTTGTGACCACACATACACACACTGAGCTTCAGAAGCACTCAGAGTGCATCTGAGGCCCAGCCGGACTACAGGGGCAAGCCCCACACTCCACCCTTCTCCCCCAGCTCTGAATTGGGTAAGAGAAGGGGAAGGAAATATCCCACACCTCACAAAGAGTCCCTGAGTTTCTGCTTTCTGAACTTCTCCAAGGCTCACAGTGAAGATTCCCATACCCTCCTTCTAAGCCAGGAGAAAGCTCTTAGACCTCACAGTGGGCAGTATCCAATGCAACACTACCACTAACATAAATTACATTGTGTTAGCATAAATGACTTCTAGTGCAACAGAAATAGAACTTGCTGGTGCAACAGGTTTTCCAGGGAAACACATTGCACCAGAAAGTGCTATTGGCACTGTGCTAGAGATTGTTTACGTGAACGCAGTATAACTTACCGTATTTTTTGCTCCATAAGATGCACTTTCCCACCCCAAAAAACTAGGTGGAAATGTCTGTGCGTCCTATGGAGCGAATTTTTTTTTTATTTTTTTTTTTTACTTTCCTCTGCTGGTCCGGAAGAGCGGAGGACTCCTGGGCAGGGCGGGGGAAGTCTCCGCCTCTCAGCTGATTCCCCGCGGAACAGCTGATTTTTTTTTAAAAAAATTATTATTATTATTATTTTTACTTTCCTCTGCTGGTCCGGAAGAGCGGAGGACTCCTGGGCAGGGCAAGGGAAGCCCCTGCCTCTCAGCTGATTCCCCGTGGAACAGCTGATTTTTAAAAAAATAAAATTATTATTATTATTATTATTATTATTATTATTATTTTATTTTACTTTCCTCTGCTGGTCCAGAAGAGCGGAGGACTCCTGGGCAGGGCGGGGGAAGCCCCACCTCTCAGCTGATTCCCCGCGGAACAGCTGACTTTTTTAAAAATAAAATTATTATTATTATTACTACATTTTTTTTAAATATATATATATATTTTACTTTCCTCTGCTGGTCCGGAAGAGCAGAGAACTACTGGGCAGGGTGGGGGAAGCCCCCGCCTCTCAGCTGATTCCCTGTGGAACAGCTGATTATTTTTTTTTAAAAAATATTATTATTATTATTATTATTATTATTATTTACTTTCCTCTGCTGGTCCAGAAGAGCGGAGGACTCCTGAGCAGGGCGGGGGAAGCCCCCACCTCTCAGCTGATTCCCCGCAGAACAGCTGATTTAAAAAAAATTTTTTTTATTTTTTTTTGGTACCATATGGTAAGTGCGTCTTATGGTCCGGTGCGTCTTATGGCGTGAAAAATGCGGTATGTTGGCAGTAGTGTTGCACTGGATATTGCCCACTGACTTTGGAAACGCTCAGAAAACAGTATACTGTCTCACTGCTTTCAGATTTTATTTTCAGTTCTTAAAAAAGTGGGTTTTAGTGCACATACATTCAGGGATATAGGAAAGCAAACTAAAACAGCACTCAGCAAAAGCTTTGAAGAACTTGATTTAAGCTTCTTCACAACATATGGAAAATGCTAAGATTCCACTCCCTTTCCAGCTTACTTACCAAATGATACCTCCCTCTTCCTACAGCTTCCTCTTTTTCTGTACCAGACAAAAGTCGCCATTACCAAATCCACTAGCACCCAAGCAACACAAAACCTGCTTGCAAAATGCTCTCTCTGGAGGAGCTCTACATAAGTCAAATGATCTCCTTTAAAAGCTGAGGTTGCTGCTAACAGCCTTTTGGATTATCACATTAAGTCAGCTACTAAAAATAAGGTACAATTGTCTCTGGTGACAACATCAGGAGGGACTACAAGTTCTCGATAATGCCAATTTTTATTCTGTACTTTTATGTAACCAAATACTAAACCCAAGTAGAAGAACAAGTCACTTTTCAATCCATGTGGAAATCAAGTGCATATGTCTGGAGGCTCTCCCCCCACCCCCACCCACATCTGCCAGTTTTGGCATAGTCTCCCTGCTCCACTCACCATGCATATCCATCATCCCAGGAGAAGAGCTGTTCTCTGGAGTAGTAACCTCAGAACCACACTTTTCATCTTTGCCCTTTTTCTTGTTCTTGGCTTTCTGAGGGGGGGAAATGAAAATCATGAGTTCATGCGACCCCCACTGAAAGTCAGCTTCTTGAGTCAGAAGCTAGATCTCAATACCTGTAGTAACCTGCTAGTTCCTGGTCCCCAGTTCCAAGCCTATAAATTTGTAAGCCATCCTGGTTTGCTTCATTTCTTTTAAACAGAAAGGCGGGATATAATTTTAAATAAATATCGTACATCATGTATTGTGCAGTATTTATAATGCTCAACTTCATAAGTTAAACATTTATCCTATTGCTTCTTTATATAATTTCAACCAACTGAAATTGATTCTGGGTAAGATGGAGCTTCTCTGGGTGGGCAGTTCCCGGGTCCAGGAGCTGGATAATTTAACTGTCTCGGGTAGGTTTGCACTCCTACATGGACAGGTACGACCATTCCTGAACAGGGATAGCCTGGCCAGAGTGATCCATGCATTGGTAACCTTAATATTGAACTACTGTAATGTGCTTTATGTGCGGCTACCCGTGACACTGGTTTGGAAGCTGCAGCTAGTGCAGAATGCAGCAGCTACGTAGTTCAGTGGAGCTTCCTACTGTGCACATATGACTCCTGTGTTGAAAGCTCTGTGCTAGCTGCCAATTAGCTACCAAGCAATGTTCAGGGTGTTACTGCTGGTTTATAATGGCTGAGGACCAGGTTAACTGAGAGACTGCCTTCCCCCATATAGGTCGCATTGGTCTCTACGCTCGGGGGGGGGGGGGGCTTGTTTACCATACCATGGCCTACTTTGGCCATGGTGCAGAGGACGGCCTTCTCCATTGTGGCACCCATCAAGTGGAATGACCTCCCCATTGAGATCACACAAGTTCCTAGTACAGAGTGTTTCTACCAACAATTTAAGACATATTTGCTTGCCTGGGTGTTTCCTTGACTGTTAGCATTGCCAGCTACTCCTAGTTATTTTAATGAGATATGTTATTGTTTTATTACTATTTTATTGGTTGGTTTTATGATATTTTATAATGATTTTATCTTGTGAACCTTTTCAGGAATTTTTTAAAATGAAAAGCGGTATAGAACTGTTCTTAAATAAATAAATAAATAAATAAATAAAGGAAAACAGCTTTTAACTCAATGTGTCATGATACTGGTTCAAGTGCTTTCATACAGGGTTACAGTTTCAGTTTTAAGAGATTATAAAATTATTGGCTTTGCTTGAACAGGTTTGTATTAAGCTCAGATTTACATTTACAAGGCTTTTAAAAAGATCTTACTACTACTAACATTTTAAGACACATTTTAAAATTAAAAATTTGCTTTAAATACTGTATTCTTTTAGTGGAGACAGCAATCGGATCAACGTGAAACTGCAAGCCTAGCCGGATGCTACATGGACCATGAGTCAACCCATTTCCCCAACATGCTAATGGCATTACAGAAGATAAAGCAGCAGCAAAGTGGACGATGGAGTGTGAAAAACCCATGCATGAAAAAGGATGCAGCATTTTCAATTAGAAGGTGACGTAATTGGTCTCCTAGGAGAAAATGCCAGCTGCGCCGCTCTCAACATACCCAGGGCCTGCTGAGAGAATGAAACACCAGATGCCTGAAAGGGGGCAAAGAGGGGAGGGCACAGCTCAGAAATGAGAGCATTAGGGTCAAGCAACACTCTCAAAATTAGGAGCAGATGGCCCGATGATAGCTTCATGCTACAGAAGGCATGGTCTCAACATTGGGGATTTTTGCACTTACGTATGCCTCTACAAAAAGGTGAAAATGTTATAGCCACGCATATACATAGGTATGCAATAAATACATATTTTAGTAAGTTAACTGCAAAGACAGGTGGCTATAAAGACGATTATATGATGTAATCTTCAACACTGCAATCCCAAAGTGTCTCTGCGTGGGCAGAATAGCACTAGCGTCTGCCTCTGAAAAACGGAGAGAGAATCATCCAAAGAGACCTGTTTTGTCTTTAAAATAAACTTTCCATGATGCCAACATATTGTTGAATGCAACGTTGAATATTAGATACTGGCTCTGGAAAAGGACTCCTGGCCAGTTATTTAAATATATTTAACAAAATGGTTATAATCAAAGCAAAGCAGTCATTTTCTCTGTTGCAAACATTCCATCCAATTAAATGCCAATACTACATGACGCAACATTTTGCATCTTTCATTCCAATGGCAAGTTTTTTGCTTTGGAAATTTTTGTTAAAACCTGGAGAAGTGGAAGCCCAGAGGAAAGGGAAAGCTTTGCTCCCTCCATTACTCCTATTCAGCATATACCCAATCTCAAGCCTGATATATGGCCTGTAAATTTCCTAGCTTTTCTCGGCAACTATGAGGTGGATCAGCTTGCAGTTTTCTGACGATTACTATACAATTCCAAGATTCTACAGTTTTATTCATGACATCTTGAAGTACTTACATCATCTACCTTGGGCTCTGTTACTGGTACCCATTTGTAAATCCTGAGGGATGTGTCACCAACTGTCACCCACTTCTTCTCCCTACAAAAACAAGATATTAATTCAAAACAGCATATTCAAAGAAGTTACAGTAATGAATATTGTGGAAAGAATTCATGAGCTGTTTAAAATGGTTGTATACTCCTACTGCTGAACTGAGAACTATACCAAGACATGTACAGTTATCTATATTTAAGACAAAAGGCACTGTAACCAGCAGGCACCTTCACTGTTCTGAGGCTTCTTGTTGGCACAGGCTAACAAGTTGGCATTATGAACGTAGAATGAATTCTATCCATTGAGGAACTAAAAGTATTTGTACACAGCATTTGGTAGTTTGACAACACACATTATTTCACAATGGTAAACGATATGTAATTTGAGGAAGAAACTTGACAATAGCTATCAATTCCAGGGTTTTCTCAAGACCAAGAGTTAAAGTTGTTTAAAACAGCTACATATGCCTGAACACAAACAAGGTCAAAATCTGATCCATCGAACTCCAGATTCCCAGAGACAGACTATTACAAAAGAACGTATGTATGCCCTCCAGCCCCTTGTGCAAAACTCAGCCAGCCAAACAGCTGGTGATGGCTAGAGAGCCTTTCTACAATGGGAAGATTTGAGGCTCAAAAAGCAAAGTTTTGGGAGACGTTAAGGATGCATAGCTCAAGGATGGCAAATCATAGCTTAAATGACAAACCTTAGTTTGCCGGTTCAGAAGAAAGAGAAAGCTACGGTTTGCCCCAAACCAAGTTAAAAGGCAGGGAATTTTCTGCACATGAGGGGAGGAGGCAGCACCTGAGCCCAAAGCTCCCCAATGTTCATTCAAGTAATGCAAAACCATGATTTGGCATTACATCAGAAGCACCCCATTATATTTCCTTCTGATACCACACAAATACATGTGCATAGCATCAAAAGGCAGATGGCAACTGGGACTGTGCTATCTGCAGCAAACATGAGTAACAAAAGCACATAGGCAGCAGGAATAGAAGGGGATAAGGCAGACCCCCTGGTGTGCCTGATGTAGCCTGCAGGCTTTACTTTGTTGAACAGACTGTCTGAGATTTAGATGAATTTTTAGAATGACAATATGATGGGAAGAGGTACAGATTATCTTTTCTGCATTTTCAAGGCATTTTCAATTTTTAGGAGACACACTTGGAGATCAGCAGTGACCCCTCTGTAGCTGTACTGCTCCTAATTTTTCCAGTAGCTATCATTGGTCCTCATTTAGAGGACACGTCTCCATTTAGAAATGGGGACCAAACTATGTACTTATAGCACTGCATTATAAACATGCTGGGTGTATTACACTGGCGTTTCTGTAAGCAATGTGCATTTTAGATCTGGCACTACAATTCTGAACCTTCACAACAGCCTCAGATCCTAAAGCAAAATGCTATAAATGGTTTGGTTCCATTCACCACACTGCCCTACAACTGAAAGTCCCTGAAATGGAACTCAGCTTAAACTTGCCAGTGTAGCAATTAAGACAATGGGAGTCTTAGATGAATGAACCCACTGCTCTTCTTTTGAACACAAAGCACTGTAAAAGTGTCTCCAGTTATGAAAACAAGGACTAAACTGCCTTTAGTTTACTGGACTTCTTCCCACATCAAATTAGAGATGCTGCATTGAAAAACCAAAAGTTCAAGGTACCGGTTAGCATCTCAAAGCAGCCACCCACAGCATCTTCACACGACAGACTGTAGAATACAGGAGGAAACCTATATTAGTATATATATATATATATTTAAAAATCTAGAGTGAAAGTTATCCCTGATATTTTAACTCATTTGATTTTTTATAGTCTTCATTTGATAAGCTTGATTTGACTTAACTTTCACACATAGGAGTAGAATGTGAAGGTGGTGAAGTTGGCAATGTAGCCAACCCCCTCTACCACTTCTTCTTTTGAAATTCTCCCTTAAGACTCAAAAGCAGGTGATCACTGCAATATAGAAAAATACAAGTCCAAAGTTCCCTTGCGCATGTGGCATTAGTTGCATAGTTCTTTGGATCTAGGATGAGCTGCATCCTAGAGTAATAAAGGAACTGGCAGAAGAACTCTCAGAACCACTGTCTATTATCTTTGAGAAATCATGGAGGACAGGTGAAGTGCCAGATGACTAGAGGAGGGCAAATGTTGTTCCCATCTTCAAAAAGGGCAAGAAGGAGGAACCTGGGAGCTATAGGCCAGTCAGTCTGACATCAATCCCTAGGAAAATTTTGGAGCAGATTTTAAAGAAGTCAGTCTGCAAGCACCTTGAAAACAATGCAGTGATTACTAGAAGCCAGCATGGATTTGTCAAGAATAAATCCTGCCAGACTAATCTGATCTCATTTTTTGATCGGGTAACCTCCCTTGTGGACTGTGGGAATGCGGTGGACATAATATATCTGGACTTCAGCAAAGCTTTCGACAAACTGCCTTATGATATCCTGATTAGCAAGCTAGCTAAAAGTGGGCTAGATGGAACAGCTATCAGGTGGATCCACAATTGGCTACAGAATCAGACTCAAAGAGTGCTTATCAATGGTTCCTTCTCAAACTGGGGAGAGGTAATGAGCAGGGTACCACAGGGCTCGGTCCTGGGCCCAGTGCTCTTCAACATTTTTATTAATGACTTGGATGAGGAGGTACAGGGAATGCTTATCAAATTTGCAGATGACACAAAGTTGGATGGAACAGCTAATACTCTGGAAGACAGAAACAAAATTCAAAGTGACCTCGATAGGCTGGAGCGCTGGGCCGAAAACAACAGAATGAAATTTAATAGGGATAAATGCCAAGTGCTGAACCTAGGGAGAGGAAACCAAATGCAGAGTTACAGAATGGGGGACACTTGGCTCAACAATACTACAAGTGAGAAGGATCTTGGAATTGTGGTAGATCACAAACTGAATATGAGCCAGCAATGCGATGTGGCTGCAAAGAAGGCAAATGCTATTTTGGGCTGCATTAATAGAAGTATAACTTCCAAATCGCGGGAAGTGATAATTCCCCTTTACTCAGCACTGGTTAGGCCTCATCTTGAGTACTGCATCCAGTTCTGGGCACCAAACTTTCAGAAGGACGTAGGCAAACTGGAGAGGGTTCAGAGGAGGGCAACAAGGATGATAAAGGAACTGGAAACAAGGCCCTATGAGGAGAGACTGAAAGAACTGGGCATGTTTAGCCTTCAGAAGAGGAGACTGAGAGGAGAGATATGATCGCACTCTTCCAGTACTTCAAGGGATGTCACACAGAGGAGGGCCAGGATCTCTTCTCGATCATCCCAGTTTGCAGGACACGGAATAATGGGCTCAAGTTACAGGAACCTAGATTCCACCTAAACATCAGGAAAAATTTCCTGTCAGAGCAATAAGACAATGGAATCAACTACTAGGGAGGTGGTGGGCTCTCCCAATCTGGAGGCATTCAACTCAAGGTGCAGCTGGACAGACATCTGTCAGGGATGCTTTGACCTGGATTCCTGCATTGAGCAGGGGGTTGGACTCGATGGCCTTGTAGGCCCCTTCCAACTCTACTTTTCTATGATTCTAGGCCTAAGCATTTAGTGCTTAGAGGCTCAGAGAACTTCAGTGCAGAGAAATACTAGCAGGAATATAGAATATAGGCTCCATTTCCCCAGTGTGTACTATTCCACTACTGTTAAGAGTCTACAAGCTTTAGCAGAAAAAGAGGAAATTTTAAGTATGTTCCCAAAATTGTAGACATTCAACATTTAAAGAATTTGATCCTCCAATTTAAAAATATTGCTTAGCCTCATTTACCTGCCCTTCAAAGAGAAGTCTCTAATCAGAAGCACTGTTTTAATTACACAGTTCATCTTTTTATGAATGTTTGCTATACCAAAATCTGTATGAATTACATTGGACAATGTATTTGCCTTCTTACTCTATGCCCCATCTGTAACACTTGGATAATACAGCAAAACCAGAGAGAGAATTTAGCAGTATGGTTAGGATTCCACCCCACAGGCTGCTGATCTGGTCTACAATTTCCCCCATTACTACTTAAGACAAGTATTTCTTCCTCTTTAGCCACCAGCATCAATTATTTTTAATTAGTACTTCCCAATATATTATTTGTCCCTGTAAGTTTGTTGCTTGGCAGTCACACTTCTGTTCTTGGTTTACCGCTACCCTTCTCTATTGTTTTGTGAAAGGCATATAAGGGCACAATAATGTTTGCCTTAATCTAGAGAACTAAGGGAGCAGCAGAAGGCTGAATGGGGACTGCTGTACCTGTGGATAAGGATTGCCTATTACAATATTGCTCAAATTTGCGGGGAACAGAGACTAGGTATGCATTAACGCAAGCAGATCTGCCTGAGGAAAACCCTTTTCTGCACAAAGACTGCACACCATGGATCACAGTAACCATCTTTTATGCAAATAACATTATAGCAGACAATCCCAAGAATGTCTCATCTCTCAGATTAAGCTTCTTTAAAGTACCACTCAAATCGGAGCACCTAGTTTTCTCTGGAGTGTACCCTGCATTTGCAGAGGAAATAAAGGTGTATATTGCACATATAAGGAGCATAACACTCTATGGGCATCTAAATTGGATATTAAGATAAATCCCTTCATGATAGGCTTCCTTCAAGTCCCTATTTCACTACTTGCCTAAAAGACAATTTTAGATCCTTCAGAGCCAATTACAGAGGGGGACCCATCTGGTAAACAGAAGGCTGTGCCCCCCTTCCCCACAACACTGGCTTCAGATATGCACAGTGAACCAGCAGAAATCTGTATGGCTCAGAATCTTGCTCTCATCATTAAGACGGACAGACAATCAACACCATCAAGCCACAAGAAGACTGCACAATAAACCTTTATCTCTCAAGCAGATGTTTGACTGGAGGCTGAAGAAACAAGTTTTGCAGTAGACATACCTCCCAGTCCTCACATCACCAGTGTCAGCAACAACATAAATAAGGCCATGTCTGTTCTCAGCAGTTAGGCGTAAACAAGCGTGGAGAATGATCCAAGTGTCGACGGTAGCCACTAGCTGCTAACTCTTCTGGGGCTCTCAAGTCTGTGGGTGTTCATTAAGCACATTTAGTGGTAGCAATAGCAGAACATTGCCTTTAGGGTTCTTCAGTAACCTTCCAGGGCACCACTAGTAAGGGATCAAGGTTCCAAGTGACATATTTTGTGCTGGAATGGTACAAGCTGGGGTAGGCAACCCAGTGCCCTCCAGATGTTAAAAACTATAACTCCCATAATGCCTGACCATTGGTTGTGGGAGCTGTAGTCCAAAACATCTAGAGGGCACCAGATTGCCTACCCCTGCATACAAGCATTAACTAGAATGTTTATATCATCAATCTCAAAGATGATACAAAACAAATCCACACCACTGTGGCCAGTACACGTGTACACTGAGACAGGTGCACTATATATGTAAAATGACAATGTGTTCAAGACATCACAGAATAAAATCCTGGTGAACTGCTTTGAAACCCACATTCTGGGTACATCAGTACCCTAATACTTTACTACTTGTCAGATGTGAGTATGAATGACTGCACTACAGGGAAGGGAAGATGGCAACTTTCTTCTTGAGTCCACAGCATGTTTTATTTTAATTTCTGTCAGCCACTGTCCTGCCAATAGAAAAAAACTTATACCATAAGGTAACAGATGTGGAACATGCCATATATACCACAGAGGTTAGCTGAACTTGATTTGATTTGGGTGGAAACATGATAGCCATTAGGGTTTTGTTCAAAGGAGCTCTCAGTAGATTCCTATGACACACACACACATCATAGAATCACAGAAAAGTAGAGTTGGAAGGGGCCTATAAGGTCATCGAGCCCAACCCCCTGCTCAATGCAGGAATCCAAGTACTCGGGGGTTGCATAACTACGGTATATATGGCATTCACCATATCTGTGTTTTATACATTACTGTAAAATAGTCATCCTCTGCTTATTTCTTTTGAGTCGACTATCCAAATGGCAGGTATTGTGACTATGGCTGCACGGGACAATCCATGATCTTTAGCCAAAGCAGAGCCAAATGTTCTACTTAGCCTATCTTTAAAATCTCAGTAATTAAATTTACATCTCAGTAATTTAGTACACACAGTAGTTTCTCCTTTCCAAATTTTCTTAGCAGGTTCTCAAGGTACCGTATGTACATTTATAGGTTTAAGTAACACACTTGTTTAAAAACAATAAAAATGGAGTGAGGTATGCCCAACAGGCCTTTAAGGCATTTAATGATGCATCATCAAGTGAACAAACCACAGGCTCTGTCACCATATACAAGAGCAAAGGAAACAGCACATGAGAAAAAGTATGGTTTTGTGGTTCCCAAGCCTTTAGTCCAGTGAACTGTCTTTATTATAAACATTTCCCATGAAGGCTGCCCTCAAATTCATTGCCTCTGGGGTTCAACTGCATTTAACTTTCCCCCCAGAGAATGCCTAGAATTATGAAACACTGGTCCCATGCTGGATCTCTGAAGTCCATACCCTAAATCTATGGAACTTCTCTGCCTCAGCCAAGTGAGCAGGTACAAGTGGCAAGCAGCCTATTCCCAAATATGTTGACTCAGAAGTAGGGCCCAGGGAGTTCAGTGGAACTTATTCCCAAGTAAACACCCATACAACTGAAAACTTGCACTACTTGGTAAAGAGATAAGAAATCAGCAACGAAAGGCTTATTGTAACATTTACCAGTTAAGTAAAATAATTCTGATTAATTGGAGGAACTCCTTTAGCCAATCATTCCCTCCTCAGATTTTAAAAATATTTTATTTTCAACTAACGTACTTGGATAACGCAGATGGAAAGCACCATCTTAAAATAGGCATTCTCTCTTGCATGAGAGGAATACCTCTAAGAATGCCTGCAATACTTCGATGTCTCTAAAAAACAAAGATGAAAATTTATGCAGATTTAATCTGCTAAAACTCATGTAATTAAATCAAATATTTCTTTAAGTGGCAGCCCTAGTGATAACTAAAAGCAGAGGCCGAAATGACCACACAACTCTTAAGGTATTTAAATGCAGATTCTGATCCAGAGAGCTTCTCTTCTAATAAGTTCCCCCCACCATCTCCTATCACTCTTACATGAGGGTTTTCAAAATGAGAGGTGTTTGTTAGTCTACTAGTGGGCTACAATGCCAAAACCCACTGAAATCAACTGGACTTGAGTTAGGTTCCAGAAGACAGTAGAACAATTAGAAGTTTCAACTTTTAGGCAGCAAAGTTGTTCAATATTTTAGATTCTTTGATGTTTAGGCAATCAGGTGGCTTAGATTTTTCTAGGCCTGACTTAATCACACTTTACTTTCCCTGAACAACAGTGAACATATGTTAGGATCTAGTCCCATATCATGCAAAAAGTCTTAGCAACAGCAATTTTTCTACACCTATCTTTAAGCGTTCAATACAATTCAGCACACAAAAGACATAGTTATACAATAATTTCATGCCAACAATCTTTCATTTCAAGAATAATGAACCAGAATGTATCCGACAAACCTTCACTGTTTAGAGATTTGTTGTTCTCTAAGGAAACAAATGTCATACTTTCCCCAGCTTATTAGGAAGAAAAAAGATCAGTTTTGTTCATAAAAAGTCAGATCTACATAAATTAGTGGCATGAACAATCTTTTCAAGAAACAGACAGGCATTTCCAGCAATTGAAAGGCTGCTCTTTAAAAACAGTTTGCTATGTCAGGATTGAAGTTTACAAAATTCTGCAGAATCTCCCATCAGTCTCCTTTTGAAGGAATGAGCCACTGTGATCACCTGTGCACAGTTGCTGTGACAACAGAAAATGCTGGCAAAAAAGTTTCGCATGGTTTATTTGTGGAGCAAGAAGAAAGGTTTCTCATTTCCTCTTCTTCCCATGCCTTTGCCAAAGTATGACAAAAGGAAACAAGAAGCACGCTTGCCTTCAATAAAGCACAACAGAGCATCAAGCACTTGGCTATAATGGTGTAGATAAGGAGCACTGTCATCTCTCCCTGCATTATGTTTGGAGTGAGCCAGCCAACAGCATTTTCTTAACCACACAGAAGCATATTCCTACAACTTTGTACTATCATCAGGACTACAAAGTTGCCAGTGTCTCGGTTTTTCAACACAATAGCTTGGATTTCTATTCTGAAATCCCTCTTTCACTGTGCATGGGGGGGGGGGGGGGATGGTTCTTTGTCCAATGCAAGTTGAACTGGACTATTGACAAATCTCACATCTTTTAAAACTGCAATCATCCACTCTGGAGAGGAAAGAGGGGTATAAACCTATTTTTCTATATTCTGCTTGTTTACGAACACCTGGGGAAGTTGCTACATAAGAATCGGAATATATTTTGTCAAACATAAAATCCTTGAACTATTGGTAGCGATGGTCACTAATTTGGACAGTTTTAAAAAAGGATTGGACAAATTCATGGAGAAGGCTATCAAGGGCTACTAGTCCTGATTGACTATATGCTTCCTCCAGTAACAGAGGTAGTATGTCTATGTACTCCAGTTGCTGGGGAACATGGGTGAGAAGGTGCTGTTGCACTCATGTCCTGCTTGTGGGATCCCGTGGGCAGCTGGGTTGGCCACTGTGTGAACAGAATGCTGGACTAGATGGACCCTTGGTCTGATCCACCATGGCTCTTATGTTCTTCTTACTGAATCTGAGGAATCCTGCTCAGCAGCTGTGCATTGGTGTAACACAAAATAGGTTAAAATTACAGAAACTCAATCAAAGTTGTTTAAACAAAATAAGGTCTTTAGAATTACATTCATGCCATGTTATCTGATCCAAAAATACCAAACTGCACACTGATTGCCTATTGTGCTTCAATAACCATTTCATGTATTGTTTAACTCTGCCACAATGATGTTCACAATAAAAACTACACAACCCCCCCCCCCAAAGAATAAAATGCTAAAATCTTGTAAAGGTTTAACAAAAGGGGATGATTTTACCAAGGTTACAACCTTTAATTATATAATTTCAAACAAATTCAAGTAGCTATTATACCCTCTCTTTCTAGTTCCACTCAGAATTTAAATCTGCAGAAGTAAACCACACAAGCTAACAGATTTGATTTGCAGTATGGAACTAAAAAACCTTTAAAATAAATCCATCAATTTGACCCATTCCCATTACACATTCTAAACTTTATGCAAAATTATTCCCTTTAAAATTCCCCTCTGAAATGTGTATGAAAAAAGCATTTAAACCAATCACACTTGAAAGTGCATGAAGATGTTGAAGGAAAAGATGAAACAATGCTTTTGTAGTGGTGAGCCCAAGTCACACATTCCCCCTGCCCTATAATCACCATGATATACCGTACTTCCCCATACCCGTATTTAAAACCTAATTCTGAATTTTTAAAAAATTAAAGATACATATCATACATCATCATACCTCCCCCCCCCGCCTCCAACTGAAACAAAAGGGAAGATGGCCAAATGGAAACAAAATTACACTTCGAATCAGATATGATCAGGGGAAAGTTAGACAAAGAGAAAAGCAACTGAAACAGTTAAAGATCACTGGAAGGTGTGCAAGAGGGATGAAACCAATGAGGGGCAAAAGGCAGCTCAAAGAGATACTGTGACGGGACTGCCATGCACATTCTATGAAGTATGCTATGCTAATTGTCACAGAAAGCAGTAATATGCACACGGGGAAGACTGGTGGTGAAGAAAATGTCATTAAAATTGATGAGGGGAGAGCTCATTAGGTACCTAGAAGGGCTAAAGCTCAGTGGTATAGCACATGCTTCGCCTGGAAAAGGCTCCAGATTCAATCTCTGGCATCTCCAGTACGTGGAAAAGACTTCCACCAAAGAATGCTGGAGAACCACTAAGCAGTATTGGCCTAGATGGACCAATGATCAGACTCCATATATAAAGCAACCTCATGTCAAAGGCTCTATGGTAGGGGAAAACGTCATGATGGGGTGTGAGAGGAAAGAACAGTTCAGAGAGGATGGTTTGGATTTTTCTTCTCACTCGGATGCGGGGTTCAACAGAACAGTATATGAAATGATGAGACACACTAGGCATATATAGTGTGCCTATACATATACAAGCACGTGTATATGTATGTAGGTGTGTGAAAGCACAGTGATAACAGTGACAGATATAGTCAGTGTGCATGGGAAAGGGTTACTTGGGGCAACACACAGTTGGTTTGCAAGACAGAGTTGACAGAGAGAAGACATTTGAGGAGAAGTCAGTGATGGGGGAGGGGGGGCTTTCACCAAACAGGTCCATGGCTGGAAGGGGCAGGAAGGATAAAAGAGAGGCAGATGGGAAGGAGAATAAGTGGGTAGGATCAATGGATATGTGCAAACAGGTCTGACAGTGGAGAAGATGGGGGAGGGGTAGAGATGGGGAAGGGGGGCCTTAAGATGATTGGTGAGGACAATAGAAAGCAATTAGAAAAGGGGAAAGACACAAGAGTCTGTAAAAGGAAAAAACACCCAAAGTGGGGCTAGTGAATCAAGGATCTTGGGGCTAGTGAATCAAGGGCCTTGGGTGAGAGTAGAATGAAACTAACAAATGGGAGGGGAATAGTAGGGCAAAAACCCAAGGGATGTGTGTGGGAGGGAGGGTTAGTCAACTGGGGGGACAGGAAGAAAACTAACAACATATATATGCAAAAAGAACAGAGAGCAGGAGAAGGAAGCAAGAAAGAAATATGAGGCATCCTGGGGAGCTGATGTGGAGTTTCAGCTTAATATTGGGGAAGGAATAAGAGGGCAGGGCCAATACAAGGAAATGGGAGTGTGGCAAGGAAAAACTAATATGGGGAAAGAGATAGAAGAAAAACTGAGGGAAGGTGGGGGAGTTGGTGCAGGGGTCTAGTTATGTGGGGGCCAGGAGAAGACTAAGGGAAAAGAGGTGTAAGACATCCTCAAGGTGAAGGGGGGAGGGGGACTGGAGCTGATAGAGAGTCTTGCCTAATTATAGGGGCCATGTAGATGAAAGAGAACTACATCTACAGTTATATGCACAAGGAGTTGGTTGGGGAAAACGAATATGGGATAAGAAAGGAGAGAAAACCCCAGGAGTTGTGAGGGCACTGATAGGATGGGGCATCTGGTTATGTGTGGGAAAAGGAGGGACACTAAAGCGAAAGGGGAGGGAGGAGCCCACAAGGTGCCTTGGAGAAGTTGATGGGCGCTGCCCCCCCCCAACTATGGGACAGAGGAGGGAGACGACTAATAAGGGGAAAGGAGGACCGAAAGGTATACACAGTACAAAGAATTGGGGGGGGGGGGTGTATACGAGGAACTGATGAGGGAAAGGCTACTCCAATGGGGTGGGAGAGGGGAGAGAAGCCTAATAAGCCAGATAACGTATAAGAGATGATGATGATGATGATGATGATGATGATGATGATGATGATAAGAGAAGGGGGTAAGGTAGAGGGGAAAAAGTAGGCCTTATACGCTTTATGTATGTATGTGAGGGGAGGGGTCTTCTCACAGCGACCCACTCCGAGGGGCGAGGGTGCCTGAGTGCGTGGGGCGGGGGGGGCGCATGTTGGCCTCTGCCGCCGCCCCTTCCTGCCTGCCAGGGAAGGAAGGAGGCGGCATTCCCGTGTCTTTCTCTCCCTTCTCCCCCCACCCGCCTCACAAAGAAAATAATAATAGATATATATGTGCAAACCGCCTTTCCCACTCCTCATCCTCCTCACTCACCATTTGCGCACTTTCTCGATGGCCGCCATCACCCGCTTGATATCATCCTTGGCCCGGCTGCGGGTCTCGGCCCGCACCGACCGGCCCGACATGCTGCTGAGGCGACGGAGGCGGGAGCAACTGAGGAGAATCCCGACTGTGGCGCTCGCTCTCCTCGGCCGCACCGGCAGGGGCAGAAGCGGAGGAGGAGGAGGAAGGTCCGGCCTCAGTCGCTCGCGGCGGCGCCCCGGCACGCACAATGAAGGCTCCCGCGGCTGGCTCCGCCCAGCCTCGGCCCGCCTCGAAGGGAAGGAGGGATGGACGAGGAGGGAGGGATGCTGTGACCGAGGCAGGCGATGGGCGGGGGGAGGGCGAGCGGGGCACACTGCGCAGGCGCAGGCTCGTCAGCACCTGGCGCACGCGCACCGCTCGCTCCAGCCCCGCCTTCTGAGCGCGAGGGGGCGGGGTTTCGGCTGTAGAGGGCCATGGAGGGGGAGGCGTTCCCGCGCTTTTATTCCGTGAGGCGGCAGCCTACTTTCCCCAACAGCCCCCGTCCCCAGCACCATCATCCCCAGCCAGCTCGCTGACTGGGGATGATGGTGCTGGGGACGGGGGCTGTAGTCCTAACGCGTCTGGAGGGCGCCCGGTTGGGGAAGGCTGCCGGCGTGAGGGGAAGCAATTATTAACCTCCTTTTGAAGGAGCCCGCCAGTCAGATGCCGCTTGCTTGTCTTCCTCGTGCGCTTTTGTGAGGGACCTTTTCTTCAAAAAGAGTATTATTCTTATTTGACAAGTATTACCTTACCTATTGATTTTAAATGGTTGTTTTGATAATTTTTTTTACCCACCCCCCCAAATCGCCTTTTTCACACCCAAGAAGCCTACGGTCTATAAGGAGCGAAAGGCAGATGCCGTCTGCTTGGCGTTCTCGTCCCCTCAGCAGGGAGCGAATGAGAAAACCTTAAATGACGAGCTTTTAAAAATGTATTTATTAAAAACATCTGATTTTATTTTTTTAAGAAACAAAAATCGCCCTTTTTAGACAGAGAAAAGGCCTACAACTCCCAGCCAGCATGGCTGGCTGAAGGCATGCTAGGAGGAGTTGTTGGCCTTTTCTCTGACTAAACATGCATAGGATCGCGCCCTTAGCAGACTTTCCCAACCTAACCCCCACACACACAGAAGTTGTTGGACTACAATGCCCACCATCTTCAGCCAGCATGGGCTGTGGTCAGGGGTGGTAGGGGTTGTAGTCCTAACAACATCTGGGAACCTAAGGTTGGGAAAAGCTGCCGCAAGACACTTTGGATGCTTCCATAGAAACAGCTCTCCTAGAGCTTCTGATCAAGAGACTGCGGAGCTATTCCAATTTCCACCTTTCCCTCACAGATTTTCTTTGGTAAATAAAAAAAGAGGAAGCAGCCCGTGGGAACACATGGGAGGGTTACAACAAGCAGGGCGATTGCCTGATGAAAGCCTCATCTGGAAGCACCCTTTGTTTTTGCTACAACAAACCAGCAAGGCTAAATCTCTGGCAGTTCTCAGGAGGATGTCCCCCGTTATATTTTGCTTTATTGCTCCATTTCAGTAACAGCTTGTGAGGGGTGGGGGGAGCCCCATTGGTCTGTATTGCGTTGGAGGAGAAACAATGCTGGTCAGAATAAGATGATTCACTTCCTTTTTGGCCAGTGGGAAGGAGATTCTTAGGACAGTATAGTGGGCTTTGCTTGGGCTGCTGAAACAAAAAATAATGGAAAATAATCACATGTTCTTCCCCTGTTCGCCCCCGCCTTGATCTCCTCCTGTTCCTCTTGCTGTCTCCCTTGTATTTTTTATTATTATTACTATTATTAAATTTACACTGGCCTTTCAGTCAAATAATCCACAATATAGCAGGTCACCAAGGATTTTGGCTGGCAGTTTCTCCAGAAAGACATCTCTGAGGGAAAAGAAAACTCCATGGTTGGCATTAAGGACATTGCAACTGCCCTGCTAGATCAAGCCCAAAGTCCATCTACAGTAGCCCTCTAAACTGTTTCTAATCCGACACCCCATCTGGAAAGCCCATAAGTCTCACATTAAGACAATTGTAGGAGACCCTGGGTGATTTATTTACCAATTACCATTTGGAGCATATGAAATATGTTCATTCCCAAGACTGGACAGCTGCAATTGGGCACGTATTCTCACGGGTGTTTACCCTATGATGGAAATTGTCAAGAAATTTACTCACAAACATGGAATAATGGCACCATTGCTTCATATGTAGGAAAATAAAACTTTACATGGAGTACTAAATGCTCCATTATCACATGTGACAAGGTTGCGTCAGCTTGTGATAGCGATAAGATTTGTCCGTGCACCTTCTTCCTGGCCTAGTTGGACTACCCACTATGTATTTAAATCAAAAGTACAAGGTCACACTTCTTCCTTTTTCACCTTGCTTTAGTACTCTTGCACCAATATACTAATTCATCAAAAAACTGAAACATTGATGCATCATCAATGCACCCTTATAAAGTGAAAATAAATGTAGCATATTAAAACATACATATTGATGCATAATTTGTGACCCACCAACCTAAATTCAGCTTACCTGCCATGCACTTGACTACAGACCCCATCATTTTGCACTCCCAGTAGCAAAAACAGGAAGCTTATCAAGGTCCTGGTGGGCCACCGCAGTTTGGCTCACTGCTGAGTCACATTTTGTACAGGCCTGATATTTATAATTATAAAACAGATTTGTATGTGATGGCAACACGAAAAATTAAATATAGGCCCACATAGTCTGATGTAGCACTCTGTTTGAGTGACCAGTTGTCTTAAAAGGTATAAAAGAACTGTGGTTTATGAAAACTGTGGCCTATAATATGACTGTTTTAGGGATGACCTTTGCAAACAATTAAACAAGTGAAAACAGTAATTGCCTTTAACTCTGCTTTCCCCATCATTATGGAATTATTATCTTAGACTGTCCGAACTTGTCTGGAGTATGAGTCAATCATGACTTCCAGGAAGTTTTTGAGGCTGAGCATGTATGCTTTCTCCCAGAAACACAACTGCCTGTTCCTGTGGAAATACTATGCCCAGTTCCTTCTCAGAATTTCAGTCTGTAGCCGTGCACGTTGCCAGAAACAACCCCATTGGCTTGAACAAGAACCCAGAACTTCATCCGGATTTGAGTTGCCTAATACAGAGGTGGGCAGAAGATAGATCTGGATCTACTGGTGGATCCCTGGATTATTTGCAGCAGATCAGCAAGGATTTCTGACTCCCAGTTGTTTAACAGCAGCAGCAACAAAATGAATTGGTTGGCACATAACAACAACCCAGAGTATGGGTTGAGTATGGGCTGTTTTTGAATCGTGGGTTGTCATTATGTGCAAACCCTGACCATGGGCGGGAAGGTGCTGTTGTACTTATATCCTGGTTGTGGGTTTCCCGTGGGCAGCTGGTTGGTCACTGTGGGTGGGTTTGCACGATTACGGTGGGAAAATAAGGCACCGTGGGTTGTTTTCCCACCCCACGCGTGCCAGTCGTGAGCTACCTAATTAGTCTAATTACCCTCACTCAATGCAGGTTGTCGTGACATCTGAGGGTAGGTGGCTGCAGTGGTTTACAAACCACCTTGAAACTCATTGCTTACTCTAGAGTTTCAGGGTGGTTTGTAAACCATCCCAGCCACCCACCCTTGCTGGGTTCAGGCGTCATGACAACCTGCGACCAGCGAGGGTAATTATGCTAATTAGGTGGCTCACGACTGGCACATGGCTTCTTTTTCTTCCATGATCATGCAAACCCAGTCAGTGTGAACAGAATGCTGGACTAGATGGACCTTGGTCTGATCTAGCATGGCTCTTATGTTCACTGTGGTTGAGCTATGGGTTGTTAACCACAAACAATCTAGGGTTCACAACCCAACAGCAAAACATGGGTTCTTTTCCTGGGTTGTTCATGGTTAACAAACCATAGTTAAACCATAGTACGGGGCTCACATAAAACTACATCCCATGATTCCACAACAACCCATACTCTGGGTTGTTGTTCACACAACACAACCTCATACTCTGGATTATCGTTCTGTGCGACCCAGTCCAATGAACCCTCCTGTCTTATACTGCTGAAATGAAGAGAGCTAAGAGTAACCAGGAGTGGATTTTTTGTGTGAAACAACTGAGCTCCATTCAGTTCTGGAACTCAAAAACAAATTCCTGGGCTCAGAATTCTTTAATTCTAAGTGTATGTCTTTTGTACCAGGTTGGTGGATCTCAGGGTTCTAATAATAATAATAAAAAAAAAACCTAGATCAAACGAGTCTGACATCTGCCCACACCTGGGCTAATAGTCGTAAGGACCACTGGTGTTGCTTTCAGATGCTATAGCATCTCTTTAATTGTGATCTGAATGTATTCTGTACCAATCTGCTCTCAGATTAGGTAGGAAATAATACAAAATGAGTTGTGAGACTGGTCCTAGGACCAATTTAGTTTAGACCAATCAGAATTATTTATTGAGGTTTAGAACTGTATGATGCTCTGTTAAAGGACCTCTAATTGCATCACCATTACCATTTAAAATAAATCTTTGGATTCTATGACATAAAACCTAGATACTCTGTGGATCTGAGACATGAAAAAAAGAAAAGAAATTACCGTAAACATAATTTCTAAAGGGACATCAAGATAAATAAGGTAGTTACTGCAAATAAGAGACTGAGAACAATCAGAGGCTATTAAGACTTCGATGACAGAACACTGCTCATGGGCTCATTTGTGGTTTCTGTCTGTGTCGGTGTTGGTTCAGGAATGGGTAAGCCGAGAATGTCCCTCGTGAACTGCGTTGCCGTAATTTCCTCTGGAATTTCTTCTTCAATAAAGGCGTCTGCACCTGGAGAGGGGGTTGGGGGGGGGGGGAGAAGGCCACAGTAACTGATGTTAGGATTTAGCAGAACGTGGAAATAATAATGCGTGGAATGGAATGGAATGTCTACAGAGCCATCAGATCAGCAAGTTGTCTTGCCTGGGAAAAGGGTGTGTTGAGTAGGGTGCACACACAGGATATGCACTGCCCAATCCAAGCGGTGTGTCCCAGGACAACCTGCAGTGTGACAATCCAGTGCAACACTAACACAGCATCATCTAAATGTAGTGTGGAGCACGTTGCACCATGCAGTAGAAGTCCTCTCCAGCTCTGCGGAGAGAATACACCAGTCTTCCCCATGCTGGCTAGGGGATGCTGGGAGTTACATATAGTCCAACACATTTGGAGGGCCCCAGAGTGGGGAAGGCTGGAATACAGTAGTAAACCTACAAATATTGCAGGTAGGTGCATTGGTCCATTAGGAAAAATCCAGAAGTAAGAGATGGGCAATACTTTTATTAGGACCAACTAAATGGTCACAAAGAAGTGAGCATGAGGGTTTCCCCTCCCCACAGTCCTGTGGATTCTAAGCTAATTTATTTATTATATTTAAACTACCCTTATGCAGCATTCTGAGACTGGCTACGGATGAACTGCATAGTTATAATACAACACCTATAAGTAACAGGCAGTACTCTGTGATTCCACAGGAAAACGAAGTTTCCTAAGATTTTCAGCTTACATTTTAAAAAAAGGCAAGTTTCTAGCCCTTGTGATTTCCAAATATGTTTCAATGTATGGGAACAATAAAGGGTTGCTTCATGGCACCACAATAACTTTTTACTCTGCCCTATGACCAGCAGAAGTTGAATAAAATATACAAAATGGTGGGTGGGTTGCAGAATAAATTCTTATGCTTCATTTGCACCATATGTATGAAAAGCCACAGAATCCAGCTTTTCCTGATTTGTCGTTTGTTTTTATTTATTTTAGTGAGGATTTTACACAGCTCTGGTCAAGGGGCTTCTCAGGGGATGTGACAAAGCTTCAGTGCAATGGAAGTGTCCCCTTACAGTCAGACCACCTATGATGTGATTGCAAGCATATTAAGACAGCATTAAGTTCCTCTCAAATCAATAGGGCTTACTTCACCATCAATGCATTTAAGATCCGTGGGCCAAGCCACATTGGCTGGAACCAAGTCAGCCATATAAATTTGCAGGATTGGATCACATGGCTGGTATATCCACACCCCAGCAGGGTCCATATACAAAAGCCGCCTGGAGATGTTCCTCCTCTTCACCATTGCAACCTGCTTGTTCACCTGCCTTTTGCTCTGGCCCAGACAAAGGTAGTGGTGAGAAAGAGGAGCAGGAGATGCCACAGCCTACTTGCTCCTGGGCTCTGTGCCTGCCAAGCAAGGAAGTGGTAGCCATGGCAATGAGAAGGCAGACTCACTCAGAGAGGGGCCCACTGAGGAGGTCTTGCCCAAGGGGTCGCAAAAACCTGGAGACAGCATTGCAGTTGATACCTGTGGGATCGTAGGAGCCGACCTCCGAGCGCCCCCCTTCCGGATTCAGGCCCAGCAGAGTGGTGAGATATTCTGCCAGCTCCTCTTCAGTGAAATGCTCTCCTGTCCCAAGTAAAGTGAAAACACAATCCGTTAGCTTCACCATCATAGCACCATGATCATCAAATCAGTTTTCGGGCCAACGCTGCCCACCTCTATGTTGAAGCAGCAACAGGAGGTCATCCCTGTTCATGGTCATCTCATGGTTCCCATTCTCGTAGCCCAACACTTGGAAGGCATTTTGTATTTCTTTTGCTGCCAGCCCAAACGCAGGGCGATGATTTATATAGAGCTTGATAAAGTCACCTAAATTGATGTGGGTCACTTGCTTCCCAGTCTCCAGATATTCACCGAATTTGACTTCATTTAACATGTTTTCGATCTAAAAGGAATAAAAACACAGTCATAAATGGAGTTTCTGACGCCACTGGAATTATTTGGCAATTCCATTCTATCTATGGCAAGGCAATGGTCCAGGTTGCAGGACCCAACAGCCCATAGGTTAAACAACCCATGGGCTGCTGGAGACGAGCAGGAGAGAGAGGACACTCTTCCTGCAGTGCGCCTGCCACTTCCGCTTTTACTCAGCAACCCAACAACAAACCATGGGTTAACCGCTGGGTTGTTTAGCCCCTAAACAACCCAGTGGTCCAGGTTCAGACAACATGCTAAGCAACCTATGAAGGAGCAGATTGTGGGTTGCTAACTAAAAGCTGAAGTGGCAGGCGCACTGCAAGCAGCATGTTCGCTCTCTCCCGATCTTCCCCAACAGCCCATGGGTTGTTTAACTCATGGGCTGTCAGGCCTGGGAATGTGGTATACATGCACATTCCTTCCCCTTACACATTTGGCTTACTAGAACACTATGACATTTGTAAAACCATTGTTGCCATGGTGTCCAAACTGGCAAGCTGTGGTTTGAGCAATCTCCTCAAACCAGGATTGCAAACCAACATCAAACCACATGCACACAGCTTGTTCCCAATCCACTGAACCATGTTTTGGAAGAATGGAGAACATAACATCTGAATGCAGCCAGTGAGATGGTTCAGATGTAATGCCAAACCATGGTTTGTCGTGATGTCTAAACCAGCACCATCCAACAAACCAGTTTGTGAGTGGCTGCCAAACCAGGACCTTGAAGCTGGTTTGCAAAGCAGAGTCTGTGCAGACTGTGGTTTGGTATTACATCTGAACTAACAAGTCATGATTTGGGATGTTCCTCCACTATTGTAAGCCACTGTTTGGAATAACATTAGAAATTCTCCAGGAAGGTGTAGGAAGAGGGAATCCACAAAAGCCCTTGTTTGCCTGTATGGCCTGTTTCAGATGTACTGCAAAACCATGGTTTATCAGTATATGAATGAGCAACAGCAGCGTGGAACTTCCATTTTAATTTTGCTTCCAGACGACTGTGGAAAAGCAATGCCTCAGCAGCGCTAAAGAGCTCTAGTGTAGAAACAACCCCTGGCATTCATGAACATGCTTTCCCAGGCATGCACCCGAGAGATAAGAGGCACCCAGTGCCAGCTTCAGGTTTTGGACAGCCCTTGGCCAAGATGCTGCCAGTGGGCCCTCGCCCCGAGTGGGTTTACCTCCTCCTTACTTCTCTCCCCACTACTTGTTCACACTTTCTCCCTATGGAGCCATTTGGTACCCAGGACCGGTGCAAGGCAGTTTGGTGCCCTAGGCAAGATCAGATATTTAGCGCCCCCCCCTCCCACTTGAGAGCGCTGCATTTTTTTCCCAAGGCATTTCTGGCGCCCCCTTTAGCCCTGCGCCCTAGGCAGCTGCCTAGTTGGCCTAATGGTAGCGCCGGCCCTGTTGGTACCACCACCCAGAGGGAGAGTTTAAGGCAAGTGAAGAAAGCTGCTCTATTTCCTCACTCTTGTCACCACTTGCATGCTCAGAGAGGGTAGATTAACAGGCAGTGACAGCAAGGCCAGGAGGATCTTGGCATTGGCAGTGGGCCCCTTGCAGGGACCTGGGCCTCAGCAGGTGCCCGACAATGCTACCCTTGATGCCGGCCCTGGAGGCACCCTCCCCCAGAGATGTAACCTTTAGAAATTTAGGGGAGGGGGCTGAAAGCTGAATAGCAACTCTAGCAAGTAATGCCGGCAAAATGTTAAAAGGTTGTCCAAAAAACAACCCAAAAGTTAACACAGGGGCAGTGATTTACCAGTAGCAGGTACTAAATAAACCAGAGCTGTCCCTGATGAAATAGGGAGCATTCATGCCCATGAATGTGAGGGAAGTGTGATCAGAGAGTCCACACAATTTGCATAGCTATTTAACCCAGGGGAGCAGGACTGTTCACTGTTCCTGCCACAAAACCAGTAATATTCGTTTTGGGCTGCTGTTGTTTTTGTCTCCAGAAAAGCATTTTTCCAAGGATATGACAGAAGGAAAGAGGAAACTGCAAAAATTAAAAAAGGAGGAAATAAAATGGTAGTCTTTCCATGCCCTCCGGCTGTTTCATAGAAGTGGGGCAGCTTTAGCACTGGTCTCATTGTGTCTCCACGTTTCTGCTCAATGGAGGGAACTAGGCCATGAATCCACCCTGCCACACTATAATGAGCAGGGGAACTGGGCTACATGTTCAGTCACCCTTGAAGAGCTTTTTTCTGTCTTCCTACTGCACACAAACAGGCACCTTCTCCCCCCCCCCCCCTCTCTCAAACACACACATTGCAAGAGGAAGAAACTGCTTTGGGTCAGCCATTTCTACAGCTTCCTGCATTTCTGAAAGATGAGGCTGAATTCTGTTCAAAGGGATATCCTCATCCTATTCCTACACCCTATTTTTCTATGATTTCTGCCGTGTCTCTGCCTTCACCCTGTCACACGGTCATCATCTTTGCTACTGCCCACCAGTAATGCCCTTCGGCAATTTACACAGGCCATATGAGGCTATTCCTAAATGACAGATTATATGGACATTAAGGGTGGAAATGCGAGGGAAAACCGACAAGGGAGCTTTTGCGTCTCCCTGGAAACTCCTTCTCCGAAGCATTGGAACACCTGGTCCAGTCTTGCTGACTTTTTAAAGCTTCAGCTGATTTAAATGGGCGGAACTGACACCTACAAGCCAAACTGCACATTACGTTACCCACCCTTTTTTTAAAAAGCATGCTCATGCTGGTCACTTTTATTTTGAAGAAAAGGCAGCTGCAGGGCCCTTATCTGGAACATGTTTCCAAACTAGGTCAAGGCTCTATTTATTTAAGAAATTTTTAACCTGACTATCAGGGCGCATTGCCCTCATAGTGCCATCTATGCCACTTTCCAGCCAGAAATCGCTCTTCCTCCCTTGCTATTTACTGTAAACAGTATCTTTGGCAAGAAATAGCTGGGGGGGGGGTGGAAGGATTTTGGGGAGAAAACTGGCACAGGGACCTGATCCAGAGCAAGAGGATGTTCTGGACTAGGGCCATGCAGGTGCTTTTTCTTCAAAATGAAAAGTGCACAGTCGAAGAACACTTTTAAAAAAACGTGAATAGCTTGGTGCCCTCCAGATGTTTTGGCCTACAACTCGCAGAATTCCTGGCCATTGGCCATGCCGGTTGAGGCTGATGGGAGCTGGAGTCCAAAACATCTGGAGGGCACCAGGTTGGGGAAGGCCGGCGTAACGTGCAGCTTGACACTACCTTTCCTACATTTTCAAATATTGTGCGAGACAGGCAAGAAACTGTATTTAAATTGGTGTGGGTACTCCAGAGGCCAAATGTGCTACCCGTAGGTTTCCCTAAAAAACACTGACCTGCTCCTCGGATGGGTAAAATCCCATTGCTCGCATGACCAAAGGCATTTGTTCCAAGGGGATGTGCGTTGACACCTTTCTGGATTCCATGGTGTCGATACCTTGATGACACAGCTGAGCATAGTAAAAATAGTCTTCTAGCTCCTGGAAGGACATATGACAGGCAAAAAAGGACCTTGAGTTCTCAAGTGTAGAATACAAAAGCGGACACAAATTGGATTGCTAGATAAATTAAAGGTGTAATCCCATGCAAGTTTAGACAGAAAAAAGTCCTACAACTCCCAGCTTTCCCTAGCCAGCAATGACAGCCAATTCACAATTTGGTGATGGTGTTGTTGTTTTTAAATGTGGATACAAAAAAAAAAGTAACCAAGTGTAAATGTTAAAATACATATGCATCACAACCAATTGCGCATTCACAATTTGGTTTCAGACAGTGCCGGCTCTAGAATATTGGAGTCCTTCAAGCAAGGGACCCCCCAATGAGACCCTTTCATCTGGATGAGGTGGAAATTCAGAGTTCTCTCCTGCTGCTTCTGACGTTCTGGGATGGACATGGGGCTGCCTTTGAAAAGCATTGAGAAACTTCAACTGTTGCAGAACACAAATTACTAACTGGGCCAAACTGCAGTGAACATATTACTCCACTAGCGTACACTGGAAGTTCTGCCAAAGGGTGGTATATAAATCTTTTAAATAAATGAATGGATCTTCATTGGCTCCCAGTTTGTTTCCCAGCTCAATACGAAGTACTGAGTTTGACCTTTAAAGGCACAATCCTATGCAAAAGTTTAGACAGAAAAAAGGCCAACGACTCCCAGCATGCCCCAGCCAGCTTGGCTTGGCCATGCTGGGCGTCGCTGGCCTTTTTTCTGTTTAAACTTGCATAGGATTGCACCCTTAAGGACTCAACAGTCTGGGGCAACCCAGGGTAGCTAAAGGACCTCCTCCTTCCACATGAACCTACCCCACCAATTGTGATTTTTTCCAGAGCCCCATCTCTGTGGGTGTACCCCTGCCTCCTGAAGTCAGTTGGGTGGCTGCTGGAGAGGAACTTCTCTGACACCAAAACTGCCAGACTTTCTCCCTAGACATGTTCACCTGGTGCCATCCCTGTGTTAGCTTTTAGGGGTCAGGCAGGGTGAAGTCTAATCCTGTTCTCTTAGAACATAAGAAGAGCCCTAATGCTGGATCAGACCAAGGGTCCATCTAGTCCAGCACTCTGCTCACACAATGGCCAACCAGCTGCCCATGGGAAACCCACAAGCAGGACATGAGTGCAACAGCACCCTCCCTCCCATGTTCCCCAACAACTGGAATACATAGGCATACTGCTTTTAAATGCATAGGCATCTTGCTTTTAAACTGTATTTACACTCTTCCCCATTATTTTTAGCTGTTGCTTTAATCTGCTCTTTTTATCCTTGTGGCTTTATCATTGGTTTTTATTTTATTTTATTTCTTTTATAGACTTGTAAGCCACCCTGAGGGCATTCACATTGAAAGACAGGGTATAAATCCTATATAAATAAGTAAACAGTGCAGTCTTAAATTACCTTGAAAAACTCGCCCGTTCTGCCACCTTCCAGAAGATTGTAGAATGGGGTCAAATCTTCACCACCTAGAAAAACAGCTGCTTCCAGAGCACTAGGGGAGGAACAACACATACAGTTCTCTGGTAAGGAGATGTTGCAGGAGGAGGCCCTTCCCTTCTCAACCTTGCCTACAGCACTTCCAAAAGTTAAAACTCGTCTGAGCTTCTGTATCGAGAGGTGCAATTCCAAGAAAAGGCATTGAGATAATTAAGGGCACAATCCTGTACTCAAGCTCCACCAGCTGAAGAGCGTTAGTATTTGGTAGAAGCCACTCTACACAGTCATGTAGTGGTAGATGTAGTGGAGTGGTAGAGTGCAGGCACACATCGTGACAATTCCCATAGCCATGCCCCCAAGGAGAGTCCCAAAATTCAGGCAGATGCATATCAACAAATATGGCGGCAGCGGCGAAGAGAGGAGGTAGCTTCAGCTGGCTATGCATAGCCAGCTGAAGCGATCCCTGCTTCCCTGCTCCTCATTCCTCCCACAGTGTCCCCTGGCTGGGATACCTGCAGGAGGACCAAGGGGGGAGGGGGCAGGAGGTGGGCAAGGACCCACAATGTGTCTGATTGTCTTTCGGGCACATTGTGGGCCCTGGGGGCAAACAACTCACACTGCGTGGCTTGTGCCACAGTGTAGGTTGTTGTGTTGTGTGAACCCACCCATTATGTTTGATCATGTTGCTTTATTTTATGGTTTTAACTGTTGTGAACTGCCCAGAAAGCTTCGGCTATTGGGCGGTATAGAAATGTAATAAATAAATAAATTTATTTAATAAATAAATTAAGACTCCTTTTCTATTTTCTCTGTATGTGTTTTTCCCCTCCCATGCTGAGCATACATAAGATAAGGTAGCTATTATAAGCAGTGGTATATCCCATCCCTGGTATAACTTAAGATAGATATAGATATAGATATAGATATAGATATAGTGTGTGTGTGTGTGTGTGTGTGTGTGCATGGATTATATAAAAGAACCCACCGTCCCATGAGCAATTTAAACACACACACACACACACACACACAGAAATAACGAGGCCTATCAATTCTCCCAGATCAATCTAATTTAAATTAAGTTAATTAAATCCTTCAGCCGCCAAACCTGCCCCTACACAAGCTGCGATGAGAAGTAGGTTTTATGCCGCTCTGTTTGCATTCACACATCATGCTGGAGATGCAAAACGAATACACGAACAGAAGCATGGTCTGTAATGTTTGACAAGTGGCTCATTCCGCTCACGCCTGATGAAGAGTTCTGCATAACTAGAAAGCCTGCATCCTCCAGCAGCATCAAAAAGTAATTGAATTGAGGAAGTTTCAAGGGGGCAGAGTCAATGTCCTCCTTCCTTGTGTTGAAAAAACTCTCTACCTCAGCACGCCAGAGTCACCGAATCACTGCTACAACCTGTGCGCTGCACAGAGTTAAACTATGGAATTTGCTTCCACAAGGTGTAGTGATGGCCACCAACTTCGCTGTGTTTAAAAGGGGATTAAACAAATTCATGGAGAAGGCTATCAATGGCTACTAGACCTGATGGCTATCTGCTACATCCAGTATCAGAGGCAGTATGCCTATGCACACCAGTTGCTGGGGAACATGGGTGGGAGGGTGCTGTTGCACTCATGTCCTGCTTGTGGGTTTCCCACAGGCAGCTGGTTGGCCACTGTGTGAACAGTGCTGGACTAGATCCAGCACAGTTGTTCTTATGGTGTGGATTACATTGTCAGGTGGGTTTCCTGCAATCCCCAATTTGCTGCCCCGAAGCTGTGTCCCCTCCCAAAAACCTGTGCCTCCATTAGTACCTTAATCTCTATCCAGTACCATGTTTCCTTAGGATACTCCACATCTGCAGTTTTGTACAGAAACCACCTCTAGAATCTGCAACATGGGCCTGTCTACATTACAAGCTTAAAAGCAGCTTCAAGCCTGTTTAACCATCATTACTCTCTGGACCCAGGGATCTTGGGAACGGCAGTTCCATCAAGAGGCTAAGACAGCTCTCCCCAACCTGGCCCCCTCCAGATATGTTGAACAACAACTCCATTGCTCAAACTGGTTGGGGATGACTGGTGTTGTTGTCCAAACCTGCCCCATCAGGTTGGGTAGGCCCAGGCTGAGGCATTCTAAGCAAACTCACAAAGCTGCAATTCCCAGCATGCATTGGAGAAGCACATTGCAAACAAGCCGGCTTAAATTTGTAGTGGACATGCACCCTTCACTGTGTAAAGATGGCTCTCTTTGCACATCGCCATGGCTAAATGCAGCAGCTTTGAATATTTCTTTCTGCTTCAACCTCAGAATGTGGCCAAAGTTTCAGCCAGCACACCTCCATCCCAAACAGGAACACGCTTCCTGCAATCCACACTCTTGAGGCTTTTATATATAATTAAGTTATACTTGGACATTAAATATTGCGGAGACACGGAAGATGCCAGAGGCAGCAGAAAAGCGTTAATTAGCTCATAAAATGCCTTCCTCCATAAACAAATTACAGAGGCATTGAATGGTGCCTGGACCCCAGCCAGCAATTATAAAACAGGATCATTTATATTCTGCTGCCTTCGTTTAATTCTTGCTCAGGCTGAACCTCCAACTGATTAAGCCACATAGACGAAACAGGGAGGGTGTGTGTGTGTGTGTGTGTGTGTGTGAGAGAGAGAGAGAGAGAGAAATTTTTAATAGGACTTTAGCTCTCCCACTATGAGTCCATTTACTCTTTTTGCTCTGATGCTAGTTAGCTGAATGCTCTTATCTAATGCCTCCAAAGATGGCAGACATTGCCAGAGCAGTCCCGCTGTTTCCAGCCCCAACCCTAGCAGCCCACATCTCAACTCACAATAAAGCCAAGAGGTAGCACATAACCCCTGCCAAAAAAAACCCCCACACATATAATTCCTGCAATGCTTTCTCGGTTACCACTTGTGCCTATGAGTATCAATAAACAAGCAAAAATTTAAAAAAAGGAGGGGGTGTCTTATCTTCCAGAAAACGTAGCAAAATTCTTACACCCTTCCAAGAGCAGAAAGCGATACATCAGCTTTTCCTGAAATACTGGAACAACAAGCATTTGGCAGGAACAACCATGTCATATCATTGCCACTTTGGTCCTGTAATATATTAAGATGTTCGGAAGGAGGCTCCTGCTTTCCCTGCTGTGCGCACGCACGTACAATTAGGATCAGAGTGGATAGACACACTCACAGTGCTCCCTTTAGTAGCTCACCCTGCCTGCAGGGGAGGACATAACCGAGTCACAGAGACTGCTCCCAGCAGTAAGAAGGTGGAAAATAGGCACTGCTGGACAGATGTCATGTTTTGTATTATTTAGATGTCCTAAGGAAAACTCAAAGACACTGATATTTCATATGAAGCTGCCTTTTATCGAGTCAGGCTACTGGTACATCTAGGAACATAAGCCCTGCTGCATCAGACCAAAGGCCTACTTAGTCCAGCTTTCGGTTTCCCAGAGTGGCCAATCAAATGAAGCAAGACGTGGGCAATATCTCTTTTCCATTGCTGTTCCCAGTCACTAGTGTTCAGAAGCTTACTGGAGGCAGCATATAACCGTCATGACTAATAGCCACTGATAGCCTTATCCTCCGTGAATTTGCCATGTTGGTGATCATCACCATATCTCGTGGCAGTGAGTTCCACAGTTTAACTCTGCGCTGTGTGAAGAAGTCCTTCCTTTTATCTATCCTGAATTCCCACCATTCAGCTTCATGGGATGACCCCACTGGGTTCTAGTATTATGAGAGAAATAAAATTATGCATGGTGTAGAGGAAGTGGATAGGGAGAAGTTTTTCTCCCTGTCCACTTTCTCTCTGCCAGGCATAATTTTATACCCCACTATCATGTCCCCCCCTTACTCAATTTTTTTCCTAAGCTGAAAAGCCCACGACTACCAACTAGCCCACTACTGCCTTCTTTGGCTAGCAGTGGTTGCCCAGGGTCTCTGGCAACAGTTCCCCCTTCCCAGCTCCATGAACTGAAATCCCAGGGCCAGCCCTACCATTAGGCAAAGTGGGCAACCATGTCAGGTGGCAGATGCTATGGAGCCACAGCAAGGTGTATGTGACATGCAGCAGCCTGCCCTGGGTCCCCACTAGGCTAGCCTGCTACCTCCAGGTGCAGTGGAGGACGCTGTCCCATCACCAGTGTTGAGGTAGGATTCAACTGCCAGCCCAGTTGGCTTTTGTCCATGGAATGGGGGAAGGCACCATCTTGCCCTTTGCCTCAGGCAGTGCAACATTTTGGCCCGGCCCTGCGAGATCTTTTTTGAACTGAAGAACCCAGGGAACAGGATTCAGAGAGTTGGAAGGGACTTTGGAGACCATCTAGTTCAACCTCCTGCTCAAGGCAGGATTGAACCTGGGACCTGCTGCATACAAAGCCCATGCTCCACCACTGATCTGTGAGTTCCCTCCAATAACGATGGAAGATGTCTTATACCTAGTCAGACCTTTGGTCCCGCTAGCCCAGGGCGAGGAACTTGTGGCCCTCCAGATGTTGTTCGACTGCAACTCCCACACCCCTGAACATTGACCATGCTGACTGGGCTGAGTCCAACAACATCTGGAGGGGCTCAGGTCCCCCATTCCTGCATGAACCCAACATTGTCCAGTATATTTCAACAGCTGCTCTGCAAGGGCTGAGGCAGACAGCAACGCTTCCTAGCCCCAGGAAACACTGGGCTACGGGAGGGGGCCGTGGCTCAGTGGCAGAGCCGCTACTTTGCATACAGGTCCCGGGTTCCATCCATGGCAGCATCTCCAGGTAGGGCTGGAGGGAAATCCTGGCTGAGACCCTGGAGAGCCACTGCTGCCAGTCAGTGTCGACAATACTGGGCTAGATGGACCAAGGGTCTGACTCAGAATAAGGCAGCTTCCTAGGTTCTTTGAGCTGGAGGCGGCAGGGATCGAACCTGAGGCCTTCTGCACGCAGAATGTGTGCTACGGCTGCATCCCCTAAGAAATTTGTTTTTAAAGGCCCCATCTTCCCCAGAAAGCCCACTTAAGGGCTTGGCAGGCCACTCCAGAAGCAGAACGATTGGAATCTGGCTGTGCCCGGCAAGCCAAAATCTCTCCTCACCCCTGATGGGTCTCGATCCCGCAGTCCCTGCTTTACGAAGCCAGTGGCTTATCATCCATAAGGCCACTGAGGCTGCTTTCCCAAAGACACTTTGGGGAGCCATCTTTTATATACACACAAGAGCACTGCCAGGCCAGGAGTCGGCTTTGCAAGCCTGCAACCTTGCTGGCAGTCCTATTGCTGGAACAGAGAAGGAGAGAATGCACTGCCAAGACTTACTCTAAATTGATGTCCCATTTCATCACAGTGAAGTCATTACCCCCCGCCGTGAAGAGGTGGCACCCGTCATAGGAGTGGGCAAGGTTGGAGACACCCGACGGGTGGCAAATGAAAGCCGAGGACTTGTGCGGGTTCCCATCAATGGGCAAGATCTGGAGGCCGACCTAGGGAGAAGGACCGAGAACGTGACACGAATCCCCCAAAGACCTGCCTGCTTGTCACCCACAGCCTCAGGTTGACACGCTGAGGAATTTTCAGCTCCTGCCTGTTGTTGCTGCTCTCGCAGAGAAAGTACCGGAGCCATCTAGCCGAGCGGGGAGAACTTGCAATGTGAACCGTGGCATGCTTAGTAACCCACAGCTATTCCAAACTCATTCCCAGCGCCACTTTCAAAGGCCTCCCCTGATTTTCTGGGTGGGTGGGTGGGTCAAACATAGAACCGGAGCCTGTCCCGAGTGAAAACAGGAACTAGTTGCAGCACTGGCCCAAAGGACCTTCACCTGCCTTATCTTTGGTAATGTAGGCCAGATACCGTCTCTGTGGTTCATCACCCTCTGCCACTGGTAGGACCAGGATCTTCTCAAGGGGCGAGCCGTACGTTGGTCCCAGAACAGTCTTTCTGCAGTAAACACATTCACAACCATGACAGCAACACTTGATCATCTGGCTTTCAACAGCTTCCCGGCGGGCCACTGTTTACGTAGAGAATGCTGTAAGATACGCCAAAAGCGGCTGCAATTTGCGTAACTTACGGCATTCTCTACGTAAACAGCGGCCCACTGAGAACCCAGAAGTCCGACAAGCGGTGAGGTGCGCGTCCGCTTTCGGCTCAGCTTGGCAGGCGCAGCAGTGGCGTCCGCCGAGCTAGAGGCGGGGTGGGTCTTGGCGGATCGCCCACCCCTAGTTTGCATACGGTTGTATGAGAATGTTGTTTGTTTGCAAATCATGCAATATGCCCCTTTCACAATCCCAAACATGAACATGATCGGGAGCACTTTTTAGGAGACATGTTCATGTTTTTTTTTAAAGTGTATTTTTTGAAAATACGCACTTTCACGCTTTAGTCAGTGGGGGGAAGTACATGCTTTTGAAAAGTACACACAGGAATGCACACCTGTTCGAAAGTGAAAATAGGAGTGAGCTGAAACGAGCTTCAAAGTGAATTTCTGAGAGCTCACAAATGGCTGGTTTTGCCATCTGCCATGTGGTTCTATGGTGTAATGGTTAGCACTCTGGACTTTGAATCCAGCAATCTGAGTTCAAATCTCGGTAGAACCTGTGTTTCTCTCAGACATTTTAAAGAAAAAGGAAAAAAAGATTATGTTGAGAGCCAGGGTGGCATAGTGGTTAGAGTGTTGAACTTGGACTGGGGAGACCAGGGTTCTAGTCCCCACTTGGCCATGAAGCTCACTGGGTGACTTTGGGCCAGTCATTGACTCCCAGCCTAACCTACCTTACAGGGTTGTTGTGAGGATAAAATGGAGAGGAGGAGAATTATGTAATGTAAGCCGCCTTGGGTTCCTCGCAGGAAAAAAGGCGGGATATAAATATAATAAATAAATAAGTCCCAACGTTTGTGGTTGAAGAGAGTATTGGTGGCAATGCAGGCACGAAGTTGCTGGGAGTTGCAGTTTCTCATACACATACACAAATATACACAGTTCCTTACAGGGAGAGCGGAGAGGGTTAATGACAGAGGAGAGCACGGCCCATTGAGGAAAATAACCCAGAGATTTCCCAGGTTACCTGCACAGCTTTGTGGTCACGTTATAAATCTTCATTTTGTAGTGATCGTTTGCGGTGAGGAAAAAATACTCAGTTGTAAGAGGCGGGTACCAAGTGATACACTTGGGAACAGCGCTCTGCTCGATGCGGTCCCTCCGGATAACAACCAGCTCATCTTGGACGCTGTGCTCCAGGTCATATTCCACCTGGAGACAAAGTAATGTAGACCCAGTGATGAGGGCCTGGTTCACACACCCGCCTGCATCGCTGGGTTCCTCTGCAGCTGAATGTGTCCTCAATTCACACCATCGCACTAAGCCCCAACCTATTTAAACCCGTCTTCACGACCTTTTCCTCTCAGCCAGCTGATTCCTGATCCCTTTCAGGAGCTACACAGGGGGCCTGGGCATAGCTGCTGGGGGATGCTGGGAGCTGTAGTCCAACACATCCGGAGGGAACCAGGCTGGAGAAGGCTGCCCTAGGCCATGAAGCACGGGTGCAGAACCTCAGCCCCAGGGGCCAAATCCAGCCCCCTCCAGGGTTCCTTCCTCTGGCCGCACCCCCTTTCCCGTGACTGCCGGTGGCTGGGTGGTTTCCCAGCTGTTGCACAGTCTTTTCCCCTTTCTAAAAGGTTGAAATTACTCTCCTGAGGCTGAGTCACTGGCGGTAAGAGCTTTAAGCTAAAATATGCTGGTTTTTTATTTATTTTTATTTTTTGGCCCGACCTCTTTTTTAGTGTTTTGGAGTTTGGGGTTTTTTGGAGTTTTTTGGCCGCACCGCTTTTGCCTTCAGCTCCGTCCACCACCGGAATGTGGCCCCTGAGAGCTTCTCCAATGTGGAATCCGGCCCTTGGCCTGAAAGAGGTTTCCCGCCCCTGCAGTAAAGGGTTCTCAGGTGCTAGTAGAGTAACTCTGCCCACCTAGGCTTTGGCCATTGGCTCTCCTCAACAGGAAGAGCTACGAAGACTTCCTGTTCAGGCTGGGACTCCGCAGCAACAGCAACTTCCTTCTATCTTGCTTTCTTCTGATTCTCAGCATGTTCCCTGGTTCTGTTCTCCGGGCTTTGACTCCTGGCTTAACGTCCCAGCCCCCTGGTTCCCAGCAGCCTAGAGCTCAGCTCCGGCACTTCTCCAGACTGGCCTCCATGTCACCCAGCTTAACCAGGAACTGCGTCTGATTGTTGCAGCACTTACCAAGAGTCTGTCTTCTCCGAGACTTAAGAGCCTGGGTTCGTCGCTGTCCAGGTGCACCCCGAAGAGGATGGTGCGAATAGGCTTGTAGTGGGAGTGGAGCGCTGCTAGGCGCTCCCAGACTTTCTGCTCATCCACAATGACTTTTTTGTAAACGGTCACTGAAATGTTTTCATCCTGAAAAGCAAAATTAAACACAAAACAAAAAACACTTTAGCTGTTAATCTGTGCCTCTCTCTCTCTCTCTCTCTCTCTCTCTCTCTCCCCCTCTTTCCTACCTTCCTTCCATCCCCATGTGGTGTAGCACTTAGAGCGTTGGACTAGCTCTATGCGAGGAGCCGTAACTCAGTGGCAGAGCCCCTGCTTTGTGTGCAGAAGGTCTCAGGTTCAATCCCCAACATCTCCAGGTAGGGCAAGGAAGGAATCCTGCCTGAAACCCTGGAGAGCCATTGCTGCCAGTCAGTGTCAAAAATACTGTGCTAGATGGACCAAGAGTCTGTATAATTCAGTGTCCTGTGTTCCTATTTAAATTGACCCCTTTTTGAGAATAATGAGGACCAGAAACTTATTTTATTTTTAAGGGAAGTACAATAACTCAGTGGTAGAGCACCTGCTTTGCATGCAGAAAGTCCCTGGTTCGATCCCCGGAATCTCTGGGTAGGGCTGGGAAAGAATCCTGCCTGAAACCCTGGAGAGCCGTTGCTGCCAGTCAGTGTTGATAATACTGGGCTAGATGGACCCAGGGCCTGACTCAGTATCAGGCAGTTTCCTAGGTTCCTAAGACTAGGGATACAGAAGTTAAAATCCCTTCTTAGCCTTAAGGCTGACTGGGTAACCTTGGGCCAGTCTCACTCTCTCAGCCTAACCCTACCTCACAAGGCTGTTGTGAGGATATACTGGGCAGGGGGGGCAGGAACCGTGTATACCACTCTGGCCTCCTTGGACGAAAGGGGAGATTATAAATGCAATCATAAATAAATAATTCCAGATTTCCAGAAGTGGATTCCCTTGAGCTGAATCTGTGCTGTGGAGAGCCACAAGCCACGTGGAGGTTACACACTGCCCATTCTTCTGCGGGAGCAGAGAGCTGTGGCTTATGTGCGAGGCAGAACCAGGGGCTGTGGGCTGAGGAGAGGAAGTACTCACTGCAGTGGCAAGATACTGGGAGTTGTGGGAGAAGCTAATGAGGGTGACAGGACCTCTTGAGTATTGGAAAGGTTCTGGACAGTCATCTTCCAAAGATATAGAATCAAGGATGTAAACACTTCCATCGCTGAAACCGGCTGCCAACAAGGAACCTAAAAGGCACATTGGACAATAGTTCCACACAGGCCCCTCCTCTCTGCAGGATGGGATCATCTAAGGTTGCTTTGCCACATTTAGCTGGAAGCAGAAGTAAAACCGTGGTTCCACCCAACACTTAATATAGTGCTAGGTTAGCAGTGCTTGTCCCCATAGACAAGATCCTTCATGACGTTTGCTCAAAAGTCATTCCTGTCCAGCAACTTTAATTAGAAACTTCCTCCGTGTGGCTTCTGCCTCTAACTGCTTCCTGTTCTGCACACCTGGACAAAAATCACTGTCATGACCAGCTCTGAGGCCTTTTCCTCCAAGCCTGGAGGACAATACCTGGACAGCTCTGAACAGCCCGATCTTGTCTGATCTCGGAAGCAAAGCAGGGTCGGGCCTGGTTAGTACTTGGATGGGCGACCGCCTCGGAACACCAGGTACTGTAAGGAGGGACCATCGCTCAGTGGGACAGAGCACCTGCTTTGCATACAGAAGGTCCCAGGTTCGATTCCCGGCCTCCAGGTAGGGTTTGGAAAGAATCCTGCCTGAAACCCTGGAGAGCCATTGCTGCCAGTCAGTGTCAACAATACTGGGCTAGATGGACCAAGGGTCTGACTCAGTATAAGGCAGCTTCCTATGTTTCTATGTTCCTCAGGGAGGCTTCCGATAGTGCTATAAGACCTGCTTTGATTCTGAGGGCCCAGAATGACATTGGCTGGGTTCAGGCAACACAATAACCCACACGCAAGGGTTGAGTATGGGTTGAGTGTGGGCTGTTGTTGAGCTGTGGGTTATCGTGTTGTCTGAACCCAGCTGCGCTGACAAGCCATGGCTTGTTAACCACGAACAACCCATGAAGAGAACCCGTGGTTTGTATTTGGGTTGTGGACTGTGGGTTGTTCACCATGGTTTGTTATCTCGGCTGGGTTCAGAAAACACAATAGCCCACGTTTCAACAACAACCCACACTCAACCCTTGAGTGTGGGTTATCGTGTTGTCTGAACCCAGTCACTGCTTTGGAACTAGCACTTCCTGTGTGATTACTGCTGCATCCATATGAATCCTGCTCAGCCGCCAGTAAATAATTATGACAAAGGTATCATTAGAATCCAGCGCTCTCTTTACTCCAAAGCAAGGGTGGGGAATCTCTTTCAGCTTGAGGGCCAGATTCAGCTTCGGATAAGCTCTTGGAGGCTGCATTCCAGTGGTGGGCAGGGCTGAAGGCAAAAGGGGCGGGGCCAAACATACCCAAAATAACAGCATGTTTTAGCTTGAAGCTCTCACACTACCAGGAACGAAGCCTTAGGAGCCTTTTAGAATGGGGGATAAACTGCACAAAAGCCAGGAAACTACCAAATGTTCAGTGGTCAGGGGAAAGGGTGTGGTGCCTCAGGACGGTTGTGCGGCCATCTGGGGATCCCAAGAGGGTCGGATTTGGCCCTCAGGCTGTCGGTTCCCCACCCCTGCTCCAAAGGATATGAGCCCTGCAAAAAGCAACAACAGTTACTCCACACTTTATAACGCCAAGGAAGAGGGCATACAAATCCATACCATCGTGGTTATAGCAGAGGCTCCGAATACTTTCGCCTTTAAAGATCCGGCTAATGAGGTATTTATTGAGCTTGTAGTTCCACACTTTCAGGAGCCCGCAGCAGCTCCCTTTGGCCATGAGAGGTTTGTTTGGGTGGCAGGCAATGGCGTGAACGGGTTCTTTGGGCTCCTCCAGGCACTTACTGATTTTCATCCCCTCTGGCTTGACATGAATCACCAGCGCATCGGACGTGGAGAGTAGGAAATTCCTGTGCCGTGGAAAAGGAACAGGATTATTTATTTATTTATTTAGTGTTTTTTTATCCTGTTCCTTACCCACCCACCCACCCACCAAAAAAGGCTCCTGGAGCAATTTACATATAATCAATTAAACAAGACAGTCCCTGCCTTATAGCCAGTCCCTGGTTTATAATCTAAAAGGACACAACACACAAGGAAAAAGGAATGGGGAGGGAAGAGGAAAAAAATATTATGTCTTTCAGTAGGGCTGGTGGAGGGCTCTCATCTCCCTCAGTACAGCCTGCTGGAATGGCTGGTGGTGGTGGCAGCAGAGGGAGGAGGAGCCATAGATGTGGCATATTGGTTAGAGTGTTGGACTGGGACTCAGGAGACCTGGGTTCTAGTCCCCACTCAGCCATGAAGCTCACTGGGTGACTTGGGGCCAGTCATGGACTCTCAGCCTAACCTACCTCACAGGGTTGTTGTGAGGATAAAATGGAGAGGAGGAGGATTATGTAAGCCGCCTTGGGTTCCTTGCAGGAAAAAAGGTGGGACATAAATATAATAAAATTTAAAAAATAAATAGATGAACGATAGCAGACTTTCCCAACCTGATGCCTCCCAGATGCGATGGATCTCCAATGATGGGAGTTGTAGTCCAACACAGCCAGAGGGCACCAGGTTGGGGAAGGCTATATTATAGAATCAGAAGGGACAGCCCCATCCCCCCTCTAGGCCATCGGTTCTATGGTCAATCTGCTGTTATCTCCCATCAGCCCCAGCCAGCAGGGCCAATGGTCAGGGATGATGGGAGTTGTAGTCCAAAACAGCTGAAGACCATCAGGTTGCCTAGTCCTGCGTCTTGTCCATCCAAACATGGGAAACGGCAATAACTCCTTCATATACTGTTTTCTTACTGCTTGTGCATTGCTCTGTATTCTTGTAATTGAAATTGTTTTTAATGTTGTATTTTAATTATATTTTAAATGTGGTTTTAATGTTTGTATGTCAACCGCTTAGGGATTTGATTATATTTAAGCGATATACAAATATCACAAATAAATAAATAACAAAAATACACTTCCTGATGGTTCTAACGGTGCTCGCAGAGGTGAGTACTCTTGTAGATTGTGCTCCATGATGATTAGTGGGCGAGATGAGGTGGCGGTGGCAGTACTATATGGATTTTCTACCTGAAGCACAAACAATCCTTGTGATGGCTCTGGGTGCCCAGATAGCTCACATGCTAGACATGCCGAATGTTTAGAGTTTTAAAAAAGTTTTAGTTTTGGGAACGGTGACATTTCCCGTGACGTGGGCATTCTCTTCAGCTCTCACCTAACAACGAAGTGTTGACCCGACAAGGTGCAAGAGGTGGGGAATTTGGTGATGTCCACGGGACACGCCGGCTTCTTGGAGAAGGAAATGGACCGAATGGGCCCCAGTTTAAACTGGCTGTACCAGTGCTGAAGCTGTAGGTCTCCATCGTAGAACTTCACATGGCCTTTGACGTCACAAGTCACAAAATTCCTGAAAAGAAGCATCATTCATGGTAGAGATCCGGCAAAATGTTAGTTCCAAACCTAAGATTTGTTCATTTTTTAAAGGTAGTTATGTTATTGATATGGGTTTGCCTTAAAGAAAGGCTTAGTCAGAATCTGGGAATTTGGGTAAAAGACTGGGAGTAAGTGCTGTTGAGTTCAATATTGGGGCATATCTTTGAGTAGGCATATATAGGGTTGCACTATATATGGACCTGAATCCAGTTTCAGAGGCAAGCTACCTATGTACACCAGTTGCTGGGGAACATGAGCGGGAGGGCACTGTTGAATTCATGTCCTGCTTGTGGGTTTCCTGAGTGCTAGACAAGGTGGACCTTTGGTCCACTCCAGCAGGACTCCTCTTATGATCTTATGAATAGGAGCTAACGGGCAGGTAATATTTGGAGCTCTCTTCAGTGTTCCGAATTGGAGAAATCCATCTGAGCGTGGGGAAGGCGATACCCCTCAGGTAAGGGGAGGGGGCTGAAGTCTCTCTGTGTGAGGGAACAATAGAAGTTGCAGTTTTAGACAGGAAAAGGCAGAGAGATGAAGCCTGGAAGCAGAGGCGGTGTGAGGGGGCAGCCCACTAGGGCTGAAGTCCCGAATCTTTCATTTGGAACCCTGAATCTCTGGGAGGCCCTCTGCCCCACCACTCTGCTGTCCACGGGCACTTGCTGAAATAAAGGCACAGGGGCCCTGATGATCTCTGTTGCATCTGACCCCCCTGGATTAGCTGGCTTTTTACCCACATGTGCTTCACCTCCTGCTGCCGCCCCGCTGAATCTTTCTGCCTGAGGTTTTTTTCTGAAATCAAATGCCTTCCTCTCCCATATCCATACATCCCTTTTTACAAATAGAGGTGTCCTTAGGAGACAGGGTCCTTTGAAGACCAGGGATGGGGACTCGGACTCGAGGACTCGACTTGTGAGTCGGACTGAGTCCCCCCTCTGACTCGACTCGGACTCGAGTCCCAATATTTTTAATGGGACTCGGGACTCGAGACCAAGGACTCGTCAACATCCCTGGGCTGTTGACGAGTCTTCTGGCTGTGCCAGAAGGAGCGCGATCACCGGTGAAGAGCGCATGGAAGCGAGGCGCGCCGCTGCTCGGCCACTATGGACAGCTACCAGGAGCGCAGCCCCAATGATTTGTTGAGATTTATTTTGATTGATGTGTTGTTGTGGGGGGTTTGGGTTAGGGTCAGACATTTTGGGTTTGGCTGCCTCTGCCTGCCTGTTTGGGGTTCCCAGCCTCCTCTGCCTGCCTGGTCTCTTCTTGACCTGTTCAACAGTTGAATTGTCCAAGACAAAGGCCTCTGCCTGCCTGCTTTGGGGTTCCCTGCCTCCTCTGCCTGCCTGGTTATTTTGGGTTTGTCTGCCTGGTCTGTTCTTGCCAAAATCAGTTGCAGAGTTTTGAAATAAAAAGGCACACTTGTGCCTAGAATTTATTTAAGCCACACATCTGAAGTAGCCTTATTTTGTTGGGAAAAACCCCCATTGATTTTAATAGGGACTCGTGGAGTCAGTTTTGGGAGTGACTCAGGACTCGTGACTCGTGAGTCACCATTTTGGACCAAGGACTCGGACTCGGACTCGAGACTCGGGTTCAAAGACTCGTGACTCGACTCGTGACTCGAGACCAAGGACTCTTCAACATCCCTGTTGAAGACACACAGAGAGAGAGACTTTAGCATAGGTAAATTAACATATGCAAATCTGTGCCTTTTTTGTCCTATAGGCCTGAGCCCCAGATCCAGCCCTGGATTAACCATTAAGCAATATAAGCACCTGCTTAGGGCACCAAGGGAAGGGGGGCACAACAGAGTACCACAAATTTTTGCATTTGCATTTCCCCCCTATAACAGTTTTATTAAAAAATGCATAAAACAGTGATGAAAATTTGTATTTCTTTCTGTTGCCCTAGTTATAAGTAAGTAATTGGCTTATATTGCTTGCTGCTATTTAGTGTTAAATAAATATAATAAAAACAGATTATAGATTTCATAGATCATAGAGTTGGAAGGAGCCTACAAGGCTATCGAGTCCAACCCCCTGCTCAATGCAGGAAACTATAGGAGGGGTCTCTCATCCAAGTAATAACCAGGCCTGACCCTGCTTAGCTTTCCACACTCAGACAAGCTGAGCCAGCATAAGCCACAGGCCTGTATATAGTGGTGTGTTCTGGCGTGGGGGATGACCTTGAAGAAAACTGAGTTTTTAATGTCTTATTTCACCTTCAGCACTTCTTGAGTCTTAATGTCTTGCCAGTTAAGCAATGGAAGGGCCGAGGGGGCACCATTATTGGACTGACAGGGCTGTGCTTAGGGCATCAGCTGGCCTTAATCCGGCCCTGCCCAGATCCTTTTGGCACCTAGCACCGCCCCTGCCTGGAAGGCATCATGAGATGCTGGGCTGTCTTTTTCTGGAAATCTGATGAGGGGCAGTAGATTTGCTTCTTTTTTGAGGCCTTACGCAGGAACATAGGAAGCAGCCTTATACTGCAGTACTGTTGACAATGACTGACAACGGTTCCCTAGGGTTTTGCACAGGAGCTTTTCCGGGCCTACCTGGAGGTGCCAGGGATCGAACCTGGGACCTTCTGCATGCAAAGCAGGGGCTCTACCACTGAGCCACAGTCTCTTATGTAGTTTGTATCCAGCTATGCTCTCTACTTGTATCTTTGTAAATTAGTTCCCCCCTGCCCCCCAACCTTAGAAGCTTTGGCACATGAGGTGTGCCGGTGCATCCCAGCCAGTAGGGGTGCAGTCACATGCAACACTACTTTGATTTTCTAGAGAAGGGATGCTTTCCAGGTTTGGGATTGTGGGTCTGTTGCAAAATCTGACCTTTTGATAGGATGCAATCTGTCCAGAATCCAGAGACCACTTTTCTCAGCTAACAGATGCAGCACTGCCCTCTGCTGGTTACAACGGGGAAAGTTCTCTCAAGACTCACCAAAGTGACCCATGTGTGATACGCATCAATGCAGTGTCTCCCCACGGTTTCTGGTTTTTCCTTTCATGCAGGCATGGAGTGTGGCAGGGTCCTTTGAATTTGATTGGAATAGTGGCATTCACTAGGTGAACATGGAAGGGCTATAGTTCAGTGGAAGAGCACATGATGTGCATGCAGAAAGTCCCAGGTTCATTCCCCGATATCTGCAGGCAGGGCTGGAAATATTCCTGCCTGAAACGCAGAAGAGCCATCGCTGCCAGCCAGTGTCGACAATATTGGGCTAGATGGACCAAGGGTCTGACTCAGTACAGGGCAGCTTCCAATGTTCCTATTTAAATCAGCCCCTTTTTGAGAACCGTAAGGACCAGAAACTTATTTTATTTTCAGGGGAAGGACAATAGTTCAGTGGTAGAGCACCTGCTTTGCATGCAGAAGGTCCCAGGTTCAATCCCAGACATCTCCAGGTAGGGTGGAGAAAGATGCCTGTCCGAAGCCCTGGCGAGCTGCTGCTGCCAGTCAGTGTCGACAATACTGGGCTAGATGAACCCAGGGCTGAATGAACTCAATATAAGGCAGCTTCCTATATTCCTAAGACCAGGGGGACACAGAAGTTAAAATCCCTTCTTAAGGCTGACTGGGTAACCATGGTCTGGTCTCATCCCCAGCAGCTCCAGTCAGGTCTGGAAAAATTCCTGCCTGAAACCCCGGAGAGCTGCTGCAGCCAGTCAGTGTTGACAATACCAGGCTAGATGGCCCAAGGGTCTGACTCTGTATAGCACAGTTTCCAATGTTCCTAACTTGAGCCAGCCACGGTCTCTTAGCCCAGCTTATCTCACAGGGTTTTTGTGAGGAAGAACTGGAGGAAAGGTGAGATTCGAATGCAATAATAGGTCAACCTGGGAGATAATCTGCTCACCGGTCCGTGATGGCAAGCACCGTGATGCCGTCCTTCTGCAAGTGCATAACCTTGATGGCTTTCATATTGTACGGCTTCACGCACACGGCGTTAGCCTTGGAGGGAGGACAAACGGCGTCCCAGACCACCACTTTCCCATCCAGCGTTCCGGTAATCGCTTGCGTGGAGCTGAAGTGAAAAAGGGACTGGCTGAAGATTCCCACGGCCTTGTTGAATGTCTGGAGAAGAGGGGGGGGGGGAATGGGGGCGGGGGGAGAAAACCACAATATTATGTTCATATTTTTGTATGTTATGGTTTTGAGTTTTGTTTTGCGAACTGGCCAGAGATCTCCAGCTATTGGATGATATAGAAATAATAATACTAATATTAATACTAATACTAATAATACTAATAATAGATGCCCTTCAACCCCAAACACAAATGATTTGACTAAGGAATTGTTTTCAAATGCATATTGGAAGTGGATAATAAGAGACAGTTTGCTTGTTACAAAATGCTTTAAATAAGAAAATTAAGTGTCTATGTAGGAACACATTTCCATGCAGCAGCCAGCCTGCAGCCCTTATGTTGTATGTGATGTGCACCGCAGGATGTATTTTCATCTCTCTCTCTCTCTCTCTCTCTCTCTCTCACACACACACACACACACACTCTGCACAAGCAGCTGACAGAACACATCTCACCCCCTGGCCAATCTATGAGCACACACACACCCTCCCAGAATTTATTCAAACTGAAAGAAACAAAGGAAAGGGGAAATGAGCAGGAATAGAGAAAGAAAGATGGAAGGAAGGAGAAAAGGGAAAAATAGAAACAATGGTAGATGAAGGGATGATTAGCACACAGTTATGAATACTGGGAGAAACCCACTATCCATACTTTCTATCTCTATATCTTTACTTTCTATCTCTATATCTTGCTCCCCCACCAATGTATTTCCTTTTAAGGAACACTCAAGCTCCTTATTAAGCTCCGTATTTCCAACTGCATATGACAACCTTAGTTCCCACTTCACAATCTTTTTCTCCTCACTGCACAAAATGTGTCCAGCAGCTGCACGTTAGAATAAACCTCAGAGCACAATCGCATGGATTTTGCACACACACACACACACACACCGGCCTGGCCACGTCCTTCATAAGCTGGACTGGACAGCAGATGGTCAGAGTAAAGCTCTCCATTCTCAAGACCGATTCAACAACTGCAAATTCACACCAGACTGACTAAAAGGACATGAATATGAGCTGGGAGAGAAACACTGCCGGGCAACGTTTCCCTGAATTGGCTGCATGTAAATTAAGCAAAGGTAAACAGTTTCCTTGGTCTGTACGGAGATATTCTGGAAACCCATTTCAAGGTTTCTGCTCAAGGACGATGGAATTGCTTGCTGCAGAATCTTAAAAAAATTAGAGGCTGTTCAGTTTCACCAGGCCCGGAAACTTTTTTATATTCATACTCACTTTCTCTGTTAGGAGGGGAGCGTGGTAGTTCAAAATGCTGCAATCCTAAGGAGAGAGAGAGAGCAAATGTCAGGACTGAAAGCCTTTGCTTCAACAAGTTGCTGCATGGGAGGACTCTCTCTCTCACCCTCTCTTTAAAGGCAGCCAAGCCTGAATTACGAACAATTATGAAAACTAACGATGGAAAAAAGCTGGAGATTAATGAGAATGATCATCACTGCCTTTGGATCTATACCAGCCTTCCTGAATGTAGTGCCCCTCCAGATGTTTTGTACTGCAACTCCCATCAGCCTCGGCCACATAGGCAATGATCAGGGATGATGGGAGTTGTAGTCCAAAACATCTGGAAGGTTGCCAGGTTAGGGCAGACTGCTGATCCGAAGCAGTTCATTGATCAGCTGCAGCCAGAGCTGTGGGTACTTCCCAGCCTGCAGGCCATCGGACGTTTGCACAGAAGAAAAGCCACACGTATAAACGGAGTACGTTTGCATCGTATTGCTTGGGGTGCAGAATTTATGCTGCTTCTGCTGGTTGGCAGGTGGGGTGAGGAAGGCCTGGTGATGGAAGCGCTGCCTAGTCCCATTTTCAGACATCATTTTCAGACATAAACACGAACGCACAGAGGGAGTTGAGACGGCAGCGTCAGGAGTTGCTCTCTCTCTCACACACACACACACACACACACTTCCAAGACTACCTTCAGGGCCTTAGGGGTACCCTTCCCCAAGCAGGTTGCCCTCCAGATGTGTTCGTCTAAAACTCCCATCATCCCCAGCCAGAATGGAAGACGATAATGGGGTCTGTAGTCCAACACATCAGGAAGGCAACCCACTTGGGGAAGGCTAGTCCATTCTGGCCTGCTGAATAACTACAAGAGTTCCAGGCACAGGAAGTTTGTGCCCGTTTGCTGATCCATCACTTGCGTGATGATCCCCTCCCCAACATTTTCAGAGGTGCCACAGCTACCTGTCCAACACAAGCCAAAGGCAGCTTCAAACCTGGGACTTTAAAAAAATTTTTTTTTTTTAAATTATAACTTGAGATTCCAAGGAGGCCAAATCCTGCTCCTTTCTGCGCTTATGCAGTCCAGTCGCAGGATAGGCAGTGGAACCTACATCCCTTGTAGAAGTATTATTATTTGATTAAAAAACAACACATCCAGGTATGACAAGAAGCTTACATTCCAACCTACCCACAAGTAGAAGATGACTTGAGTTTCACTGTTGCTGATCAGCTCCTTATGGTCTCTGGAATGAAACGCAATGTAATCCTGGAAGAATAACGAGCGACACAATAACCACAACAAAAACAATGTGACATGATTGGGAAGTCTGCACAGCGTTTGTCACCTTAACAACCCAGTCCTATACATATCTACTCAGAAGAAAGTCCCAATTGAGCTAACTGGGGCTTACTCCCAGGTAAAAGTGTACCGGACTGCAGCCTAAATGTGATTCCAGGTATTTACAGACATTTCTTCTTGTACATGTAAACAATCCCAACTGTTGTTCTCTCCCCTCGTTCAGGGTAGGCATTCACAAAGAAAATATAATGTGTCTGCACCTCGCCATCCATGTTCCTGGTGCTTTACAAAGCGCGAGAGGAGCCTGTGTAATGTGGTCAATAGAGCCTATTGCATTGGGGCGGTGAGACCTGGGTTCAAATCGCCACTCAGCTAATTCAGTGGCCTGGGGAATGTCACAACCTAACCTACTCACAGGGTTGTTGTGAAGATACAGGGGATTTGCCCATTTCATGTAGCCTGGAGTGCAGCTTTGTGCCACTTGAGTATTTATACATTCAAGAGAGCATTGGTCATCTTTCTAAAAAAATAATCCAACATTTTATTTTCCTTTTCTTAAAAGCTGAATAACCACTCCAGGGAAATGTGGGTTAGTGACATCACAAGCTCCCAGCCAATCAGTTCAGTGCACAGCTGGCTTCTGCTGTAAATCGGCAGAAGCCGTTTCCTTGGACTCAGTCCTAAGAACATAAGAAGAGCCGTGCTGGATCAGACCAAGGTCCATCTAGGCCAGCATTCTGTTTACACAGTGGCCAACCAGCTGCCCATGGAAAACCCACAAGCAGAACATGAGTGCAACAGCAGCCTCCTACTCGTGTTCTCCAGCCACTGGTGTACATAGGCATCCTGCCTCTGATACTGGAGGTAGCCTATAGTCATCAGGACTAGGTAGCCATTGATAGCCTTTTTCTCCATGAATTTGTCCAATCCCCCTTTAAAACCATCCAAATTGGTGGCCATCACTACATCCTGTGGAAGTGAACTCCACAGTTTAACTATGTGCTGTGTGAATAAATGCTTCCTGTTATTTGTCCTGAATTTCCTTAATCTCCCAATCATCTCTTCTCCCTGAGTGAGCAGCCTGTGATAGTTCCTTTCTCCCCGCCTTGCATGCAGACTGTCAGGATGTCTCACCTGGAAACCAAACTGGGGCAGAATCTCTACGCTGCAGACCGGGCTCGTCTCGGGCGAGGTCCATCTCCAAATGCAAACTTTCTGATGTAGAGAAGAAAACTTTTTTGAGGTGGTGAAATCACATGCCCTCCAAGCCTGTTAGCCCTTCCACATGCCCCACCCCGAACAAAACCTGATTGGGCATCCCTGTCCTATAATACTGGGCTTCTCTACACAAGGCATTTATTGTGTACTCGTGATTCCTCACTTATGGTAGTTTTCAGGTGCCTTACATACATCGCCATCCTCCAGGGCTTCTCCTGCACTTTCTAAGCATTCCTGCGGCTTTTTTTTTTAGAGCGAGGAAAGTCTGGTATTATCTGAAAATGGCGGAATGATCTGGAATGAAAAGCTGATGTATTTTTAGAATTCTGCTAAAAATACCACAGTGCCACCTTGTGGTTGTGTAATGGAACATATAGAAAGGCAGAGAAAGAAAAACCCCTGGGGGGAAAGAATCACTTGTAAAGGAGCCGATCTTAATCCTGCAAAGAATCCGGAAGCAGAAGCCTTGGTAAAGTGGCAGGTTAAAAGCCTCATGTAGAGAAGCCCACTGTGCTACTTCAACTCTGGCCTCAGGCAGCCAGGATTCTCCAGCAGCCAGGAGCTCACATGCCTACTACACTCTTTTAGCGATTCTAGCAGAATCGTGACATGAGGCTTTTCTACATAAGGCTTTTAACCTGCCACTTTACTGAGGCGTCTGCTTCTGGATTCTTTGTGGGATTCAGATCAGCTCCTTTACGCGTGTTTTTTTCCAGGGTTTTTCTTTTCTCTGCCTTTCTATATGTTCCATTACAAAACCACTGGGTGGCGGTGTGGTATAGCAGAATTGCGTAAATACACAAGTGTTTCATCCCACCATTTCCGAATAATAACACCCTTTCCTCGATCTAAAAAAAAGCCATGGAAATGGTTGCAAAGAACGAGAGAGGCCCTGGAGGATGCTGACATTGTGTAAAGCACCTGCAAACTACCATGAGTGAGGAATCACGAGTGCATAATAAATGCCTCGTGTAGAAAAGCTCTAGCTCATGCTTTGGGAATCCCTACTCCAGCCTTCGCAACTTGGTGGTCTCCAGAATCATTGGGCTACAACTCCCAACACAGCTGGAGGCCACCAGATTGGGGAAGTCTGCCCTAATCCTTGAGTGTTTTTGAAGCTAATTATGAAGAAAAACATGCAAAATCATTTGTGCCTTCAAGCCTCACGAGTGTCCCCCACTGCCCACCTACCCACCCCGCCTCCCAAATTTGAGGAAAACTGATTCAGGGTATCCAGCATAACAAATGCTCCCTTTTACCTGCACTTCTCCGGCCCCAATGGTAGCCAGAAACTTAGAATCGTGGGAAATGGCGATAGCGCAGACTCCTCCCTCCGGGTGACTGTCGAATATCGTGTGCACAGGTACCCTGGACAAAAAGACACCCGCGGCTACTACTCAGAGTTGCAGCTGTTCATTTCACCAGCCCTTCTTTCATCCTTGCATTCAAAGACCTAACAACAGGCCTGTGGCTCACGCTGGCTCAGCTTGTCTGAGTGTGGAAAGCTAAGCAGGGTCAGGCCTGGTTATTACTTGGATGGGAGACCCCTCCTCTAGTTTTCTGCATTGAGCAGGGGGTTGGACTTGTAGGCCCCTTCCAACTCTATGAATCTATGAACCCTGGTTTTGTTGACACCAAATTAACCAAATGAAAGGAGGGTGGGGTGGAGGGAGCTCTGCAGAGCTGCCACAAGCTGCTGAGGCTAAAACTAGGGCTGGTGTCAATGGTAGGTATGAGTAGGTACATGCCGGGCCTACACCCTAGCAGAGGTCCACTGATAAGAGCCCCCCCGGAGCTGCTCTTCCTCTTCCCTGTTGCAACCTGCTTGTTCACCTGCTTCTCGATCTGGCCCAGACAAAGGTGGTGGTTTGAAAGAGGAGCAGGAGATGCCACAGCTTACTTGCTTACCACCTGTCAAGCATGCAGGTGGTGGCAAAGATGAGAGAGAGGATGAGAAGCAATAGCAGCAGGTGATAATGACAGTGAGAAGGTAGACTCACTGTGGGGGGTCCCCTTGAGGGTATCTTGCCCAACGGTCCTCAAAAACCGGGAACACCAAGCTCTCTAAATTGCTCCTCCGTGTGGTGAGACACCAGCACTACAGGCTGAGCAACTCCTACCTAGGTGATAAAGGTTCCCAGGTACTGGAGTGGCTCCGCCCACCTGGGCTGGCCCTTGGATCCCCTCAACAAAAAGGATGATAAAGGCTTCCTTTTCAGGTGGGGATATTGGGCAACGATAGTGTTTCTTGGTTCATCTGACCTGTCAGATCTGACTCCTGGCTTCACACTCACCCACCCAGCTTGAATTCTGGTTCCTGGACCCAAGTTGCACTCCCAAGAATTTATGTAGACCAATTTATCTGGGAAATTGTTGACGGAAGCAGAGCAGCAGAACCCCGTGGGGATATTCACGTTTGGCTTGTGTGCTTTCTGTGGCAGAATCTCCACATAATTAGTAAAACAAACCAGATAGATAGATAGACAGACAGACAGACAATTCATATAACAGGGAATGGTTCTAAAACAGAGGTGGGCAGAAGGTAGACCTCCAGATGTTTTGGACCAACTCCCAGAAGCCCCTGCCAGCACAGCCAATGGTCAGGAATGCTGGGAGTTGACATTCAACATACCTGGAGATCTACTTTCTGCCCAGCCCCGCTCTGAAGGAATTGGAGCAGAACGTCAGAGGAGCCCTGCTGGATCAGACGAAAAGCCTATCTAGTCTAGGACTGGGGAACTTGTGTTGCTCCCTCCAGCACTGTTGGACAACAACTCCCATTGTCCCTGACCATTGGTGGGCCTGATGAGAGCTGGAGTCCAACACCATCTGGTGGGTCACAGGTTATTCCCCACATCTGCTCTAGTCTAATATCCTGTTTCCAGCAGTGGCCAGCTCACCAGATGCCACAAGGGGGGCATGAAGCCAACCCCCTTCCCTGGTTGTTTGCTCAGCACCTGGCGCTCAGTGGCGCACTGCCTCTGTGGACAGAGGTTTTATTGAGGCGCCATGGCTAATGGGCCCAGCTAGGCCTCCTCTCCACGGATCAGTGCCTCCTTGCATGAGTCTTGGCTAGAGGAGAAAGAAATTATTACAGCGCAGCAGCTTACGCCGAGTAGCCATCCCAAACGATCACTAAGCTGTCGCAACCCCGGTCAGCCGTTGCTATCCATCTCCGGTCTTCGCTTATACAGATGCAAGAAATGCAACTCGTGTGTCCCTGGGAAGACAAAAGCAGAGCCCCGCACATATCCCACCTGTGAGAGACAGGCCCGTAGTCAGCCTAAAGGTTCTGCAGGGGGTGCCAGAAAAGTAGGGGGGCAGTTCACCTGGTTTGCAGGCCTTTTAAAGACAAAACTATAAACTGGTTTTAATTATTTGTTTGTAAAAAAAATTAGGGGAGGCAGAGAAAATTTAGGGGGGGAGGCAAGCCACACCAGCCCACCCCTGGTGACAGTCCTGGTGAGAGACGAGCATGGCATTGATCAGAAATTTCCCGCAGGCCCCTGAATTGTACACTTAGCCAGGAATTACCCCTCCTCCCTTCACAGCACGGATGGGGGATGTGTGGCCCTCTGGATGTTGCTGGACTGCAACTCCCATCATTCCTGGCCGCTGGCTATGCTGGTTAGGGCTGATGGGAACTGCAGTCCAACAATATTGGACAGGTGACACGTTCCCCGGCCCTGCTTTACAGGGTACCCTGTGCTGCCTCTCTGGAGCAGCACGATGCAACCTGCAGTCACAGCACAGGTTACACACTTCCGTGAAGAAGAATGGCGTGAGGATTGCCCTGCTGCTGCCCGAGTGGGCGGCCGTTTTTGGCTCATGGGCTGCATTGCCTATGAGGGGTGGGGTGCAAGACAACAGTGGGTGTGGCTACAGGAGGGCATCCCCCCTCCCGCTCTCTCTCCCTCTCTCTCTCACACACACACACATACACACCATTCACATGCACACACACACACATACCGGGCAGTGGTTTAAACCTCATCTCCTCATGCTCATATTATTATGATCTGCACTAGCTGCCAGTCCATTTCCAAGCCCAAATCAAAGTGCTAGAATTAACCTACAAAGCCCTAAATGGCTTGAGACCAGTTTACCTGAAGGATCATCCCTTTCCACATATACCTGCTTGGACCCTAAGATCATCCCGAGAGGCCCCGCTGACTGAGCACACATTCAGTAGTAAACCCGGGTTTCCCCTGTGTATTGTGTGAAACGGCCCTAGGATGTAAGACTCCCTTTTTAGACTGCCTCCTAGGGCCAGTTTCACACATTCTTGCTGTGAAAAAGACAACTTTTCGGCGAGAGGAGTTCCCTAGCGCCTACACGGAGCGCAGCCTTACCTGGAGCAGGAACTGCCTGTTCCTGAGGACGTCGTGGATTACGGCCGCGTGAGCCGAGACGTACAGAATCACTCTGAAGTCGTCATCAAGTAGGTTGAAAACTGGGAGCTTGTTGTTGTAACCAAAGACCCAAGACAAACTCTGGAAAAGGAAAGGGGCATATTTTCAGGGCTACCCAGCACTTAATGAAAAAATACCAGGAGAACAATGTTGCACCGAGGGGGAAGGCCCATTGAAGTTAATGGGGCTTATTATGTCTGAGTAGACATGCATAGGATCACACTGTTCTGTTTTTGTCCCCTAGTCATGGCGAGTGTGGGTATACAGGATGCCGGTGGAAATTTTATCCATCTAAGCCCTCAAGCGCCTGAGATTTTCGACAACTTCAAGTGTACATTCAAGCAACTTTACACCGAGGTAAGCCAAATGGTGCAACCGGCATCACCTGTACAATTTCTCTTCTTTTGCATAATTCAGGTTGCAGTCCTATACGCACCACGCATAATCGTATGACCGTCTGTCATGGCCTCCCACAACCCATGCAGGCTGGGATGATGGGAGTTGTAGTCCAACACACCTGGTGGTCACCAAGGTGGAGAAGTTGGTTTCTCATGTGTGTGCCGCGTCTTCCACCCACCCCGTTAGTCGCCATGTACTTTCTTTTGAGCCATACTCACCAGCGGGTGTTCTGAGAGAGGCCTGCTGTCCTCTTCCAGCATCATACCCGGGAGAGCAGATGACACTACAGACTCCTCCTCCACAGCGGGAGTCACACCACTGACGGTGGCTTGTATTTTGGATGGCCCACTCTCTTCTTGGGCCGTTCTCACGCCCATTTCTTGACTGGCTCTTTCGTCTTCGCTAACCGGTTCTTTCCTTCCAAGGGTGAGGCCTCCCTCTTGGAGCACCTCAGTATCATTTGCCTTCATGGCAGGACTACCTCCACTATCCTGGCTGGTGGTGTTTGCCACTTGCAAAGAAGCAAGGTCTTTTTGGCTTCTCCTGGTGCGCTCTTGACTGGCCACTTTCTCTGTACTTTTTGGACGACCGCCTTCCTCCGCATGAACTGACACTCCAACTGCTTCCGGCGGTTGGCTGCTATCTTGGCCGCTTTCCAATCCAGTTTGGTCCGCCTGTTCTTTATCATCCTGGACAATGGGTTTGTGGTCCTCCTTTAAAGTTGCACCTAGCTTAAGAACATAAGAAGAGCCATAAGAAGAGCATGGGTTGCTGCTGTTCAGGATTCCAGCTCCTCGATTATTCCATTCCCCCTATTCTCCTTCCGCCCCAATTTTCCCATTCTTTCCCCAACAGCCAACCAGCATTCCATAACCACCAAGGACGCGTGGCCCTTGCTGGGGTGCTTTGGTTCCCCCACCCCACTTAGGTTCCCCCACTTAGGTCCGCCTGTCCTTTATCATCCTGGACAATGGGTTTGTGGTCCTCCTTTAAAGTTGCACCTAGCTTAAGAACATAAGAAGAGCCATAAGAAGAGCATGGGTTGCTGCTGTTCAGGATTCCAGCTCCTCGATTATTCCATTCCCCCTATTCTCCTTCCGCCCCAATTTTCCCATTCTTTCCCCAACAGCCAACCAGCATTCCATAACCACCAAGGACGCGTGGCCCTTGCTGGGGTGCTTTGGTTCCCCCACCCCACTTAGGTCTTTTTCTTCTTCTAAAGATGCGTAAGAACATAAGAAGAGCCCTGCTGGATCAGGCCAAGGATCCATCTAGTCCAGCATCCTGTTCACACAGTGGCCAACCAGCTGCCCACGGGAAACCCCCAAGCAGGAGATGAGTGCAACAGCACCCTCCCGCCCATATTCGCCAGCAACTGGTGTACATAGGCATCCTGCCTCTGATGCTGGAGATAACATATCACCATCAGGATTAGTAGCCATTGATAGCCTTCTCCAAGTCACCATTACTACAACACTTCCTCGACAGCATGTTCCTAGTTCTAAATTAAAGCTTCTCTTTTGATGCTTGGCCCTCTTGTGTTGGGATCCTAGTCACCCCTCCTAAGGTGTTTCAGCTGTAGTTTCCTTAGAGAGAAAGCAAAACTTTAAGTTGAGAACTGAAGCTCCACCCCCTGATCTGTGGCAATCCTACTCTGCCCAGCTCTTGAGATTTCACTAAACTTTCTCCAAACACTTCCGAACAAGTCCATACATTCATAAGGACTAGAAATGCTGACATTTTATTATATACATATACGTGTGTGTGTGTGTGTGTGTGTGTGTGTGAAAGGTGAGCCTCCTGAACTGCTGGATTCTGTGCCACTTGCAGAACAAATGGGCCTATATTTTTGGACTACTGGGACACCTTTGTTGACTACTGAGCTCACAGTGACAAATTTCTTGCTTTCATACTTACACCGGCGGGTAAATTGATTGCAGTGGTGTCTTTAGAAGTTTCTGCAGGGCCTGGAGGAGAACTGCTGGTTTCCACTGAGATAATCTCTTGCTGTGTAGCCTGTGCTGGAACTTCTCCACCTTGAGTTTCTTCCATGGGTTCTGCAGAATCCTGGACTTCTTTGCTCGGCCCCTGGCTGGGCGAGTCTGTCTCCTCAAGCGTAATTTCAGTACCCTGCACCTCTTCCCTTGGTGCCTCAACTCCTTGTTCCGAGGACTTTGTCCTCTCAGAGGTGTCAATTTCATTGATGCCTTCCTCCATCCTCTCCTACGGGCTTTATTATAAGTATCTCCTATGGGCTTTATAGTAAGTATCCCTGTGGCTAAGAAATAATGTTTAAATAACATAAGCTGCAGGACAGCATTTCCACGACAAGAGCGCACAAAGACAGTGACGTGAAATGGCCATTCCCCTGATCTAGTGGGCAAACAGATAGACAAATGAGGGCTGACAAGAGAAAACAGGATGGCGGGGTGTCAATCTGAAAAATACCATTATTTTTCTTTCTGAAATCTAGTATATAGGTGTTGGACAAAGCTCTATGCCCACTCCACACCCAGAAATGCACTTGGCCCTTTTTTCCATCCCCCGCACTATTTTCCCCCCCCCACTGAATTTTACAATTCCTGGTGTATTGTTATGGATTAATGTCTCACATATTTCCTCTGATCCATTTACTATTATGACATTACTACTGATGATGATGATGATGATGATGATGATAATAATATCCTTTCTTTTGTTCCAAGCATTTTAGAGACCTAGTTCTAGTTTTTTATGGCTGCTTTATCAATCCCTGTGCAATTTGTTGTTGTGCATTGTACTGTATTTTATTCTTTTAAATATTTCTATTGTGTGTTATACATTTAACTGTTCTATAGCATTTTAGGGTGCAATCCTATGGATGTTTAGACAGAAAAAAAGGCCTACAACTCCCAGCATGCCCCAGCCAGCCATTCTGGCTGGGACATGCTGGGAGTTGTAGGCCTTTTTTCTGTCTAAACGTGCATAGGATTGCGCCTTTAGTCTTTTAACTGGTTGTAATCTGCCCATATAATATTATTTATTTATTCATTTAATTTCTATACCACCCAATAGCCAAAGCTCTCTGGGCAATTTACAACAGTGACTAAAGCAAGTCCAAGATACAATAAAACAGCCGTAAAAGTATTCTACAATAAAGAAATTAAAAACAATTTAAGAGATTTTAAAACAGTTTGGCCAGAGATAACAATATTTAATACAGAATAGACCTGTTATGAACACCTGACATGCATGCCCCATCAAGCCATTAAAAATAACCCTATATGTTCTTAAACGCCTCAGCACAGAGGGCTGTCTTATCCTGCAGCCCAAAGGATGACAAAGTTGGCGCCAGGCGGGCCTAAGTGGGGAGACCATTCCACAGTCGGGGGGGCCACCATTGAGAAGGCCCTCCCTCTTGTTGCCGCCCTCTGAGCCTCCCTCAGAAGAGGCACTCGGAGGAAGGCCTCGGATGTTGAGCATTGCCTACGTCCAGGTAGATTGCAGTTGGGAGAGGCGTTCTGTCAAGTATTGCGGTCCCAATACTTTATAGGTTGAAACCAGCACCTTGAATCATGGGTTAACAACATTAGTTATTGGGCTGATAAGAAATGTAATGAATAAATACATTTCAATTTGGTGTTTGAACCTGAGGCAAAGTGGCCACCCATGCACGTCTCCGCGCCATGCACACGCTTCTGGCAAGCTTTGAGTGCCAACTGTCAAACACCTTTCTGGGAATCAGCCTTGCCACCCTGCTGAGTTTTCCCTACTCACTCTGTATTCCTCTCTTGGGCGTCCCCGACTCTGCCTCTTCCCTCCATAACCCTTTTCCAGCCAGCCAGCCAGCCAGCCAGCCCCCCCCATACCTGTCTTTCCCAAACTCACCTGGCCGGCCTCAATCCCAGCCGAGCGGCTTCAGCGAGGGCCGGTTACTGTTTGCATCGGGTTCCTGTTCCCGTGGCAACCAGAGGCTGCCGGAGAACGACAGGCCGCAAAGCGATTGCCGGGGAAAGAAAAGACGCGCGCGCTCTCCAGTCCTTGGACACCTGAGGATTTTGTTCGTTCCGTCTGTTTTTTGGGCAAGAACTTACCGAAATTTGCAGGTTTCTCTCTAAACGGATGGGAAAAGCTTGAAAATTAATAGATGTGAGAGATTTCTCCTTTCTGAGGGCTTCGAGTGCAAACTTTCCCCAACTTGATGCGCTCCAGATGTTTTGGACCACACCAGGCTGGGGAGGGCTTAGCTCTGAAAACTCTGGGTTCGAATCCCCGTGTATTCAGGCGGGGTTGTGGTCCTGAATGCAGGTTGCCACATCTTTTGTTTCACCTCCACCACCACCACCCCATCAGGCTCATCTTTAACAGCGACAGGGCAGGGAGGTTAGGTACAACAACCCGGTCCTCCTCCTCACTATACGTATTGAGTGTGGCCGGTGCAGAGGGCTAAGAAATTCATTCGCTTCGTTGTTTGATAAGAACTTAGCAAAATTGTATTATATTTTGCCAAAGGAAGTGAGGCAGGTGGCCACCAGGAGGAGGGCCTTTTCTGCTGTGGCACCCCGGTTGTGGAATGAGCTCCCCAAGATGCTCACCTGGCGCCTACATTGTACTCTTTCTGGCGCCAGGTGAAGACCTTTCTATTCTCCCGCACATTTTAATCATCTTAATCATTTTAATCTTGTAGTTGTTTTTAACTGTTATTGTAACTGCTGCTGCTAGCTCTGCTGTTTGTTTTTAATCTGTGGTTTTAAATTTTATATTGTATTTTCTGGTTTTAACTGTTGTAAACCGCCCAGAGAGCTTTGGCTATTGGGCGGTATAAACATGTATTAAATAAATTAAATAAATATTATTTCTTTAATTTCTATACCACCCAATAGCTGAAACTCTCTGGGAGGTTTACAACAGTTCCTAAAAAAATTCCAAAATACAAAACTTAACAGCTAAAACAATATTTGATGAGTGGACCTGTTAAAAAACATCCGACATGGGTGCCATCAAGTCATTAAATATCCTTCAGTGTCTTTAAATGCCTCGACATAAGAGGGCTGTCTTAACCTGGCACCGAAAGGATGACAGAATTGGTACCGTACGGGCCTCAGTGTGTGTGTGTGTGTGGGGGGGGATCAATCAAATCGGAAAACGTCTTCAATGAACACGACGGAAAGATATTGAGATTTAAACAATCCAATGTGGGAGAAAGCAAAACTGATGGATTCATCCATCACTAGGGCAGATGCAAGCTTGCAACTCTGCTTTTTTACTAGAATGCCAGGGTCCATCCACCAGAACCAGGTGCAAAATGGTGTGGCAGTGGAGTGGGGATAGACATACGCTTAGAATTAAAGAACAGGGTGTATTCTGAGCACGTGCTTAGGCCAGGAATTTGTTTCGGGGCACAGCTCAGTGGCAGAGGGCACGTGCTCCGGGACGTGCAGAAGGTCCCACCTTCGCTCTTCGGTATCTCCAGGTATGGCTGGGAAAACTCCTGCCTGAAAACCCTGGAGAGCCGCGGCCAGTCAGAAGCGACAATATGGAGCTAGATGGGCCAAGAGACCAACTTGCTATATGGTGGCTATCTTAGGTTCCCTCTTATGTTTTCAGTCTGAGAATTGAGTTTGCAGACGTTTTACTCGAGACGGCTGATGCAACTTCATATAAATTTATTGAATGTATTAACCAATGATCCCAGAGAAAGCCACCGTCACTTCATGGAAAGGTTTGGAAAGATACATTTAGGGTTCAATCCTATGCACGTTTAGACAGAAAGAAGTCCTACAGATCTCAGCATTCCCCAGCCAGCATGTTAAAAAGATAATAAAATAATAATTAAGAAACAAATATGACATTGTATGTTTACATCTTTTCGCTGCTGTTGGTTTTTATTTTGGTTTTATAATGTAGTTTTAAATTTTTACAAGTTTTATATTACATTATCATAATATTGTATTTTATTATTTTAATTGCTGTGAACTGCCTAGAGAGCTTCAGTTATTGGGCGGTATAGAAATGTAATAAATAAATAAAGGCAGCTTCATTATGTCTAGTACAGAAAATGAAAGCAAATAGAAGTGAAGTTCTATCCATCTCTTTGAAGCACGCAACGCAACTTATAATACAGTTTTTAAAATGTAGATTAAGGCTGCAATCCCATACATCAGGAGCAGCCAACCATGGGCACATTTGGCGATTTGAGAAGCTGTCCTTGGCACCACCACAAAATGGCTGCCATGGGAGGCGTGGCAAAGGCCAAGTAAGCTGCCCAAAAGACCGAGTACAAGGTGGAGGTGGGCTCTGAGCCCCAACACATCAAACAATTCCTTTGAATCCAGTTTTCAGCACTAACAGAAACCTATTTCACAGCAATCGCAGGTGCTGGTAAGAAAATGTGTTAGTTTAAAAAAAATGGGATGGGGACCTTGGTGGGTGCCAAGAAAAAAGGAGTCTGAGGGCACCACATTGCCGACACCTGCCATACTTACCTTGGGCTAAGTCCCTTGAACTCAAAGGGACTTATTTTGAAATATATAGGCATAGGCTTGCGCTGCTAGTAATCAAGTTGACTACATATCCAGAAGTTTTTTAGAACAAGATTTATTCAGATTAACTTTATTATATAATGACAATACAAAATACAGCATCAGCTAAGATTCTTGCATGCTTCAGAGATCTGACGATGAATGTACTACAAGCTGTCAATGAAAAAGGAAGAGACACCTTCCTAGTGAGGACTAGTGTAGAACTTTACTGGCAAGTTCTCTAACAAATAGGAAAGAAAGCCACAGAATCAGTTGCCAAATTCCAAAATAAAGCGACAAGCCTCCTTTTTTTAATCTTCAGTTTACACCTGGGGTAAATGACACAAGAGCAGGTCCTCTAGGTCAGTGTTCTCCAACCTTGGGTCCCCAAATGTTTTTGGCCTACAACTCCCAGCATGCCCCAGCCAGCGTAGCTGGGAGTTGTAGGCCAAAAACATCTGGGGACCCAAGGTTGGAGAACACTGCTCTAGGTTAACAAACCTGGAACCTAATGAGCCTAGAACCTAACAAACCAGCACAGTTTCAAAATGCATCTGTGCGTTAACGCTATGAACCTCTTTGGCAGCAGGTACCAAAGTCTCCATCCAATTTCCCCCCCCCCCCGGCATTCCAGTTTCTTCGGGTAGATGTTACAGCGGTCAGCCCAGACTGAAATACCACCAAGAAGTTGGGAGCTGCGTCCTTGGAAGTCATCTTTGTAGAGGGAGTATATTGCAACTGGGGGGGGGGGGGGAGGAAGAGAAGAAGAGAAAGATTAGACCCTCTGCAATTATTCTATTTTGTTTAAGAGCTACCTTTCATTCTTCACAGAAGCGAAGGCAACTCACACCAACACAAAAGGCACATGGGCCCCATTCAAGGTTCCGTTGGCTGGGAATGATGGGACTTGCAGTCCAATACATATAATGAATTGCAATATAATTAATTGCAATTACTTACAGGCTTTCTCTAGCCACTGTGGCGTAGTGGTGAGAGTGCTGGACTGGGACTCGGGAGATCCGGGTTCTAGTCCCCGCTCGGCCATGAAACTCACTGGGACTTTGGGCCAGTCACTGACTCTCAGCCTAACCTACCTCACAGGGTTTTTGTGAGGATAAAATGGAGAGGAGGAGGATTGTGTACGCCGCCTTGGGTTCCTTGCAGGAAAAAAGGCGGGGTGTAAATATAATAAATAAATAAATAATTGTGATTAATTATATACAGCTCCATCTGACTGCCCCTTGTATTGTTTTGTATTGTTATCGTAACTGAAATTGTTTTTAATAGCATTTTTAAATAGGGTATCGAAATGTGATTTCCAATATTTTTATGTGAACCGCATAGAGATTTTTTATATTAAGCGGTATAGAAGTATAATTAATTAACTAAGAAAACATCTTGAAGGCACCAGATTGGGGAAGGCTCCTCTAGAGGAACTCCCCTGCACCAAACAGAGTTTCTAATACAATAAAGAGACACGTGTGGTACAGTATGAAATCCACGTCTTTCCTCACAAGTTCCACCTTAGGATAGTCAGCATTCCAGGCATGCCATAGGGAGAGGCAGAGATTTCAATCATTGTTAGTGACAGCATTCGGAACCTGGGGACGGGAGTTATCTGGGTTTATTCACCAAAGCAGCATATCAAAAGGTGCGAACTTGGGTACCAGAGTAGATTTTTGGGATTCCTTACCCCAAGAGGCCTTTTCCACTCCAGCGTTTCGGTGTGAGCCCAAGGTGCAGTTTCTCCCCTCTGCGTATCACGGTCACACTTAATGGTTTCTGGGGCAAAATAAATAAAAATCACAGCTCACACACACGGGTTCCTTATTGGCCTGGTTCACATGTAACAACAACCAAGAGTATGGGTTGAATATTGGCTGTCATTGAATCGTGGGTTGTTGTTAAGATGTGAACCCTGCACTGTGGTTTAACTATGGTTTGTTAACCACAAACAACCCAGGAAGAGAACTCATGTTTTGTTGTTGGGTTGCAAACTCTGGGCTGTTTTTCTCGCCAAGTCAGGTTTGTCGATTTGCTCCAAAACCTGCACAGCAACCAAGGGAGCTCCAGACGTTGGAGAAAAAGGGGAGGCATGCCCCGTTTGTGGGATTAATATGCAACGTAATGAGGGAGAAAGGTGAATTCACTAGTGCAGGGGTAGTCAACCTGGTGCCTTCCAAATGTTTTGAAGCACAATTCCCATAAGCCCCAGCCAGTATGACCAATGCTAAAGGATTATGGCAGTTCCAGTCCAAAACACCTGAAGGGCACCAGGTTGTCCAGCTCTGTACTAGTATATGAAAGTATGTGGCTCCGAAGAGAGTTTCCCCTTTGAGTCGCCGCTTGGAGGAGCCGCAGCAGCAAGGGGCGGGGAAGCCCAACTCTGCTTTCTTCTGCCCGTTTCAAATATGCGGCAAGAGGATATATTTGTCATGAGGGCTTTTAAGGGTACGGCGGCTCTCGCTACCCTATGCTTTTAGAACAGTGTTCTCCAACCTTGGGTCCCCAGATGTTTTTGGCCTACAACTCCCAGCATGCCCCAGCCAGCGTAGCTGGCTGGGGCATGCTGGGAGTTGTAGGCCAAAAACATCTGGGGACCCAAGGTTGGAGAACACTGTTTTAGAACAACCTTCACCAATGCGGGGGCCCTCCGGATGTTTTGGGCCACACTCCCATCATCCCTGGCCATTGCCCATGCTGGCTGGGGCTGATAGAAGCTGTAGTCCAACACATCTTGAGGGCACCACGCTGGGAAAGGCCGTGTTACAGCAGTGGCTGGCTTCAGAGGAGCCCTTTCCGTTTCCAGCCTCGATTCTGGTAAGTTGAAAGAGGGTGTTCTTGGTTCTCAGGGTTTTGCCTCATCACTGATATGCGTGCCAATCTGTAAGCCAGGGGATCCCCCAACCTTTTTGGCTCAGTGGGCACATTTGGAATTTTGAGTGTCATGGGCACTTGCACAAAATGGCTGCCATGGGGTGGGGGCCTTGCCCATTCACATAATGGCTGCCATAGTGGCCATGGCTGGTCACAAAACACCTACTTCCCAGAAAGCACACTGGTGAGACTAAAAGAAAAGTAACTTGCCCAAGAAAGAAAAGGCAGTACAAGAGCCAGCATGGTGTAGTGGTTAGAGTGTTGGACTGGGACTCGGGAGACCCAGGTTCTAGTCCCCACTCAGCCATGAAGCTCACTGTGCGGCTGTGGGCCAGTCACAGACTCTCAGGCTAACTCACAGGGTTGTTGTGAAAATAAGATGGGGAGGAGGAGGAGGAGGAGGATTATGTAAGCCGCCCAGGGTTCCTTGCAAGAAAAAAGGTGGGATAGAAATATAATAAATAAATAAATATAAATATAAGGCAGAGGCAGGATCTGAGCTCCAAAACAGAAAGCCACTCTATCTAAACCACCATGTTGAACCCAAATAAAGATGGCACCGGAGGGCAGCATTTCACTTTGCAGTGTGCCAGCCTCCCTCCCAGTTAAAAAAACATTTTTTTAAAATTAAAAAAAAATCTGAAGAAATAAAATAACACAAAATAAAAGCCAGTAGGGTCAGGGAGCCGGCGGGTGTCGAGAGAGGGGCCCACGGGCACCACACGGGAGACCCTGGCTGCAGGGCACTTGCGGGGACTAAGCCGGCCCCATTTGGGCCTCCTTCCAGACCAGCAGGGAGAGGCCGCCGCTCACCCCTTCGCTGTGCTGCACCACGGTGGCGATGTTCTGCAGAGACTGGAAGTTGCGAGCATTCACGGAGCCAAACTCGGCAATCTCATCGTCGACTTGCAATCCCTTTGGAGAGAGAAGCAGAGATCACAGATTGGTTGTGGTTTGCCCTTGGGAAGCCAACCATGCACTGCTGATCTGGCACCGTGTGCCAGTTTGAAACCGGACAGAAAATTGGGTTGGCTCTAAGGGCGGCGGGGGCGGGGGGGGGAGTGTCAGTACTTGCTGAGAAGCTTGCTGGGGAGCCCGGAGTGACGGCATTCACCCGGGCAAATGGCTGCGGCAGGGCCTGGTTGTGGCTCCGGGCTTCGGCCTGAGCTTCCGCCTCATCCTTCTCACGTTTCTCTTTGTCCCGGGCATGCAGCTGGTGGAGAGCCTGTTCCACCTCATGCATCAGTGCCTTGTGATCGTTTTGCAAACCTAAAAGGCAAAACCAACAAAAAACGGATCCATAGTCAAAGACAAGGGCGGGCAGCAGGGTAATCGGGATCTGCCGGTAGATCTCTGGATGACTTGCAGTAGATTGGCAAGCATTTCTGAATCCCCATCAATGATTTAATAAGAGGATTACGAGGGACTGGAAAATTCAAGTCAGGTTGCAACATACAAGGCTGGCAATATTATTATCATCATCATCATCATCATCATCATCATCATCAATTTCATTCTATACTGCCCAATAACCAAAGCTCTCTGGGAGGTACACAACTGATTCATAAAAAACAAACCACAAATACAATAAAAAAAGCATCCAATATACAAAATTTAAAATAGAATTTAAAACAATTTGAACAGCTAAAACAATTTCAATACAACTAGACCGACATAAATGCCCCCCATATGCCCGTCCTCTGTCAAGTTTGTGTGGTGATTCGTTGTGCACCAATCTCCCAACATAAAACCATTTCACACACAGGCGACTTCCACGAGTGATCACCTACTACTACTACCATGCACAGTTCTCTGGGTTGCTAAAATGAATTAGTGTAGCCTCTCCCAACCTGGTGCCCTCCAGATGAGTTGGATTACAACTCCCGGCATCCCGCCCCAACCCAAGAGAAATAAATTAAGGCTGCAATCCTACACACACATACCTGGGAGTACGCCCCAATGATCAAAGCGGCAGTGACTTCCAAGCAAACATGTACACAACTGGGCTGTAAATCAATCGAACGAAAGATTGGCCTGCTTACAGATAATGTTGTGTCTTGCCGTCCGGACTTGGTAGACATCAATATCTCCACGTGGATAACCTTCAACATCCACAAGCGGCTCATTCATCCCAACACTTTTTTGCTGCAGGATAAAAAGAAAATAAAAGGATCCTTTTGAGACCTTTTCCAAAGAGGACATAAAAAGTAGCACCTCACATTTATTTATTTATTTATTTATTACTACATTTCTATCCCGCCTGTTTTCCTCCTGCAAGAAAGCCAAGGCGGCTTACATAATCCTCCTCCTCCTCTCCGCTTTATCCTCACAACAACCCTGTGAGGTAGGTTAGGCTGAGAGTCAGTGACTGGCCCAAAGTCACCCAGTGAGCTTCATGGCCGAGCGGGGACTAGAACCCGGATCTCCCGAGTCCCAGCCCAACACTCTCACCACTACGCCACACTGGCTCTCTTTGGCCCGATCTGCACGATCACCGATCTGCACGATCACCGGCCATGGTGGGTTGCAGCACATGCCTGTGGTCATTGTGAATATTCAAGCTGCAGCAGGCAGGCAGGCAGGCAGGCAGTTGCCGTGGTGAACAAATCACCCACAAGCGCCTTATCTTATTATAAAAGTAATAGCTTAAAATCCTGTTACTTTACAGCGCAATCCTGTGCATGTCTACTCACGAGTAAGTCCAACGGAGTTTAATGGGGCTTACAGGTAAGTGTGCATAAGACTGCAATCAATCCACATCTGATTTATCATGTAGATTTTTATTTAGCAAGCGAAGCTAAAAAAAATTTTTTTTAAATTATGTGCTGTATAAATATCTAAGAAGTGTTTTCAATATCCAAAAATAATTGAACCGAAATATATGATATACCAGAGGCGGGGGGGGGGGGGGAATCAATAAAGCACATAGTGTGCTATAAACACATTTAAAGAAATTGAAAGCTTTACTTAAAAAGGCAACAACACTCTCTACTACTGAGCTATAGCCAAACCCGAAGTTGTTCTTATCAGCCTTCACCAAATCACCATATCCCTGTGTTCAAAACACACATACAGGACTTCACACAGGCTCACCCAGCATATGCTTCTATGGGAGGCTACCCCAGTAATCCTGGCATAACTTGGCACTAGAGACGGGAGGGAAAACCCGGGGGGGGGGGAACCCTAACATTTCATGGGGCGAGACGCTCAGGACCCAACCTTCTGCGGTGACTCAGCACACGTACTCACGAGCCTTTTGAATAGCACATGCGTTTGCTTTGAGCAAAACTCCATGTTGGATTAGCCTAGCAAAGAAGCAGGGTAACTGAGGAGTAGCCAAGGGCTGGATTGCACACACGCAAACCCTCTCCCCCCTCCCCCATATAGAGCGGGGGAGCTAATCTTTCTGCCTCACAGGACAGAGCCGAGAACTAACAGTTTCTCCAGATTCAACGCTCTGAACTAAAGTGAGTCTCACCTTAGGTAAATAAAAGCGGCACGCCCTCATACAAGTGTCTTATGTCTGTAATCCTACATACACTTGCCAGGGCATAAATCACACTGAACTCAGCAGGGCTCACTTTCAAGGAAACACACACAGGATTGGGCTGCATGACTACAATCCTTCCCGACTGACCCGGGAGTAAAACCCAGCCGTGGGATTTATTTTGGATCAAACAAGTATAAGATGACACTCTTAAGTCAGAGAACCTGCGCGTCCGTATAGGACAATGACCAATTAAGCAACACAACAAGACACTACCAATAAAACAGAATATATATATATATATATATGGAAATAACCTTTAACTACAACAGATGGACTTAAAAACAACAACAGACTCAGTAAAAGTTTATGCTGCTGCTGCTAACATGAAAGAAGCTTGTGCCATAGCTGTAAGATTCTATATAATAATATAACATTAATATAGCATTCAATCAAATAAGAAGAAGAACGTAAGAAGAGCCCTGCAGGATCAGACCAAGGGTCCATCTAGTCCAGCACTCTGCTCACACAGTGGCCAACCAGCAGCCCATGAGAAAGCCACCACAAGCAGGACATGAGTGCAAAAGCACCCTCCCGCCCATGTTCCCCAGCAACTGGTGTACATAGGCATCCTGCCTCTGATCCTGGAGGCAGCATATAGCCATCAGGACTAGTAGCCGTTGATAGCCTTCTCCTCCATTATTTTGTCCAATACCCTTTTAAAGCCCTCCAAATTGGTGGCCATCACTACATCCTGAGGAAGCGAATTCCATGGTTTAACTCTGCGTTGTGTGAAGAAGTCCTTCCTAAGTCCTACAACTCCCAGCATCCCCCAGCCAGTATCTAGTGCTGGACTAGATGCTTGCTGGGGGATGCTGGGAGTTGTAGTCCTTCTTTCTGCATAGGATTGCGTAGGATAGGAATGCATAGGATTGCGCCCTCACTCAGTTGCCCCTTTCTGCACTTTTTCCGACGCTACAATATCCTTTTTTAGGCGCGGTCTCTTCGCGCGCAGACAGCTGTTCTGTACCAGCCTGCTTGCTCGAAGGGCCACCCCAAGACCATCCCAGGGCACTTACATCCTCCAGGACCTCATAGTATGCTTTGATCTGAGCTTCAATTTCATCCTTCTTCTTCAGCAGCAGCTGCACATCGCTGACAGTCAGCACTTTAGGGCTTGGATCCTGCACAGACATTCCTGAACAAAAAAAGCAAAGTGGACAAGGAGAGGGGGGGGAGAGATGCAATTTTTGCAAGCAAGTAAACACCCAGCCACTACGGATCACGAGTGGAGCCAAAACAGCCCCGTCACCGCGGAAAGGCAAGCCCCACCGCCTCGTGACGTAGAGGCGAAGTCAAGCAGGGGGATTGGCGGTAGCCTGACCAATGAGAAGGAGGGGCGGGGCTAGACGGAGGGGGCGGGGCTGAAGGGCACCTATTTTCCTATTGGAAGAGGCGCGCCTGGCGGAGAAGCAGTGGTTTGTTCTTCTTACAGGGAGTGGGGTCTGGTTCATACGTGCATGTTCTTCACGTGATGGCCGCAGACTTATGCACACTGACCTGGAGGGAGGGGAGAGCCATGTTAAACAAAAATGGGGGCTTTCTTCTGAGTAAGCATGCCTAGGATTGTGCAGCTGGAGCTAAATCTGCCTCCCCTCCAACCCTGCACTCTCCAGATGTGCTGTACTACAACTCCGGGATGCTGGGAGTTGTATTACAGCACATCTGGAGAGTGCCAGGTTGGGGAAGGCTGAGCTAAACCTATGAAAAGGGGGCACACACACCAGAGAATAAGGAAAGAAGAACGCAATAGTCATGTTTATTTATTTGTGAGTATTTATTTGCAAGAATTTGGTTGAACGAGCAGTGGGATCCTAATAATACAATAAAACTTAGAATAGGGATGGGCAGGAGTAGTTCTTTTAAGATGAAAAAATGTAATATGTAACAAAAAAATTAAAATTAGCCTTGAGAATGTGCATTGAGACCCTGGTGGATGACTGGAATGCTGCAATCACCAGGGCATTAGACCAAGTTGCCCCGAAGCGCCCTCTTCGCCTAAACAGAGCTCGCGCGGCGCCATGGTTCACTCCGTCGCTGCGAGCTCTGAAACAAGAGGTGAGAAGGCTAGAGCGCCGATGGCGAAATTCCCGCTCCGAAGACGATCGAACACAGGGTTAGAGCTGCATCTTCAGCCTACCGGGTGGCGGTGAAGGCAGCAAAAAAGAAATTCTGTGCTGCCTCCATTGCGTCTGCGGAGTGCTGCCCCAGGAGGCTGTTCCAAGTGGTCCGGAGTCTGGTCGGTCCAGTCGCTCCGGACCCACTGGAACAGTCTAAAGCCTCCTGTGAGGCTTTAGCGAAGCACTTCGCAGATAAAATCGATCGGATTAGGAGTGGGATATCGTACGTCGTGGACACAGGGAGTGAGCGGGAGGAGGCCAATGGCAGACCGGTTTTGTGGGATCGGTTTCGGCTTCTTCCTTCTGATGAAGTGGACAAGGTGCTTTCATCTGTGAGGCCGACCACCTGCTTGCTTGACCCTTGCCCGTCCTGGCTCATAATGAGCTGCAGGGAGAGACTGGGTGAGGGGATCAAGGCGGTGGTGAATGCCTCCCTCGAGGAGGGAGTGCTGCCATCAGCCCTCAAGGAGGCAGTAATAAGACTGCTTCTAAAGAAGCCCTCCTTGGATCCCCAGGATTTAAACAACTTTCGCCCAGTCTCCAATTTACCATTTCTGGGCAAGGTAATCGAGCGGGTGGTGGGTGCTCAGTTGAAGGCACACTTGGATGAAGCCGATTATTTAGATCCGTGCCAGTCGGGCTTCAGGTCTGGACATGGGACAGAGACGGCCTTGGTCGCCTTGGTGGATGATATGAGGAGGGCTTTGGATAGGGGCGAATGCTCCTTTCTAGTCCTCCTCGATCTCTCGGCGGCTTTTGATACCGTTGACCACGGTATCCTCCTGGACCGTCTGGAGGGGTTGGGCTTGGGAGGCACTGTATTGCAGTGGTTCCGGTCCTTCCTCTCTGGAAGGTATCAGAGGGTAGTTCTCGGGGAAGAGGCTTCGGACCCTCGGCTGCTCACTTGTGGAGTGCCGCAGGGTTCCATCCTCTCCCCGATGTTATTCAACATCTACCTCAAGCCGCTGGGAGCTATCATCAGGAGGTTTGGGGTGCAGTGTCATCAATATGCAGATGACACGCAGCTCTACCTCTGTTTTAAGTCCTCACCAAGGTTGGCCGTTGAGACCCTGTCCAAGTGCCTGGAGTCAGTGGCTGGCTGGATGGGAAGGAACATGCTGAAACTGAACCCCGACAAGACCGAGGTACTTCTGGTGGGGGACAAGGGAAGGTTAGGGGATGTTGACCTGGTGCTGAATGGGGTACATCTACCCCTGAAGGACCAGGTCCGCAGCTTGGGGGTCATTCTAGACTCCCAGCTGTCCATGGAGGCTCAGGTGTCAGCTGTGAGCCGGGCAGCGCTGTATCAACTCCATCTGATACGGCAGCTGCGCCCCTACCTTCCTAATCACCTGCTCCCATCAGTGGTTCATGCCTTGGTCTCCTCTCGCCTAGACTACTGTAATGCGCTCTACGTGGGGTTACCCTTGAAGACGGTCCGGAAGCTTCAGCTGGTACAGAACGCGGCGGCTCGCCTGATTAAGGGCAGCCGCCGGCGTGATCACATCACGCCAGTGCTTAATGAGTTGCACTGGCTACCAGTTGCTTGCCGAGCCGAATTCAAGGTGTTGGTTTTGACCTTTAAAACCCTACACGGCTCCGGCCCAGCTTATCTCAAGGAGCGCCTCCAGCAACATCAAGTGGGCCGCTCAACAAGGTCTGCCACGGATGGCCTTCTCCTTATCCCATCAGCCAGAGCAGCCAGGCTGGTGGGGACTAGGAAGAGGGCCTTCTCTGTGGCGGCCCCCACATTATGGAACTCCCTCCCTAGTGACCTTCGCCATGCCCCCTCCGTGATGAGCTTCCGCCGTGCATTAAAAACATGGCTGTTCAGGCGGGAATATGGGGTGGGTTAGGTTTTTAATAAGAATTGTTTTATTGTTTTAATCATTATATTTTATTGTGTTTTTACTGTATTTAATTGTACATCGCCCAGGGTGGCCGGGTGACCGGCCAGATGGGCGATTAATAAGTATAATAAATAAATAATAAATAAATAAATTGTACAGTGTTAGGTATTTTCAGTTCTGCTGTATGGCATGGAAGAAGAAGACGAGATGACTTACCGTCCGCTCACATTAAAAAATATATTACATTAAAAGATCCTGAACTTCCCAGCTGTTTCCTCCTCTTAGAGGGCAGCACAGCTGTGTACGGCGTGCCATGCCACACAAACTGTCCGGCTGCCTCAGGTGTGGAGGGCACAATCCCATCGCAAGTGCCAAAGTAAGTTTCAACTGCCAGGCCAACCGCCTTCCGTATGTGGGGTAGGGAGAAGGCACCATTTTGTCCTTCACCTCAGGCAGCAAAAATATATTGGGTTGGCCCTGTAGCTTGTGCTTACACTACGCCAACTACTCCCTACCTCTTCTCTTGTATCATGGAGAGACGGCAGTCAAGAGAAAGCCAACGTGTCTTTTGGGTTAAACTTTTTAAAATGCCCCTCTGGAGGAGGAGGGGACAGGGGGAGTTCCCTCCCTCTTGCTATATCAATAGTTTTCAGAACTGTCCCAGTCTCTTGTCTGTCTCTTGGTGCCATCTCTTTTGCTCCCACAGACGACAAAGAATGGTGAGGCTTGCAGGTTCTTAACCAAATTCTTCTTTAAATTTTTGTTAAAAACCTATTGTTCTATCACTCTACAGGGTAAACTAGAGCCAATTTTCCCCTATAAAACGTGGATATATTTTTTTAGATGTTTGTAAAGGCAGTTCAAATTTGGACTGTCTTACAAGCCTCTGAAATCAGTGCATGAAATGTTCTCTTGAAACTATCAAGCAATTCCGGGGGGAGGGATGAGTTGATATGTTGTTAATTCTTAATTTGTACAGGCAACTGAACATACGTTCCGATGTTTATTTTATGTTATTTCATATTCCTACTATTGGTTGTGTTAATATGTACTTAAAACTCTGATTTTGCACATAGTATTTGTTTTGTTTTCCTTCTGGAGTAATTAGGAAAAAAATAATGTCTCTGTTTTATTCTGTTTTGATCCTTATTCATTAGACGAGTTATACAGATAAAGGGCAGAAGGTAAGACTAATTTAATTAAATTTAATTAAATACTTTCTTCCTTGTCCATACTGGCAGGGCAGTTCCAGACTGAGGGCTTCTAGTGCTACCAGTTGAAAGGCATCGTGCGGCTTTTTCTCCTTAACAGGTTTTCTGCGGTAAGGAAAAAGATGAAAGAAAGACGCAGTCGGAAAACACGGGAGGTTAAAACATGGGAAGATGCCATTGTGTGGACTCCCCATAAAGTTCCATGAACGAGGCAGGGCGATAGCATGATAAAAGCCTCATCTGGAAGCATCTGTCCTGGCCTTCTGTTTGCACCCTCCCAGGTTTCCCCACTCCTTCTTTCACCTTTTTTCTTACGAGAAAAAAAATCCATTAAGGAGGAAAATAGAAAATAGCTGCCCAGTTCTTTTGGACTGGTAACACTAGGAGCCCTCCATTCTGAAGCACCCTGTGTCTTTTAAAGTATAATTAACAAGATACGGCAATTTCCTATTTAACCGCATATATTTCTTAAATAAAAGTGAGTTGTCTCAGAACCCGGGCTTTTTCACACATTACTCAGGACAAACCCGGGTCAGCCGCCAAATGTAGACTCAGCCGGGAGTAGCAGCCAATCCTGGCTCCCTGCTGAGAATGCTTGTGTGATACATGGGTCTGCAAACACCATGTTCGCACATCGCCATTTTTAGGTGCGCGCTAAAGCATATCAGATGTACTCTTGAAACTGTAGAATGTTACATTCATTCCATGGTTTCATATTTGAACAAAGTTGTGTTTTAAGAAACAAAAGCCCCCAAGATTAAAAATAAATAAATAACATGAGGCAACCACAAGCTAGCCAAAATTAAGTACTTTTAAGGCGCAGTCCTATGCAAGTTTAGACAGAAAAAAGACGTACAACTCCCAGCATGCCCCAGCCAGCATAGGTGGCTGGGGCATGCTGGGAGTTGTAGGCCTTTTTTTCTGTCTAAACTTGCATACAATTGCACCCTCAATTAAGTTTGACATTAATGGGACTTCAAAGTGCTTAATTTTGGCTGGATCATTCCCTATGTTTGCAATCTTATTATGAGGCTTTAAAAAATGGATGCTGTTGTTAAATATTGGACTGTGTTCTTGCATATGAACAAGCGTATGAACAAAGCTATGAAGCTAAGCCACTTATTGTGAAGGGGGCTCCATTAAATCCAACGAGACTTATTTCCAAAGTAAAGTTCGGCATCAGAGAGATAGTGCATATCACATGTTATAGGACAGGAACAAAAAAACACACAACCCCCCCCCTCACTTTTAAAACATTGTTCAAGGAGATAACAGAAAATGCCTAGCATCAGCCTAATGCTCATCAGCTCATCCCCTACACAGAGTTAGGTAAATATTTTCCAGGAGAATTAATATTTAACAAAGCAAGGTTATCAAATTTGTGAGTTCAAGCATTGGTGAAGGGTGGAAAGACCTTTTCTAAAAAGAATATCTAGTCCCATGCTCATTGGGGAACCATGGTGTCCACCCATGATCCAGAGACAGATGCATTCTCTTATGGGGAGCTTTATCCAGTTGTTAATCTATTGATAATTTTGCAAAAAATAAATACATCTTTCTTATCAAGCCAATCTGGACTGTGAGAGAAGGGCAATTCTTTCCTTTGAATTGGAAATTGAGGTATTTTACTATAGAGGGCCCGTTATTTAGCCTGGACCTGAGAGATGGATAACTTCGTTCAAATTCTTTCTCAGTACAGGACTCTTCCACCTGAAAGAGTGAAGTTCTTTCACCTGGCTGGGGCATGCTGGGAGGTGTAGGACTTTTTCTGTCTAAACATGCATAGGAGTGCGCCCTAAATTAGCAAAGGGAGCACCATTATTCAATACATTTAGATCTTAAAATCACAGGAAGAAGTAATTCATTAATGTAGGAGATCTTTCCATAAAGTACCATGAAACTCAGGCGGGCGAGTTGTGCTGTCGTTCGTATTTGCGTGTTCAATCAACGTGTTCAGTAAACGTGGCGTCGAGAGCACATCATGCCGGCCACGTGCTGAAGCGAAGCAGGCATGAGCCGGGTCAGTGCTTGGATGGGTGACTGCCTGGGCTGCCCACATCTGTTCTGCACTGAGCAGAAGGTTGGACTTGATGGCCTTATAGGGCCCTTCCAACTCGACTCTAAACATTATTCGTATCTTGAACTCTTTACTTGCTTGGTTAACTCGACCATCCACGTGCCAGCCCGTCATCTGTTTGAGCAATTGAATTTGGCAGTTGATAATCTTTTAAGCCTCTCTTGAAAACGCCAAATGTTAAGGAGGAGCAGCAGTGAACCCGGGGTGGTGGTGGCGAAGGAACTACCTCAGCTGCCTTCCCTCAGAACAGTGCCTGGGGAGGGGCCGTGGCTCGGTGGCGGAGCACCTGCCTTGTGTGCAGAAGGCCACAGGTCCGATCCCCGCCTAGCGGCTGACACGGTATACTGGGCTAGAACAAGGAATTGTCTGGCTTGCTGTGAAGGCAGCTTCATTTTGGCCACACCAAACCAGAGCTACCATCTGGACCGGGGCCGGCGTCAACGGTAGGCATGGTTGGGCCCCCGCAGTTGGGCCCACTGACTAGAGTCCCCTCTCGCTCTGGCCCAGGCAACGGTGGTAGTGAGGAGGAGGAGCAGGAGCAGGAGCAGGAGCAGGAGATGCCACGGCCTCCTTGCTCCCTGGTTCTCGGCCTGTCAAGCCAGCAAGTGGCAGCCATGATGAGAAAGAGGATGAGGAGCGAGAGCAGCGGGTGACGCTGGCGGTGAGAAGGGAGGTTCACTGAGGGAGGGGGCCCGTGGAGGGTGTCTCGCCAAGGGCCCTCCAAAATGTGGAGCTGGCACTGATCTGGACGTGCTTCGGGTTCTGGTCCTGCACGGCCTCGTGGAGACAACTGAATTACGCCTGGGGGGGCCGGGCTGCTCTGCACCTGAAGCTCAGCAATCATCGAGTGCCTTTCTTCCGTTCAGCCTGAAAGAGGCCGGTTCCTCCACTTTCACTCCCTGACGTTCTGGGTTGGAAATGCAAAGCAGGTAAGCGTGCCGGTCAGCCCACCGTGGCGCCAGCGCTGGGTCTGTGTGTGTGTGTGTTTGCGTGTGCATGTGTACGTGTGTTGACACTTGTGTCATTGGTCTCGTTTGAAATACGGAGGGGTGTGTGGAGGCGTGGGATCCGGGCAGCTTTGCTACTGGATGCTGAGGTGGGGGACGAGGCGCATCATCCGGCGTCCGCTCCCAAGGCGAGCTGCATTCAGCCAAGGGCCTGGTTGGCTCTGGAAAATGTGCCCCGCGCGTGGCGTGTGGCGCTCGCTCGGAAGAATGTTGCGCTGCGGTGCTCTTTGGACTCGGCTGATGCAACCAAGAGCTGGGCGGACGGAATGCCTCTGCCTCGTGCAGCTCGATGGCTGGGAGGCCGCCTGGAGCGGGGAAGGGGGAGCGTCGGGCCAAACACGGATGCGCGCACACAGCGAGAGGGAGGCCGCCCCTGACCCTCGCCCCCCTACAACTCTTTCTGACCCACAGAAAATGTTTGTTTAATGCGGGGTGGGCCACATGCGGCCTCCACAGTGCGGGTCCCAGCTGTTGGAGAGGGAAAAGCTGTCTAAAACTGTTAAGGTGCAATCCTATGCAAGTTTAGGCAGGAAAAAAGGCCTGCAACTCCCCAACATGCTGGGAGTTGTAGGCCTTTTTTTTCCTGTCTAAACTTACATAGGATTGCACCCTTACAGAGGGAAAATCTGTTCCCAAAAAATGTTACGTTCACGAGAAAAAAACCACTCCTCTGCCGGGAGGAAGGGTTGCGGAAACTGAAAGTCGTATTTTGGTGGTGGTGAAGGGAGTGAACGTGGTTATAAAGCAATTGTGCTTCTGTCTGTGCATTTTAAAGGCCGCCTCGTTCTATTGCAACAAAATGGGGTTTGAAGAATTCGCCTACAGAGGTTTGGAGACGGGAAGCAGAGAGGTGGCATCACACGTGGTCAAGCAGGACAGAGTAAGAAAGAAAACAGTCACGCAATTTTTTAAAAAGCCCCACTGTTGTGTCTAGTGAAGGGAGACCAACTCTGTAAGTGTTTGGTATACCTTGATTAGTGGCCTTGTTGGCTGGTGGCCTACGGGCTAGCGGACTCAGCCTTGTCTGTTTGGGTACGGGCTGAAGGAAACAGCTGGGCAGTTTGCATGTAACCAGCGAAGGAGACCGAATTCGGTGTTTTGGAAGGGCGCTTTTAAGTACATGCTGTGGATTTGAGAAATGGATCCTGCTTTACAGACTGGCGGTCTCCATTACTTGCCCTTCCTGATCTTGTAGATTCCTAAACAGGTTTTTATGTCCCGCCTCTTGCAAGGAACCCAGGGCGGCTTACATGATCCTCTTCCTCCTCTCATTAGTCTCACAACCACCCTGTGAGGTAAGTTAGGTTGAGAGTCCGTGACTGGCCCAAAGTCACCCAGTGAGCTTCATGGCCGAGTGGGGACTAGAACCCAGGTCTCCTGAGTCCTAATCCACCACTCTAACCATTATGCCACACTGGCTGTCAGGGTGATATTGCAAGGGGCACCATAAAACTCCATTCGTCTTGAAAATGTATCCTGTAAAAAGCTACCTGCTGATGTGTGCCGGGTGGCCTGGACTGGAAGGCCACGGCAGCCTCTGGCAGTGTTAGACCAGCAGGGGAGGCAATTGCCCACGCGTAATGGGCTGGCCCAGCTTGCATGAGAGGCCCACTCCAAAATGTAATCCAGTAAGGTGAATAAATCAGGCCAGGAGGGAAAAGGTTGCAGTTGGACTTTGTTGGGTTTGGAGTTGAACATGGCAATGGGGCGGGTGAGAGGGCGTAAGGATAGGCTTACTAGAAAAGGTGAGTTTAGTATTATCATATTGCACAGCGCTTCACAGAGTGAAAGCAGGACAGGTCCCTGCCCTGATGAGCTTACAGTCTGGGCATCACACAAGAGGTAATGGCGCCATGGGAAGACTATTAGACTATTATTGCTGGTACACATACATAGGCTTAGGAGGGCTTTCAAAGAAGAGAGAAAGAGGACACTGTGTTCTACAAGAGACAGGGCCTTTTTGATCGTGGCACCTCATTGCTGGACCTTCCCCTGTCAGGCTCTCTCTTTGATGAATTTTCAGAAAACAAAAAAATGCTGCTCCCCACACCCCAACTTGGCTTTTAGTGGGGTTTGATGTGTGCTGCTGAGTTAGGTTTGACTGTTAATGTACTGCTGGTTTTACCTTATTGTGAGACACCTCAGGGATGGAATATAAATGTTTTAAATACATCATGAACAATGTAGGTATTTTGAGCCTTTGAATTTACCGTGGGGCTTCTATTGATCATTGGTTAACCTCGTCTTAGTGAAAATAATAAGAATTAATATTATTTTAATTTTATTATTATTTTATTTCCAGATTATATTTGTCTTCTCCTCAGCTCTCAACCCTGGAAATCAAGGTACATTCAGGCTCATTAGGGCCAACCCATTTGTAACTTTGAAGGATATGGTGAAATCCTTCTGAATTTCAGCAAGATTTGCAGGTGGCAGACGGAAAGGGGAGCTCTGAACGGCGCTTAACCTTTAAACTGGAATGTGGTTTATTTCCCTGTATTGCTTTTTTGTGCTTCTTTTTTACAATGCAGTTTTTAATTTAGCTGCTTCTAGTTTTATAATGTTAGATTAAGATTGTCTCTTGATAGCTGGGGATCTCAGTGTGTTTTTGAATGAGATACCCATTAGAACAGCGCTGGCTGAGGCATGCTGGGAGTTGTAGGCCAAAAACATCTGGGGACCCAAGGTTGGAGAACACTGCATTAGAACCTGGAGAAGGCGACATTCCTCTGACTGAGTGGAGGAGATTAAATGTAAAGGTGTGTCGCACGCATGCATGGGGTGTGTCTGAAGAAACACTGAAGACATGCTGGCGCACACATTTCTTTCCCTGGGAACCTGCTGTGGGGTAGTGGATCTGTGTTGCATGCTTACAAGTCCTTCTGGTGTTTGCCTCCCCTTCTGTTCTACTTGAATATTGATACAGAAAGGAAACGTCATAAGCTGCCCATGCCCCCTCATCAGAAGGAAGCCAAACCTGGGTAGCTGGAACTACAACCCCAATCAGCCCCTGCCAGCATAGCCAGTGGTCAGGGATGATGGGGATTGTAGTCTAAAATACGGTACCTGTAGGGCTCCAGGCCGGGGAAGGCTGCTTTAAGAATGTAAGAAGAGCCCTGCTGGATCAGACCAGAAGGATCTATCTAGCCCAGCATTCTGTTCACACAGTGGCCAGCCAGATGCCTTTGGGAAGCCAACAAGCAGGACAGGAGGACAACACAACATCCTCCCACTATTTTGCCTGTTGCACATTGTCAGTTAAAGATTGATTACTGGATTTGGGCTACACACCTCAGTTCCTTAAGGGTGCAATCCTACACAAGTTTAGACAGAAGAAAGGCCTATAGCTCCCAGCATATGGGCATGCTGGGAGTTGTAGGCCTTTTTTCCTGTCTAAACTTGCATAGGATTGCACCTTGATTGGATTTTTAACAGGGTTTTACACGAAGCTCTCTGTCCGAGCTATAAACATAGGCCTGCAGCAAGGTTTCCAAGGGAAGAGATGGAACAGGATGTCTGGAGACTGGTTTGTCCTTCAGGGGACATTGCACAGTGAATTCACTGTACCTGAATACAACACACCGAGGATTGTATATTCCAAGGTACACTGCCTCCGATCTTGGAGGCTCCATCTGTTGTGGCTAAGAGCTGTTGACAAACCTCTCCTCCGTGAAGTGGTCTTCTGCTTTTGCTCCTCTTTTCTCATTATGCAGAAATGGGAGAACACTTAGTGAAGCATGGAGATGGCGTCAAAGATATCGCCTTTGAAGTAGAGGATTGTGATTTCATTGTGCAGGTAAAACCGCAGATGAAGAGCGCTCCTGTGTAACCCCGAAGCTTGCTCCCTTGTGCTCATGCTTTGTTTGTTCTTTCTCACTCAGAAAGCTAGAGAGCGTGGAGCCATAGTAGTGAAAGAACCCTGGATAGAGGAAGATAAGCACGGGAAGGTGAAACTTGCAATCGTTCAGACGGTAAGGAAGTGAAGGGGTTGTCTTCTAAACTCAACAAGAAAGCAGCAAGGAAGATCAAAAAGGCAGCTGTAAGAGCCAAACAAAAGCAAAACAGACAGCTGCAAGGTTTGGATTCCCAATATATTTGCGTACTGACGCGCTTCGAGAGATTTTTCTTCGTCAGGTGCAACTGAAACATCCACCTTTATTTGTTTGCCCATGGTGATCGCAAAACAGGAGAGACAGGAAAGCCCCAAAATAATCCACAATAAAGGATCAGATCAGATAATCTCCACCACTAATAAATATGATTATACATAATTCCATCTAATTTTAAAAGTAGCCATTGCAAATAACGAATATTGGTATGTAACGTATTTGTTCTGATCAGCCAAAAGCATACAGATTTTAAAATCAAAATCTGACATCTCAGGGCAAGAAAGAAAACAGGATTAAAAAACCCTCTCTCTAGGTGTCCTATACATTGGGCAGTACAGCAAATAATGACAGATATTCTCCACCACCCACAGACACAGAGACGTTGGTCCCATGGAACTTTAAGGAACCTTCCTTCCAAACAAGCAGCAGGCATAATTTGAAAGTTTAGCTGGCAAAAGCCTCTTAATAAAGGAAATTTCAGCTCATGTAAATTACTGCTGCAAAGTGTGGTTTACTTTTATAGGACAGAGAAAACCTGGTATTTGCTAGATCTTCCATATCTCAGCTGCAATCTTTGTTGAACACCTTATCCTTCAACTGAAACATAGGATACAAAGAATTCTCTAGAGGCTAATTCACATCTGAGATTGAGTCAAGTAATTTGTTGTTTAGCAAGGAACAACTGGTGGTAACTCTTCTGTGTCTGTGCTTTGGGCAGTCAGTAGCATTTTGCCTCCCAATAGGGAGCTAGAAGTGGAGTGTTCCAGGCTTCATTTGAAAGCTTTAAAGAATTTAAGTACCGGAAGGTTTTGCTTTTTTGAATTGTTTCATCACTTTTGGTTTAGTAATGTCTTCTACATTAGCTTATAGAAGTGAAATATTTCAATGGTTTATTTGTATAATTATTTATAATTATGTTTTTAAGTGTAAAATGTTTATCAAAAACGTTTTTCTTAAGAGATGTAAATCAGTTTTGTGTGTTTTAAAGTGGTACAGTGTGTGTGTCAAAAACGTTTTTTCTTAAGAGATGTGAATTAGCTTTTAAACTAAGACTTCTTTGTATCATATGTTTCAGTGCTGCTCACGATGAAGAGAAATCTCTCGAAACACTGCACTGGCACACAGATATATTGGGGAATCAAACCTTGCAGCTGTCTGTTTTGCTTGTGTCCTCTCATCTGCATTTAAAACAGTTCAGTGACCTCCTGCAGTGGGCCCTGAGGGGGAGGGCCTTAACTGTCTGTGGGGGCAACGGGTCCAAGCAGCGCTGACTCCTCCTTCCCACAATGCCTCAGAGCAATGCGTAAGTGGGAGCATTGTGGGACTTTAAAGGTGTGGCTAGACCCAGCTGCCTGGCAATGCTCTGCGTGCCAGGCCAGAATACCGTAATTATTTTTTTAAGCGGGGTAGCCCCAGGCCAAGGTTTCTGCACCCTGTTTTACGGGATTGAACCCGAGACCTTCTGCCTGCAAAGCAGGGGCTCTACCACTGAGCTAGAAGCCTTCCCCATATCGGTTCAAAAGCCAGTGGGATCCTCTAGCTCCCCCCGAGTAATATTAAAACATTGTGATTTCTGCTCCCCCCCCCGCCCTAGTATGGAGACACCACGCACACACTCATAGAAAAGAGGGACTACAAAGGGCTTTTCCTGCCTGGATTTGAGCCACCTCTCTTCAAGGACCCAATCCTAAAAAGTCTGTAAGTATCCTGGCCTTACTCAGATCCTTCTCGCTATTTCCGATGTTTCAGGTGTGAGTGCCATTGCTTCTTTAGTCAAAATGGCACCACCCATTCGCCAGAGGGAGGGATTGGCAAGTTTGGGGCAGAAGTGTACAACCCATGAAGCTGATTGGTGGGAGATTCAGGACAGATAAAAAGAAGTACAGCAATACCTTGGATTGCAAGTAACTTGGTTTGAGAGCATTTTGCAAGACAAGCAAATTTTTAAATATTTATTTTTTTACTTGATACACAAGCGACGTCTTGCAATACAAGTACTGTAGTACGGCTTAAATTAAAAATCTGTGTACAGATTTTTTGGGGGGAATTTTGTTTTGATATAAGAGTGTTTTGGATTACAAGCACGTTTCCGGAACGAATTATGCTCTCAATCCAAGGCATGACTGTACTTCTTCACACAGCGCATAGTTCAACTATGGAATTCATTTCCACAAGGTGTAGTGATGGTCAGCACTTTGGATGGCTTTAAAAGGGGATTGGAGACATGCATTGGGGAGAAGGCCATCAATGGCTACTGGTCCTGATGGCGATATGCCAGCTCTAGTATCAGAGGCAGTGTGCCTATGTATTCCAGTTGTTGGGGAACATGGGAGGGAGGGTGCTGTTGCATTCATGTCCTCTTTGTGGTTTTCCCGTGGGCGGCTGGTTGGCCACTGTGTGAACAGGATGCTGGACTAGATGGATCCTTGGCCTGATCCAGCAGGGCTCTTCTTATGTTCTTACGCATCTTTAGAAGAAGAAAAAGACCTAAGTGGGGTGGGAGAACCAAAACACCCCAGCAAGGGCCACGCGTCCTTGGTGGTTATGGAATGCTGGTTGGCTGTTGGGGAAAGAATGGGAAAATTGGGGCGGAGGGAGAATAGGGGGAATGGAATAATCGAGGAGCTGGAATCCTGAACAGCAGCAACCCATGCTGCAACATTTTGCTGCAGGTCCTGCTTGTAAAATTCTAATTTTAAAGATGGTTGGACTGGGGGGTTTATTCCACATATTATGCGGCTGCAAACTCAGATTTGCCACAAAGATTGTACACTCAGCAAGGAGCTAGTCCTGGCCCTGTGTGATGAGTCACACATTATACTCCTAGAGTGGGGTGAAGGGGGAATCTTTGCTGCAGTACTCTGGTACCGCTTCGGAAGTTGTTATATTTCTTTGTACACACTATGGAAAATTGAAGAGAACTCACTGAAAAAAACAACCCTTGTGTGCAAAGAGCTTTTGGTCAGAGGGAGTTTGATGTCAAGCTGATCATCTCCTGGGAAGTCCAAGGTCATGATGTCACCCTTGGCCCAAAGCTAGATTACTCTCTGAAGGGAGACCTGATCTCAACTGGTCTTTCTTTTCCCAGGCCACCAGGAAAGCTGAATTTCATCGACCACGTGGTGGGGAATCAGCCCGACCAGGATATGATCCCAGTGGCGGAATGGTGAGGTCTGCCGTGGAAATCAACTTCCGGTGCCATTTTTAGCACTTGAGATGACCCTGATGAGAATGTAGGACCTTTTGAGTAGCCTTCTGCAACCCAGGGACTCTCCAGCTGGGAGTGCAACTCCCATCATCCCCAACCACTGTCAGTCTGGCTGTGCCAGCCTGGGATGATGGAGGATGCTAGTCAAACACAGCTGGAGGAAAGGCTATTTAGAAGGACTGGTTTTAGAATATTTCTTATAGATATCCTTGTACATGCAGAGACCTAAAGGAACTAGAAGAGACAGGCTATTTTACCCAGGGGCCATTCCCTTCTGGGGCCCAGTGCATACGCGCTCCCCACCACACCCCCGGCTTGTCTGACCTCAAGAGAAGGCCGTGATCTTCTGCTCCTATGTCATATCTCCCATCTGTGCCTGTGAATGGCTCCCCCGGGCAAGCAGTTGGCTACGCTTCCGCGATGCCCGTAGCCCAGCTTTCTCAGTGGGTATTGGCCATGATGGCTAAAATGAACCATTTTAGGTACAGAGGTAGCCTTCCTTTGAATACCGTTTGCTGGGGGCTCTCTAGGGTTACAGACAGATTAGGGTCTTTCCCAGCCCTACCTGGAGATGCCGGGGATCGAACCTGGCGCCTTCTGCATGCCAAGCCACAGCTCTCCCGTTGGACGACTTCCCCTTTCCATAAAAAGAACAGGTTGATCCAGGAGTGCAAAACTGCAGTGACAGGCAGAGTTAGCTTTTGTACTTCGAAGGTCTCCGCTTTGTGTCTTCGTAATTTCCTGCCTATCCACAGGTACCAGAGACACCTCTTGTTCCACCGCTTCTGGTCTGTGGACGATAAACAGATGCACACGGCCTTCAGCGCTCTCCGGTCTATTGTCGTGGCCAATTATGAAGAGACCATTAAAATGCCCATTAACGAGCCTGCTTTGGGAAAGAAGAAGTCTCAGATCCAGGTGAAGATCTGGGTCTATAGCAGAAGCGGGCAACCTTTTTGGGGTTGGGGGACTCATTCCCTCGGGGGGAAAGTACTCGGGAGCCACATACCGGGGTCACGGCTAAAGCCAAAAGTGGGCAGGGACACCCCCTTTCCCTCACCTTCATTCGTCCATCATCCAGTCATTCACTCTTCTGTTCTCGGTCAGCAGAGGAGTGGAGTGAACACGAAAGGCTCACAGACTTACTCTCTCTAAACCTGACCTGACCTGACCTGACTAACAGGGTGGTTGTGAGGATAAAAGGAGAACAGCCTTGTACAACTGCACCACACTGGGCTCACTAGAGGAAGTGAAAAGAACAAAGAAATACAGCATAATACATATGGGCAGTCTCCCATCCAGCTACCGGGCAGGTTATGATCTCCCCAGCTTCAGAGAAGACAGTATACCAGGTGCCTTTTGATCTTTGAGGATAATCTTAGAACAGTGTTCTCCAACCTTGGGTCCCCAGATGTTTTTGGCCTACAACTCCCAGCATGCCCCAGCCAGCTACGCTGGCTGGGGCATGCTGGGAGCTGTAGGCCAAAAACATCTGGGGACCCAAGGTTGGAGAACGCTGTCTTAGAACCATAGAATCACAGATGGAAGGTACCTCAGAGGTCAACTAATCCATCCCACTGCTGATGCAGGAAATATGCCCCAACACCATCGCTGACAGCTGGCCATGTAGCCTCTGCTCAAAAACCTCGAACGAGAGTCCACCACCTTCCAAGGCTGTTGGTTCTACTGCTGCACAGCTCATTAATTACTACTCCTGCTACCATGACGTTTATATCCTGCCTTTGTTTTGCAAGGAGCCCAAGGCACCTTCCATGATCCTCCTCCACCTCTCCATTTTATCCTCACAACAACCCTGTGAGGTAGGCTAGGCTGAGAGCCAGTGACTGGCCCAAAGTCACCCGGTGAGCTTCATGGCCGAGCAGGGACTCGAACCTGGATCTCCTGAGTCCCAGTCCAACCCTCTAACCACTACGCCACGCTGGCTCTCTACTGATGAGCCCAAATCTTCTTTCTTGTAATTGGAACCTGTTGGTTCAGCTTACCACCCACTGCAGCAACAGAAAACAGATTTGCTCCGTCAATTGTGACAGTCCTTCAAATATTTGACGATGGCTATTCTGTCCCCTCTTAATCATCTCTTCTCTAGGCCAAACATTTTCGATTCCTTCAATCTTTCCTCACAGGACTTCATCTGCAGGCCCCAGACCAACTCTGTTGCCCTCCTCTGAACACTTGCTTAAAATTGACCATTTTGCGAACAGATGCTGGGAAAAAGCCTTGCCTCACTAGTTGTTTTTTTTTTAAGTTGTGAAGAAGGACCAAAGCCAGTCCTTTGCGTGGGTTCGGGTACCAAGGGGTTAACCGGAGCAAGGTTAGCCCTTTATGCGTGATCTGCGGCACCTAGGCAAAAGCCGCAGCCAATTTTAACGCTAGGACAGTGAAAGAAGCAGTTTTATGAATGGGAGCCACTACACTGTTTATAGGTAAACAGAGTTTAATTGAGCATATCAAAACATACACAAAGGCAGCACGCAAACATGGGTATAGAGCGAGTTGCAGCAACAGTACATACAAGGTTTACCTGGAATGACCCTGATTCCTCGACAGCTGCGTAGCTCAGCGGCTAGGCGAATTCAGCTAGTTTCACTGGAAGCTGCCCGGGGCTGGATCCTGAGGTCAGACCGAAGCCTTGGACCTCCACGCAGCTTGCTGCCCAGGACCAACAACCTTTTCGTCACAAGCCCCTCTTCTTGGCTCTCTTCTCCCTCCTGTGCCTCCCTCCCCTCCTGACCTTTGAACGGCTCAGGAATAGTTTCTCGGGGTACTTTAGGGTGCTTAGGAGTACTTGCCATTTCTTTGTGGCCACTAGGCATCTTGGCGACCCTCTCTTGTTTGGAATGTTTCACAGCTCAATTGGCTACAAAGGGAGGGGAAGTGGCCTGGGGGTATGCATGTGTGTTCTATTGTGATGTGAAAGGTGGGGGGGGGGTCTGTGTGTACTTGCCCTGGCTGGCTTTCTCTTCACAAAAGTATAATCAACTGTTTAATGCATACACATACTGTGAAAATACCAAAGAATCTGAATGATCAAATAATTCATTTATTAAATCAAAGGTACCTTTGGCACGTTATGATTTCTTTTTTAAAGTAGCACAGTCAATTTTAAATTTGTTGTAAAACAGCCAGGGGGCTGTTTTGTGACGGCACCAATTCCGGCCAGTTGGAGCTGTTCAGAGCCGTCTTCTACTGCAAACACGCAGGAAGGGGAAACTTCTGAACAAAATGCAGGAAGAACATTTCTGTAGAAGGCTCACCACTCAAATTCAATATGTCTGTATGTACCTTCTGTGCATCTTTCTGTTCTGCAGGAGTACGTTGAATATTATGGAGGCGCTGGAGTCCAACACATTGCTCTGAATACCTCAGACATTATAACTTCGGTAAGACTTCCCACTTCTCTGTGAGTCTGTGATTCTATTCCTGGTCCACCCACCTTTTGGAACAACCTGTATGATTACGGTAATAGACCTTCTTTGGTTGCAGATCACAAACTTGAAAGAACGTGGCATGGAGTTCATGTCTGTTCCATCCACCTACTACCAGCGGCTTCGAGAGAGGCTGAAATCAGCCAAGATCAAAGTGAAGGAGAACATTGATAAATTGGAGGTCAGTTGGCTGCTAGGGTTATGATACATACTGCCATGTGGTATAGTGGTTAGAGTGTCAGTCTAGGGCTGGGGAGACCTGGGTTCAAATCCCTGCTCGGCTCAGCGGGTGAGCTTGCGACAATTACTACCTCTAAACCTAACCTACCTCACAGGGTCGTTGTGAGGATAAAATAGGGAGGAGAACCATGGATGCTGCCTTGGTGGAAAGATGGGGTAGAAATCTAATCAATTTAGGGCACAATCTTACGCATGTTTAGACAGAAAAAAGTCCTACAACTCCCAGCATTCCCCAGCCAGCATGGCTGGCTGGGGAATGCTGGGAGTTGTAGGACTTTTTTCTGTCTAAACATGCGTAAGATTGTGACCTTAAAAAATTATTTTAGCACCTGCTCACCTTGATGGGACTCTGAAAGAGTTTCACAACACTGGCATCTAAAGATGGGGTTGAAGTTATCCTGGCTGGGAGATGAGGATTCAACAACGGGACTGTTTTAAGACAGTAACTGGAGGAAGGGAAGAGCTTGGCCACATTCTGCCCAACTGCCAGAGGCTTCAACAGCTGATATCCTGCCTGTCCCCTCCTAGCTAGCAGAGCTTCTATCCAGCGTGGAACTCTTAACTCAAGGAGGCCTTCACAGATGAGACCACCACATCTGTGTCCATGTCCATGCTACAAACAGGTGCCGAGTCACTGAAAGGAGATGGACAAAATGTCCTGTGGCAGCTTCAACAAATTGTTGGGGCATAAACTGAAAGGAGAAACGTTGCAAATCCACAGAGAGGGCTGTGAAGAATACTCACAACAGAAACATCTCAGTCGCATTGTTAATTGCCAGCCAGCCGCTTTCAGTCTTGGCGAGGAAACTGGGTTAGCAATGTTCTAAGTACTTTCTGGAAAATAAGTCCACAAAACATACCTGTCCAGAACAGTTTTTGCTGGCAGCCCTGGCTGCTTACGTTTGCATGTATTAGCTACTTAACGATTTAAACTGTAAAAGAACCACCAGCTTTTCTTAAGTTTCTCCCTTTCTGGTCACCTGAATGAGAGTCTTACTTGCCAAAGGCTACCAGGGTGAGAGGCTTGAGAGACATGAGAACATATTATAGGGATGGGAGGAGGGAGCATGGAAAGAGGAAGTCTGTTTTGGTACTTTCAACATCTTATGCAACAACCTCCTTGAAATGTACCCAAGTGTCTCCGTCCACTCCCCAGGCAACTTCTTTCATTCTCCTGTTGATTTCTTTTCCTCTAAAGGAACTCAAAATCTTAGTTGACTTTGATGAGAAGGGATATCTGCTCCAGATCTTCACGAAGCCTGTTCAGGACAGACCAACGGTCTTCCTTGAGGTCATACAGCGCTACAACCACCAGGTTTGTTTGGCATCAGACGCTAAATGGAACAAAAGCCGCTTTCACAGGTGGCATGAATATACCATTTAAATGGCCCAAGTATTTAGTGTGATAAGGAGAAAGGGGGCGCTTGACAACAGGATCCGGGCTGGCACCTTGCTCCCCACACTACCACTAGAGGGAGTTATTGGCCCACCCTTTACTTAGTCTTGCAGCCCCACTCAGCTAATGACCAGAGAGGGTATTACTGCTCATCAGCCCAGCCAGACCTGGTGATCTGATGAACCAATAGGGGCCTGGCTGACCCTATATAACTGTTGGCTCAGGGTTGGGTTCATTGGTCTGAGCAACTCATCACTACAGATTCCTTGTCTTTCTTTACCTCCCTTGGATTGCCACCTTGTGGAACCTAACTATCTACCTGATTTTGACTATATACCTTTCTTCAGCCCCACTGACTTCTATTTGCTGCTCTGGGTCTTGACTTTAGGCTGATCTGAATTATGTCCTTAGCTCTGCCCCATCTAACTGCTTATCTGTAGTGCCAGGACAACCTTTATTCAAAGGATGGGGTATTAAAAAAAATGTAGTTTCATTTGAGTGGATGGGAATACACTTTTAAATTGTTTTTGTTGGCTTTTTGCTTGTGTGTGCATACGATAGGCGTTACTGGTCACTGACTGACATTTTGGATATCAAGTGTTTGAGTGGAAGGGAAGTCTCATGCTCATATGCAGTGGGGGAGAAGAGAATCTCTTCTGAACCCCAACGTAGCCCAGCTATCCAAAAGAAAGGCTCTTGTGCTAATTATTTTCCTATTTTTGCCTTGGGCTCCAGGGATTTGGTGCTGGAAACTTCAAATCCTTGTTTGAAGCAATTGAAGTGGACCAGGATGCCCGGGGAAACCTCACTATCCTGACACCCAGTGGAGAATCAGACGTCATGTGACGCTCAGCAGCAAAGGAGACGGTTACATATCAAAAGTGGAATGTGGGTACAAAAGGGGGTGGGAGAAATCCTCCCTGCTGAACCTTTGCCAACATTACAGAGTCTTCCTTTTCTTTTCGGTTGAATAAAGAGATTCAAAGCATAGAGGTTCCTTGCTGTGTTTGGTTTTGTGACAGCTCTTCCACGATGGCTGGGGAGCACACAACCCCACAACCACCTTCTCTGTTTTGATTCCAGCATTTAACTAAACTGTTGAAAAGGGTCCATACAGCTGCTGCTATTATTTTATTTACTTATTTATTAGCTGCCTATGTAAGAATTGGTGCTCTGGATGCCTTGGGCCCATCTAGTCCCACCTTCTCTTTCCAGCTGCAGTATCTAGATTCATAGATTTCATAGATCATAGAGTTGGAAGGGGCCTACAAGGCTATCGAGTCCAACCCCCTGCTCAATGCAGGAAACTAGAGGAGGGGTCTCCCATCCAAGGAATAACCAGGCCTGACCCTGCTTAGCTTTCCAATCCACACTCAGACAAGCTGAGAGTCAGCGTAAGCCACAGGCCTGTACAAGAAGGGTAGAAAGGGTGTGTGTGTCCTTCTTGAGAACTAATAAACCAACACATAGGTCTTCTGTAAGAAAAGTCAGTATATTTATGGTTTGCTTTATAAAAGTTACTATAATACAATGGTACATAGTATTCAATTCACAAAAAAATATGAACAAATATGTACAGCATGACACACCCACAACAAAAAACACGTTCTTCAAAACAAGGTACATACTGATGACAGCGCCTAGATGCACAGAACAGTCCAAAATTTATACAGTTGTTTTAAACAAAAGGGAACAGAAATGTTTAAAAAATCCTAAACCTCAGAAGCAGAACTTTAATTCTGCCTTTTTGTTTAAAGGAACATAAAAATAGATGTAATTTATTGCAAACCATTTTTCTTCCCCCTTTTAAAGGAGGTCTTTATTTTCCACATTGCGAATTAAAAACCAATTATCTTTACAGAATTAATGAAATAGGAGAAACAAGGACTAAGTTTTTCCCCTCCACAGCTTTTCAAGAACTACTTCCCAAATTTAGAGTATCCTTTGTTCCCCGCCCCATTCCAGAAGCTCCAGTGAGAACGCAAGAGCTCCAATAGAGCACACAAAGCTTCGCATGAGTAGGGCTTACCTTGCTGATAGGGGTAATACCCTGCTCAGGTGGAGCTGCATGTGTGCATCGGAGCTCCAGGCAGTGGTTGATGCGTGTTTCTTTTTGCTTCTACAAATACTACACTGGTAATCGAGAAGGAACGTTATAAAATAGAAGAAAATTTATATTTGAAAAAAAAATCAAAGTTGCAAATTTGCTTAAATACATTTTAGGTTGTCATTAATAGACTATACACACTTTCTTGTCTGAAATAAATAGATTTTGCACATTAAGGTATCAGAAAGGCAAATAAAAAAAAGCCTCAACTTGGCATTTTTTTTTAAATCTTCAGCTTCTTAATGCTTCTAGTTTGATCTAAGTATTTGACCAAAAAAAATGTACAAAATTTACATTATACATAGCTTGACACAAGCTGTAAATGGCGCCAGCTCTTCCCCTCGGTGCACCCCTCCCCAATCTCCCGTCCTCGGCTTGAGGTCATGGGCTGGCCATCTTTTAAAAAACGAACTTCAAACTACAATAGTCATTTTTAACAAATTATTTACATGCTTTTGAAGTACAAACAAAACAGCCAAAAAACAAACAAAACAAAATCAACATGTTTCTACAAGAAACAGTGTTTTGAAGAGAAGAGTCGGAACGGTTGCCTATGTACAGATGATGTGTCCATTTTAAACTGCAAAATTTCATTTTTTCCCTCTTTTTAAAAAAACGTTTTATACAGAAATGCACTGAAATGATCCCTGAAAATAGGTCACAAATGACAAAACTGAAACAACTTTCCATCAGAGTTTTAAATTACTTTCCCCCTCCCGCCCCCCGTTGTAGAAATAAGCTTCTTTGATAATTTAAATATGTGCCAGACTGGGAAGCCCCCCCCCCCCGCCTCCCTCCTGAACTCCCAAGATTTAACCTCAAACCAGAAACTGGGGGGGGGGGGGGAAGAGAGATGATTATATGAAACCAAGCAGGCTGGGATCGAATGCACAGAGACATTTGCTAGATAATACCAGTGTGGAAACTCAGTGGAAGCCAAGTTGACCTCCCCTCCTTTGGAGTGGAAAAGACAAGGCTTGTCGGTGGGCTGACAAGAATTTGGCACTCCTGGGAACAGGGGAGGCAGGGGTGAGGGTGGAGACTTGGAAGGTCATGTCTGTGGTTACTGCTTTACTCCCTGGACCTGGACTGGGCTGCCATTCCTTCCAAAGGAGCAGCACTCCCTTGTCTGGGGCCGAGGCAGAGTAGCCGGACATCTTCATCCAAAGGTCCTTTCCTTGCAACCCAGAGCTCTTCAGGGAAAGGAGCCCTAACCACCTCTGGAGGAGTCAAAGGGTACTTTGGATGTAAAGTTCAGGATATGCTTGTGCGTATGAATGAAAACACCTCTGAAAACCTCTCTCCCCAAAGCTTGGCAAGGTTTTGGCTGTATATTTCCCCTCCATCCGGCCACCCCAATCATAGCAGGGTTGGTGTCTGGGTGCATGCATGTGGTGTGTCTGTGGCAGTTACGTCGCAACTTCTATGCTAGGAAGTTGTTTCAAGTTCTGACTAAGGTTAACCAGCAGAACCAAAGTGATAGCAGTAATCCTAATATTGCCATATTTCCCCAAGGAAACGTGTTTCCCCAACAATTTGCTTAACTATTCAAAAATGTGAGATTAGTAACTGAGACAACTCGCAAGGACCCTTTCCCTCACAAGCCTCCACATGCCTTTCAGTGTTTGTGCAGTAGACATTCCTTGTGGATTACACTGATGGCACGAAAGGAAAAGCACAGGAACATGTAAATAGGTTGCTTATTGACAACAATCTCTGTCATGAGATGGATGTGGCTTTCTCAAAGATTGGAAGCATAAAAAGCCAACACCGCACACATGCCAAAGGAGGAGTTAAAAGAAAGCAGGGAGCCATGCAAAAGACAAAAGATGCTGGTCTAAACCAACCAACTTCTCAGAGAGTCTGGCCTATATCCTCCAAGTTAATTCAGACTATCGAACCTGCAAGGTCAAAAGATCCACCCCTGCCAGAAACACAGATAAGGCAGCTTGAGTTGGTTTAAGTTTCCTTCTTCCTCCAGGCCTTTGGACACTAGAAGGGGGAGGTCCATCCATGAAGTCACTTCTAGAGGGACTTGCTAGCAAGGTTCCACTGCCTTAAAGGAAGGGGAATACGGAAGCTGTCAAAAAAAAAAAAAAAAAAAAAAAACCGGCACAAAACGCCAAGTCTTGGGGCGGGAGAGGAGGGGGTTGCCTGCCTGAGATAGTATTTATGCATACTCTAGTTGCCTCATTTCTTCTCTAGCAAATTAATTCTTAGTACAGCAAGTTTAAAGTTTGGTAAATTCAACCCAGGAACAAGAAACCAATGAGTACTGAAAACAGGCAAACATTTCGAGATTCGCCTAGCTTAGCAGCCTTGGGACTAATTTTAAAGGTAACTCCTTTAGTATATGGATTTTGAGCAGCAATCTTCTTCAGGGATACTGTGGTAAACATGACACACTTTTCCCCCCTGTCAAACTGAAAATGTCAATACAATGTTTGCTTAGGTTGTCCCGATTAATTTCTCTATCTTTTGCACACAGGTATTATGTGTTAGTTTAGGACAGGTGTTTTAGCTCGACAATGTACTTAAGACTAAAAAGTTGGTTGCCACTGGGAATCAGTATTAAAAGGTATTGCTTTTTAAGGCCATGAAATAGCTGCTCTCCGCCCCACTGATGCATTCACACAGCCCCGTGCACCACAACTGACGGTTGTACAACTGAGCTATAACAAGCAGGGTTAGTCACTGAATAAGACATTGTTCCATTTGGCTGAGGGAGGCAGAACCCGGCTCTTTTATAAGAAATCTTTTGAATATTTAGGAAGGAAGAAAGAAACTGAAAATAAGAAGGGAGCATATGATTAAAGGGTCATATAGCAAGAGGTGACAAGGGGGGGGGGGAGAGAAAAGCAGCATTTGATTTGGGCTTGAGTGCCAGCCAAGGGACAGACCTTGTCCTAGCTCACGACCCAGATGCAGCCCAGCTGCTTCAGAGCCTCTATTCATTTTCGTGGCCTCTACCCTGCTTTCCTGTGCAAGCCTCACAGCTAGGAATGGCAGACACACAGCAGCAGGGACTGAGGGAGCCCACCCAGAGTGCTGTGTGACCAAAGGTTGGTACAGCAGAAATAAATGCTGCATTAAAGGGTGGGGGGAACCCCTCTACTCTGAAAAAGAAAGGCAATTATACGCTTGGCACAGTCAACAAGTTCTCCTTCTCGGATCCTCCCCAAGAAGATCAGCAGAGTGCTGATGGACACTAAGGTGGCATCCTCAAACCAGACCCAAGTATTTCAGACCTCTCTTGGACCCAGAGATGGGAGAAGATGAATCTGTGCTTGACAAACCCAAAAAGAACCACCACGATCTGCACTGGAGACCAAGCACCCGACATTCGCTTGACAGCTTTTGCTGCTCTCAGCCCCAGCCAGCTTCCGTATGAACTTTCCTTGTTCAGTTTCTGCTTCACATTTTAAAAATGTTTAATGTCTTTCTCCTGATACCACCACCCCCGCCAAAAACAAAATTCATGAGAAAAAGGTAGCAGCATTTTATAGAAAGAGGACCGTTTTTAAACAATAAGAAGGTACCTTGCTCTACCCAGGAGAGCTATGCCATTAAGCAGTGGGCAGAGGGGGAAAGAGATAGTGTTTTGATAGATGGTGCCACTGAAAAAGGGGAACTATTTGCTGGGGGAATTCTGGATCTGAAGACCAAAAGCACCTGCAGCTTGAAGAGTCCTAGTGTGCGTGTCTGCAATTTGCACTTCTCCTGACAGAAAGACAGAACGTGTCCCACGGGATTTTCTCTCTCTCCTTCTTTCCTCCCCCCCCCCTTTTTTTCCTTCTTCCTCCTTTTTTGGCAAAAGTGCGACCGCCCTCGGTTACCACAGTCTGGACAGAGCCAACGCGTGGCAGACAACCTTGGGTTTAATTCAGGGTCCCTCTGCAGTTCTCAGAGCCACACAAACAGGGGATCTTGACATCCTCAATGGGGAATTTGTAGTCGTAAGTAATTTCCTCATTCACATTAATGTGCTGCTTTGAGTAAATGACAATCTTCTTTTGGGATTCCACCGTGATGACTTTAGCGTAGCAATTCGGCTAAAGAGAGAGCATTAAAAGGGTTAGATTCAAAGATATTGATTCATTTATTTAGATTTTGGGAACAGGAAAGAAGAAGTATAATTTCCCCCCGCCCCGCCCCGCCCCCCCCCCCCTTTAATATAGGATTCATGCTAAGAAGTCAGGTTTCTTGCAACTTTCTTTTAGGGGGTTTGACAGAACTTATGAGGTCAAGTAACACTTACATTGCAACTGTGATTAATAAACCTGGCAAAGTTCCCACACTTGGTTGCATCTATAATCGTGTCGTGGTCAACTCTGAACATGTAACTGCTCCCAATGCCTTCGTCCTCGTATCGCTTTTCTCGCATGTCAGCAATCACCTGCAGAACAAGCCAGACGTCACCAGAGGTACTTTCTAATGGCAACCACATGAAGAAAGGGAGGACTTGACCGACACAGCCTCTATCAAAATTTCAGTGTTCATCATTTATTTAAAAGCATCACTAAGACCCTCTGTGGCTGAAAAAGTGGCAAGATTTCAAAATGTAAATATTAAGGGCAGCGTTTTCACAGGGAGAAACAGGGCAGGCCCATGCACTGGATAAATGGCTACCTGTGTCCTAAAGATTGACATGAGAGAAGGTGATATGCCCAGGCTTCTGTAGGCAAGACTGGGGGAGGGCAGCAGACTTGGCCCTTGAAGGCCTCCAGATGGAAGGAAGAAGGGAGGAGGAAATGGACCTACTTCCAGGCCAGGTGGTCCCCCCAAGGAAGGAGTGGATAATGCTCGTCTCCTCCCTAGGGCTTCTCTCCATTCTAGTTCCTAGGCACCTTGTTGCCCCCTCCCCATTTGAGGGTCCAATCCAGAGGTATTCATTTATGTGTCATATTCTATTCTATTCGGAGTGGTTGTTTTTGCCTTGCAACAAACCTCAAAAGTAGGCAAAGCAGAGAGAGAGAGAGAGAGAGAGATGCTCTACTATGTAAACCCCCACCCTCACAACAACCTTCCTGAAAGTAGAAAACTAGCACAACAGGGAGCAGGCTGGCACTCTCTCCTTGATGTGTTACTTTTCTACATGCAAGGAGGTGTTTTGCTTTGTTTTTGTTTTTTAATTTTTATTTAACTTTATTTCAAACAATATATATAAAACAAATGAAAAAAAAACATACATATAGCTAATAAGGTGTACCCATCACCACGGGACCAAGAAATAATTTATATCATAATAATCCATTATTATTCAATATTCCAAAAATACATCATAACTTGACATGGCTTACTCCCCTTTCCCTCTACTAAAACATAATCTAGGAATAGACCCCAAATATCCTTAAAGTTATTTTTCTTTAATTTTTACCGGTACATTTGATACTACAAGTTAATTTATCATTTAAGATGATATCCCACACCTCCTTGTACCAATCAATAATTGAAAACTCATGTTGAACTTTCAATTTCCTTGCTATCATTAATCTCCCTGTGGTTAACAAATTTACAATTAGTTCCTTTATATCTTGAGAACAAACAAGTTTCTCCGTTATTGATAACGGCGCTAATTTTGGACAGACCTCCAAATTAATACCAATAATTTCTGAAATTTCTACAAAAATTTTGTTCCAGAAATCCAGTACGCTTTTACAACTCCACCACATATGAGCATAAGTACCAAGTTCCTGGCATCCTCTCCAACACAATGGAGAACAATTACTACCGTATCTATTTTATTTAATCTTACCAGAGTTTTGCTTTGTTTTTAAACATGAGGAGCATTCATAAATAGCAAGTAAGATTCTTGTGGCAACTTAAAGACCAACACATTTATTCTGGCATAAGCTTTCAGGGACTGTAGCCCACTTCATCAGATAGATAACATTTCACGCATCTGATGAAGTGGGGTATAACCCACGAAATCTTACACCAGAATGAATTTGTCAGTCTTTAAAGTGCCACAAGACTCTTGGATGTTTTTGCTGCAATAGACTAACCCCTCTGGAAATTCAGAAACTTTCAGTACAGTCCACTCTGCCACCTCATTCTGCTGCAGGCATGCATCGATCTGGCTACTGGAGCCTGCTCCACTTGCACAAAATTAGGGTGGAAACAGGGAAGCGGCGACAGGGCTCGGGCCGCTCCCGGCAACTCCTCCTGTGTTTCACTCTGACTCAGGGGTGCAGAAGCTCAGGCCTGGGGGCCAGCTCAGGCCTGGGGGCCAGCTCAGGCCTGGGGGCCAGCTCAGGCCTGGGGGCCAATTCTGGCCCACCTGGGGTCCCAATCCAGTCTTCCAGGGCTCCTCAGATGACCACACCCCTTTCTCCTGGCCCCACCCCTTTCCCCCAAGCACCAAGCGCTCGGTGATTTCCCATCTTTTGTGCAGGTTTCCCCCATTCTGAAAGGTTGAAATGCCTCTCCTGGGACTTAGTTACTGGCAGTCAAAGCTTTACGCTAAAATATGCTGGTATTTTTTGTATTTTGGCCCTTCCCCTTTTGTCCTTGGCCCCGCCCACCACTGGAATGCGCCCCCCCCCCCCGAGAGTCTCCGAAATGGAATTCGGCCCTCAGGCTGAAAGAGGTTCTGCACCTCTGCTCTGAATGGAAGGGACTGAGGCTCTGGGGTTTCAAAGGGCAGAGAAGGCACGCCCCTCCTGGGAGAGCTGTGTCGCTTCTCTCGGCTTACCTGCCGGATGTTCTGGCCCACGTACTCGATCACCATCTCGTCAGCAGCAATGGGCTCCATCGCAAAGAGCCCCCAGTCGTGGATGTGGCTCTTACAGAATTTTAGCTTTTTCTTCCGGAACTACGTGGTGGGGAAGAGACAGAAGACTACCGTGAGCCATTTGTGAGAAAAGAAACAAGGGCGCACTTATAAGCTGCTTCGGGATTTGTGCAAATGAGAAGCGGTATAGAAATAAAATAACAACAACAGAAAGAAGAAGGAGAGCATTCTGCAAGATTTTAAGAGGGAGAGTTCTCACTAGGCTGCTCAGTTTGGGCCACAGAGCCTATGCATATGAGCCTGCAGACTTCTTTTGCAAAGCCTGCCCTGGATCGCTGCAGCTGGATTTAATCCTTCCTTACCCCAATCTTGCCATGCCATCAGTTGGAAGACAGACGGTTCAATGACCAGCAGGGGTTACAGTAATTGGCGGTTGCCAATCAGACAGCTGTGCAGCTTACCTTGAGTTGGTTGAATTTGAGCAAGTCACTGTCGCAACTGCCGGTGAAGGATGACAGAAGCCTGCGTTGCTCTGACCTCCTCTCGGAGCCAGCACGGGTGGAAACATGTACCTGGGCAGGGATGCTCATTCCCTGAGGACAAAAACAGGGACAGCTCAGGGGTTAACCACCTGATAAAGAGGGCTGGTTCTAAGACAGGTTTTGCATCAAGGCTGTGGAGGGATTACAGCTCAGCGGCAGGGCACATATGTTTTGCACATGCAAGATCTCGGGTCCAATTCCTGCTGTCTCTGGTTCTTGTTGCAGATCTGCTCAAGAACTCAGATGGCTGCTGCAAGGAGATAGCCTGAGCCGCAGCTCGGTGGAAGACCCCCTGCTCAGCATGCAGACTGCCCCAGGTTCAAACCCCGGAGTCTGCAGCTAAAAGGATTGGGTAGCAGGTGACAAGAAAGACCCTGGAAATGCGCAGCTGGTCACAGCAGACGATACTGGGCTAAGCAGACCAATTGGCCAACTCTCCATAAGGTGCCATCATATGTTCATATACAGGCTAGGTCACCTTTCCCCAACCTGGTGACACCCCCCACCCAGATGTGCTGGACAGCAACTCCATCATTCCCAGCCAGCATAATGGGAGTTGCCATCCAACACATCTGTGCAGGGGGCACCAGGTTGAGAAGGCTGGACTGGATGGACTGTTGGGCGGACTTGCTAATAAGACAGCTGCTTACGCAGCCTTTCCTGTTTTTAGTGGGCCAGTAAAAACATTAATTCTATTTGCAAATGAACCCCAAATTAAATGCCAACCATCTCAGTTTTTTCTGCTGATGTTACTGTTTAGCCTTGTTGCCTTTCCCATCTCCCTTTCTGCTCTACCTTTCTGGAAAGATCGTTTATCAGAAACAGAGTTTTCCCCAAGGAAACCGCTCCCAGTGGACTTCCCTCCCACACCGTTTCCCTTACAGACACCAGCATTTCATGCACTTTTCTATCCGCTGCTGATGCAGGGGCAAGCCCACTACCACCGCCCGCCTTGCTCTCCAAGTCGTTCAAGGAGTTTGCGTGCAATTCACGCGTCTCACCTTTTCTACCTCCAATGGAAGAGGGTTCAGGTCTACCCCAGCGTGAAAGGCGCTGCCTGCAGAATTCCCACCCTCACATGCAGAAAGGCAATTCCAGTCAGAGCAAGAGCAACTGGCAGCAAAGAGAAGGACACACCCACACCCTCACCTGCGTATCAGCTGGAGGCTCCTCTGCAAATGCGCGGCTATTATTGAGGTATTTCAGCTTGTCTTTCTTGTCGATTTTGTAATAGCCTTCGCTTCGGGCACAGCCTGTAACATGCTCCCGCATCCCATCGTCCCGTTTCTTCTTCTTTGGGAGAGAAAAGCTGGTTGGTGGCTCTACGTTAAGGGAAAAACCCAACAGTATGCGGGCCACTGCGGGTTACTCACAAAGCATGTCACTTTTTTGCCCTAAGCTTATAATTGTTGTAAGCCACCAATTGTTGTATACTGCCCAGAGAGCTTTGGCTATTGGGCAGTATAGAAATAAAAATAAAAATACAACAGCACACAGGCTTAGAAGTATATAAAAACTATCTTTTGGCATAACTTAGGTTAGCAAGTGTTATGCAAGTTTCTCCATTTCACAGAACTCTCTGTCAGGTAGAATTCAGTTCTGCTTAATGAAGAGTTTTGTGAAACTTGTAAGCTTGCACACTCCTCTACCCAGCATAGTTGGTTCAATTAAAGGCTACCTTTTACCTATTTTAATCTCCCATCCATTGGGACAGCATAGCAATTGCCACATAATGAGCTGCCCAATAGAGAAAACCTATCAGGAAGGTTGTGTCCACTTTGTCAAATACAGATTGGAGAACCTATCCATCTAGCACACCAGAATAACTATCTACAATTTTATAAAATTAGTAGTACTTTCAGAATAGGAGATACTGCAATGTCTAAACTCTCATCAGAAGTATTGTACCCAGACAATGTTGTGCAGGAGCTCTTGAGTATCCGCTCGTGATGTACTCCTTTTGCTCCCTTTACAGAGCTCCTGGAGAGGAATGTCTGGGTCTTTTTTGGGCCAGAACAGCGAGCTGGCCATGGCCGAATGAGCTCACACGGGGCCGGTGCTACCATTAGGCCAACTAGGCAGCTGCCTAGGGCACAGGGCTAAAGGGGGTGCCAGAAACGCCTTGAAAAAAAATACAGCGCTCTCAAGTGGGGGGGGGGGGCGCTAAGTATCTGATCTTGCCTAGGGCACCAAACTGCCTTGTACCGGCCCTGAGCTAACATATTTGTTAAATGATACGGAGCAACAGGCAATCTTAAAAGTGGCCCAGTTTGCTCTTTTATTGCCTCAATTTAGAAAGGACTTTGTGGACAACAATGCAGCAGACTGTAACATGGCCACCACTCTGGAAACAGAAGATCTAAGTTCTGTTTTCCCCCTTTTTTCCACTTTCTTTTCATGTATTGTTTCTGAAGATGATCCGTCATTATTAAATGTGATGTATATATTTTCTGCTATATTGTGAAGGCTTATTGCTTACAATAAATATGGTGCTGACCCACTACAGCAATGACCAATAAATCTGGCTGTTCTAAAACAATGTGTTCCCAAGGAAACCCAGTCTGGTAACCCAGCAAGAAAAGGATATGAGGATGGTATACCCACAGGGTATCGTTCAGCCAGTCCATGCCATTGTCTTGCTGCAACAAGTGATCGTATGTAACGCACAGGAAATGGATATCCTCTTCATCGATCCCCCCGTTCCAGATGTCATACAAAATGGTCATCTCCTCAAACTCAGAGCGGGGCCTAAAGTGATACCGATGTGGGGAATACTCAGGGGAAGGAATTGTCGGGACATCATCCGGCCGCTTCTTCTGGCGCCTCCACTGTCTTTTGGATTTCAGGTAAGCCTCGTCTTCCTTGAAGTCCTCATTCCACTGGTTCTCCAGCTCCTTAAAGGGAAGCTTCTCTGCCAAAACCTCTGGGGGGACCTTGTCGTGGAAGCAGTCATTCCGGAAGTCCAGAGTCACTGCTTCTGGATCTTTCAGGGCATAGATAGCCTCAGGGTGGCTACTCAGCAGCTCTTTGCTCACAGCACTTTCAGTCAAGGCTACTGGGATTGGAAGAAGAGGAGGCTCCATGGGCTTGCCGGAGTAGGCATCCAACAGAGGGCCCAACGGAGAGGAGCGTTTCGGCCGACCCGGCTTCCTTTTGACAGGCAGGACAGAAGAGGGAGGGGGAGGAGGGAGCGGTGGAGAAGCCACGGGGACATCTGGGAAGGGCAAGAGTGACCGTGTGTCCATGCTGCACTCCTCTAGAGACATCTTCGAGTCCATGACCAAGCAAGGCCGGACAGCAAGAGGTACTGGCTGGTTGGGAGGCAGGTCAATGTGCGTGTGGAGAGCTGGGACAGGAGGGCTGGCAAAGGGAATGGGGGAGGGGACACTGTTCACACCAGCCAATAAGGAAGCACCAAGAGGTTCTTTAAAGACCTTCTCGTCAGGTTCATCCTCAGAGGGCTTCTTGCCGGACAGAAGGCAAGGAATGGTAGTAATGGGCTCAGGGAACGTTGGTGTGAAAGTGAAATCCCGCCCAGGGGTCCGAGGAATGCCACCACTGTTGATCCCAGGGGACTGGATGGGTAGGAAAAGGGGCTTCCTGGGACTTGAGGGGAACTTAGGGTCAAGCTGCTCCCAGTGAGAGGAGCCTCGCTGCCAGGCGTGGCTGGCACAGTGTCTGTGCTCTGGGACTTGGAGAGGCTGTGCGAGCACCTAGCTACAATGTCACGCCCAGGAGTCCGAGGGAGCTCTTCCTCCAGTGATGGTTTGGTCACAGCTGATTGATCAGGGAACTTGTCAGGAAGAAGCAACGCTTCCTCTTTACTGGCTAGAATGGAGGGGAGGGGAAGCGAACAGGGCGGCACAGCATTGATGGGAAGTACGGGAGACTCCAAGCGAGCCAGAACTTCCCTGCCAGGAGTCAGAGGGAGCTGGTCCTCTTCTTCAGCAGTGGGTGGAGGTTGACTTCTTGCTTGGGCTTCTCCATTGCTATCATCAGGCTTGGTGAAAAAGGAGGGTTTGCCGGACAACGCTTCTCCAAAAAGCCCCTCTGGGGTCAGCGGTCGGAGATTTTCTTCAGCCTGCATCTCTGGCTTCAGACCATCCAGCACCTCAGGTTCCAGCACAATATCTGGTTCACATTCCTCCACTGGGAGAAGGGAAGAAAAAGAGAGAGGAGCAAATGACACCATTTAATTGCTAATAATTTCCCTTTGGATACACTGCACTGTGACTCAAGACTTGAAGTTGGAAGAGACTTAAAGGGGACCTGAGAAGCAGCCACTATCATCCACACAGATAAGCCTACAGAAGAGCACAACGTTTGTTTCTTACGTTACACAGAGATGGATATAATCTAGAAATGAGGTGCATTTATAGTGCACTGGTGCATTGCTCTCCTTGCAGAATCTAAAACTAAGAATCACTGCGGTGCTAAAGTGTGTGTACTCTGTCCCAAAAAACTCCAAAATTCTGTACAGATAAAATAACAGTGCAACGTAAGCAATTCTGTTCTGCTTCTAAGAGTCAAGTCTAAGGTTTAGAACAGGGGTGGACAACTTATGGTCCTCCCAATGTATTGGCTATGCTGGCTAGTGCTGATGGGAGTTGGAGGCCAAAACATGTGGAGGGTCACAAGTTGCCCGCCCCTGTCTAGAACATTTTGGTAATTTACTGGGGTGGCACACAAGAAAAAGGGCAGGGAATGGAAATGGGATACAAATGGGTAGTAGTGGCAGTGAAAGAGCAGACAAGAGGATGTGCAGAGAGCACTGAAATCAGGGCCCACTTGTCACCCTCTCTAAAATTTGAGTCTTCACAGACACAGCTAACACATTTTAAAATTCGTCTCCACAGCCCTGAGAGCTAGAACCTTGCCCTTCTTTTAAAACAAAAGCTAAGATAGCAACTTCCATGCCAAATACCCAATTCTGTGCCTGTCCAGTCGACAAGAAAAGTGCACACAGTGCCAGTCGTAAGCTGCTTTTCTACGTTACCTTTTTCCTTTGTGATTCTGGCTACCAGCACACGGCAGTGAGCCCACTGCGTGTGTAGGAGTTTGTGACAATTTCACCATTGCTCTAAATTTGTGCTCCAAATCTACAGGATAATCCTTGTGCATCTTGACATGTTTCCATTAATGTGCACAAGAATGTCCATTAATGTGCATCCTCTTGGTGTGTATGTCCACATGAGTTATTGCTACTCTGTAGCATAGCTATTATGACTATGGGCCGCTTGGTGTAACATGAATGAGCCTCGGGTCTGTGTTGCCTTCCCTCCCCACCCCTCCCCAACTTCCCATACAGGAGAAGAAAGAGAGACAGACTGACTTTCAGAAACCTTTGTGAGATACTGGGAGAGAGATATCACTGCAGAGACTGACGATCACGGCAACATTGTCAGAAGTGCCCCCCTACCTGGCACGCACACCGGAGACAGCTGGAGCTTCTCCTCCTGGGCTCTCTCAATAACCACCAGCACTTCGGCAGCAAGAGACTCCTCGGGCACCTCACCACTTTCTTCTTCCGCTTGCTTGTCTTCTTCCCTCTGCTCCTCTCCTTCTGGCATCAAATGTTCGGCCAGTGTGAGAGGAGTCCCTTCCATATAATCTTCCACTGGAAACAAATCCAGGATGGTTTCACCATCATCTTCAGGCTCTTGAGCAAGTGACTCAACAGCCAGTTCGGTGGGCACGGCTTCTCTTTCTTGCTGTAGAGACACCCCTTTGTTATCCTCCACCTGTTCCTCATTGCCTTCCTCCTCCTCATCTTCCTCCTCCTCTTCTTCCTCCTCCTCCTCTTCTTCCTCTTCATCATCAGAGTCAGAGCTTGTCCCAAATTCTGAGGATTCCTCACTTTCATCAGATGACTCAAGCTCTGCTCTGGAGGAGGCAGGACTTTCTACATCTTCTACTGGGGAGACAAAAGGTTAGTGTGGTTTCTTCAGGACTTACTTGGTTCAGGCCAGACTGGAGAATTCCCCCCCCCCCACTCTACTTTTTACTGCTCTTATCACATATCCACACTACAGATAGCTATTCTAATGGATCTTACAAAGCCATCTATGCTAGCGGCCATTACAACATCCCAAAGCAATGCATTACGCAAGTTCAAGAGTTTAGAGACAGAGGATCATTCTTCTTCATTTACTTCACACCTCTCAGAATTTTATCTGCCCTTAGCAACCTTATTTTTCTGATTGAACAAGCTTCTTACACCTTCCTTCATAAGAATGAGGTTTTGCCCTTTCCTTCACAGTTTTCATTTTAGCTGCTTCTGTGAATCTTCTCCTGTTTTACAAATTTATTTGTTTATGGGGCAACTACAACTGCATATGGCATTCTAAATTTGGATGCATGTTAAATTATACAACAATATTATGAAACATACTGCTTTGTTTTCAACTCCTTTCTGGATAACTCATGACCCCAACCTTGCCTCTCTCACTATCACAGCACAATGGCTTCTCACTATAATGTTAAGATCTCTTTCCTGGGTGGTTGTAGCCAATTTATTTTTTGTTCCAATGGGCATGAGTTTGCATTAACTCATGTTAAATCTTACATTGAAATATAGTTCACATACTAGCTTTTTCAAACATTCAAATAGAACAATATATACAGCCAGCAAGACAAAAATACGTCATCAGATCAAAGCCTTACGTTTATTTAGCTACTAACAAGACTTCATACCTTCTTCGGAATCCTGATCCTCTTCCTTTTCACTTGTTCCTGCTCCAGCTTCTTCATCATCTTCCTCTTCCTCCTCCTCCTCCTCTTCATTGACATCTTCCTCTTCCTCCTCTTCCTTGGGAGACAAGGCATTTTGAAAGTTCAGCAAACATCCATGTTTTTGTGGGGGAGGGGAGAAAGCATGTTGACTGAGTGCTTACATTATGACATGATAAAAGAGCTCCAACACCACCGTAGGCTCATCTGGTACAAATGTCTGGATAAAAAGAATGGCAGTGGACTCAGGGCACGCAACGTGGTGCCCCTTAGTAGAAAGGAAGAGGAATTTGAAGTTGAAAAAAGGAAGAAACCACACAAATCTTTAAAATCTCAGAAGAGAAACGCGTATGAAACCTGAACAACTATAGCAAGAGACAGTTTGTGTGTTTGTAGGGATGTAAGCCGTGGTACGGGGGAATCCCTAAATTAGATTGTGAGCAAGGAAGAAAGAAAACTTCATGGCCAGGGAATAGTTTGTCAAAAAGTCCCTTTTGGACTGTTGACCTAGCAACTATGAGATGGAGAACACACACACACACACACACACACACACACACCTAGTTTACAAAGGGACTTGCAATGGATGGGATTATTACTCTCTGAGAAAGGTATGAAAGCATGATTGTGATACATTACTTGCAATAATACCAGTATAAGTACGTAGTATACAGTCACCACGTTTACACACAGTCATTTAAAGTTTGCCAGCAGGGGCCGCACATCTTTGGAATTCCCTCTCCCAGAAGGCAACCTGGGAGGTGCATACACGGGTGGGGTGTAAGTGGATATTAAACTCTTTTATTCCACTCAGTTTTTTTATTGATGGCTTTATTAGGTTTTATGTTTTAACTGCTACTGTTTTAATTGTTAATTTACTGGTTTTGTTTTAAATATTTTATGGCTTGATATAGTATTTATTAATTGCTGTAAGCCGCTTTGTGAGGGTTTTACCCTAAAAGGTGGGATATAAATACACTAAATAAATGAAATGAAGTAAATAAACAAAATTATGCTCTTTAACTCTTACTCTAAATAAATGAAATGAAATGAAGTAAATAAACAAAATTATGCTCTTGTACTGGAGAGGAGGCTGGAGCAAAGAGAGGCCAAAGTACAAAACCCTCTTTAAGGTTATATAGCCTTGCACCTGAATGATTTGTTTATGCAAAAAATATCTGATTCAGGTCTGCTCTACTCCTTCCCAGGGTACCTCATTCTACAAATGAGAGGAAGGCTGCTTCCTCTCCAGGAAGCAGAGCATCCTGGGATATCCTCCTGTGATATCACTGAAGTGCATATGATCACTTTTACAGGGAAAAGTTAATAACATACTCCTGAGCATAAAGCATTCTGTGAACAGTACAGAAGACAGGTACTCCTGATGAACTCTACAAGCATAAGAGGCTGTATCTAATGGTGTCCTGTCCAACAACAGAACCTACTCCCCCTGCAGCCCCCCGAAATCTGCACCAGAAGCTTGGGAGCAGATTTGGGGGGGGGGGGTAGAGGAAGGGGAAGCTAGGTTGTGCGAGTAGAAGTCTACTTGTGCAATATTGGACATAGCCCATGCTGTTTATTCTAATTCATGTCAATATAGCCAGAGAAGACAACTCAGGTTAATGACGGGACATACCTTGTCAGACACTGATTTCATCACCCCTTCCTCTGCCTCCCGTTCTGCCTCCTTTTCTGAAGACGATTCCTCCTCCTCCTCTTTGCCTGAATCTTCCTCCTCTCCTTCACTGTCCAGCTTGAACGGCCTGGCAGGTCTCCTTCTGAGGCCTACAGCTTCTGCATCCTTCTTGGAGAGGTCTGAGGTTGCATCTGGCAAGTCTCGATCTCGTTCAGATTCTGGAGTGTGAAAATAAACCATGATTTGGGGGAGGGGGGAGAGTCAGACACAACATTGGGAAAGGGACAAAACTGTGTCCCGCTCCTGCCCCGACCTTAAAAAGCAATAGAAGAGCAAAGTTGCTGAATGCTCAGGCACCTTGAAAATGTATTATGAACTGGAAGAACTTAGCTACTTGGCATTATTATATGTACACATATGTGTAGCATTAGCAAATGTGTGTCCATAAGAACATTTGTTCTTATGATAGGCACTGTGCTGGAGGGAGGAGCCGGATATGTGAACAAGGTTGACAGGCATGGTGTCTGTCTGAATGACAGACTGTGCCCCCTTTTGGGACCTTTGCCCAGAAGAATGGGGTCACCCGGTTCAAGAGGTGTGAAGGATTTGTTCTCACTGCAGCAACGTCCTCCAGCCAGGCACTTTAGCGTTCCCCTACGAGCTTATGGCAACCAATTGCTTAAATAAGAAAAAATAATGGAGTGTGCCAGAGGACAAAGTATCAGCAGCATCCATGCAGCATTATCCATGTACATGGCGCTTTACAAAGAATGAGAGGACAGACCCCTGCCCCAAGGGGCTTACACTCTAGAGGAGCAGAGGAAAGAGAGGGAAATGGAGGCAAGGGTAAGAAGGTAGAAAATACGCAGTTATCACATACTTTGGTTTAGTCCTTTGAAAGGCTTCACAGAAAACGTGGGTTTTGAGGAGGAATTTGAAGGTTGCATCACAAAAGGGGTCACAGGCAGGGATTGATGGGGAAATGAGAGCAGAAGGATAAGGGGGAGGAAAGGTCATGAAGGGACTTTGAAGGTTTATGTAGGAGCCAGGAGCAGACAGAAAGTCAGTACCTGTATAGGGATTTAAATCGTGCCTCTTTCTGGACTAAATCAGCCAATGAGAATCAAACCTTCTCTCTTTTTCTTACATAGGCACACACAGAGCCTTGCCCATTGATCTGCTTAGCCCCAACCTCTGGGTTTGGTTTCTTGGACACATCAGTGTTGCAGAATTCTGGGATTACACATTACACACACACACACACAGGTTTCACTAATGTGCCTGCCGTCAAGCACATTTGCATCTTCTGTGCATGCAAGACCTGTATCTCTGGACATGCACCTTATGCAAGGTTTGATTTCCAAGACACTGCTTCTGACATACTGAGCAATGGGAAAACATCTCTCCCTTGGCAAGCTGAGCATCTAGGAACCTCTGCGTTTTTAGTCCCACATATTCCACATCATGAGGCAACATTTCAAACCCGTAGTGGTTCACAACATATTACGAAACAATACATCATTAAAAGCATAACAGCATTTAGATAAGTTAAAGGATGGGAAAAGCTGAGATAAACAAGTTAGTTTTTAGTACTCTTCAAAAACACAGTATTAAGTGGCTGAGAGAAATGGGATTACCAAACACCTCTAAGTGCTCAGTTGAATAAAGCGTGGTACATCAAGACTATGAATTATTATTTTTCCCTCCTCCAAAGAGTTACAAGAGGGAAAAGTACTAAATGAAACTTTTAATGAGACCTGGGGTACTTTCATTGCTAAGTGGAATAGCATTAAACCAGTTATAATGTTGAACAGCTTGTTCTTTCCATGATACAAAAATATTTTTAGTGCGAGTTTAGATATTACTTAATGGAACAGCACATATCTTACTTGCAAAATCAAACAGAAAGTCCTATTTGTGTTACAAAGTGATCCTTAAGGTGACGTTAAATTGTAAAAAATTAGGACAAAAAAAGATTGGAACTCTCAAATTGGCAGTGGCATGTCCAGATTGAGAGAGGTCACCGCAGTGAAGATCAGAAGACTATGTAGTTTGCAATCCTTATTAGGCTGGATCCTGACTTAGGGCACAATCCTATGCACATTTAGACAGGAAAAAGGCCCACAACTGGCTCATGCTGGGAGTTGTAGGCCTTTTTCTTGTCTAAATGTGCACAGGATTGCAGCCTTCAGTCATTATTAGAGTAGAACTGAAGTCAATGGGACTTAAGGCAGTCGTGACAAACTAAATCTATTGATTTCAATAGGTTTACTCTAAGTGTGACTAAATCTGGATACCACCCATTGCATTTGCGGAAAAAGCAATGGCTTGCCAACCTTCATCTTCGTCGTCTACTGAGGTAGAGGGCCGGATTCTCTTCTGGTCTCCAGCTGAGGCAGCTTCTGGTGGTTCCTTTCTCTTTACCTGCAGAAAGGACAGAATGAACTTATCTGGGGAGAAGTATTTGTTTTAAATTTATAGCCACCACCACCCATAGCAGGCAAGAACCATACAAAAACAAAAAGACACTGGCTACTTAAAGAACACCAAAATAGTTTTGATTCGTTTGTTTTCCTCATTATGTTTGTCAAAGCATTTTGACCCCAGCTTGTAATTTAATGCCACCAGAACAATTCAACCAGGGTGAACTTCAATCAGCCACTGAAGCTAGTACCAAAATCTAAATACATGGAAGTGGATACGTGTGCATTAAGATAGTTAAAACAAGATAGAAACCGTAAACCCTCATCACCTCTTTTCTTGAACCTGTTAAAGGGCTTCTGATGAATGACAGAATCATGAAAGTTACCAAGCTCAACAAAGTTTAAATTGTTCTCTATAAACCTCCAACCACTTTACATGTTTGTATGCTTCTCTCAAACAAAAACACTCATGTTGACTTTCTTTAGAGTCTTCCAGTGCCCTGTCTAAACTCAAGAGGGGTGACAGGCAACCATTCATTCTGCTACACCTGTTATACACTGAACGAAATCAGCCAGTAAGTAACAGCTTCAGTGGTGTGAAGAGCCAACACTGGGTCATTCATTCATCATTTTTGTTCAGTTTGTAGAGCTAAAGGGTAATTTTTAGGACAGAAAGTGTGCTACAGTAGAGACACTAAAATTTCAATTGTACTTTTAACATAATTCTTTAGAGTACTATAGGAAAGCAGCAGATGCTGAAAGCTGTGCTTACCTTGAAAGATGGTAACCGGATGGCCCCTCGTAACCCAATGCCCAAGCCGATGCCCTCATAACCCAGCCCTTCGCCTTTGTTCCAGTTCTCCAGAAGACAAGATGTGATGCGGTCCTTTGGTTTTGGCTTCTCCTCATCTTTATTTTCCCCAGATTTTACTGGCGTCAGTGATGCCTGTGTAAGATTAATAAGATTAAAGAGGAGAAAACACACTGGTGCGTACAGCTAGAACTGGGTACTTGGACAAAAGAGCATCATCGACCCATAATAATCTTTCATTTCTCTGAACAGATGCAGAGTTATGTTGCCAGCCTAAGTTGTTCAAATCCATCAAGAGCACATACAGAACCATCCCTGTCTGGATTCCATTGGACAAGTTCAACTCTAAAGAGAAAAACAATGTACTTATTTCCTTGGCTACCGATGTCTACTGATAAACTGCAAGGTCTCCTCTGGGCCTGGCAGAAAACAACCTTAATTTGGCAAGGCCTCTTTTGGGGCTGCAAAAAGCATGCCATTTTTCTAATAGGGACCATAGCCTAATCTTTACTATGTCCCAGCAGAGCTAGGACTTTGGTACGGCCAGATGCACATTCGCCAACTAACAGCCACTTCTTAAAGACACACACAGACTCACTCTAAACTACACCAGATCTGAAGAAATATGGAAATTACACACACACACACACACATATAAAAAGAGCTGATTCATACTGGGCCATGGCATTGGTTCATCTAGCCCCATACTGTTTTCTCCAACCAGAAATGGGCCTCAGGTAGGAGACTTTCCCAGCTCTATTCTCTGTTATCACTTTTTAAAAAACTGGAGACACCAGTGATAAAAAAAAAAAACTGGAGACATAGCATACACTGTGCAGCCACTATCCATGCATCTATTTCCAAGCGTAGATCTGTGCACTCCGAAGTTCTTACTGCAGCCTTGCCATGTGCTTGTCACATTACTTTTTTTATGCATCTCCAGGCCCAGTTATCTTGAAAAAGTAACTCAAGAAGAAGACAGGGGAGCAGAGTGACAGAGCCTGAACTGGGGGAAGCTCTAAGCAGAACACCCAGGAAACACAAAGAGGTAGGTGGCGTAAACAACATCTGTGAATGCAAAGCCAGAAGCCATTGGAAAGGAGAGGTGTTTGACTCCTACCTTTGCTAGACGTTCTTTCTTGTCCCACCAGTCATCAAATGCCCTGAAGGCTACCACCTCTACCATCTTCCGGTTCAAATCTCTTTTCATTATTGCTTTGAGTTCCTTCACAATCACCAAAAGGACACCATCCACCGTGGCCTTGTGTGGATCTTCCTTCTTGGGCTCATAGCCCGGCGGGGGAACAGAGGGATCAAACTTGGGCAAAGGGGGCCATGGTTGCCCACGGTTGATAGCTGCCCCCATTGAGAAGTGTCGGTAGGGAGGAAGGATTCACAAACTGCATCCGGTTCCCCATGAAAGGAGGGTACTGGTACGTGTTCTGTCCTTGCATCAGGCGGCTCAACATCTGGGTTTGCATTTGAAAAGACATGGACATGCCGCCCCACTGGTTGCCCAAGACACTGATCATGTCCACTTGCATGACGGGGAACATCCCAGGATGGAACGGAGGGAGCGGAGGCAAGATATGTGGGGGAGGGACCCCAGGAGGTGCTGGAAGGGGCGGAGGTGGGACGGTGACGGCTGGGTGAGTTGGCGGAGGTGGAGGCGGGAGCGGCGGAGGCATCGGGAAGACTGGCTGGGGTGGAGGCGGTGGAGGCAAAGGAGGAAAACCAGGTGGAGGCATGGGGATTGAGGGAGCCATCACGGCCGAATTGCCAATGGAGGTGTTCACCACAATGGTTTTGGCACATTCTGAGCTTGGAGATTGGTTCATTTCATCATCGGAGATCTCCATGTCTTCCCCCGAGGACTGATGACACTGTAAGGAAGAGGGAAACATTCTGTGTAGACTAGATCACAATTCTATTAGCAACCCTGCACCCAAATCTAACTCAAAAACAGAAACAACATTCTCAAGTTTTGTACATCCAAAGAAGGCTTTCTGTGGGGAGTCAGTTCAATACGAGACATTTACAAATTGCCTCCTATGAGCTGCTCAAGTGGCAGGGCTGTTGTATAATGTCATAGGCTCCTGGACAGAGAAAGGCAAGAGGTGCTTTACTGCAAAACCATCCATGCTGGCTTCCTAATACTACAGCCTTCCTCAGCTTGGTGCCCTCCAGATGTGTTGGACTACACCTCCCAGAATCCCCTAGCCAGCATACAGTTTAACACATCTGGGGGACATCAGGTTGGGGAAGGCTGTAAAACTAAATATCTGGACTCTCCTCTATGAGCCAGAAGCTCCTCTAATCTGGCTTTAATCAAGTCTCCTTTGATACATTTTCTTCCGCCAGAGGGCAGCTGCTTCCAAAGAGCGAAATTTACAGACTGCAGCACGTTGGGTGTTTTTTTTGTTTTTTTTTGGTAGGGATGTGTGAGAATTGTTTCAGTTCACAAATCACATGAAATTGTCCCATTTGCAACCCTGAACACAAATGGGAGTGCATGTTCTCTGAAAATGTTTGTAAATTCCTGAACTTGCATTCAAAAAACGCACATGTTAAAAAATGCACTTTCACACTTTAGTCAGTGGGGAGAAAGCACACTTTCGAAAGATGCAGACAGAAATGCACATTTCCCCCAATTAAACAAACCAGTTCAGGACTTCCACAGTCTCCTTGCAACCCTACCCCCCAGGATTAACATCATGGCAAGGGGAAGACCAGCCTGACCCCATGCAATGGCCAAAGAAAGAACAGCTGCAGGAAGCTTGTTTTGCCCTTCCCTGCCAGAAAATAAAATAAAACATCTATAAGAACCTTGTATTTAAGAACTGGTGCCTGAGTTTTGCTTTCTTCCTCCTCCCTCCCAATCCATTTTCCTTTTGTATCATGTCTTTTGGATTGTAAGCCTGAAGGCAGGGACCGTCTAATATTAATCTTTGTAAGCTGCTATGGGAGCCTTTATTGGCTGAAGAACGGGGTAAAAATGCAAATGCTGTAAACAAACAAACAAACAAACGGTTGATGAAGAGAGATAGAGCTGGTATCATCAATAGAATGATGTGACCTAACCCCCAAATTCCAGCTGACCTTTCTCAATGGCTTCATGTAGATGTTAAAAAGAACAGGGGACAAAATAGAGCCATGAGGAACTCCATAGGCCAGTGGCCATAAGGCTGAGCAATAGCCCCCTGGCACCATCTTCTGGGAGAGCTCGGCCAGAAAACACTGGAATCAGTAAAACAGCATCCCCCAAGTCCCACACTGGCCAAATGTCCAAGAAGGATACCATGGCCAATGGTACTGAATGACACTGAGAGCTGCAGCAGGGTCAACAGGGATTAATTTCCCCTTTTTCGTTCCCAGCGTAGATCATCCACCAAGCATGGGCATCCGCTGATCGGGGCAAGGGGGTGCGACTCCCCCTCCCCCAGATTCCACTCATGATGTCATTTGGAGCGCAGCAACAGTGGCTGCTGTGTTGTGCCCATCCCAGCCGCACGGGCAAGGGTCAGAACAGTAAATTAAACCGGGGGGACGGACGCGGGTGGATGCCCTTGACTTTAATGTACACTACAGGAGTGCCTCCTCATAAGGCAAAGAGGCAGTAGCAGGCAGCAGCATGACCAGGCTCCTCCATGCCGAGGCAGCTCCATGCTGAGAGCGGCAATAGTGCCTCGCTCCGCGCATGCCTGCCCCATCCATCTCTACTCTCCTGTTCCTGCAACACGACTAGGCCCTCGTTTTGGTAGCCTGCGGGAGCGCCTGTGTTGGGCAGTAGCTTGACGGGCCCCTCGCTGGCTGTGACTATGCAAAGCACTGACTTCCCCCGCTGCTCCTCTTGGCATGGGCCCCTGGCTGAGTTCACTTTAATTTAAAGCGAACCGATGAGTTGTTTTCCAGCCCACAGGTGAGCTGTGGGGAGAATACAGGGACATCGCCCATCTGGGAAGTGTGTGCGCACGCGGGGGTGTTGCTTGTAAGGACAGCCTCTTTCAGTCCCAGAATCACAAGGAAAGATGCACTCCTTATGTACACTGGCCTTTTGTGGCTTAACCCCCCCCCCATAAACATGCATAGGATTGTGCTGTTAATGTTGGTGTGTGAAAGCGCCTTAAAACCCTATGCTTTCACCCACAAAGGCTGGGGAAGCGCTGAAAGAGAACGTAAGGGAAAGGGAGAGATGGCGGTCACATTATGAGGAGAGCCATTCCAAATTTCATCCGTGTTCATGAGCATCTGCAGGAAAGGGCAAGTAGGGGCAATTGAGCTCCTGCGCCATAACCTCCAGATTCCCCGTTTGTTTGTTTTTAATGAAAAGTCTCTAGCTCTTATAGAATCCAAGATATGAGGCAAAATGTGCAGCCACTATCCTGCCTATTCATTTTGTGAGAAACTAGCCTGCTAGCTAGAAACTAATCTTTTAGCGATTTTAGCCAATGAATGAAGTCGCAGCAATGGTTAACACACCTGCTATCTGGGCGTATTAAGCCTTTCTGGGGTCTTCCCTGTTAGGACGTAATTGCAGCCTCATAAAAAAAACAATTACAAAACCAGGAGTTTATCTACCAAAAAAGAAAAGGTAGCAGTTCATGATCTTTCTAACTCAGGTCTTGCTAATATTTTTTCCCCTGAGTTTAAAAACATTAAAAAATATATCTTGACAATGCGTGCAGATAAAGTTCATCATTATTATATCCATCTTGCAGGAGGCAGGGCTGTGGCTGAGAAAGTGTGGGCTACACAAGTCCTGCAAAGTAGCCCAGTGTCGTTATTCCCATTTTGCAGAGGGGTGTATGTTAGAGTAGTGTATGACAATTCCGCAGCGCAGTCCAGTGGTGTTGGTGTTTCAGGGAAATACAGATGGGGCTGAGAGATTGATTATAGCAGCAGTGCAATTCCATTAAGGGTTAGAACAGGCGGATACATTTCTTCGGCAGAGCGATCCCTAAGCAGCATCTAGGGGGCCACAGGATTGTTCGGATTCCCAACTCCAAGGTCGGAGCTGGGGATCCATGCTCAGATATCCCCCTTCCCCTGCTCGCAGCTGGCACAGAAAAAAACTGTGTTGGCTGCTTCTCCGAGGCTGTGACCTATAAGAGAGACCTCAGAGAAGGGGTAAAGGGGGCGTTCTGGGGGCGGGGAGGGGACTGGGGCCACCAGGAGACGATGCACCCTGGTGGCGCTCCGGCCTCCTTCCCTCCCTGATCAAAGCGTCACAGCTAGACGGCCGAAATAGCTGACTTGCAGGGGGATCGCCTCTGCGCTCCTCCCGCCCCGCACAGGATCCCCATAAGCCTCCGAGATGGATTGTGCCCTAAGAGAACCTTCCATTTTTAGTTCTTGCAGGAGGCCCAAGTGGAACCTCTCCTCATCTTTCTCTTAGTGCTGTCCTTGGAGCTGAGACAGTGTGCCATGCAGCTCCACAGAAGTTAGTGTTTTCTCTTGTATTGTAGAAATAAAGAAACCTTGTGAAGGTACCTGAATGTATTGTGTGCTGCCTGTAGAGCAGAGCCTAGCAGTAGGCTGAAAGCTAAGCAGGTCACCCTGGCCCCACCCCCCACTATTAACCATGGCCTTCAACCCTATAATGGCCTTTGGCCAAAAGGGCCATGACAGGGGTGAAGTGAGCCATGGAAAGAACCGAGAGTTTCAGCTGTGTGGGGGAAGACATTGTCGGGACCCCAGGTCTACCGTTGAGAAACAACAGAGGGATAAGACCTGGATACACATTTCTCAGAGGCTAGATCCACCTATCTTGGTAGAACTCGTGTCCAGGCCTCATCACTGCTCAGTCGCCAGATCTACCAGAAATGGTAGACCTGTTCCCTGATGCTATTATCAGGGCTTTTTAAACATGTGTACCCATACACAAAGAGTACTGTTTAAGGAAAAATATGAAATTCCAAAAGAACATTGCTGTAGTTCAAAATTCAAGCCATGTAAACATTGCATTGTTAGCTGGTATAAGCAGTGGCTGATAATGTGAGTAGTCCAGGCTCCTCTAGAACCCTAAAACCTGATCAAGCACACTCATTTCTCCTTCCAATGCTGAAGACACTCCCCACAGGCTCCACTGCCACTCTCTAGAGCTGCCTTCCCCAACCTGGTGCCCTTCAGGTGTTTTGGACTTCAACTCCCATCAGCCCCAGCCAGCATGGCCAATGATCCGGAATGCTGGGGTTGTAATCCAAAACATCTGGAGGGCACCGGGTTGGGGAGGACTGTTCTGGAGAGTGTTCACCAATGTTTATAAGATGAAGGAAATCATTCTAGGACTAGTCATGTGAAGTTGTCAATGTTCTGATAAGGGAATGATGCCATAAAATATACGATATGATATTCTTAAGACAGCTGTACTGAGTTTGTGTATTTGGGTTTTTTTCTCTTGTTCTTACATGTGTTTTTTGGTGTGTTTTTTAATCCCTCACTCCAAATAAAGGTGCATGATGTTTCTTGAATATAACTCTCTTCTGCGTTAGTGCTGTGTAGTACTACTCTGCGTGGGCTTCTAAATGTCATGGAATGTGACGCTAAGCAACAAAGAGCACACAAGGAAAGTGCACAGGTGTGTTGTAGTTGTGCACGCGATGCGCATGAATTACCACCACAAACTGCTGTGCAGCTTTGCCTGCCCCCTCCCCCTCCCCCCCCCGGCGCCGAGAAGATTCCTGCAGACGCCCATGCCACCAAGACAGCTTCTGTCCCAAAACCCAGCCTGAACATTGATTGGAAAGGATCCAAATAATCAGCTTCATCCAAGAAAGCCTGGAGTTGAGTCACCACCACACAGTCTAGGATCTTGCTCAGAAACTGGCTGATAGTTATCTAGAGTGGTGGAATCCACTGAGAGTTTTTCCCCTTAAAGGAATTGGGGAATAGCCCTCCCCCAAAGAAGCATTTACCACTGACTCTGGCAACTTTTATTAATCAGGGTGGACAAGGATCCAACAAGCAAGTAGTTGGCCTCACTCCACCAAGCACCTTGTCCACATCCTCAGGTTGAACAGAAATTCATCCATCAAAACTGCTTTAATCACCACCCAAGAGCCTACTCTCAACATCCATTCCAGTCAGAATGGATACAAGTGACTTTATCAGGCCAGTATTTTGCAAACTCACCACAGCAGGTGGCTAAGAACACCCTGCACTACTCTAGGGCTCAGAATGTAGCGGCCCCTTTACAATTCGAAACAACTCCGTTGGACGACACTATGCTGATGTAATGGCGGCAGAGAAGAATGTCTTTGCTGCCATCACAGTCACAGAACAGGCCTTAAGATAGGCTCTTACTCACATTTGGGTGGATTCATACTGCATTTTCCTCCAGCAATGCTTTAGCCATCTATCTAAATGTTTAATTACCATACGCTCTTCAGAAAACCAAGGAGACTAAGCTGTGCACAATAGGAGAGGGTGCTTTGAGGCTATTGTGTCAACCACCCACATCACTTCTCAGTTCCAAGGTCAACCAGGGTTTTGACAGATCACCAGCTGTAGCAGCTGAAAAATCCCCCAGAGCATTCAAGACCCCTCCTGGATCCTTAGACTCCAGGAGCAGACCATCTTAATAGAGGTGGCATATCAATACCATTTGTTTTAATTTGTATCACGCCTTTCCGCCAAAAATGGCGCTCAAGGGGACTAGCAATAATACAGATAAAAAACCAAAATATTAGAACATTAAAAAAAAATAGCAGTAAAAGATGAGAAAAAGACCCTTTGCAAAAAAAAAAAAAAAAGTGGGTTGTGCATTAGGCTGAATGATATTCACTTGATTAGTTTGACAACTCCTTTAGTCAGTGTGCTGGACTCACTAACTCAGATGGTTCCTCTGTTCATGCAAACATTACTAGAATAGGGCTCACACACCACTCTCTCTTCCTAGGTGGAAAGAGAGGCTCCTTCCTCACTGGAAAGCAGATCCCTGGGATGGGATACCTTCACTAATACAAGATTCTTTGTAGAGAAACCGTGGAGAACATGCTCCTTACACAAAGAGTGTGCAAACTGTACATATGACTAATCCCACAGTGATAAGCACACAGTGAATATTTTAATAAGTATTTAAATATCTGGACATATGCCCCTTGTATTTTAATATGGACAGAAATAAGAGCCAGTTAGCCAGGCTAAGGGCTGGTGATGGAAAGGCTACCAACGAATCCCTCTGAAGTTTATGTGGAGGAAAAGTTACAATAGTCTCTTGGGCTTCCGACAGCTTCACAGCTGGTGACTGACCTGCATTCATAGAATGAACGAGTATTGTAACCCAGGTTTTTATCTTAAAGGATAGATGAGAAATACAATGGTGGGGAGATGGAGGGGAAACAGCAGTGAGGAAATACACAAAATAATCAAAAGAAAGCCAGCTGGAAGAAGGAGGCTTTCAATTAAGCAGAGTTCAATTAAAATAAATTTCAGAAGGATGAATAGCTTGTTCAAGTTTTAAGAGAAATCACGGATGGTGGCAAAGAACAAAAGCAGATAGCAGGGTGTAGTCAGGCAAAAAAAAAAAAAATGGGGACCAGGCTTGAGGGGAAAGGGAAGTAGAACACAAAGTATGGCTTGTTATAGGAAGTTGCCTTTATTCGTCAATGGCCTAATGTCACGGAATGTTAACACTGGCAAAAGAAAGAATCTAAAATCTTGACAGACCAAGATGAGGCAAAAAAACATGCAGTGTTCGTTCATACATGCAGGAGCCTCACCTGGCCGCATCATGTGATGACTCAAATCTGATTTTATTATCACTTACGCACCTGAGAACCAGGGTGCTGTATAAAGAAGAACAGAAATCTGGGCCCAGTGTGCTTAAATTTTTAAAAAGTGCACACATACACTTTAAAGGAAAAGGGAAAAGAGGATGATGATGATGATGATGATGATGATGATGATGAAGATTAGAGTGATTGGGGAGGGGCAATAGCTCAGTGGTAGAGCACATGCTTTGCATGCAGAAGGTCCCAGGTTCAATCCTTGGCATCTCCAGTTAGGGGGGCTGAGAAAGAATCCTGCCCGAAACCCTGAAGAACCACTGTCAGTGTTGACAATACTGGGCTAGATGCACCAGTGGTCTGACTCGTTATAAAGCAGCTTCCTATGTCTCTCAGATGAATGTAGAAATTTTCTCTATTGAAGATCATTGTGTTTGAGTCAACATGGAGCAATATTTAAGTTCCATCTATGGTAATTAATCTGCGAGGACCTGGGCCTACACACAGTTCACCAGTTGATGCTACAGTCAATGAACATGCATGTGTGAATCAGCCCCCTCCTGCTCTCCACCCCAACTCCTTTTCTGAGGCTGCAGACCCATCCATTTTCTATTGGATGAAAACAAATGGGTGAATCGAACTCTTAGCACCTGAAAGGCAAGAACATCTAGATGCATATTTGTTGTGTGTGCGCACTTACTTAAATTAGCCCCAAGAGCTCCCCATGATGCATTCCTGATAACCCCTTGCCTACACAAACAATGTATCAACGACAGGAACTCATCTAAACATGGCAACCAAGCCCCTAAAATAAGGAATTAAGAGATTGTTTATCGCATCCTACTCTTTCTCCAAGGAGTTCAAAGTGATACACATGGAGTTTTCCCATTCTATTTTCACCGCCCCCCCCCATGAAGTAGGTTAGGCTGAGAAGGTATTTGTGGAGGAAGGGGGGGCTGGCTGGCCCGCCACACCCCCACCCTTTCCTACCCCAAAGGAACGTGTGGCGGGCCAGCCAGCCCCCCCTTCCTCCACAGTATTATTGTCCCAAGGTCATCCGGTGAGCTTCAGGGCTAGGCGGGGCCTTGAACCCAGGTCTCTCCCATCCAAGTCCAACATACTATCCATTACGTTATCCAGTTAACCAAGTTTGCAAATATATATATATATTTAGCATAGTACCTATTACAAAGAAAATGTGGCAAAAACCAATAAAGACAGGGAGACAGAGAAGGGCAAGAGCTTTCTCCAGAGTTGCCTGGTGTATCACATCTCAGCTGTTTACTCTCCGAATAGCATCCAAACACAGCGTATCCTTTGTCTAGGGCTGCTTTCACCTGTGCTATGAAGCCTACTGGCCCTCTTGAGCAAGAGGCCATTGTTTGACACCTGTCGCCCGCCATATACCTACAAGGCACTGCAGATGGTGCGGCGACAGCTGCGATCCTATCCAGATGCTTGTTAAAATATAAAAGGGCACCTTGCTGGGAGGAAAGAAAACTGAACAACATCAGGTCTCATTTACACTGCTTTATTAAACTCTCACGAGGGGGAATGTGAGCTGATCCTTCCAGACGCAGAGGGGCGTGGAGAGCGATTCCCCTGAAAATGGCAACTCACTCCCAAGACTACCTGGCTTGTAAAGAAATGCCACCATGGTGCATGTTTGTGCCGCACAATGTGGCAGGCTCAGGTGCAGCTTTCTAATTAGTTACTGCCTCCCACCATGAGAAGCTGGTAAAAAGGGCAAGTGAGAAAACTGGAGGCGGGGAGGGGGAAGCCAGTTGATTGCAATGGGGCATTTGTGGTGCAAGTGACTCCTCTCTCATAAGAGGGAATTTCCAGGGGATGTAAAATGCCCTTGTTCATCAACAACTTCCTTGTTTTGCTTTGGAGACGTCAGCAAGAGACAGACTTTAAGATGGTGGCCTGCGATACTTTCCCTACACCTGTTGTTCTAGAGATGAGATACGCACACTCCTGGGGATGGATGAGCCCTCATTGAAAGATACCGTACTTGAGAGAAATCCTGCCATTTTGGCCCCCAGCCACCCTCCTTTCCCTAATGCAATACAATTCACTGACACCTTGACAGCTAGATGCATTCCCAGGGACTGCACATAAAAACGCAGAGCAGGAATCGGTAAAAGTGTCAGATGTTCTCAGGGCAGCTAACCAGGGAAATGTAAGGGTGCCAGAACTGCTTCGCAAGATCAGACCCAGAATGCATGGAGCTCAGAAATCGGCTCCAAAAAGATGCCTCTGAGCTACTATAGGTAGCAGGAAGCCCCAGGAAATGATAGTCAGACAAAGGTATGCGGCCTCCTCCATGGATTCCTTTTTTTAAAACTGAGGCAAAGCCTACACAGACAGACTCCTTTCCAAATAAAATGAGTCCGGATGTAAGGTAGGATCTTAAAACTGAGCTCCCGCGTTTGTAGAATAGCCTTCGCCAGACAGCATTTCATTAAATTCTGAAAAAAACAGTAGCAAGATGATTGGCACCGAGGACTTCCATATTTGCAAGATGATTTGCGACTCAGATTGTGAAGGCTGCATCGCCTAGATAACAAGACTCTTATTACTACTAGCCCCCTTCAGATGAAGCATGTCATTTATCTGCGGTGGGAATTTTCAGCCGCAATGTCCTCTCAGAGTGGCTTCTCAGGCCCCGCTGAGCTACAAGAGCTGGGCAAGAATGGTTCTGCCCTACCAGCTGCTGCCAAAACATTGGATGGGGCTAGACTGGGTTGACTGCCTGTAACAGTGTCACCCTGTGTTTTCCTGGATTGGCACTGGATGACTGGAACAGAGGTGACTTGCATCTCTATCATCACATCCCTGCTTTGACACTCAATAAGGAAGAAGCCACGGTTAAAAGGGTTCCTTCAGGAACAAGTCTGTCTGCTATGAGAAGAAAGACAACGCCATTCCTTCACTGTTGCTGCTGCAATTCAAATCATGTGTAATCAAGTGAAAAGAACATTCTGCTTAGACATAAAAAGCAGTTTCCTCTTACTAGGGCTAAAAGAGGAATTCAATTTCGGAACCCACTCTAGACTCAACCCTAGAATGCATGATGAAATAAAGCAAGCACACTTCTGAGCATGTACAGAGTGCATCCCTCTACAGGACCAGCTCAAGAGGTTTTGCTGACTAAGGACACCCCAATCCCTAAACACATTTACTTGGATGCAAATTCCATTCATTTCTGTGCAACGTTATGACCAAAGCGGGTGCCTAGGATCATGTTCAAAAGCTCTGTTACCTGGATTCATAATGATTAGAGCAACAAGTAGATGAGCTGGTCAGTCAAAATGTGCGCTTCTTAGATATGCTTGATATTCTGTATAAAATGAGTATGCTAAAGCAACACTTGAAACAAAATAAAAAATCCACTTTTAAACTGGCAGCAAATGAAATTCCTGTGATGAACCAGGGGTCACTGCCCTCGAAGAGTCCAACCTAAAATTACTTCGAAAAAGGCCAGAAAAAGATATATAATTTGCACCAGTACTTTCTAAGGAGATACAGCAAGACCATCTGGTGTAAATATGCAAACTCTGAAAGCCTCAAAGCCTCAATCTGACACAGGAGAATGAAAGAGGTACTGTTGCCTACAACCGCAACTGACTTTCTACTCTTCAGTTTCTTAAATGTTCCATCACTTCTTCTTAGTTAAATTGATAGAGGATACCTTCTTTCCCATTGGCTTCATTGAGAAGAACTGGTGCAGCACTTTCCAATTCTGCAGCTCGAGCTCTGCATCAGCTATGAACAACAACAAGCACTCTATGACAGAAGCATCGGGCAGATTGCCCTTAGGTAGCTTAATTACAAGCCACAAGCACAATCTGTCATCTTGTTGGGATTCTGTGTCAAGATGTCATCAGGTCACAAGTAAAACGTCCCCTAACTAAAGGAGCTCCTCTGCTGAATCAGAAGAGAATCAAAGTTGGGACTCGGGTTTATCCCCTACAGAAGAGATCTAGCATTTAATAGGCAAAAGCTGCATAATGTCCTGGATGGGTTTTTACCGATGGCATATAATTACCGTAATCAGATATAGAGAAGCATGTAAGGAGACAGTCCAAAAAGAAAAGACACTTAGCTATGCAAATCTCATACGGTCTCTTATAATGGATGTCCAGCTCTAATCTGTCTAGTGTGAGAGCCATTGACGTTGAAAGACCAAAAAAAACAACACCCTAAATGGCAGCAGAGGAATTGAGGATTTTTATTTATTGTATTTATTTATTAAATTTATATCCCACCTTTCTGCCAAAAGTGGTGTTCAAGGTACTTAAACAAAGATAAGCACAGAATTAAAGCATAAAAACAATTCAACTAAAAGCACAATTAAAAACACAGCAATAAAAAGAATTAAACAGCACCCAAACCATGAAAACCTCTTCAACAGCAGACCAGTTTACATGCCAAAGGTCTGCCTGAATAAATATGTCTGTGCCTGCTAACAGAAGGACAAAAAGAGAGTCAACCTTGCCCCCCCCCCCCGGGTGGCAGGGAGTTCCCGGGAGCAGCCACTGAGAAGACCATCTCTTGCGTCCCTACCAGACATGCCTCTGGTGGTGGCTGTGGGGGAGAAAAGGGTCTCCCCCCACAGATCTTAAAACCTGAGCAGGCTCATATGGGAGAATGTGGTCTTTCAAATTGCCTGGGCCCAAGTCATACAGGGCTTTGTAGGTCATATCCAGCACTTTGAATTGTGCCTGGAAACAGACTGGTAGCCAGCGAAGCTCTTGTAACAAGGAAGTCACATGGTCCCTGTAACCAGCCCTGGTCAACACAGGCTGCAGCGTTCTGGACAAGCTGACACTTCCATGCTCTTCTCAAAGGCAGCCCCATGCAGAGTGCATTACAGTAGTTCAAACAGGATGTGACTACAGCATATATCACAGTGGCCGGATCGTCAGGAATAGTTGGCTCACTAGCCTCAGCTGTGCAAACACACTCCTGGAAACCGCCAAAACATGAGCATCTAAATTCAGGGAGTCTGGCCAGAAATTATCCATTATGGTGGGGTTCAGAGGGGCATTTTTTGGGTTTTTTTGAGCAAAGGTCATACCATTGCCTCCTTTATGCATGATGGAATGATGACTTGTTGTAAAGAGGTGTTCCCCGCTACTCTTACCTAAAGAGGATGGGCCTGTTGCAGTGATTGGAGTGATAGATGTGGCCCTGGAAGGCCAGGATTCAAATCTCTCTTCACACCTTGACTAACTGGATGGCCTTGGGCAAGTCAATATGGCAGTGACACATGACAGGGGTGACACATGACAGTGGCTTTGACCGACTTCCATCACAGCCAACAGGCCAGACTGCTTGTGGGTCAGGTCTTGGCTATCCTGGCTGGTTCTCATTGTTATTGTGGCCTGCTTTACCCTACCCACAACCCCCACTTTCTACATGTACTCCTACTCCGGTTTACAGACTGTATCCTTGGCTCTCATGCCCATTTGCTCGCTAGAGTTGAAGACAGTAGGATGGGCCTCCGTGGTCTGATATTAAGCTTACTCCTATCTGTTGACAAGGGCCATGTCATCCTGACCAAAATCCATTCACAAAGGTTAGTCCATGCTTAAAGGTTAAAGATCCAACCTTTTGTGATAGATTTTTTCCCTCCGTAATATTTGGATATCTGGTCGATTTAAAGTTGGTGCAAAATTCCCTCTTCCTCATATAGGACTTTCCCCCCCTTTTTTTCTTTTTTTAGTATTGAAAGACTTCAGAATTTCAACTGCAAAGTAAAGGAATATTAAATTATGCTCCCAGCTATATTTGCAAGTTGGGCTTTGGGTATATGCATATAGCAATCTACACGTAATAAGGAAAGATGTGGGCAAGCAACTGCAATACTGTTGCTGTGGAAACCATGACTTTGAAATTCCCAACTTTCAAAAGTTTTACGCTCTCTGTGTTCATTAACATGCTGTTTTCTGTCCTTGAATTAACTGCTTCATGCCTTTGCAGGAAGGAATGGAGCTGAAAAAGCTGACCTCCAGAGCTCTAAAATGATACACCTGGATGATTCTGAGACAATATGGTCCAGAGATGAGCTTTCACTTCGGACACCCAGATTTGCCTTTGACTCTCAGCCATGGTCTCACTTTGAGCAAATTCAGTTCTCTCTCTAAAGTTCTGCCATCTGGCTGTAATGTGGTAATAGTGACCTGCTTCACAGAGTAGTTGTGACTGTGAAGAAGTACAGCACCGTGTGCATTAAATCAAAGTGCTGTATGATTAAAAAGACTCTTTAGGCTGCAATCCTACACACACCTACCCTGGGAGTAAGTCCCACTGAACTCAACACACCTTCTCTCTTCTATTGATACAGTGGCTGTGTTCACACAGAAATAAGCCAGAATTCTAGCTCCTCCCACTAGCGCAACTGACTAAACAAACTAGAAATGGTTTGTTTAGCATGTTGTCCAACTCAGGAGTCTCACTGCTGCCCCCAAACAAGTCAGGATTCCCAGTTCAGATGGGATGCCGAACAAACAATTTCTGGTTTGTTTAACAGCTGTTTGCGCTAACAGAAAAAGCCATGCAGGAGCGAACATGATGCATGCACTAGGCATGCAGTTTATTCACAGAAAGCCAGGATTCCCCAGAATCCTGGTTTACCATTCTGAGCAAATACAGTGACTAAATTCAGATATCATACCAAATCATTGTTAGCACAAAACATGGCTTGCAAACCCACTTCAAACTATGGTTTTCAGTTCTAGTTTGTTGGTGGATTGCAAACCATGGTTTGTTAATTCAGAGATCATATCAAACCTTAGTTAAGCTTGTGATCTCAATTATGTAGGTTCATATGTTGGGGTGAATGGAGGAGTGGGAGGGATAGAAGAATGGTCATGATTCTGTGCTCATACCAACTACTCTGATCAAAAGCTCTTAGGGGCTATTATGTTTTAAACCAATAGCCAGAGGGAACACAGATCTGAGAAAGCATATCCGATGCCCTTCTGGTCAGTGCAGTTTTGTCCTCAGTCAGCTAGCCTGCATGATGAAAACAGCCATGAACAAACATGTAAGGTTTGACCAAGCATATGTTCCTCCTCTGGCTCCTTTAGCTAACAAAATAGACATAGACAATCCAATGCCTGAATCCTGTAAAACCTTTAATGTGTGTGTGTGTGTGTGTGTGTGTGGTGATCCCACTGAAGAAATTAATCTTACATGAGAAGGGCACTTTGAGAACCTCACATTAAGCTTTAATAAATAAAGAATGTTCATCTATATAGAAACAGGAATCTATTATCAAAAGAATGGAAACAACCGATTTTAGGGCAGAATTGCAGCAGCTGTTAAACAGCATGTAATGATACAACACTAAACAACAGGAGGCAAAGAGAGAATATTCCATACAGTTGGAACTGAAAAGGGATAGCAGAGAAGCAGAACGGAAAGAGCTGAATCCAATATTGCTTTATCAATTTCTTCCAACATAGATACGACTTCATGAGGAACGCTTTCAAATACATTGAAATGTGCACAGCAAAATCAATGGTCATGGCAATTCTGTTTATCATGGAAGGACTTTTCCCATACACAGTGGCAATATCCATTAATGGAAATATTTGGGAGGAAATATTTTAATTAAAATGAGAGATATAAAGATGAGAGAAAGTGTATAATCCTGCAAATGTATTAGCATAATCTTTGAAAAGAAGATTAGAAAAAAGGTGATATGGAATTCAGCATAATTTGTTAATGCTGAAAAAAAAGGGGGGGTTATTTAACCAGTAAAACGGGACACTTGCACTGAACAAGTCCTGTGAAAGGCAAATACAGGAGACATCGGTTATAACGTTGACAGATTTGGGCTGACTTAATGAGGGGGAAATTAGTAATATTGTACATAACAATATTACTGCTAGATTTTAGATCAATAGATATATTACTAATCCTTTCGCATTGTTTTTGCATACCTGTTTTTCTAAAGCTTAGCGATGCAATAAAAGCACCTTGGTTCTTGCACACAATTTGTTTGTACCCTACACCAGTTTAAGAAATGCTTCAGGAGCAGCACAGAAGAACAGTCTTTCCATTTCTGTCATACAGAGGAGCCTCCCTAAATGTATTTGAAAGAACAGTTGGGTTTGCGAAGCTGCCAAGTAGGAACGATGGGTGGGACAGTTCTGGCACTCCACAGCTAAAGGATGCAACTAGAGCTGAAATGCCGGCTGGTCCAGGAGGTGAAGAGTGCATTCTCACCACTTGGCCATGACACGCCACAGCGTTTACAGTCATGCCTACCACCTTAATGGCATCACCAGCCTAAGCTGCTTTCAGGGGGAAAAACCCAGCTATGAAGCCCCCACACCAACCCAAGACTTAGAAAAGCCCCTGCCATTAATGCAGGGATGGGGCTGAGAGCTGCATGAAATTAGGCTGGGGGCTGCAAGTTCTCCACCCCAGTGTGAATGCCCACTACTACTGCCCAGTAAGTACCAAGTGCTACCCTGTAAAATTTGTCAAGCACAGGTAAGCCAACAAGTAGCTGCATCCTCCTACTTCTCCAGACTGGCAGCTGATAGAATTATGACAGATTTAAAATTGCCGGGAAAGGGTCAAGGGCACTTCCTTGATCTGTGCAGCCAGAGGACATCCGCTTCACTGCTGTTCATGCCATACTTTCCCCCTCCTTTGGTCCTTCTCTGAAGCTTTTCTGCCCCATCCTGCCTTGAAAGATCACCTCTATTCTTGGTCCTTGCCGATAACAGGCTGCGGGTGCAAATAACCCCTTAATAGACATTCTCTAGAGCAGTGTTCTCCAACCTTGGGTCCCCAGATGTCTGGCTGGGGCATGCTGGGAGTTGTAGGCCAAAAACATCTGGGGACCCAAGGTTGGAGAACACTGCTCTAGAACCATTTCCTAGCTTCTTGACCCAGCACTGTCCCAGCCAGAACATTGACTGAGGATAGTTCTCTTCCTGGAGGCACAAGGAACTGTGCAATTCTTTGGGGAAACCAAACAACGGGGAGGTGCAGCCAGGACAGCTAAAGGAAAAACCAGGGGATATTGGGCCTATAATGGAACCTAGAATGAGCTCATATGTAAATGTATTCTAATCTAACTATAATTCATAAATGTAGATAAGCATAGAATGAATCAAGGATAGTTTCCTCTTTATTTCTCAGCCCAGCATTTTGGGGTTATCTGGTGAATCTCTCCTTTCAAAATAGTTTTACTGCTCCTAATGTGCATATTCAAGATTACTTAATGAAGACTAGAGCTCTCCCCATATGAGCCAACCCAGCTATATGTATAATGGGAGTGGTTAAAATAGACTTTTCCACTCTTCTGCTTCACCTTTGTGTACAAAACAGGGACTCTGGAGCATTTGACATTGTGACTGCAGTCAGGCAAAGGTCATTATTGCAGATTTATTCATTCAGAATAAAGCATGATATTCTCTTCATGGGCCCCCACCTTTACTGTCTTTGTTTTTGGTGCACTTTCCTATAAAAATCCTATGCACTGAACTGAATCTCAGTGTTTCCTCAACACAGAGGGCAGTATCCAATACTGCTACTGTGCCTCCACTAGTTCTGTTGCACCCATGGGACCCACCGTTTGCACAACCGGGACTAGCACTTCTGAAAGCAACCCTGGAAACGAGCAGAAACACTTGTTTCCAGAATGGGGCACGTCAGTGGAGCTCCTGCCAGTAGAAATACAACAAATTAAACAAACAAAATCTGCTGCTCGCGGTGCCTCATTCTGCCTAATGGTGGGCAAGCCCTGGAAGGAAGTCCCAATAAGTTCGAAAGGACTTACTGCCAGGTAAGCATGCATTAGACTGCAGCCTTAGTGAGGCTCTTTTGGGGATCCAAAATCGTAATTTTGAGGTGCTACTACATTCCCTACTGCCGGAGCCAAGCACAGAGCCCCTAAGCTTTCTTGGCTATAACAGGAGTCACATTGGAATCCAGCTATTACAAGATTAACTGTGCAAAAGCCCTTTGCCCGGGAGCTCAAGAGTTGTTCTGCCTACTGTAACAATATGCAACATGTTCTGCACAGAAGTGTGTGTGTGTGTGTGTGTGTGTGTGTGTTGGAGATAGAAAAGGTCATTGTCTTTCAATATGGGGGACCTAGGTTCTGATCACTATTTGGCAATGAATCCTATTGGGTGGCCTTGAGAATGACACGCTCTCTGTTTGACTAAGCAACTTGTTGAGAAAACATACAAAAAAAGGGCAACATAAATTAATAATAGACCATAACTACAGAGAAGAAATACAGTGGCTTTGATTTACAGCTTAGCACTTCTTCCAGGGAAGCAGCACCGTTCTCATTCAGTACTAGTGGCAAAGAACCGAGGCTCTGGAAGGGATGGGTCACCCATACAAAAGAGAGAGAGAGAAGTAAAGGACACCCCGGCACTGTTAATTTGCTTATATAAGAACGTTTCTGAGCTCTCACTGCTAGCATGCTCACCACTACAGAAACCGCAGTTCATGGATGGATTGTATAATAGTATACATTTGCTCCCGTGATATGAATAATAAAGAAAACAAGGCAGCCTAAAGAACCTCCTTTTAAAAAAGGAGGGATCTCCTTCTGCTGGAGAGGTAGAGCCACTGAAAGCTCCTTCTCTCTTCTTGCCAGAGACACTTGAGAGAGACTCAGTCCTAGCTCCTCTTGCTAAGGAATTCTCTAACCACCTGGCTGCAAACAACAGCCTCACAATAGGCTGAAACCTGAGCCTCTGCTTCTCCAACCCCATCGCAGGGGCTAAGAGCTGGCGCTCCTTCCCATCTCATTTGCAAGCTGGAACGTTTCTACAGAGGGCTCTACATCACTATCAGCTTCAGTCATACCAAAAATAAGAATAAAAGGGCAAGCCGTGGAACTTAACTCAGCAGTCGTTTCAAAAGAGAGGGGCCATTAATTGTTTATATCTCATGATGGACCAGGAAAGGTCAAAACATAATAAGCCCATGTTAAATGACATATGGATTCCAGGAGAAGGCACAAACAAGCAGAGCAACATGCCAGAAAAGACTGTAGTGGGGGAAAAGTGGATTTCCTGAAACTCAGCCTCTCTTTTACATTTAAGTGGATGTAGGCTGACTATTGCTAAAGACTTGCATATCACATATACAGGGGCTATGCCAAGCCTGGCTTTTAACAGGAATGACAGAGGGGAGGGGAAGAAACTATGCTCTATGTTCTGTTTAAATAAAAATAAATTTTAAATAAATAAATGAAATAGGGCAGACAACCCCTCTTTTTTCCCCATGTGGCCCCTTGCAAATACACTAAGAGTCTGTTCACACACCATGACAACCCAGAATTATCACTGAATCATGGGTTGCTGTGTTGTGTGAATCCAGCTACGCTAACAAACCATGGTTTGTTAACCACAAACAACCTCCAAAGAGAACCCATGGTTTGTTGTTGGGTTGTGAACTCTGGGTTGTTTGTGGTTAACAAACCATGGTTTGTTAGTGTGGCTGGGTTCACACCACACAACAACCCACGATTCAACAACAACCCATACTCTGGGTTGTCGTGTGGTGTGAACCCAGTCTGTGGCCCCTGTTCCATAGATACAGCCTCCTCCCTCTCTATGGGCTCTGACAGCTGGGTGTTTAACGATTATTTAGGGTGCAATCCTATGCAGACAGAAAATCTCCCAGCATTCCCTAGCCAGCACGGAAATTTATATACCACCTTTCTGTTTCAAACAACAACTCTGAAGGTGGCTTACAAAATAATACTAAAACAATTGCTCATAAAAATATAAAATAATAAAACTACTTTAAAAAATCAGCAGAATAAAAACCAAACCCAAACATTACAACAATTCCAGGGAGCCTAAGAACATTTACAACTCAACAGGTCAAATGCTTGATGGAATAAGATCGTACTCCAGGTGACAAAAGCACAGCCTGGCTAAAGAAAGTTTCCCATAGGAGGTATAAAAGCAGCGTGGGAAATGCATGGGAAACACATAGAGTGCCCCTCTCTCTTTCCTGTCCCAGCAGACTCATTCTAATTAACTTAACCAAACTGATGGGAAGGTGGAATTTTAATACAGGGGTTCCTATCTTGCATCAAGTGGGACCCTTTTCTTCCTGAGGCCAGCAATCTGACTGCAAATGAGTGCTCCTGAGCATGGGCAGAGCACTTCTCTTTCATCTCTGGAGTAACCTAAGCCGTTCCAATATACTGGGTTAGGTGACATATCCAGGCAGGTTCAAGGCTCTTGTTTTACAAATTAAACATTGTATGGCACACAGATATGAGCAAATATGTACACTACACTACACACACACATATATATCTATCTACAAATACATACACACACACTCATGGGTGCAATCCCCAGCCAATTTAAAATCAGCCATGTGATTCTGAGACAAGAAGCTCCCCACACACCTCACAGGCACACAGAGTTTACCAAATCGCTTACCTCTTCCATTTTTTCTGGAGCTGGACTTTCGTTACTAGGCAGCATTTCTTTAGCCTCAGAGGACTCTGGTTTGGATGTCCTGGCCAGCTGGTCAACAGGAGTCATACTAGCATCCGACGTTCCTCGTGAATTCTGACTGAGAGAAGCTGTTCCAGGAATCGGCTCGTCGTCATCAGAATCCGGCAGTGGCGTTGGGCTAATGTCTTCCAAGCCAGTGCTGGAAGGGCGGGAGGAAGGGGTTTGTGCTCTATAGCTGGGCTGAGAGTTGGAACCAAAGGTTGGGATTGGAGAAAGCTGGGAGGAGGAGGAGGAGATGGGGCTACCTTCCATTCGAATCTCGTTGTCCGAGTCATGCTCACTGAGGAAGTATAGCTTTGTTCTCTGCTCTTTTAAGAGCATCTCAATCCGCGAGTCCAAACTGTTATGCTGAACTTCAGATTCCACCGTCGGGGTGCCTGGCGTCTCACTCCTCTCCGGTGTCTGCAAGAAGGGAGCCACGGCTGGCTCATTAAGACTGTTGGATTCTGGGAGGGGTGGAGGTGGGGGCTCCTCAGGTTTTTCCTTCACAGGAACAAAATCAGCACTGGTAGCAGTGCTACTTTCAGTTACCATCTCCGTGGGAGGTGGGGGGGGGCGTCGATACTCAACATCCCTGGACGTTTGAGGAAGTGGAGGTTCTTCAGGCTGGGGATATGTTGTTGTTGTCGTTGGCGCCTGGTACGGGGAGAAGGCTGATTTGTAAGTTGAAGAACCCGAGTGGCTCAAAGGAGAAGTGTGGGAGTATTGCACAGTCTCTTGCTGATGGGATTTGAATGCACTGAACTGATGTTCTGACCCTCGAAAAACACCTGCTGAGTTATGAACGTAGTGATGGCCCGGCCGTCGATTGTAGGCATCTGTAAATTTTGTTTCATGTCTCCTGGGTTTATACCCGGAGTCCTGTCCAAAATGGTATGCTGGTGTCGTCTGACGACTAGAGTAAGCAGAATCTTGGGAAAAGGGAGTCCCCAGGCGTGGGGTAAGAGGAGTTCCTTGGGACTGAGGGGTAAATTGGCTATAAGAGTTTGGGGTATCTTGCCGACAACTAGAAAAGGCTGTATCATGGGAAAATGGGGTGCTACTGTTTGGGGTAGCTGATGATCCCACAGAAGAAAGGCTATTGTCTTTTAGACGTTTCAGAGTATCAGCCAACTGCAAAAAAAAAAAGAAAACAGAAAAATATGCATACAGTTGTCAAGAAGCACTAAAATAAATGCCAGATCACAGACATCTACTATGGATATGGAGTCTTACTTGAAAAAGTATTTCCTATAAAACGAAAAACATAACAGGTTTATGAATGTCTGTGTGAAAAAGGTAAGCCATGAATAGCTATTTATTCTATTTCCAACAGTAAGTCTTAAGTTGACAATTTTGCTTGTTGGAAATGTGCGAGATATCAGCATTAGACTATATAGTTGGCTCACTTTAATTGCTCTCTGGTTTCATTATCATTTTTAATGTTGTAAACCACTTTGGGGGCCCTTTTGAAGGCCAGTAGTTAGTATATAAATGGTTTTATAAGTATGACGGGAAAACCTTTCGATAGAAGAACGTTTTTGCATTTTTGCTTTTTTGTAAACTGGTTCTGTATCTACCACATGATTAACAATATTAATTTCTGGATTTTTCCTATCAGCGCCAGCGAGCATGGACAACGATCAAGAATGCTGGTAGTCCAAAATATCTGGAGGACAACAGGTTGGGGACAGCTGTTCTACAATACATGTTGCTTGCCTGACCTTCTTAGCACTCACTACCCATAAATTCACATACAGAAAACCAAAAGAACAAACAAGTTTCTACAAAAAGTACTACTGAAGAAAAATTTGAGATATCAGCCTCTCAATCTAAGCTTGCTAGTTAATGAGAGTTAATAAGCCAACCTTTCAGGTAAGTACAAAATACAAATCATCCCACTGTATTATTTCAACGCGCCCACCTGCATATAGCTTGAGTAGTGAGCCTAGCAAACTACAAACCCTAAGCGAATGGGTAACTGCCAAGTATAACTTAAAATGTCAGTTGACATGCATACCACAGACACACACTTCCCTAGTTCCTGCAAACAGATCTGAGTAGTGGGACTCAGTACCACCAGCCCTCTTGTGGCCAGCAGGATTGTACACAGGACAAAAAGTTCCTGAAATCACCCTTTCATCTAATCTACCAGGTTTTTTTTAAAAAAAGCTTTAATACAGGAGTGGGGGGATTAAATGCACTACCTATAAAAGAGGTTGTGCTTGAATAGTAAAATAAAAACAAAATCTTTGAACACAGACACACCAGGGCAGCTGGGATTATTCCAGCAATGGATTTTTAGGAACCACAGGCAAAGCCAACTGATCACTCTCAATTAAAATTTACTTTGAAGCTCTCTTCAGCAGCCTTTCCAAACAGACTAGTTCAAGTTTAAAGTTAGAAAATAAATAAAATGAACGCCTTCAAAACAATGCTGGTGAGCCTCATACAGATTTGACCAGGCGGCACCTGTTAAAAAAAAAAAAATCTATCCCAACCTTTCTTGGGACAGCAATAGGAATTGATCTTGAAGCTAACATGGCAACAACAAATCCATGGTCAATAAAATCGAACACTGAAAAGTATCAGTCCATCATGTAACTGTGGGATTCAGTGGAAAGGTATTAATATATTTCCCACCATTTATCACAGTTGAAGAAATTAATGCCCACGATCACTTAAGGGATTTAAAAAAAATAAATAAAATTGGCAAGGGGTAGACAGCCTGAATCCTCTTTCGGAGTAAATAAACCCAGTGTGGGTTATTCTTAGTTCAGACAGGATTTAAATCTAAAGGAGAGGAAAGTAACTAAAGTAAGGGAACCTGGACAGTTTAAGTTTCAGCTGCCTGCAATATAAACAAGGACAGATCAACAGAGGACCAGTGTCAGGGGCTGGCATTGCTGAGCACCTACCTGAGGCCCACAGCCCAGCAGGAGGATCACTGCCCCCCCATCCTGCTCCTCCTCGCTGTCACAGCCTGTTCACCCACCTACTCCAAGTGTGTGAGCGATGGCAAGAACGAGGGGAGGCAGCAGCAGCGTCCCCTCTCCTTCTGGGCAAATTAGGCACAGGAAATGAGCAAAGCAAATGGGCAGTAGAGCAGGGACAAGGAGGTGGGTGCATTTCAGGGCATGGAGGCCAACTCCGGGCCAGCAGCAACTCCTTGGCTGTGTTCAGATTATCCTCCAAATCATGGATTGGAGGGTCAGGAATGAGCAGTGTGCTAACAGGCTCCCACCCTTCCTTCATCTCCTCCCCTCTCTGGTGAGTTTTAATTTTGTTACTTCCTGTTTTCATCAAGCCATAGTTGGTCATTCTGTCCAAACCAGCAAACTATGGTTTTAGTGATCCCTACAAAGCAGGATTAAACCATTGTTAGCAATTCCAGTTTGGAGGGTTCACTCAAACCCTAGTTTACCAATCTAGAAGCAAAGGCAAACTGGTTTGATGAAAAAAAGAGGAAGTAATGAATTAAGCTCCATGCCTGTGAGGATGAGGGAGAGGGGGACGGAGCGTGGTTTGGAGGACCGTCTGAATGCAGCCATTATTTTGTGAGGCTACTCAGAACTGTAGAAGAAATGCTATTTGTCACGTTTAAAAAAAGAAGAACAGTGAAAAAACTGCCCAAGTTCGCTTGACCTGGATTTCAATTGTCAAGATGCTACGCCCACACCACTGTCATGGAAAAAGAATAGAAATCGCTCAACAGAAGGCCTCAGACCCGGCAGAATTAGACCTATGGTGCAACCATAACAGCTTTCTTATTCAAACTTCCAAAAGACATGCTGGGGAAATTGAAGAAAAGGAAGGTCTAAAACAAGCTTATTTCTTTTACCCTACATTGGCCCAATAAAGAGAGAGGCTATGGAATTTCAGTGCTCAGAGAAAAGAGCGTATGAAAGAGAATGTCAGTGAAGAGGGATTTAAAGTTCTAGGCAACTTGTGCATTGCTAAACTTGTAAGTAGGCTCCCAAATAAAAATAACCAGAAATTTAACAGATACTTCAATGTATTCATCATCGCTCTTAAGAGGAAATGTTTTAACACTTATAAAGGCTGAAATGCTATACCCAATTACTAGTGAGTAAATCCCATTAAGTTCAGTTGGATTTATGTCTGAGTACACGTGCTTGGCCACACTGCATGGGGCCCTTCAGACCCAAGTTCTACACAAGACGACTTGACTCACAGCCTCAGGGATTAAACTCAGCCTTTTCTGCACCTAGAACTCCTTAAGTCACAAAATCATATTCTGCTTGTTCCATTCGGAGACTTATTTTGGGGAAACATTACACGAACTGCTCAGCAACAGCATTTGATGCAGTCTGTCTTTGTGTGTGCTCCTTGCCAAAAAACTGAATCTGCAGTGTTAAACTTCAATTATTAACTACTATTTAAATACTGTTGAGAAATCTCTCCCTCACAACTTATCTTAGAGACCAAAATAGTACATAGGGAAGGAGGCAGTTCACCTCATTTATGACATTTTTATCACACATAGGCAGCATGCATGGTCATCCCATCCTTCCCCCGCATTTTTATCCTCACAACAACCCTGTGTGGTATGTTAGGCTGAGAGACAGGACCAGTGCAGGGCAATTTGGCGCCCTAGGCTAAATTATATTTAGCGCCCCCCCTCTCGTGCCGTGGGGGGGCTCCGGAGCAAAGCAGCCCTGCTCTGCAAACCCTGCCCCCCGCCGCCGCCGCACCCCCCCGCCGCCGCACCCCCCCCGCCGCCGCCGCCGCCACCAGACCCCCGCCGCCGCCCCCCGCCCTGGCTGCCTCCCCCTCCGAAGAGGAAGTGACGCGACGGGACCCCCGCGCTGCTTTTGGCCGGGGAAAACCAGGGCAACAGGGCTATTTAAGCCCTGTTGCCCTGGTTCCTCCCGCCAAAACAGAGCGCGGGCGGGGCTCCGGAAGCGGCGCGGAGAAGGTAGGTGGCGGGGGTCCGGCGCTGCCGGCGGGGCGGGCGGCGGTGCCCAGGCTCGGCCCCACCCCCCCACTACCTCTGGGCACAATCCCCCCGCACTGACCTGGCTTTGTCGGCGAGGCAGGCAGGGTGGGCAGGAGTGCGCCGGCAGCGAAGAGGAGCGCAGCGTTTCTGCGCCCTCTTCAGCTACGCGCCCTAGGCAACAGCCTAGTTTGCCTAGCGGTAGCGCCAGCCCTGCTGAGAGATAGTAACGGGACCAAGGTCATCAGCAAGTTTCATGACTGGAGGATTCATGGAGGAGAAGGCTATCCATGGCTACTAGTCCTGATGGCTATATGCTACCTCCAGTATCAGAGGCAATATGCCTATGTACACCAGTTGGTGGGGAACATGGGAGTGAGGGTGCTATTGCACTCATGTTCTGCTTGTGGGTTTCCCATGGGCAGTTGATTGGCCACTGTGTGAACAGAATGCTGGACTAGATGGACCCTTGGTCTGATCCAGCAGGGCTCTTCTTGTGTTCTTGTGGGTGGGAATTTGAACCCAGTTCTCCCTGGTCCTAGTTCAATGCTCTAAGGCCAACAGATGATTTACAGCACAATCCTATGCATGTCTACTCAGAATTAAGTCCCACTGAATTCAGTGGGACCTTTCACAGGTAACTGTGTATAGGATTGAAGCCTTAAGTTGATTTATCATCTGCCTTTTAATTAAAAAAAATCAATCTAAATAAATGTACAATTACCAAAACCTCCAAAACCATATGGATGCCTTTTTGAAATAAACTTACACTTCCTTCAGTAAAACTTACAATTTGATAAATATAGCTACCATTTTTTGGTAGAAGGACACACCATTTATTTATTTATTTATATTTATACCCCACCTTTTTTCCTGCAAGGAACCCAAGGCGGCTTACATAATCCTCCTCCTCTCCATTTTACCCTCACAACAACCCTGTGAGGTAGGTTAGGCTGAGAGTCAGTAACTGGCCCAAAGTCACCCAGTGAGTTTCATGGCCGAGCGGGGACTAGAACCCGGATCTCCCGAGTCCCAGTCCTACACTCTCACCACTACACCACACTGGCCATCTTTAATATTTTATTTTTCCTTCCCTGTCCAGAGTCAGAATCCAACTTGGCAAGGTTCCACTGATCTGGGAAAAAGTCTAGATGCACCAGAGCTTTACCCTGATTCTAGAGACATATCCCAAAAGGGAAGTTGGAGACGACAGCTGTCTGGACAAGCACATCAATAATATGTTTGAGAGAAAGAGAAATCACCATTTGCTCGAAACAAAGTTCATCTTAAACCACTCTCTAGGCTATTACAACATAACCAAGCCAAAGATATACCTGCAGAGTTTCGTTTGCAGTGGGCGATGCATCTGGCTCATTCTCCACAGGGAGGGTCTGAGGAGTGTAGAGTCCATTCACAAGGAGCTCATAGAAATGCAGGCGTTTTTCACCTGGGCAAACAATAACAACTTTATTAAAGAGGGCAGGCACCAACCCATAGACCAGGGACAGGCAAACCGGTGCCCTCCAGATGTTTTGAACCACAATGCCCATCATACCTGACTACTGGCCACGCTGGCTGGGGCTGATGGGAGGTATAGTCCAAAGCACCTGGAGGGCACCAGGTTCCCCACCCTTGCCATAGACAGTATGCAACTACAAATACTCCACCTACAACCCTCATTTTAGCAATTACCTTTACAAACTGAGGCTGGACAGAGGCTACTTCTGGCTCCGTTAAAAAATTCAATATCAGCCTGTCAGGTCAAGTGAGGCAAAAATACCTCATACAAGCAACTGTGTGTCATTCATTTTATTTTTATCCCACCCCTCCTCCAAGATGCTTAGTGGCATACATGGTTCCTCCCTTACTTTATCTTCACAACAACCCTGTGAGGTAGGTTAGGCTGAGAGAAATAGTGACAAATTAGGCACTAGGAGGGACAAATTAGGAGAGTTAAAATGGTTAGGGCAAGGCAAAGTTATCAACAGTTTCATTGCAAATTTGGGGCATTTTCTCAAGGATAGGTTCCTTCAACACAGGGGTTCTCAGCCAGGGGGGGAATTCCCCCTGGGGGGGATTTTAGGGTTTCAGGGAGGAATTGGGACCACAGACTCAAACTGTTGGAATACTGATCTTTCTCTACAAATTACATTCTACAGCTTGTACATAATCTACAGGACATCACACCTTATTGTATGGCACAGATTAAGTCAGACAACCTTGGAAAGGGGGGAATGACATTCTGACACATCGTGAAAAGGGTTCATGGGGCAAAAAAAGGTTGAGAACCACTGCTTCAACACACGACTCCTTCTCCTTGTCAACACACGACTCCCTTATCCATAGGGATCGGATTCTTTCTACATTTACATGCTTTCAGGAGAGCAGAAATTGCAGAAACAGTTTAATAATTGTAGAGATTAAACTATAAGAGAGACATGTCAGTCTTCAAGCGCATCAATGCCTGCGGTCAAACATGAGAAATCTTCAAATGGGACAGACCCTGTTCTCCAAATACCAATGGGGCTACATGGGACCCAACTCACTAGAATCTGACATTCAGAGTTTTTGTGTTTTTGTTTTGTAAAAGGCACATCGTATGTGCTTAGTGAAAACACAGGTTTATTATAGCTGGTTCCCCCCCCCCAAAGGGGGGGGAGTTACTCATTTCCCACAAACCGTGCTGACTCAGGCTGCAATCCTATGTACGCTTACTTGGGAATAAGCCCCACTGAAACTAGTAGGATTTACTTCTGCATAGACACGAATAAGATCAGGCTGTACAGCTAAACAGGTAGCTGTGTGTGGCCCAAATGTCACTGCAGGCTACTCAGGTGCCCTGACAACAACAGTCCAATCCTAGGGTCTGCTGGGCAAGGAGAAAACAGGATGGGTGCCAATTCCATGTTCAAAGTTATGGTGTTATTAATTCATCCCAGTACAACTGCACGGAGGCAAATCAGGGTGGCACTGTGCAGGGTGGGTGGGGGACACACATGGCATCACTATGCACAATTTCTGTTCAGGTCAACCGGACAAGAGATTCACTAGGAAAGAAGTGGAAAGTACAACTGCCAATGCTGTCATGCCTTGACACAGATCTATGGTGTGACTGCCCTTGGAATACTGTGTACAGTTCTGATTGCTGTATTTCAGAAAGGATATTGTAGAGCTGGAAAAGGTGCAGGAAAGGGCAACCAAGCTGATTTGGGGGATGGAGCAACTCTCCTATGAGGAAGGTTACAGTGTTTGGGGGTTTTTACACTAGAAAAAGAGGAGGAAGAAGGGGGTACATGACAGAAGTATATAACATTATGCATCGTGTGGGAGAGAGAGAGAGAGAGAGAGAGAGAGAGAGAGAGAGATTTTTTCTTCTTCTTCTCCCATAACACTAAAACCTGGGCTCAACCTATGAAGCTTAGTGGTGTCAGATTCAAGACATATAAAAGGACTTTTTCACACAGCACATAGATAAACTATAGAATTCACTACCACAAGATGTGGTGATGGCTACCAACCTGGGCAGTTTTAAAACAGGATTAGATAAACTAATGGAGGATAAAGATATAAATGGCAACCAGCCATAGCGGCGATATGCTTCCTCCAAGATCAGAGGCAACATGCCTATGTACACCAGTTGCTGAGGAACATGGGCGGGAGGGTGCTGTTGCACTCATGTCCTGCTTGTAGGGCTCCCACAGACAGCTGGTTGACCACTGTGGGAAACAGGATACTGGACTAGATGGGCCCTTGGTCTGATTTAGCAGGGCTCTTCTTATGTTCTTATGCTTACACTGGAGCATTCTTGTCATTACGAAGCAGGAGTGTCAAGTCCACAGTTGCAGGTGGGCATTGGTGTAAGCTAGTTGTGAAGCAGTCCCTGCAGGCACCCTGTGGCTTGTGGTATAAGAACCTGTTACTTTAATAATAAATAAGCAAATAAAATATTTTTTTTAAATGTGCATGTATTATGTGAAAGCACTTCACATACATTTGTTAGCTATCCATACAAGATCTCTGTAAGATAGGCCAGAATTATTATCTCCATATCACAGGCTAATGGACTGCGGTTTAGAGTGAGGGGCTTTGTCCGAGGCCACATATTGAGTTCAATGCTGAATTGGAGATTTCCTGGTTCATAGATTGATCTCTTAGCCACTATGCTGCACTAGCAGCTAGTGACTAGCTCCTAACACATTCAGCTAAAATGCAGGATAAAATCATTTCAGTGGACAGGTAACTACCCCAATTACAAAAAACTGAAGTACAACAAATCAGAGTGTGGTCCTTATCTCATTCGCAGCAACAGCAGCACTCTTACTATAGACCAAGTTCTGGATTTCACCTTAAATGACTCACTTAAAGCTACAGGGCCTCATTCTAGGGCCTGTGAACAGAGTTTGTTCTTCAGGCTTCTAGTCTTCCAAGTTCCATCAAATCACTATTAGAACAGACATTTAAACACCATTCACTCCCTTTAACATCACTCTGTTACAATTTAGAACCTAATTATAGGGTTTATTAAAAAAAATATTTTTAAAGTATAGGTAAGTTGGCTATACTGGGAATATGACTGGTTTTAAAAAAACGCTGCTCATCTGTACATTTTGCTTTTTTTATTTTTAGTATAACACATAAAGATGGAGTGTCATGTAACTAGTTAAGTCACAAACACTGGACATGTCAGAAGCTGAGAAGGAAATGATCGCAAGTATTTCAAAGGCTGGCATTAGAAGCCTACAAAAAGCTTGTTTATCGCCAGTATCAGCAAAAAAAAAAACATTTAAAAATAAAAGCAGGTTTTAATACAGTAGTAGCCTAAACCACAAAGCAGTTAAGCTGGGAGTTGTGAAAATTCAATACAACCGACTTCAGTGAAGACAGGAATGGCTTAAACCTACAATCCTTTGCTTGCTTACCTACAAACTAGTCCTACTAAACTCCACGAAATATACAAATAAATACAGGATTGGGCCGCATCTAAAGTATTCCAACTTAACGGATAGATGGATCAGACTGCAAAATTCTCAGAGGAAGGAGCTCAAATCACAGACTGTGCCTCAGCTCATTGATTATATACCATTCTGTCTAGTTGAGGCTCACAGCTTGTGCCTTGATACAGTAGTTACTCTAAATAAATGTTGAGAAAACACTGAGTAATAAATCCATTTAACCCGGACGTGCAGAACCGGAGATGGACTCCAAATCCCACCAACCTCAGCCAGCACGGCCCAATGGTCAGAGGTGATGGGGAGTTGGAGTCCAACAACATCTCAAGGGCCACAGGTTTCCCACTCTGATCTAACAGCCCTGCTCTTTTATCATTTTATTAAGCTCCTTCTCTAACATGCATACATGAATCCTCATATCATAACATGAGGAGGAACCTTCAACTGGAGATTAGTGCACTACAAAGAAAACTGAGCTCTAACATCAGAGGTCAGATGTTGTTTGGAGTTCAAGATGCATGCAGTTTCAAAATTCTAGCATAAATCCTTTTTATGACAAGAGAGAGGGAAAGTAAAAACTGTTCCATTATTTAAAAAAAAAACCTAGCGTGTGTTAACTATACATTCTTTCCAACATTTTGCTGTAAAAGCTAACATTTTCAGTGCTTTTTACAATTAAGCTGGGAAGAAAAATTGTTGCTCTTAGCAGAGGTGAGAAGCAAATTAACATATATATGTTAAAGTAACAGACTGATCTGAACTATTTTGTTTCCAGCAAAAGAAAAATGTAGTAAGAGGAAGATCTTTAAAAAGTCAAATGTTGAAGTACTTAGCATACCTTTAGAAACTATATAAATAATTGCATTAATATCTGTATTATCATTGCACTGTTTCTGCCTGACAATGTCAGCACTACAGATCAGCTACTTTCAAGAACAAGTGTTACTGTCCCTTTAAGAGACAAAGGGGGGGGAGGAGGAGAGAGAAACTCTTGCCTTCTCCTGTGCATATGTAGATTTCAGCAATAAGATGACTAAATAAAAGCAGGAACACTGCTACAATCCAAATTATACATATGATAGTTTTAAGATAATTTTTCAGACATTTTCTAAAACCAATTTCTAAGCTACATCAAAGTGATTTTTAAAAAGTTATCTACTAGGTGCGAGGGGGTGAAGGGGGACCCTTTGGCAAACCAAGTGTCAGCATGAGTGAGTGAGTGAGTGAAATGGGAGAGGATGGCAGCATTTTGTAAATTACAGGACTGTCTCCTAGCAACAGACAACACATCCAGCTCCACGTGACTATCAAAGGCCCAGAGAAAAGCAAAGAGATAGAAGGGGAAATGGAGTGACAGCCATTTAATAGTTACCCCCCTTTAAATTAATTATTCGCCCTCCCCATCCAATCTGCAAAGGCATCTATCTCACTGCAGGATATAGGAGAGATGGGGGCTGAAAGAGAGGAGCAAAGACGATGCTCAGAACTGGCTCCCACCTTTAGTATCTAGCTCCACGTGGATGATGTTGCCCATGACAGAGGTGTTGTGCAAGTGCTGAACTGCTTCCCGGGCTCCTTTGACTGTGGCAAATATCACTTTGGCAATTCCCAGGTGCTTCTTGTTCTTGGGGTTGTAGAGGATCTCCACCTCTTCCACTTCTCCATATTTTTTGCACATGTCTGTCAGGAAGTTTTCACGGATGTTGTCGTTCAGCTTGGCAAAGGTGACTTGCTTGGGAGGCACCGGCCCCACATAAAATTCATCAATCTGGAGATTTATTTTTGCACCAAACACAGCAGGATATTAAAGGAGGGGGGGAAACAAACATGAAGGACTGTCAGTAATCATATTGTTTGGCACAGAGGGGGTTAAGCAGCACCTACTGAACTTTAGAGTCATTTTTCTTCCTTGATATTGCAGCATTTTATGGAGAAATAACGAACTATTACCGCAACAATAGCTTATTTACAAAACTACCGGTATTTATTTTAAAATTAAAAGACTCAAAAAACTGCTTGAGTTATTAATCAAGAACACACTTTTGACAAATCGCCTCAGTTGCATTCTGCTACCTTTATGATATTGCTAAACTAATTATCCAACTAACAATATCAGTAAAGAAGCTGTTAGGATACGCTTAAACATACATTAATATTACCACAGTTCACAGTGCGTGTACCTTAAATTTAGGGACAGAGAGTTCCAGCTCTTTAGTTTTGGTCCATATTCGTCCTATCCTGGGATCTCTGACACAATCCACTGGGGCAAGACCCGGATTCTGAGAAGAAGGGGAGGGGGAAATTCACTGAAGTTCAAAAATACACAGATTTTTTTAAAAGCAAGATTTGAAGTTTACAATACAGCATTTAAAATCAAGGAAGCTGAAGGGTATGTTCTGGGGGGGAGGAAGAAGCAGACAGACACACACGCGCAAAGCAAGCAAGCAAGCAAACACACACACACACACACACACACGTCAAATAGCCATTCTGCAAGGAATCAGTGAAATAAAGCTGCAGGTTTTATCTTCCGATTCTGACAGGCTACATTATGTCAGGGGCATGTGCATAACTTTAATATCTCTCCTTAACATTTTGTAGCAACCTTCATTGCTCGTCATGAAGAAATCTTTCTTCCCCCCCCCCCCCCAAGGATGGCTGGATAGTACAATAAGACGAATGAGGTTTGGGAGGCAGCAGGGGGAAAAGAGGGAGAGAGAGAGAAGGAATGCAATCATGTATTTTATTTTCAAAATAACGAATGCTTACAGGAATGCTAAAATGTTGTCCATCGTAACGATAGAGTTTGTGCTGTCCTTTTTTCAGAGCTGGGTCAATAATCAACTTGTAACTTTTCCAATGGTGATTTTTTTTCTCAGCAGAGGTGCTAGCTTGGGAGCTGCTCTCCATTCCGTTGATCCAACCTGGGAAAAAGAGAAGAGGGGGCAACCAACAAAGTTAAAAAGAGAGAGAGATTACAATTGCAGAGCCCCCCCCCCCATTCCGACAAGCTGGGGAGGGAAGAAAAGACTATACATACATCCAGACGGTAACACGGGCTGTCCCCCACCCGTGCAGAGTGAGACAAGAGACAGAAAGAAAGAGGAAAAGAGAGAGAGGGAAGAGAATCTCACTTGAACTCTGCTTTTTGCCATGGTCTTCAGTGTGCTTGGCTTTTTCTCCTCCTGCCTTGATCTCTTTGAAAGACATTGTTATTCGGTGGCCGATCGTCTCGTTGCCGCGAAAGGCGAGTTCCTTTCCCTCACATCGGGCTGGTTACATTACATGGGTTTTGAAAGCCTCCTGCCTCTTCTCTCCTCTTTTTTTTTGCGAGCCAACACATATTGTGTGTGTGCTTTCTGCTTGCTTTTCAGGCATCCCACAATTCACCGCTATGGAGCCTCGGCTAATGGCTAACCGCCCTCAACCGAATGCACATTCACGGCAGCTGCAACGCGCTGTAAAGCCCCCAGCCCGGCGGCCCTGTAGCGCCTCCCCACCCCAAATAAAGGGCCATGCATTTTCCCCAGCCGAAGGACGCCCCACCGCGGCTCTGCCAGCGATTTCGCGGCGCGGCCAAATCCCCTTGGAATCTGCCGACTACATTTACCCAAGCACCAAACTGTTCCTAAACAAGATGGACATAGGTGGAACAAGGGTGGTTTTTTTTTTTTTTTTTGGGTAGGGGGGTGGAAGGGGGGGAAACCTTAACTGAGATTGAAAGAGAGGAAGAGAGACCCTGCAAACGTTTGAGCTTTGGAAGTTACATCCCAGGGAGCCAACCGGGGCAAGAGGTCTTGGCACTGATGCTACGTTGCAAGGAGAATGCAAGAAGAATGTTTCCACCTCCGATGAATGGCTTGATGGGAGGAGGAGTGGGGGGGGAAGCCCCCGTTTTGTTACAATTTGTCAATTTCACGATTTGGGAGGAGGGAGGGAGAGGAAGGAAAGTAGCAGTTTTGCTTATTAAAGGTCCAGAGCAACCAATCAGCTCGGACCTTCCATTTTGTTTCAGCAAAAGAAAGTCCGTCTTGATTCCCCCCCCCTTTTTTTAGCCTCCCCCCCCCGGGGTCGCCTTGTTGGGGCTTCGTGTTGTTTTACCTCGTCTTGTGCTTTTGGTTTGTAATTTGGCCGTGGTTAGGTAATTGGCTGGTTAAAGGCACCAGGCAGGCGCAGCCAATCAGCGCGCAGCTTCCATTGGGCTTGAGTTATTAGACGCTGATCTAAAAACATCCTTCAGCAGACAGCTAAGGAGAGGCCAACAGATCAGGCAGCCATTTTTCTGCAATGGAATTAAATGGCCAACTGGGTTTTCCTTTGTTCCAAAAGGGGAATACTCGATTTGAATGCATCCACACCATCCATTTCAGGACTTCTCAGTGTTTGTATTAATGTCTTGACAACATTTAGAGGACTCAAAAGGAAGAAGGAAGATTTTATAAAAAGATCTGGATTTTTCCCTGTGATTTGGAACCCATCTTTGTCTTGTATATAACTAGGTCATGGCACGCCCTTATGTCAGCAGTAACAATTTTGAGTTACCAAAAAAAAAAGAGTAAATACATGTGTTATTTTTGGTGTTTGTTTTTGAAAGCTTTTATCTATCTGCCTGCGCAATACATTTTTAGATGTAGTTTCCTGTATTAAACACTAAATACCTGGCCATCTTTTAAGTTAAATCCTTTTCTTCTAATAAGGTAACGTTTTAAATATAGATGTAGGAAACGTGAATTCTCGCAAAAAGTCATTAGGATAAAAAATTGTTCCTTTTACATTGTAAGTACCCAGTCCATTCTGTCCTTAATAAGTGTAGTTTTCATGTTAATGTTACTGGAGTTCTCCTTATTTTTACTTATTTTTTTTCGGACTTCATCTGCATGTCATTTTTTGTCTTGTTTATCTAAACCAATTGCTTCTGAAATACTTTTAAAACCAAAAAATATTTAGCTAGAGATGCTTAAAATGTTTACATATAGTTACTATTAACCAGGTGTATTCACACTAACATGTACAGATTTAAGTGTATTTGAGATCATGTTTTTAAAAAATAGAGGGGGGAGGGGGAGGAAGTACACGCAGCGTCCTCATTTTATGTGCAGAGTAAATCGTGACACAAGAATTTACTGATTTAAGCCTGGAGTTAAAAAAGGAAAAAAGAATGAACTGGATACTGGTAGTCAAAATAAGTGGATGTCTTCTAACAACCTTTTTTTTTTTTGTCAAAGCCATAGAAATGACTGAACGAGAGTTGTTGGGTTTGCAAACTTACGACAGAGAAGTGATGATACAGAACATAACGTATATTTAGAAGTAGATTTTTTAAAAACCTCCCCCCCCCCCCCACTTCACCTTCAGAACTGCATTCAACTATGGTGTGCGGGTAAGTAAACCCTTTTGCCCTTGCAGTGAAACAGAGCAGGGCCTATGCAACAAATGTTTTTGTCCAGGGCGGATATCCGAGTTACTTTGTTGGGGAGGGGGGGGGAAGGTAGCTGAAGTTCTAGTGGAAAGTACATATTCAGAATCTACTTTATATATCTCTGTCCAAAGGATACTTCCTTTCTCTTATCCTCCTGTAACAAAGTGCTTTGCTTGGGTGCATCTTTGTTGATTTGAAGCGTTTCTCTCTGCGACTCCATAATGGCGTTACACCTCTGCTAAGCTGCTCCTCTCAAAGTCAGTCTGCAGACGGGTGGGCGAGATATTCTTAAATTTAAAGTCAAATAACCGAGAAGAACCAGTCAATTTTTCTCCCTCTAGTTATTGGAAGGTGGGGTGTCTTTTTTCTTCTTTTTTTGTACATCAAAAGTTTTTGAGGACGGTAGCAATTTGGAACGGGAAAGAGGGGCTCAGGTTTGCTCAAATGTACCCTTAGAGGGGTTTTCTTTCCTCGTGAGAGGCGCCTGGTTAGAAAGGGAGAACTCGGAAACCAAAATCCAAAATGGAGATTTCCCATCAAAGAGACGCTTTGCAGTCTTGAGTCGTGCTGTTGGGAAAGCTCGTGACGCGTTTGTTAGTTCACAGCAGCAGGTCTACGCCTTTCCAGGTAGCTACACTTAAAAATAGCTTCCAGCTGGCTTTTTGAGGCAGAGGCTTTATTTGGAGAGGGAGAAACCACCTCTTGCAGCCTGCTTACCCAAGCTTTGGTGCCCTGAAAGAGGCCGCTTTTATTTATTTATATAAATAAATTATATATATATATATTTAATTCAACACTCGCAGTGCTTACTCCATATTGTGTGCGAGCAGTCGGGCTTCGTAATGGCGGCTGTCCTTTCTGCTGTGTGGCTGTTGTTGTTTCTGGGGCAGCCCCAACGCTGGATTTCTCCAAGGCTCAGAGCGTGCTTTCTGTTTTTGATCAATGCAGAAAAGGCTCCTCTCTCTCTCCCCCCCCTCCTTTACCCCCCCCCCCCTTTCTGTGTGTGTTGTAGAAAGTAAAGCAGAAGTGAGAGGGGGTTGCTTTCTTCTTTTTAATAGACATGGAGGGGGGGGAGGCTGCGGGAAAAGATGGTTGCCATTTCATGCAAGTGCTTTTGCAGCAGCGCGAAGAAACGTAGGAGAGGCAGGAGTGTAAGAGGAGATCCTGGCAGGACTCCAACTTCTGCCTGCTGTTCTGCTCGGCACTCCCGGGGGTGGGGGAGGGTTGGAGACTGCAGGGGGGAGGGGAAGGCCGGGGGTAGCAGAGCAGCCCTGGCTCTTAAAGAAACAGGACGGCGCTCCCGTAGTTAAGGGAAGACAAAGGCGCGGAGCGGCAGGCGGCCCTGGCCTCTTTGTGTCTAGAAACCAGATGATGATTTTGCATGGAAAGACGGAAGAGGACGGTGGAGGTCCGCCTAGTGCTGCACAAGCCGGCAGCGGTGTGGTTTTAAAGCAGCACGAGAAAGCTGCAAAAGATGTTGCTAAGTGCGAGGAGCACCGCTTTCTGCAGTGCAGTGCGGTTTAGATGTTTCTCAGGCATGGCATGGCATGGCATGGCTCGGCTCGCGCTCTCGGTGGCTGGAGAACCCGTCCCGGGGGTGATCTTTTGAACAGGTCTCTCTCACTCCTGACCACGTGTCTCAAAACAGGTCTCCCGGCATTACTAATCTTTTTTTTCCTCTCCTCCCTCCCCCCCCGTGACCCCTAGAAAGGGTGAGCTCAAGGATGATCGAGGAGGAGGAGCTGCTGACAAGGGAGTACGTGGCCTGTTGTCAGACGAGAGAGGGCTTTCAGATGGCATCTCTCTGCCTGCTTGCAGTAGGAAGGGCTTGCCAGGCGTATTTCCGTTTAAATGGCTTTTCTTTGTCTAAAGGATTTGTTTCTTGAACACTGCAGGCTCCCCGCATAGAGTGGGGGCAGATGTTGGTGTTTCAGACCATCGCCACAGCTCTGGAATCTATTGTTTCTTGGAAGATTTGAGCTGACAGTCCTGGCAGTAGATCCTGAGGCTATTGAATTGTTTGTGGTTTTGACACCGCATTGTTACCCATCCTGGGGGGAGAAATGGGTGCCTTTTTGACATTTTCAGAAAAGGAAGTTGGAGTGCCTCAGGCCTTGACTTCATTTCAGGGATACTTTAATGCAGCCTTTTTTAAACAGGTGATTTTAAAAAAAACCTGTACAGGGATTAATACTAGAAATTAGCTCTGTGTTTTTTTTAATTTATTAGTTAAGTAATACTCAATTTAATTAATTCATTTAAGGGGTGGATGGCTTCTACTTGTGCATGGAAACAACATAAATCAAGGTGAAAATCCTGTTTGTGATCTCCCTCTTCTTCACTGTAGCAATATCCCATAATAGGTGGTGATTAAAATATTTGGCTTATACATGTCTCCAGTTGCTGGCTTATTGTAAAGTATTCAGCGGGAAGCCATAGATGTTGTCTTTCGGATCTCTGTGGGGAGTGGAGACATTCCATTCCACCACTGTGTACCAAGATTTGCTCAAGTGGTAAAACCTGCTTTTAAGTAACAACTCAAAGGCACAAACTGCCTGTTATGTTAAACACTGAACAGTCATGCTTCTGGTCTTTGCTGGAGGAAGGAGCATAAAGTGATTGCTTAAGCCAAGAGGTTTGCCAGTTAGAGGTATACCAGGGTTACAGTCCTTCTTAGGTAGTAAATCCTGTTATGCTGGTGTTACTTCAAAGTAAATTTGCTTACAATTACATTGCACACTTTTCTTTGACCTTTAAGATGATGATGGGAGATGTTTGTCCTTCTTCTTATGAGAAGTCTGAACTAAATATGTGAAAACCCCGATTAATAGTGAATTCCTTCGTTCCAAATAATACTTAGAATGGAGGCTAGGTGAATGTTTGTACCTTCTCCTAAACATGTTTCTTTAAGCTCCTTGGCTACTTACCGTACCTTTTCTTCCCAATAGGTAACCTGCTGGTAAACATCAATATGTAGACCTGCTCAATGTGATGTGGCAACAGTGAGTGCTGTCAGCCTGCCAATTTGTTGATTAGTAGGGCATCTATCCTTGAGATTCCTGCTGCTGTAATTGTGTGCTACAAACGAAGTGGTTGGCTTAGCGAAGTGGTTGGCTTAGCATTCTTAAATTCCTTTCTAATGAATACAAAGGAGGCAGGAGCAGTTGCTAGAAATACAGGCTTGTTCCTGACAACCCAGATCATGCCTACATCCTGCCTACCTTTCTCTTCCCTCCCTCCCCCCCCCCCCAAGTCCAGTAGATTATAATGTAGGTCACTATGCATCTCCTACTTGTGTTTGCGCCAGGGGAGTTTTCCCTTCCTTACTTGCAGGACTTGCAACCCCTTCAGTTGGTACTGAATACTTGTATAGTGTGCTTTTGAGTTTTCAGAGCACTTCATGTACATACTAAATGATCTTTATAAGCAACCCTATACACTAGGCATGTATTGTTCCCATATTGCAGATAAGGGTAGCATGCACCCTCCCAGCAACTTCAAGGCTGAGGCAATATCTGAACTGAGGACTTCCTAACTAGCAGTGAAGTACTGTGCTACATTGACTTACATACCATAGAGTGTGTGGCCTTCCTCCTCTATCAATATGCTTGGAATGGGAACAAGTACTGAGTCTGTTTTGTTTTAGCTCCAGATGGGGAAGGCTAGACCATTTGTCTTACCTTAAAGATGCTCACTCTGACAAATGTTCTAACATACAATCCTCACCATCTCAACTTATCAGAATGTACTTTGGGGGTTAGTCCGGCATACTGAGCCTGGTAGCTTGTTTCTTGGCAGTGGCCTATATTGCATGTGTTAAGAAACCATGCATATCCTGATGGAAGACTAATTGCATTGAATTTCTGGCAGCATTAGAGAGGGGAAGCTCCCCCAAAGAGGCTTGCATGTCTTGACAATCTGTGGTGCTCCTGTCTCTGAATGTGACCCTTTTATGTGGCTGGCTATCATGTCTGTATAGATAGATCAAAGTATCAATTGCAAATTTGTTTCACTTTGTTCAGTTTTGAATTTGTCTTTGTAATACAAAAATAGCAAACCATACTCATTATTCTTCCCCACTGCTTTAAATTGAATATTTTATGGAGTCACTCTGTGTGTATAAAGCATCTAAATATATTCAAGTTGCAATAGCTCTAGCAACTATAATTTACTTGAGATAATTGGCTTCTTCCCCATCCTCAACATCACTAACCAAAAGGCCTCCCTTACTGTGATGAAAACACATTTTTTCTTTACTGTAATAATCTTATCAACTGAAATCAAACTTCCCTCTTCACGCTCACTTCAAAAAGCACAAAATACTTTAACAGTACAATCCTGTGTGTCTACTCAGAAGCAAGTTGCATTGAATTAAATGAGTCTTATTCCCAGGAAACTGGGTATAGGATTGCAGCCTAAGCTGTATGTAAACATTCTGGGTCTTCTCAGACTTTGTCTGGACAGTGCTATTTCTTTGTAGGATTGGAAATCTTTAATTGAAATGTGCTGAAGTAACTCCACTTGACCACTGTGGGATAATTATAGCTAAGGAAGGGCATGATTTTCCAAGTAAATCTTCAACGACAATTCCTATTTCAATGCATTTTAGGCTATCTCTGTTCACACCCCCCTTAATTTGTTAACTTAGGGACTTCATAAATAGAAGCATTGTTTTCTTAATTCTTTAGATTTTCTCAGTGCTTAAGTGTTATGAGCCAGTATTCCAACTGAATAATCTTTGTTTGAAGGTTTTGGACTGAAATAATTTGTAAAGTGCATGAATTTTTAAAGGAAACAAAAGTTATTATATTTCTGTACTGCCCGTCAGTCTAAGCTTTCCGGGTGGTTCACAAAACAAAATTTTAAATGATAAAATACAACAACATAGTAACAACATTGTATTTCTTCTTGTGATACTGTTTCTGTGAGCATAGCTGCCACCACTGTGCAAACTTTCCAGTCTGGGATATACTGCTTGTAGTTCTCTGTATGTGATTGGTTTATGTAAATGACTTTAATGACTATTGAAGTGCCAAATGCTTTGGCTTGGTTTTGCCCTTACCATATTTTTTTAAAAAATGCAAGCAGGGGTACTGAGACTTAAGGCCACAATAAATTTATGTGGGATTTGAACTCTGACCACCAAAGGTTCAGCCTGCTAAATGTTGTATTGGGCTTGAGGGCAAAGCCTTTGATACAAACTGGCTGAGCTGATGTAGTGGCCTAACGGTTCAGTTGCTCAGGAAACCAAGCAGTTTGCACATGAGCTTCTGTGGGGGGAAAGGAAAGCTATCAGTTCAGCTGAGATTATATTGGTTTGGGAGATAACTGAGGAGTGGAGAAAAGGTCTCAGAAGGTAGGAAACCTAAGGAACAGAGCTCAGAAGCAAAATAGCTGAAGGAAGGTGCTGAGTGGATTGAGCCAGAGGAGGCTTAAAGGAAAGGGCAAGAAGGGACCTGGCCAGTGGGCGGGGCACTCAAGAAACATCTAATCATAGTAGTACTGTGAAGGGGCTGTATGCGCTGAGGGGATGGGGAAAGGGTGCTAGGGTGCCTGGAGGGGCAATATAGACAGTGGCTTGACAAGGAGTGATCTGAGAGAAGTGATGGAAACAGAAGCTGGAGAACTTTCTCTCTCTTGTACAAATCTAGGTGGTGTCGAATGAAAACAATGGGTGGGCAGACCAAAGAAAGTTCACACGCTGCAGAATTGATGGGAATTAAATGCTACAGGATGTGGCATGGATGGTTTTAAAAAGGGTTTGGACAAATTCATGGAAGATGCACAGAGTTATTAGCCATGATAAATTAAATAGAATCTCCAGAGGCAATATGCCTCTGAATACCAGTTTTTAGGAGCACAACAGTATTGCCTTCAAACACAGTTTCTATGCTTCCCTGAAGCATCCTGTTGGCCTCTCTGAGAAGCAGCATGCTGGATTAGATCGATCTTGGGTCTGATCCAGCAGGTCTCTGTGTTGAGGAGTTGCAAATAGGACTGAGGTAGCCCTACACAGAGGGCCTAGAGCAGGGGAGGGGGCATGGGGTTGCTGGGCCTGGCCTGACAGAGAAACTCTACTAGTTATGGCTTTTGTCACTGCAGCATAATAGCCTGCAAACATGGACCTAGACACATTTGTGGGGAAAAGAGCTGAATTTTACATCATTCAGATCAATAACCTGCCAATTCTTTAGCTGTAGGTTTCTAGTAAAGTACATTAAGGATAGATACATAGTTGTGCACAGTCTAGTTTACATTATTCCAGAAAAAGTAATTTGAGAATAGCAATTACCATTGGGGCCACATTACCTTTGTATAATTATCTGCTGTTTACGAGCAAGTACAACCTGCCCTTTTAAGATCAATATGTTAGGAAAACGCTGTGTAAACATCTGTGCATTGGTAAGTTAGAAACTTGCATAAGACTGTAAAAATCAAGTGATGAAAAAAGCAGCATGCTTCTTGCTTGAGAAAGAATGCCTGCTTTAGAACAACAACTTTGTCTTATGACATTACGTGATAAATGAGGAAGTAATGTAATCCAAATTGCTTAATGTTTGTTACACAGGAAACGTGAGGCCCTGTTCCTACATACATTTTATGATAGAGGCCACAGCCTACTTCCTGTGTGCTGTATTTAGCGCTACCCTAGAATAAATGGATCACATATGGGCTAGCTACAGTTCGAAGTGACATGATGTAGTACATATGTAGTGCAATTGTGGCTTTAGGGCCTGGCTTTTTAAGAGCTTATTTTTTATACTTTTAAGAGCTGGAGGGAGCAATTCTATGGCCCCATAGCATCTGGGGGGGGCTATAGGATATTTTGGATGCTCCGACCTTGGAGGGGAGAATTGGAGCTCCCAACAGCCGCTCCTCTTCGAGGCTGGCGCAGAAAGAACTGTGCTGGCTGTTCTCTGAGGTCGGGAATGCAACCTCGGAGAAGTGGGCGTTTTGGTGGGTGGGGAGGAGACTGGAGAAGCCAGGATGCAAGTTATCCTGAGGCCTCTCCAGCCTCTTTCCCCCCCCCCTCTGACGTGCCCCAGCTAGATGGGCAAAAAAGCCTATCTAGCGAAAAATGCAGGGCAGGAGGACAGGGAGGTGAAGATTGCCTCCGCTGCTTCTCCTGCCCTGCATAGGATGCCCTTCAGCCTCTGACCAGGGGTGGAGAACACGTGGCCCTCCAGATATTATTTCTGCCCATATTAATACAGAGGGCATATATGTCCATATATTTAAATACTTATTAAAATACTCACTGTGTGATTAACTGGAGGAACAAATTAAAGGCAAACCTGGAGCCCCAAGGTAGTGCAAGCTGCCACCATGCTGGGGTGGGTATTGGCTGCCTTGGGTGATGTGGGAAGGGAAGACAGCTATCTAGGCCTGTGTTCACACAGAGCAGGGCTGAGCAACTTGTGGCCCTCCAGATGTTGTTGGACTGCAACTCCTATCAGCCCTAGCCAGCATGGCCAATGCTGAGGGATGATGGAAGTTGCCACATTCTCTAGCCCTGCCTTGTAGGCACATGTGTTGCACACAAACATTTTCATGTAACTAAAATACACAAGTTAGCAGTGATCTGATAATCACTAATAAATAATGCTGGTGGGCTATAAACGGGGCCATTCGCTATGGTAACATGACAGGTGAAAGCACCCATGTACTTCTTCTTGGTGGCTGAGGAAGAAGGGAAATTATGCCTCTTGTATGGGTAGTTGGTACTGTGCAAACCTTGGATTTCCCTAGGACAGGTCAATGTTTGAACAGGATTGTTTTTCCTCATGGAGAGCCAGCATGACACCTGAACCCGCTATGCAACTACACTGCAAGAAATTAAGTGTTAGAAGTATAACCAAATGGTATTTGTATAACTTTTCATGTCTGTTCCTGTTCTTCCCCCATTTTTCTAATAAAACATATTTTACCTGCTGTCTGGCCTCCTGACCTCCTGTGAGTGTTGATTCTACAGTTCCACAGAAGCAGTTAATCACTTGCAGTATTGAGTTTGATGTGTTTCTACTGACCGCATGGAGGTGGTGAAAAGGACTTTGGATCTTCAGTGGATTCATAACTGCCCTGAAGCTGCGAGAACAGATTGGGATAAACTCTATACTAGACTCTTCTCATTAACATTCATTTTAGGATAGATTTCAGTGGACTGTTGGTCGCATTGATTTCATTTATATGTTGTACTAAATACAAACCACCAATATCTTTGGGCAATATGTAATAAAGGGAGTGGGTGGGAGCGTATAAACCAGCTAATGAGTTCTAAGCGTATAGCTGTGACATCTAGCCATAGCAGTAAACAAGTGGAAGGCTTCATGTACTTACTGCTTCTGTGTGAAGTAGACTTGTTCCAATATGTCCTGCCTTGAGGGTGCTAGAAGAATAAATAAGGGAGGGGGGATATAAATATTAATGAAGGCTGGGTTTTCCACTGGTTCCGGTGGTTATATTATCATAGTTCATGGAATCCAGGTTCTAATGTCCACCCAGCTAAGCCAGGGGTGGGAAACTTGTGGCCCTCCAGATGTTTTGGCCTACAGCTCCGATGATCCCACTCACCATTGCCTATGCTAGCTAGGGATGATGGGAGCTGTAGGCCAAAACAGCTGGAGGGCCACAAGTTTCCCACCCCACGCCAGCATTAAACTCTAGGTGATCTTGGCCAATCTCTCTCATCCTAAGCTACCTCACAGCGCCACTGTGCAGATACAATAGAGGCTGGGGGAGTATGTCACTTTGAGCTCCTGGGAGGAAAAGTGTGATTAAAAACTAAGTAAATGCTGTATGGCTTGTAATAGTTTTTAAAAGTTGGTCACCCCTGATTTATTAAATTGATGCATTACTCCCCACTGCAAAAGTCTCAAAGTGACTTACACACAAATACAGAAATCCAAAATTAATATAAACCATAGTCTGCATAATACAAGTAATAAAATACCATAAAAACAAACAGTACTAGAGGAAAACTATTGTAAATAATTTAATTTTCTCATTAAAAAAGCCTTAACAGTCAGAAGTTATTCTTTCTGCCTTCTTTCTCTTTACTGTGACTGGGTTCCAGAGAGCTACTTCATATATAATCAAGGGGTCATGTGTGCCAAATGGATTTTTGACTAACATTGCAAGCTGGGTTTGGAACACAATTTTCAGAAGTGATTTGCCCTGTAGCTTTCGGGGCTGTCATTCAAGAAAAACAGGTCTGAAGCTCTGTTGGATGCAGGATATAAATACAAAGCACTTTGGATATTGGCCCCATATTCTGTACAGTTGACATGTTCCTTGGCGGCCTGCTTCTTGGACTGGTGATTTCCCTGCCGAGTTACCTATGGAAAGCAGGCTTCTAACTACAATGTTTTGTTTGGGTCTAGAAGGCCATCTAGTGGTACAACCAAGTAGTGAGATACGTAAAATATGCAAGGGGGAACTTAAGTCAACAAAGTTCGTGGCTGTGATACAGGTTTCAAATGATCATTCAGATTGCTAGTTGGAACAAAATGAGCAACCCCACGAAATGTTTTACTTTACTAAGGAGATGAATAGGTAGGGTATTTGAGTAACAACAAACCTTTTGAATTTATGTGTACCATCTTCTAAGATGATAGCTGCAATCTGTAGGGTGTTTGTTTTGAAGTATTTAGATGAAATAATGGCATTTCAAAAGTGTTGCCCAATTAATCTGAAGTGCCATTTTAGTCAGTTAAGGGCACAATGTTAAGCATGTTTAGAGAGAAAAAGCCCTACAACTTTTTGTAGGCCTTTTTTCTGTCTAAACATGCATAAGATTGCATCTTAAGAAGTTTTTAATTGATTAAGGGTGCAGTCCTATGCATGTTTAGACAGAAAAAAGTCCTACAACTCCCAGCATTCCCTAGTCAGCACTGCTGGCTGGGGTATGCTGGGAGTTTCTGTCTAAACATGCATAGGATTCTGTCTTAAAGCTGCAATCCTATACCCACTTACCTGGGAGTAAGCCCCATTGAACTCAATGGTACTTACTTCTGAATAGACATGCATAAAATTACACTGGAAAGGTTGAAATCGGTTCTGCCTGAGGAGTTGTACTATAACGGAAAAACTTAGAATTTCACTTATTTTATTAAAATATTTACAGTATATACCATCTTCCTGCATCATTAGGAGCACCCAAGCTGGCTAACAATAAATAAAAACAATTCAACCTTAAAAAACTAAACTGGGGGTAAATGAAGCAGATAATTTCCAAAAGTAGGAGGTATCTAGATACTGTAAATGTTCATTTACCACTTGGGTCAAAAGCCTGATCGAGCAAATGTTTTTAGCTGCTGGTAGAATGCCATCAAGGTGAGCATCAGACATCTTGGGGCCATTCTGGATGCTGCAGCAGAAAAGGCCCTCGTATATCCCAGCCAAGTGCACCTCAAATTTTACTAATCCTTAGGTGAGCCAATAAAAGGGATTGCCTTACCTGTTACTTGACCTGTAGAAGCAGCAAGTTAGAAGTTCCTATCCTGAGAGATGACACAGCATTCTTCTTGATTTTCAGTAAGGGATCACTGGTCTCTTTATGACACTACCTTGCCACTCAGAGCTGAACAAGTCCTCACGTGTCCCTCAACAGGATAATTTTGTCAAAGTTATTTTAGTCAGATTCTGTTTCTGAAGGAAGCAAAACCCATGGGCGAGTTTTTATGGTGCACTTTTAAAGACACTGACCATGGTGCAAATAAAAGGTGGTTAAAGCACATGGAATTACGTAACTAACATGTATAGAATGGTCTTAAAACACCTTGTGGAGTAGTAATTCGAGCCAGCAGCTTGATAAGTGAAAATTATTGTGGACATGATATGAGTATGAGGGGCTTCAAAAAAAGTAGCAGCCAACCATTGCTTTTGGAACCTGCTTTAGATGTTTTGAGAATCAGAAGTTATATTTTACAATATGATCCATATTCCACATATCATTAACTACATCTATTTATTATTAGCCCGAACAATTAAAGGTTCCAATTATTCAGATTTGTAAGGAAGCCAGACTTTAAAGTGGAAAGTGTGGGCAGAGTTAATCTTACACAGAAATTTATGGGGTGGGGGATTACTTGCATACCATCTCAACTAGGAGCCTGTTTCCAAACAGCAAGTCAGATGACCAGTGCTCAGGAGCAGGACATTTAACGGTTATGGGTAGGAGAAGGTATGGTGGGAGATTGACAGGCCAGGTAAGGGGAGGACAAGTTGGACATTTATTATATTTATGCCCCGCCTTTTTTCCTGCAAGGAACCCAACTGGTTTACATAGTCCTCTCCATTTTATTCTCACAACAACCTTGTGAGGTAGGTTAGGCTGAGAGTCAGTGACTGGCCCAAAGTCACCCAGTGAGCTTCGTGGCTGAGTGGGGACTAGAACCCCGATCTCCTGAGCCCCAGTCGAACACTCTAACCGCTATTCCATGCTGGCTCTTTCCTGTTCTAGTTGTCTCCCAGCTAGAGGGTTCAGTGTTGCCTTACTGATGTACCCTTGGGCATCCGGGTGCTATTGTTAAATGCCAGCTTGCTTGCAATACAATCTCTCTCATCCATGATTGCCCTCATGTGTGTTTGTGGACTTCCCAGAAGTCATAAGTAAATAAAAAACCTTTCATTGGTTGCTATGTTCTAGTTCAGCCTTCTCGAACCTGGTGCCCTCCAGTTGTTTTGGACTACAACTCTCATTGTCTTGGACTATTGGCCATGTTGGCCAGAGTTGATGGGAGTTGAAATCCAAAACATCTGGAAAAGCACCAGGTTGGGAAAGACGAGTCTTAAGTTTAATTCATCCTAATAAAGGTCAGTCAGTCAGGCGATCACTCGTGACCGAGTAAGATTGTCTTCCAGGATAAAAAAGAAAATTTACAAAAAGATTTTAAAAGGAGGAAAATTCTAAAGAAAATTGTGTAGACTCTAGCGATGGGTCCGTAAGTGACTGTGGAGGCCAATTCTAGATCCACACAGCTTCCCACAGTGAGGACACAGGTTACCAGATGGAAGATGGTCCTGTAAAGGATTCATTTGACGTGCTTTTCGCTTAGCACGTTTCTCCCTTTCACCTTGCACTCGAGCTTCTTCAAAGTCCATAGAACCTTTGTGAAAGGCCAACCTCCCGTTAGATCGTTCATGGGCCAGAGCTTCCCAGTTTTCGATGTTTATATTGCATTTTTTTAGATTAGCCTTAAGAACATCTTTAAACCTCTTATACTGACCACCGATATTCTGCTTTCCATCCTTGAGTTGGGAATAAAGTAACTGCTTTGGGAGATGGCAGTCAGGCATTCGAACAACATGACCGGTCCACTGAAGTTGGCGTTGAAGGATCATTTTTTCAATGCTAGTAGTCTTTGGGGAAGACGAGTCTTAAGTTTAATTCATCCTAATAAAGGTATTATCTTCCTGTTACTTGTGGATTTTGTTGTCAGTGTGAGTTTCCACTTTACAGGTTTCAGCTCCTTCCTCCATCTCTCTAGAACAGGGGTGGGCAACTTGTGGCCCTCCAGATATTTTGGCATACAATGCCCACCTTCCCTCACCATTGGCTATGCCTGGTGGAGTTGTAGGTCAAAACATCTGGAGGGCCACAAGTTGCCCACCCCTGCTCTAGAAGTTCAACCTTTTCAGCATGGAGTAGATGCGTGTCAGCCTTAGACTAATGTAGTGTGTCAGCGACACACATATATGTGAACACACACCGCCATGTCATGCACAGCTTGCCACCAGGAACAGGCAGGGATCCTTGGTGTAAAAAGTTCACTGGCTGACCTCGTGTCAGTCAGTCTCATCCTAGCCTACCTCACAAGGTTGTTGTGATATATTTTTTTAAAGCGTGGGAAATGGTGTATGCTGTCCTGAGCATCTTGGAAGGATGAGCGGGATACAAATTTCAGAAATAAGTAAATAAAAAGCTTTTAATTGGTTTATTGCTCTAGTTATTAGAAGGATTAATAACGGGACTGACACCCCACCCCCATGTAAAATGGGAAGCATGACGTTGGATTAAACATTAAATCGGTAACGTGCTAAAATCCAAAGTCCATATTAAAAAATATAGTAATATTTTAAAAAGTGCTAACAAATATGACAGGCATGTCATAAAAGTATGAGAGTTTCTGCGTAGTTTTTAAACTTTTTGGTCTCTCCCTAACTCAAAAGTCTGTGGGATTTGTACTTTTAAAAATAAGATCAAACGCCCTTAGGTGTACCCCCCAAAAATGGGTCGGTGGGTGGGTGAACACCCCCCCCACACACACAGGATGCTCATTGCCCTGAGCTATTTGGAGGAAGAGAGGGATAAAAACAATGAGATTATTTTATTCTGGCCCTTATTACCCCTCACCTTCATCGTCGTCATGGTTTTAATCTTTGTAAACTGCCCAGAGAGCTTCAGCAATTGGGCGGTATAAGGCGCAACGCAATCCTATGCAAGTTTCGAACGAAAAAAAAAAGGCCTACAGCTCCCAGCATGCCCCAAGCTGGCTGGGGCATGCTGGGAGTTGTAGGCCTTTTTTTCGTTCGAAACTTGCATAAGATTGTGCCCATAGAAATGATGTAATAAATGAATGAAATGAATTATCACCACCACTCCGTAGTGTTGGAATTTTTTAGAGTGTATCCTCCTCGGGACAGAGACCTGCCTGCCTTCTGGGTGTGTTACTTTTCTCAAGCACCACGTACATTGACGGTGCTCTATTTTTTAATAAACACTTTCCACTTTTTTTTTTTTTTAAATTAAACACAACAAAATTGTTGAGGAGGAAGAGGCCCTCCAGTGCCGCTGAGCCACAGCGCCTTTCACCTCAGAAGAGCGGCGCTGGCCTCCGACCGCATCCTTCACCTCTTCCTCTCTCTCTCAACCCAGCGCCCACGGAAGGAGGGACGGAGAAGCAGCCGACGAGGCTGCTTCTAACGTCGCCAGAAGAGCCGGTTTGAGAGAAAGAGAAAGAAAGGAAGGAAGAAGCAGCGTCGGGGGGGCTTCTTTTCCTTCGCCTCGCTTTCCCCCTCCGGCTGCGGGCCTTCTCTCCCGCGCTTTTGCGCTTGAGGCAGGGACACGTTTCTCCTCATGGCCGAAGCCAACGGGTCGGTCCCAAGCGGGGGTGCGGAGGAAGGAGAGAGCCCGCCTGAGAAGAAGAAGGTGGGGAAGAAGAAGGGGAGAAGGAAAAGACGAAAAAGAAGGAAGAAAAAGAGTTGAAAGTGGTGGTAGTGGGCGACGGGGGCTGCGGGAAAACGTCCCTGCTTTTGGTCTACGCCAAGGGCGCCTTCCCTGAGGTGAGTAGCGGGCAGCATCTCCCCTCAGGCTTCATTTCCTCCCTCAGCCAATCACAATTCACTCCCCCGCCGCTTTCTCTGCTCCCCTCCTTGTTCGCTCCGCGCCAGAAAGCTGCCAGCCCTGCCTGGGATTCCAGAGCCTTCCAGCAGCACCTTAGAATAGCCTTCTCCCAACCTGGTGCCCTCCAGATGTGCTTTGGGCTCCCAACTCCCATCAGCCCCAGCCAGAATGGCCAATGGTCAGGAAAGCTGGGAGCTGTCGTCCAAAACATCGGGAGGGCACCAAGTTGTGGGGAGGCCGCTTTAGAACAAGGGCGGGCAAGGTGCGGCCCTCCAGATGTTGTTGGGCGGCAGCTGCAATTGTCCCTCATCATTGCCTATCCTGGCTAGGGCTGGTAGGAGTCCAACAAGGCCTGAAGGGCCACAAGTTGCCCTTCTCTGCTCCAGGTCCTTCCGGAACAGACCTTCCCCACAGAACCAAAGTACAAAAAATGGATGGACAGAAAGGAATCCCTTGTTAACTTGGGTTTTATTGCCTGCCTCAGGCCAAAAATTCAACCTGTTGGGTTATAACTCCAAGCAGCCCCAACCGTCATGGTGAATGATTGGGGCTGATGGGAGTTGTAGGCTAGGACATCTGGAGAGGACCAGCTTGGGGAAGGCTGGTGTAAAAGTAGGGGGGGGGGACCCTTCATCAAGGTCAAAATTAATCTTTAAAAGCCACCCTGAGAACTTGTTGAAGGTTGGGATATGAAACGTCCAAAATAAAAGTTTGATTCACTCTCCCCTATTCTTCCCACTCCCTTGTCCTCTAGAAGCTGATGCAAGATTAGAGTTTTATTATTAAAATATTTATACACCTCTGTTAAAATGCTCAAGGAGGCTTGCAAGCAAAACAATATAAAGAACAATTAAAAAAAATTAAAGAGATTGATCAGGAGATTGAAACTGACAGAATTTTTTTTTTTTTTAATGCTCAAGCAATTCAATGGGCCAAATGTGGTGTAGTGGTGAGAGTGTTGGACTGGGAATCGGGAGATCCAGGTTCTAGTCCCTGCTTAGGCATGAAACTCACTGGGTGACTTTGGGCCAGTCACTGACTCTCAGCCTAACCTACCTCACGGGGTTGTTGTGAGGATAAAATGGAGAGGAGGAGAAGGATGTTAGCCGCCTTGGGTTCCTTGCAGGAAAAAAGGCGGGGTATAAATGAAATAAATAAAATGCCTGTGGAAAAAGAGGAAACAGGCTCCTTCCAACCCAAGTTTAGTGGTTTATAGGGAACAGATACCTTCTTCACAAAAAGTATAAAACTATATGATGTATCTACCCCTCAATAATCTCTTAAACTAGACACACACCTGCCCACATTCTTACAGTTTAATGGAAATCACTGCTGGGGATTAAGCAGAAACCCTAATCTCACTAGAACTTCCAAAGCTCTTCCCCCATACCTGTGGACTCCAACAGACTTGAAACGGCTATATAGAAATGCACAAACTAAAGGAATTTCATAGAATAGATATCCCACCACCCTCCACCAGCCCCTTGGAGGCCATAGAACAGACCCCCCCCCCTTTGATAATATGTAAACCTCTACAGCTCATGGAATTTAGACTTTAGAACAGAGCTTTGTGCAGCTACACAGAACTGCATACTATAGGTTCCCCCAGCTCCATAAAGCTTCTGAAAGATACGCAGAGCCCCATGAAAACCATAGTATATTCCGTCCATCCCCTCAGAAGCGCAAATGGATTTATTTATTTTTATTTTATGTCTAGACTGCCTTTCTGAAGCTAATCAAGGCAGTTTACAAACATTCTGGTTGCTCTTCAAGGGTAGGCCCATGTAGAGTGCATTGCAATAGTCTAACCATGATATAACCAAGGCATGGAAAACTGTTGCCAGATTTAACTGAGTCAAGAACAGTTGCAGTTGATGCACTACACATAGTTGTGCAAACACACTCCTTGCCACCGCTACCACCTGAAGATCCAAGACTGTGGAGGATGTAGGAGCGCTCCCAAGTTATGAACTCAATCTTTTAGGCAGAGCGCAGCCCCATCTAGAACAGGTTGAATCCCAATCCCCAAGCCAGGTGTTCTACTGACCAACAGCACCTCTGTCTTTTCTGGATTTAATCTGAGTTTGGTCATCCTCATCCAGTCCATTAGCAAATTTAGGCAACATTCAATGGTGTCAACTGCTTCCTTGGAATCACTCCCACAAAAGCTCTACAGCTCTAGCATAGATACTACATTCTCCATATAAACCTATAAACATAAAACCAGTCTACAGCCCAGACAACTTGTTTCCAGTTCCTATTGAGAAGACGCACTGTAGAGCATCTTTAGACAACAGGACCTTCTAAGACCATATCCAACCATATATGTCCATAGTCACATATATATGGACATGAAAGCACCTCAGGCAGCTGTAGAAGAGACGCCCCTACCCCCACCAGTTTCATAGAGTGTCACAAAATCCACCCACTTCTTCACCCATAAAAATATTAAAAACTGGTCAGATTAAGCTTCTCCATTCCTTTTCACAATACTGTAAGGGGAGTGTGAGTCAGGCACTCCGAATGTGTAGCCCTGTAGAGTAGACACCAGAAGTCTGCTGAAGTTCCTTCATTAGACTGTCAGGTCCATGTGTGCATTTTCCCCTCCCATAATTTGTTGTTCTGGTTTTTGGAGGTTAGTTTAAGGTGTGTGTGTGTGTGTGTGTGTGTGTGGACCTTAAATAGTGTGGTAAAAGAGCTTGCGTTGGGACTACCAATATAATATATGATGGGAGATGCAATTGCAGCTTCCAGTGGAAGCAGTTATAATGGGGCAAAAGGCTTTTCACTGGGGCTTGATCTCAGGAAACTCCTAAACCACACGGTGGCAGGATGTGCTGATGATGGTCTTCCTGCCACAGCTTTAACTGTTAGCACATTTGAGGGTTGCGCACTTGTGGGTGTCACAGACATTTTGAGATGTCACAAAATCCTTCCCAGCACTGCCCCAGCTTGAGGACATACTAAATCAGGTTGCAAACCCCATAAGTAAATGGTTTTACAATAAATATAGCACCATTGCATCGTTTGCTGGGTAGGAGGGGTGTTACGGTGGAATTCACTTCTGGTTTTGATACCCACTACCAGTGAGACAGCTAGGCTAGAACGCTGATTTATCAAGTTCAAAAAACAGCCCATCAGTAATTACCTAAGAAGTCTCGGTACACATCTCTCACAAAATGCAAGTGAAGACTGCAGTCCTGTGCAAATGTACCCATAGAAGCCTATTGAATCTAGTAGGGTTTACTTACAAGTAAACATGCATGGGGGAAAATGGGCGGGAGGGTGCTGTTGCACTCAGGTCCTGCTTGTGGGTTTCCCGGGGGGCAGCTGGTTGGCCACTGTGAACAGAATGTTGGACTGGATGGATCCTTGGTCTGATGCAGCATGGCTCTTCTTATGTTCTTATGCATAGGATAAGGTTGCAAATTAAATAACAGCACAATCCTATGCAAGTCTACTCAGAAGTAAGTCCCACTGAGTTCAGTGGGGCTTACCCCCAGGTAAACATATCTAGGATTCCAGCCTAAAAGGCACAATTCTGCAGTCAGATATCATCCTGTAGCAGCAAAAGTCTGCCTACCTTCATTCCAGTTGGAAAACCTAGACTTTGGAATGTTCTGCCGACGGCCATGGGCTGAAAAGACATGCTGTACACTTAAAACTTATTAAGAGGTAGAGGCCATAAGTGTGTGAAAGGGGCATGCTGAAGTCCCCCCGATGGAAAATCCCCATACAAGTAACTTCTAGTTCATACTTTTAGCAGCACTATGCTCGTACTGGTCCAACAAAAACCACAAGGAACAGAGATTTGCTCTGTTTTATAACCAAGACATCATTTGAGATTCTGCCTATACAGATGCTGTTGATATGGGGGTGGGAAGAGAAGTACAGCTATCTATGAGACTGATCTAGGAGAGCCAGCTAGTTATCAGAGCCAATGTGGTATAGTAAATAGTGTGCTGGACTGGGAAGACCTGGGTCCAAGTCCCCAGTCAGCCATGAAACTCACTGGGTGACTTTGGGCCAGTCACTGATTCTCAGCCTAACCAACTCACTGGGTTGTTGTAAATTTAAAATGGAGAGGAGGAGGGTCATGTATGCCACCTTGGGTTCCTTGGAGGAAAAGGCAGGATATAAATATAACAAACAAATAAACAAACAAGATATTTCCCAAGAAAGTGCTCCCATTGTGGTGAAATCACTATCAGCAAGTTGGATTCGCCGTACGAGTGCTGCCCAGCAGTGACCCTTGCTAAGGGTCTCACCCAACTATCTAGCTGAAGTATCCTTCCCCAACTTTTTCTTCCTCCCACTTCATTTCCTTTTGTAGGTTGTGCACTGATCTTCTGCAGGCTGCAGCACATGCCTCTAGTATGTGTGCGTGCGTGTGCGTGTTTATTTTAAAGTCTCTCCTTGCAACAAGATAAAATGCTCCCTCTGTTACACTAGAGCAGTGGTCTTCAACTTGTCAAGAACTGGGACCCACCCAGAACTCCAACTTGCAACATGGGGCCTAGGTCCAAGAGCCCATGCACTCAGGGGGTAGAGCCCAGTGGTAAAGGGGTAGAGGCAGTTCACTAGGGGTGCGCGCAGCTCTGGACATGTGCAAAGTGCCATGCTGTGGTCTGCAGCCAAGGCTTGTGATGGGTGAAGGAAAAGCAAAGAAGCTAGCTGTGTGGGGCTTAGCCACTGAGCATGCATACAGAGCCCTGTTTTAGTTGGAAGGTGTGGCTGCCTTGTGCTCCTTTTCTCTTTTTGAGCACATGCTGCTCTGCCTCGCTGCCATCTCTTCCTCCAGGCCAATAGGAAGAGATGAAACCGTCCGCCGGCTACACATGTCCAAAGCCACGACTCACATGAGGCTGAGCTGTGATCCCTTTGTGGGTCCTCGCCCACCTCTTGAAGACCAGTTCACTAGCAAAGGCTATTGTTTACCATAACAGGAAGGGAACTTTGATCTGGAAAGCCTCTCCATCTTAGTATCTCATGGGCATGTGAATTCCGAAACCTAAACGATCAGGTTATTATATCTTCAGGAGTGATATTTAAGATCTATTTTTTAGAAACACAAAACGCAACCTTATCTTGGTTACTTTTGCAGAAAGGAAATATTTACTAACAGCATTGTCTCTCCCTTTCCTGACAGCAATATGCGCCTTCAGTATTTGAAAAATATACCACCACCGTCAATGTAGGCAAAAAAGAAGTAACCCTACACTTATACGACACTGCAGGTAATCTTACTTGAAAGAAAACCTTGCTTATTCTTTTTTTTTTTTTTAAGTACGTATCAGCAATGTCAAGATTTCTTGCAATGGCAGGAAAGAGATTGCAAGAGTTCTGGTGAAACATGATGTATTGTTTTGATGTGGCAGCTTGCATAATATTCGAAGGTTTAAAAAAAAGTTAGTTAACAGCAACACAGGAGATTACATTCATACTATTTCTTTTCAAACTCAGGAACTTGAAGCGGGGAGGCTCAGAAGTTACCAGAAGTCCCTCAATAAGAGGATTAGTAAGAGAGTATGAATTTTCCCTCAGAGATAACTTGGCCATGAGTACCAATCTTCCCCTGCCAATGTGCAGCCACAGGAGAGTGGTGGGTGGGTTGTAGGTCATGTTCTCAGCCCCTCCCATATTCACCTACCCAGATACTAATTTACCTATTGGACACTATCTGAAGCCCTCTTCCAGGTGCTCCCACCAAATGAGGTGAGATGGGTGACTAAAAGCGAGACAGGCGGCCTTTTCAGTGGTGGCACCCCATCTGTGGAATGCCCTCCCCAGAGAGGCTTGCCTGGTACCTACGTTATGGTTTTATTGGCACCAGGGGAAGACCTTTTTATTCTCCCAGGCATTTTAAAAACTGTTTTTTGTGCTTTTTGATCACTTCACTTTTGATTGCTGCTGCTTTTACTTTGGTCTCATGTACTGGAGTATGTTTACTTTTTGCTGCTGATTTTCTTTTAATTATATGCTATTTTTATTCATTGTTTTGTTTGTATTTTATGTTTTTAATGTATTGTACACCGCCCAGAGAATTTGGGTTATTGGGTAGTGGAAAAGTATAATAAATATATTAATGTGGGGCAACATTGAGACCCAACTAGGCTTGGACACTTGAGCCAATAGGCTTCCTAGAACATGCCCAGAATCCTCTGCAGTATGCTGGCGTTCCCAGGCAGATGTGTGGGCGTTTCTCAGTAGAACCAGGGCTTTTTTTCTGGTGGAACTCACCAGAACTGAGTTCCAGCACCTTTTCTTCTATTAATTGCATTACAATTTAATCGCCATCTACTCCCGAGGAAATGTAATCCAAGAGTTCCGGTACCTTTTTCTCCAGAAAAAAAGCACTGAGTAGAACCATGATAGAAAGGGTTACCAGAAGGCAGAATGTTCAATAAATCACTGGTTTACAAAGACAAGGCTTTCTAAAATCACCAACACTAAATCAGTGTGTAAGGGGATAGTGTTTACACACCACGTCCCCAACAAATGGTACGTTAACACCTGGAATAATCCAGGGATGAACCTCCTTCCTGAATGCCTCAGGACTAGGCACACTGAGCTCTTTGACCCATCGAGTTGAGCCTTTTCCCTTCCCACCCCCAAAGTCTTTGCACCTCTCACCGCTGCAAGGGTGGGGGCTCAAATGTGGTGGAGTGGGTTGCTGCAGTCACAGCCTATTTCTAGCCAGCTCATACCCCCAGTCTGCAAGGCAGATTACCTGTGGCTTGGCACAGCATGCACGTGTGACTTCTAAGCGGAAGTAAGCAGACATTCTCACAGACCCATCAAGATTCCGTTATCCTGCTGCTAATCTTAGCATGCATATACTGTAACCCTGTTTTGAGCATTCAAAGAGCTTCTCCTTATCTCAGGAACCCTTAGAGCAGTCCTGTAAAGGTAAGGCAGTATTTTCATAGTTGCAAATGAGCAAGGCCGGCCCTACCATTAGGCAGCGTGAGGCAGTTGCCTCAGGTGGCAGATGCTGGAGGTGACAGCAAGGTGTTGGAGGAGAGAACTGTGTGTCATGCGGCCTACCCTGCACCCTCAATGTTAGTCTGCTGCCTTTGGGTACCCCGGAGGATGCTTTCCATCCCCAGTTAAGATTCAGTTGCTAGTCCTGTTGGCTTTTGTACATGGAATGGGGGTGTAATCTTGTTCTTTGCCTCAGCCAGCCAAATATCTTGGGCCAGTCCTGCAAATGAGAGGACAGAGATGATGGCTTGCCAAAGGCCCCCTTACCAGCTCCCAAGGCAGCAGATTGTGTGCATATCAGGACACCCTTCAGCCAGCTGTTGCAAAACTGGCCAATCTCTGAAACCCTGACCCTGGTATAAGTTCTCTCCCTTTCTCAAGTTATATTATTTACCTCTCCCTATAAGCATCGATAGTCTAGAGTTATGCAATTTTCATAGATTAAAAGTTTATGTAGCTTGACCTTTGCTTTCCTGCTGAATAAGCGAATACAACATGGCATATCCAACATGACTCTGGGCTTAATCAAGGAGGAAATCAAAGACACAGTACAGTGCTGGGTGTATATCTGAAAATCAAGGAAACCCAAGTTATACAAGCGGTCTCTTGCTCTGCATGTTTTGTTGTGCTATCACTTTTGTTTTTTCCAGATTATTATGCATTATGCAAAAGGTCTGAGATAGGGGAAGACAAGAAAGGAGAAAAGGGGTGCATTTATGCAGAAGGAAGCCTAATTGATTTCAGTAGAATTAGTTGGCTTTTGGTCATCTGCACAGGGGGATTTAGAGGTCTCAGACAACTTTGCAGGCAGCGGTTTACAGCAGGGGTGCAAGAAGTCATTTGCAGATGACACAAAATTGAGTGGAATAGCTAATACCCTGCAAGACAGAAACAAAATTCAAAGTGATCTTGATAGGCTGTAGCTCTGGGCTGAAAACAACCGAATGAAATTTAATAGGGATAAATGCCAAGTTCTGCACCTAGGAAAAAGAAACCAAATGCACAGTTACAGGATGGGGGATACTTGGCTCAACAATACTACAAGTGAGAAGGATCTTGGAATTGTTGTAGATCACAAGGTGAATAGGAGTGTGTGATGTGATGTGGCTGCAAAAAAGGCAAATGCAATTTTGGCCTGTATTAATAGAAGTATAGCTTCCAAATTGCATGAAGTACTAGTTCCCCTCTACTTGGCACTGGTTAGGCCTCATCTTGCGTATTGTGTCCAGTTCTGGGCACCACACTTTAAGAAGATGCGGACAAACTGGAAAAGTTTGTCCGCATCAGAGGAGGGCAACAAAGATGATCAGGGCTCTGGTAACAAAGCCCTATGAAGAGACTGAAGGAACTGGGCATGTTCAGCCTTCAAAAGAGGACTGAGGAGCGATATGACAGTGCTCTTCCAAGTACTTGAAAGGTTCACATAGAGAAGGGCCAGGATCTCTTCTCGACCATCCCAGAGTGCAGGACATGGAATGATGGGCTCGTTATAGGAAGCCAGATTCCGGCTGAACATCAGGAAAAACTTCTGGACTGTTAGAGCAATACAACAATGGAACCAATTATCTAGGAAAGTAGTGGGCTCTCCCACACTGGAAGCATTCAAGATGCAGCTAGACAGCCATCTGTCAGGGAAGCTTTAACGGGGTTGGACTCGATGGCCTTATAGGCCCCTTCCGACTCTACTTTGATTCTGATTCTAAGTGCAGCCTGCAGGTGGCCCTTACAGAAAAAGGGAAAACCACAGTAGGAATAGGCTCACTAGTTCATGTCATAGAAGACTCAGTCCTAGATCATCCCCGGAGTGTCCTAGGAAAGAGTGCTTGAATGCTCCTGCCTGCTCCCCAGGATGCTATAGGAACTGAGCTTCTATGGCAGGAATCATAGAGCCTGTTCCTATACTGTAATTTTTTTCTTTCTCCTCCCCAGCAAGTTTTTCTGAAAAAGTTCTAGCATGCAGGATGTTAGGATCCTTCAGCAAAACAGTAGGGGAGGGAGAAGGGCTATGAGCTGGGATTTCTGGATGTCTGGGTCCTTTGAGAACGGAGATTTCTGGGAGATGTGTTGGTTTCATCTGGTTAGTTTCATCTGGTTAAAGCAGGTGCCAGACCTCTGAAACACTCTTGGGCAGGAGCTAATTTGGGTGAGTGGTGTGTGTGTGCTGTATGAGTTGTGAGTGTATATGCATGTTTCTGCACACATGCGTGCCCCTGCCAGCCCAGCAGACACCCAATGGTTGGTGTCTGCACACCTTTTGCAGTTTTCAGGCTAGCAGGCAGGGGGAGCTTTTTAAGCTGGCTGTAAGACCTGAAATGACTAATACAGTTCGTGTGTGTGTGCGTGTGGTGTGTGTGCGCGCGCACGCGCAATAGATGCACTTTGGCCCATGCTTTGTGCAGAGTGTTGTGCTGCAGGAGTACCAAGTAAAGCACACATACACCTTATGGGATTCTAAAGTTTTGGAAATTCAGAGCTTCACAGCAACATAGAAGTCACATACAGTAATACCTTGGATTGCAAGGTTTTGCAAGACAAGCAAATTTTTAAATATTTATTTTTGACTTGATATACAAATGACATCTTGCAATACAAGTACTGTAGTACAGCTTAGATTAAAAATCTCTGTACAAATTTTTTTGGGGGGGATTTCGTTTTGATATAAGAGTGTTTTGGATTACAAGCACGTTTCCGGAACGAATTATGCTCTCAATCCAAGGCATGACTGTACCTGGGGAAGTTTTGGGTTGCTTTGATTACATTTTTACTTGTGCCTTCTTAGAAATATTGGGAAAGCCCAAATTGACGAGCATGGCCTCCAGAACATGCACTTTGATTTCTCGTTATTTGCTGCTTTCAATGCTTGGCCAACAGAAGCTGCCTTCTGTGCGTATCATCATAGAAATGTGATGTGTCAGATGTATTAGAATCACCGAGAGCAGTTGAGGAATAATGACATGAAGCAGATTTCTCAAATTTCTCCCAGCAACTAGGAATCAAGGTCTTCACTTAACATTTGTAACTACAATAAGGGGGAGCTATCATTCTCAATAAAGGAGACAATTTCATTTCTGTTTTTACTCAGAGAAGACAGTTTCCTTTTATTTGTGCCAGTTTTCTCGAGGATACATCTACCATAAGACAGTCAAGATCATGGGTTCCCCCTTGGGAAACCTGGAACTGTAATTTTGTGAATTTGCCGAAGATTCTCTTAAAGATCGGTAACACCTACCCATCTCCTCAAACTTAAGTTATACTTCAGAGGAAGTCATGGCACTTAAACTGGCTTTCGTTTGTAGAGAGCACCGATGGCTAGTATTCAAATTAAGTGAAAGCCATAGGAGAGGATGTATTATGGATCCCTTTTCCTATTTTAGGGGATTTCTCATGATCACCCAAAGCAACTGGACGGATACCAGGTTCAAATTAAAGACCTTTACTTTCCCTTCTGTTTCAGGGCAGGAGGATTATGATCGCCTACGACCGCTGTCATACCAGAACACCAATGTGGTTTTAATTTGTTATGATGTCATGAACCCTACCAGCTTTGATAATGTATTAATTAAGGTAAGAGGCCTCTGTTGAAGGCTTGCATCTTGGAAGCTAATGTCCTGAAGTCAGCCATTTTGCTTCTTTCCCCGCACCAAATTTAGGGAAGCCTTTGCAGAAGTAAGTTGCCTTTGTGCCTGCTCACAAAGTGAATTCAGTTACACCAAGCTAATTCTATCTTCCCAAATTTCAAGAGACTAAATTTGCAGCCTGACGTATATAAGCGTCTCGTCACATCAGTTTTAATGTTAGGACTTTAAAAACATGAGATAGGTAGAAACCATACATAGTGGAGTGTATCAAATCCAGACTCCCGAAGGATCACCTCTTTCCACATGAACCTGCCCATGGAGTTAAGGTAAGTAGCTGAGGCCCTTTTCTGGGCAGACGGGTTAGGTTAGTGTCAACTGGGGAAGGGCATTTTCAGTGGTAGGTAGCACCCCATTTATGGAATGCTCTCCCCAGGCATCTAGCCTGATATGTAGGTTGAAGGCAAGGCCTTTTTATTTATCCAGTTAACCAATTTTTGCTGCTGTTTCATTTTAGCATTGATCCGCAGCCTCTTGTTTTGCTCAATTTTATTTTTTGCATTTTTAAACTGTTTACTTATTTGTTCCTCCATCTCCTTGATCATTTGCATTCTCTTTGATTTCTTGTAGTTCAGCTTCAAAAACATTTCCATCAGTATTTACGGCTTTTGTCTGTCACAGCTAGTGGAGTTTAAACACTTTGATCTTTCTCTCTCTGCCAGTGGTCCCCTGAGGTGAACCATTTCTGCCGCGGAATCCCCATAGTACTTGTGGGCTGCAAAACGGACCTCCGGAAGGACAAAGAACATCTACGGAAACTCCGCTCAGCAGAGCAGGAGCCAATCACTTACATTCAGGTAAATATGCAGAGCGATTCACAGCACAACCCTGTGTATGATTACTCAGAAGCAAGTTCTGCTGAATTTAGTTGAACTTACCTCTTAAGTATGTGTGCTTAAGATGGCAGCCTCCATCCGTATACTAACTAGTGTCTTGCTTTCTCCCCCCGCCCCCCACTTTTCCTTGTGTGTCATGTCTTTTAAGACTGTAAACCTAAAAGAGGGACTGTTTTACTACTGATCTTTGTAAGCTGCTCTGTGAGCCTTGTCACCCAAAGATCAGGGTAAAAATGCTTTAAATAAAATAAATAAGAGGCACCAAGTTCTACCAATAGGCAAAGATGCTGTAAACCAAAACAGATGCACAACAGCTGTGCGTGTTTGTATGTATATAAAGCTCACAGTTAAACCATGAACACCTCTTGGTTTCACCTTGCTACTTGCCTTTGGCCTGATTCCATCCTGTAAGTTGTATCTTGCTTGGTGTTCTTCTCCAGGGTGAAGAAACTTGTCGCCAGATGAACGCCGACATTTACCTGGAGTGTTCTGCCAAGTTTCGTGAAAACATTGAGGCAGTTTTTAGAGAAACAGCTAGCATTGCTCTGAATGCTATGAAAAAGGCCAAACGTCAGACAAAATCGAAGTCATGCATCATATTATGATATAATCTGAACATTATCCGGACTAGTGTCCCCCCATTTCCCTTCGGTGATGAGCAAGGTGTTTATTTCAAACATTATTTTTTTAAAAAAAAGACTGCTTTTCTCTTTACTTGAAGTTTAACAGAAAATCCAACTTATTTTTGTACAGTATTTTCTGCTTTTGTTAACCTTCTCATCTGAAGGTTAAGTGTTTAGCTAGCTGTGGAATGAACCCTTCTGTTTCCAACTGTCAGCAGAAATGGTCAGGGTCTTGCACTTGTGGGAGGGGTGGGATTTCACGACTGCAAATAAGGTAAGGTCTGCAGGACCAGAGCTTTGCCATTTTAAAATACTCTTGCTCTTTGCCCTTTAAAACTTGAAGTCATCTGTGGTCCTTTAAGTGATCACAATATTTGCACATTAAAAAAAGCTCATTCTCAATCCCTTTTTCTGGCAACATTAAAGGCACAGTGTTCTTTAAAGGTGGCACAGCCCTTCCATAACCATCCTGGGACCTATTGGAAGACCTTCAAGGGAAAGAAGTTGTAACAAGAATCAAAGTACCTGTGTGGTTGAGTAACTGAGGCTATCAATTCCAGTGAATGTTTTAAGAGCACCCGATTCTGTAGCATTATTTATTCTAAACAGCTGTGGACAGGAGACCTCTGGGAGCCCCTTGGAATCCACCCTACATGTGCCATAAATATTTGATTGTTCCACCTCATATTCTACCTCAAACAATGCCCTTATAAATACAGTCCTGCCTTAACTAGAAAGCCAGTTATATTTGAAAGCTGGATTCTTTAGCCTACCTCCCCTTTGTTTTCATCTTTAAAAAACTGGACTTGATTTGAAAATAGAATTTTTATGCAAAGCACCAATTGACAAGGGGTACCAAATAATTGCATTAATCTGGGGTGGGTGCGAGTAAGATAAGCCTCTTTTGCATTTAAAAATATTGTTGTGGAAATCAAAAGAAAAGAATAAAGCTGTAATGGGTGTATCACTAGGAATGCTGGATAAGATTATTGTGCCAACTGATTACACAGGGCAAAAGTCAACCTCAGTTTATACCATGTACATGAAAGAGCTCATTAAAAGATTTCAGTCAGCAGCATTTAGCCAGTTACACATAGCATGGGCAATATTTAGGCTTGCTACACGGGGACAATAAGCAAAAAGAAGGTTGCTTTTTGGGCAGAGAATATAAGAGAAGCCTCTCAGCAAACGCCACAGCAGTATCTCTTCCTGAACCAGAGAGAGAGTGTTTTCGGCAGACTTCTCCTGTTTGAACCCCAGCAGCTCACTCCCCTATGCAAGCCAAAAAACTAGGCATATGGGAATGAGTGGCTGAGGTCCCTAAAAGGGTTCTTTTGCCATTCACACAGGGGAGGAGAGGGTTAAAGAACCTTTGCCCTGTGTCTCGGCTTACGAACAGGCAAAGCCAACGTTGCTGGCACTACACCCTTGCTCCACACACTATGACACCCCCTCCCCAATTAAAAGAATCAGTTTCCTACCAGAGCTATGCTC